>CM025974.1:2400000-3000000 GCA_014839755.1 Sylvia borin
GTGCTTTGGGGCTGAAAGTTGTCCTTGGTGTCCATTGGGGAAAGGATTTGTTTTGTGTCCCTGCTGTGTGCAGAGAGCTGAGTGACACTGACTGTGAGCTCAGAGCTGCCCCTGGGCAGCACAGAGCCTGAAACACAGCAAAGAGAAAACTCCAGGCATCATCTGCACACCGGAAAACGTCCCAGCAGCTCTCCCTCACCCAGACAGGACGAGCTGGATGCAGAAATCCTGATTAATGTCACATTAGCTTGATGTCACTTAAGCTCTGGTGAGGTTAATTTGGTTTGAGTCTTGTGCATGAGCCAGCAGGAGCTGTGTCCCCAGCTATGCCAACCAACAGCCTCAGTCCTGTGCTCCAACACTCCAAATTCACTATTTCCTTGAATTTTGGATCTCCAGCTTACATGGGAAAGGCTCAAAAGTTCATAAAATCTGGTACAGCAGTGAAAATTCTGATCTCGGCGAGTATTGACACTCCTTTATCAGTTTAGCCTGAATTTTCCCTGCCATGAAATCCCTGAAATGCCTGAGCAAAGCGGGATGGAATCCTTGGAACAGCACAAGACAGAGGTGTTTTCAGGGAATGCAAAACCTACAGGATCGCACTTCAGTATTCCTGCAGGACTTGGGGTTTTTTTAGTCCTAAAGTAGAAGCTCCAGAATGGCATTTCTGCTTGGAAATTCTGAGTGGAAACCAAAGGGATTCAGGCAAGAGTCTAGGGAAGATTTCTAGGGAATTTAAACCAGATCTCACTCCTCGCACTGGCTGGGCAAGGAAATCATCAAGAACAAGGTGAGAAGAGAAGGAGAGTGTCCAAATCATCCCTATTTTAGCTGGATTTCACAGGAACTGGCGATCACTTTGTATTTACACCCAACATTCCTGCTCTCAAGAGGAATATTTGCCAGTGGGAGTTAATTTCTCCCGTTACACACAGCCCTAGGCTGGGCTCAGAGCCCAGTCCCAGCCTGACCTCTTCTGACCCAGAGAAGAAAATCAGTTTAAGCAGCACCCTCCTGATGCTGCCTCTTCACCAGGCTGAGAAATTCAGCGCCATTAACACGCACCTGAAATCGAAATTGGCATTTTCTGCTCCATTTTTGCACGTCGAGGTTGAAGATAAAGATGCTGCTTTAGCATCTTTATAAAGATATAAAGATTATAAGGGTAATGAAATTCCTTTCTGGAGTTGACGGCTCCACACGAGATTCCTCAGGGGTGGGATTTTTGGGGCCAAACTTTACCAACAGCAGGGAAAATCTGAGGGAATCTTCATGGAATCAGATTCTGAGCTGGAAGGGAGCAAAGGATTAAAATCCAAGTTCAGGACATTGAGGCATCCCTTTTATAGAACCCAGAATTTCCTGATGTCTTCAGGAAAATTCAAACCTGTGCTAAAATCTGGGTGTTTTTTGGTTTTTTTTCCCCAAACCCCCATTTTTTGGAGCAGTTTTCCCAGGATAACAGGCACAGCAAAGGGGTTTGTGTATTCCACCCTTCTCATCCCCAGGGAATTGGTGTTGTGCCTCCCTGAGACAAACGAGCAATTAGCACTCATTAGGGGACCCCTTCATTTCCTCAACTTCCCAAACACATTTTCTCTCCCAGCAAAAAGAATCCTGCTGATTTTGCAGTCCCCAAACCAACCAAACCAGGCTGGGGTTAGTCCCAGTCCCAGATTTTCCATGCCAGGCCCAGCCCAGCCCTGCAGAACCTCTCCCATCTCCCAGACATTCCTGGAGGGACAACTGTGGAGTCACCAACACAACTCACCCCAATAAAAAACGAGGTTCCAAGTTCCAAATTGTTTTTAAAAAACGCTTTGCCAGCTCCATGCACCTATTCATCCTTTCCCAATTATTTTTGTGCTGCCTGCTATTATTTCATTTCCATTTTTCCCTTTTTAAACCAGCACCTTTTGCCTTCTTTTCTCCTCAACACCCCTCAACAATAACTCCCAGTGGTGCAGGTTGATTTTGAGCTGACATCTCGTTCTCCTCACCCTCTGGAGAGGCCAAGAGCGGGCTGGGAATTGAAATGATTGATTAAAAAATAAAATAAAAAAAATTATTAGGGATAGGACCTGAAAAAGTCAAATTATCTCGAGGTTTTGTGCAACCTTAATGCACTTTGAGCATTAAAGTGACTGCGGGGAGTTAAGTGTGGTCATTTCGAAGAGGTTTAATGAAAGCCACGTCCCCCCGTTAAATGGATAAAAGCTTTCCTTTATCTGCTGCAGAATTTCCTTCACCTGTAACTCTATCCCCTGTTAATCACTGAGTTCTCTGCATGAAGTGCTCTTTAAATACCCGAGGAGCTGAACAGGGTGTTCTTTTCCACAGCTGACACCTTCCTGTGCCCTGGCAGAGGACCAGGAAAGGGTTAAAGAAAAACGAACGTGTTTTGGAGCATCGTCGTGTGACTTGGGGCCAAAATCCATCAGAGTGCGGTGGTTTTAGGGGGTGGTGCCACTGAAGTGGCCTGAACGGAGGAAAAGGAGAAGAGAAAAAAAATCCAATTAAAAAAAATAAAATTAAAACTTTCCAGTGTTTGCAGAAAGCTCGAAGGACATGGACAGGAACGAGGAGAGCTGCAAAACTCAATTAACACACATTCTAATTTAATTTGGGAGTGCTTGGGTTGGGTTCTAACAAGTGGCTTCAGAAACGAATGCATATTCCAATTTAACTTGGGAATATCTGAGGTGGCTTCTGAGGAGTGGTTTGAGAACAGAAAGACAAAGTCCCAGAGCCACAAGACTGTCCCTACAAATTAATGATTTTAATGATTTTTGGCTTCATTAATTCCCAAAGAATGCATCAACCTTTGTGTCCAAAGCAGGTGACGCAAGAGCTGAGCCCTTGCTCCCACCCTGTCCCAGATCGGCCTGTTGGAAATAAGAGAACTTTTAAACCTTTTTCTTTTATTTCTCTAAGAAATAAATAATACGTAATAAAAAATAAGTAAATAAATAAATAAAATTAAATATAATAAAGTATAATAACTAAAATAAATAAAAATAAAGTAAGCATTACTAATAAATAATAATAATAAATAAAATGAAATTAAATCTAAGAAAACATAATAAAATGTAACGAAAGATAATTAAAGGTAACAAAATATAATAAAACATAACGAAATATAATAAATATAATAACTAAAATAAGTCAAATATAATAAGTAGTAATAAAATTTAAAAAAATATATAAATATATAAAAAATAAAGGCTTGCTTTGCCTTTTCCCTGGGGAAAAGAACTGTGAGGGGTTTTTACCCACTCAAGGCAGGATGAGCTGAACATCTCAACAGACCAGGAGGGGATCAGAAGATGCACAAATGATCCAAACCATCGACAAAAATCGACCCCAAACGTTGCCCAGAAACCCCAAATGCAATCCCAGAAAAACCCAGGAGTGAGGGCCAAATTAACACCGGAGGCAGAGGAATCCATGGCCAATGAGCAACCAAATTGTAGAAAAAATTGTGTAATTTGGGCTCAATGAACAAGATTTGAATTTTTTTTTTTTTTTTTTGTATAAATGAGTAGAAAGCCCAGTGAGAGGCCTAAATATGGAATTTTTTGTGTGGAATATTTTCAGTGGCACATCCTGGCCAGAATAAAGTAATGCCCTGACTCTCTATCGCTTCAAGTGTAGCATTAGAGGGTTTTTATTTTCCTCCCCAATTTCGGTGGCAGGCCCAGCTCTGCCAGGGGACACTCCCAGCAGGGCCCCAGGCCACCTGTGCTGGGTAAAAATAGCTGTCACCCCGTGCCAGGGTGACCTTGGCTCCGTGTCCCTGCACAGGTTGGTGTAAACCAAATAAATCTGCAGGAAACAAACCCAGCCTCGAGTCTTTGCTCCTGTTTCCATCTCCTGTTTTACACCACAACCACACGGACTCCGAGCTTCAGAGGGCTGAAATGACTCCTTTATTTTTGGGATGTGTCTCCCTTTTATACTATTCCACATAGACCAATTTGATTGGTGACACAAAGACAAACCTCTTCACTCCCATTGGTCAGAGCAGAGGGACATCAAGGAGAAGTCCCTCCTAGGGAAAAGGAATGAAAACAAAGGTAATGTTACAAAAACACTTCTCTTTTTTACAGAAAATTCCCTGGGAAAAGAATTTCAGGAAACAAAAACATCTCAGGGGTGGAACCAGGGCTACAATCTCCAGCTGCTCATGTCCCACTTTCCTGCTCCATTTGTCATCTCCTTCCTGCTCTGGAGGACATTCCATGCCTGAGATCATCTCCCTGAGCTTCTGGAAGGGAAAGAAAAGCTTTGGGAAACTGAAAGCTGGTTAAACTCTTGGATGAAGATCCAGAAGTAGCAGAGTTCCACACTGCTGGAGAAGGAACTGGCAAAAAAAAACCCCCAAAAAACAAACAAAAAACTACCTGCTTAGGCTCAGATTTTTGATTCTGCCACATTCGTACTCATGAAACCCACTGAAAATATTCCTAATTATTAATTTGCTCCAGAGTTAGAGGACACTGCTGTCAGTGCATGTGATAATTCTGGAGATAACGGAGAAAAAAGGAAAATCTCTGAGCTGCAGAAGCTGCTGCTGCATCTGAGCTGAGGTCTCCATGCAGGAGAGGATGAAAATCACTGCAGTAATTTTTCTACAGCTGGGACAAATCCAAATTGATGGTCAATCCCCTTAATCCTGCAAATTATATGAAGTGTTACTCACTCCTCAGCATTTTTTATTTTATACCATTTGTCAAAATGGATCCAGTTCTCACCGGCCAGGCCAGAAAATCACAGTGAGAACCAGCAGTGTTCCAGGAACATCGAGTTCCATCATCCTGGCCTGGGCTGCAGGAATTCACTCAATGCCAAAAGCTTCTGAATCAGGGGGTGAAAAGTGGGGTGAACGTGAGGGTATTTGGACAGTTCCTTTTTTGGGGGAGGGGAATAACAGCAGAGAACACCTCAAATATGGGAGGAGCAAAATCCTTGTCCCATCCCTGGAAGGGCCCAAGGCCAGGCTGGAGCCTCTGGAAGTTCCCCAGCCCTTGGATGGAGGGATGAGATGAGTTTTAAGGTCCTTTCCAACCCAAACCATTCCATGATCTGTAAAGGGACATGTGGAAGATGTTGGAGATCCTTTCTAGATGCTGAAGATGTTCTGGGTCCTTTCCCACTGTGGAAGATGCTGCAGGTCCTTTCCAGCTGTGGAAGATGTTCCAGGTCCTTTCCAGAATTCTGCCACCTGTTGATCTTTGCACGATTTTGGCTTCTAAAGCTCCAGCTGACTTTTAACTCTCTCAGCTGCATGAAGCAGCAGGCAGAGCCCCTTTAGGAGAACCTTTTGTCTGTGTTGTTTTGGGATTCGACACCTTTGGCAGGGATTAAATCACCTCAGGAACCAGAAGCCTCTGGCACAAAGGAGGCGAATTATCCACGACCTTTTGCACCTCTTGATCCAACCCCAGCATCCTCACATGGAAGAATTTCTTCCCAATGTCCCATCCAAACCTACTCTTTGTCGCTTTAAGCCATTTCCCCTCATCCTATCGATGTAATTCCTGATGAGGAGTCCCTCTCCCACTTTCTTCCAGGCCCTTGTCAGATACTGGAAGGATGTTAAAAAATCCAAGTTGTTTTGCAAAAGTTCTGCTCTTAAACACAGCAGAATGAGTGTTTATTCCCAAGATGAATAATGTCCACGAGATTTCATCAATTTTCATGAAATTGGTATGATTTAAAACTTGAAACTTTAAAATTTAAAGCTTTGAACACATCAAATTTGAAGTTTGGAAACATCAAATTAGTAACTCCGGGCTCAGAAGGAAAACCTTGCCAGGAATTCCAGGCAGACCTGCACATACATTCATACAGAAAGACATTTGAAAATGTGAAAAAGAAAAATGGATAAGGAAGGTAATCAGCTTTTTTAGGCTCTCCCCAGGTTATCAAGCAGTAATTTCCCAGGAAACAAAAAAAAAGGTACATGAGGCAACATCTGGAACCTCCCGAGATGAAACACAAGGAAAATCCTGGTGTGAGCCCAGGGCACAGAGCATTCATTTGGGATCAACTTCTCAGGGTTCCCTTTTCCCAGGCTGTGTTGGCTGTGGTGGGGAGCAGAGCCCAGCCCGAGCATTCCCTGTGGGCTGGAGCCCCTTGGGATTGGCAAAATCCCGAGGGAAGCTCAGAGCCCTGGAGAGAGAGGGGCACCATTCCAATAAAATCAACCCCATCCAATTTCTCCATCACTCCCAGGGCTGGCCGGGCTCCGACCAGCCTTGGACCCTCCTGACAGTGCAATTCCTCTCCCAAACCAGAGAATTTCTTCTTCTTCAAGTCAAAAAAGCTCAAACAAAGCTGAAAAAAAAAATAAAAATCATTTACAGGGATTTTTCCCCCCTTATTTCAATAGCATGAAAAATATCCAGAATTTAATGTTCCTCCAATTACTGCACAAAGTTTTAGCACTTCAATTTCATTATTTTGTGTCCAGAAAACCCAAAGTTGTCCCCAAAACTGAGCTTTAGAAAAAAAACAAAAAAACAACAAACAGTTCAAATAATTTAAAACAAGAGTGCTGGGGCAGGTTTTATATGGCCAAGGGGAAAAGGAGAGAAAGAAAAGAAGGTCAAGCTAAAAAATAACTTGGAGGAGAGTTGGGAGTGAGCCCTGAATGGATACAAGGCCATAATTTCCATCTTCACAGTCCTCTATTGAAAATAGCAGAGATTTATAAATATTTTTATGTATTTATATATAAATATATACATATTTATAGGTATTTATAGACATACAGCCCTAATTTATCCCCGGCTGCCTGGTTATATATTGCACCTCTCCACTTATAGCAAAGAAAATGAAATAATTTGTATTTGAGGCTCTCAGGTTCCCAAACCCTTCTCCTCCCAGCCCAGCTGGCAGCTGCCTTCAAACCTAAAATCCTGCTGTCAGCTCAGGAGCAGGGACAAACTGATGGAAACTCCCTTAGTTTTCAGTTCTGAGGGGTAAAACCCCCAAATTTTTGACCCTATCATCCCTCCAGTAATGCAGAAAACTATTTACAGCCTCTCAAACACCTTATCAGCAGGAATAACTTCATTTATAGATGTTATTTTTTCTCTTTTTGGGGGAATTGAAGTGAGAATTTCCACTGGAACAACGCAGGATGTTTTCCCTCTTGTTGCTCAGGAATTATTTCCTCTCCTGCTCCTAAATTAGGGAGAAGCACCAAATCTAACCCTTAAATACAGGCACACATCCCATAAAATAAAAAAATAAATTAAAAAATAAAATTGAAAGCATTTCATTTTTAACGAAATTAAGAAGAAAATGAGAAGGATAAACAGAAGAGAGCTACAAAACTCAATTATTTTGCATTTTAACGCCCCCCCAAAAATAACAACAACTCAAATAGCTACAAAGCCTGTGAAAGACTTCACAGGAGCCTTTTCCACGGCCTCAGGTCACTGCAGCGTTTGCCTGGGAGTCAGTGCCTGTCAGCACAGAAAGGCTGGAATTATCAGTGTCCAGGGCTCCAGCAGGTCAATATCAAGTTTTATTCACCTGTGGTGATTTCATCCTTCCGCTAATGAAGTGAATAAAATGAGAGGGTTTTTTGGGGGGCTTTTATGTTTTTGGTTTTTTTTCCGGCTGCAGCTCTTTCAAACCCTCAGAAAACTCAAAACCTCCAGGAAAACGATCCCTCAGCCCCTTTTCAGAAAGGACTTTGCAGCAGCAGCTCTAAAACAAATGTTTGCCCATGGAGAGGCTCTGTTTGCTCAGGGCAAATAAAGAATAAAATCAGGGGAGTTGTTGGGAATAACTCACGGGGCTGATGCTCAGGGCCTGTTTTACTCCATGGAAAACTCTTGTCAGGGTCCCTGTCCCCTCCTGGGGGACACAAACTCTGGCCCTATTTATAGATCTGGCCCTAAATCAGGGATGGATGGAAGGAAAACAATTTAGGATGTGGAGTGAATTGCCCACCCTTCGTGTAAAAGGCAGGAGGAGAAATCACTCCTTAGGAAATGACAGCTTTTGTGGAAAAAAAGAAGCAGAATTTTCCTTGGGGTGCCAGGCTCAGCAGGTTGGGAATGACATCAGCAGCTGAAAAACTCCAGTTTTCATTGATTTGAGCCAAAATCTATTGGCTGATCTCAAAAACTGACATTATTTGGAGCAGCAGGGACACTGACGAGGTGAGGAGGAGTGTGACGCACCCACAGCCTCTCGGGGAATTTTTGGGACGCAGCTCTGCCAAACTTCCCAATATTTTTCTACCACTGTGAATATATCAGCCTCAATAAACCAGAATGACATAAACCTCCCAGAGCAGGGAGGTTTCAATCCACCTGATCTCCAGAATAAAATTCACCTGATCTCCTAAAAAGGTTTGGGATCAGCCTTGGAATTCCCTGAGGGATTCCTGAGTGACCCAGACACCTCCTGTGATATTGGAAATTGTTTTAGCTGAGCTCTGCCAGCCCAGGAGAGGAGAGAGATGAGTTTGGGTTTATTACTGACTCCCCCTCAGTCCACTGATGAGGTTTATGAACTGAATAGAATTGTAATATAAATTATATAAACATAAAAATATAAATATAAAAACTATTGTGCTGGATCGTCCCATTCTCCAATAAATGTGAGAAAACACAGGCTCTCTCTCCAGCATTTTTACACTTTTTAAAAATATCTGCTTGAATTACCTTTTACAGCAGCTCTCTCATCCAAAATTTTAGAAATTTTAGCAGCATTTTAAGCAGCAGAGGCAGGAGGAGGAGAACTGTTGATATTCTGATTTTCTTCTTCCAGATATTCACACAGGGAAGTGTTCACCACAAAAAACCCAGCTGGAAAACGCACGAACAAAGTGATTTTCCAAGGCACAAACCCTGCTTTTGTCACTTTTTACTCTGCAGCAATCCCTGAGAATTCCTCCAGTCCCTGGCTCCTGATTCTGCCCCAAAGGCAGAGGGGCTGAAGGGGAGATTTGGAATTAAAGCTGCATTTCAGCTACCTGGGATCCTGCTGATCCTTTTTGTCCCCCTCCAGGGGTTTTAATTAACACCATGCACCGGTGGGGACTCCAAGCCTAGTCCAGGATTTAATTAAGATGGGACTAAATTGACCTCCCTAAAGGGGATCTTTAATACAATTAAAAATAGATCAAATATTATCTAAATATATCAAAACAGATCCAATAAAAACACCCAAGTCTGTCTGCAGGCTCGCTGCAACGATCCTGATTTTCCCTTTTAAAAGTGCTGCTGTTGACTTTTTTTCCAGGAATTTTTCCATCTCCCTCCATGGGATGTAAAACGTTAATCTGTCACTTGACAGTAATCTTTGCCTGTCATGAGCAACATCCCCTCAGTAAAAACCAGATTTATTTTCCCCCGTGATTCACCCCAGGTCCATACTCCAGACACTTCCCAGTTGTTTCATCTCGAAAGGATTAAAACACTTGCGAACGTTCAATTTAATCCACTCGAAGGGAATTAATCCTAATTAAGCCCCGGCAGCTGTAATTCTGAGCAGGATGAATTATCTAATGGGGGATTCTTGCTGAAGAATAGGGCTGAGTCATGGGCATCCCATTTCTTCTGGGCTGCAAATCAACTGCAGCCAGCGCAGCAATCAACCCCGAAGATGAAATGAACGATTCTTTTATTCCAAAATCAATAGGAGGAAATTGATGCTCGTCCTCCCCAGGCTTTATGGCACGGTCCTGGTGCTGCAGAACAGGAAAAGGCTCAGAGCTGTTTGCAGAGGAGCTTTTATTAGGGATGAAAACACCGGGAACCTGTGGCACAAGAGCCCGAGAGCGTTTGGCTCCTTTTGCTCCCAGAACTGCAGGAACTGAAGGTTTTTATCTCCCAGACAGCTCAGAGTCTTCTTTGAAGAGAACTTCAAAGGATGATGAACGATTTGGGGTGGAGGGAATTTTGGGGACCACCAGCAACACCTGAGTCCACTTTGCCTCATTTGCACAGCACTAAACGCTCGTTATCTCATTAATTATCACGTGCATGGGGTTAATTTTCTATTTACTCCACCCCCAGGAGCACAGCCAGTGGTGCCCTGTGGGGAGGTGAGTCCTAGTCCAGCGGTTAAGGATTTAAGGGATCGAATTTCTGAGTGGAAAGGCTCTGATACAGTGAATTTGGGGATGGCAAAGCCCTGCAGAGGCTTTGGGAAGTCATTGGATAAATGCTGTGTGTGAAAAACGTTCTCGGTGTTATTGCACGTGCACCTTGTGGAAGTGAAATCAGCACAGAGTTGATTCTTTCTTACAAACTCCTTTGGTTTGGGGGCTGGAAAAGTTTCCAGCTGCCACCAGATCCCAAAACATTGCTGCATGGACGAGCTGCTGAAATTCCTTCTTTTGTGAAATCGCCAAATCCTGACTGATCCCCCACTTCGGGTTTTCTTCCTGTGGATGTGCAGGGCAGGGAGAAGACATTGTGGAAAGGCCCTCACGTAATACAGCCCATAATAGGCAGCCATTTAAAAGATTTAATAAAATATCAGCTTCATTAAACCAGAATGACAGAAACATAATGTCATGGTGCAGGAAAGAAATGTTCTAGTCCGGCTCTAGGATTGTTGTTTACTTGTTTGTTTGCATCTGAAATAATCTTTACCCCAATTCCCCAGTTTTCTTCCATAAATACACAAAATATTAGCTGGCTGCTCGATGCACTTCGAGCTAAATATGGCTTTTTAATTTCAGATAGATCTTTTTGCTGCCCTAAAATGGCAATCCATGTGCAGGGTCGTGCTTAGAGTGAGTAACAGATGTTGTGCCTGAAATACTCCTGTAAACAAGGCCTTGAGACACAAGGTTTGGGAGGCTCAGACTAAAAAAAAAAAAAAAAACAGCTCACAGAAAAAGATCAGTTCAGTCAAGTCATTATTGGGATCATTATTTCTGTCTTGAGGTGACAAATCTGAACCTCTGTGTGATTTCCCAAATTGCTGGAAACCACTGAGGAGCAGGAGCCGAGTTTGATGCCTCAGGTTCTCTCTTCGCTGTGTTTCAGGCCCTGTGCTGCCCAGGGGCAGCTCTGAGCTCACAGTCAGTGTCACTCAGCTCTCTGCACACAGCAGGGACACAAAACAAATCCTTTCCCCGATGGACACCAAGGACAACTTTCAGCCCCAAAGCACAGCCAAGGGTGGCGCTGCTCCTGGCACTGCCACTGTCACTGTCACCCGCCTGTCCCATCAGGGCGCTGCTCCTGGCACTGTCACTGTCACCATCAGGCCCCAGGGAGCCCCTCCAGGCTGGCAGCACCTTACAGGAGCCCCAGGGAAACCCAACTCCTGCTGGGCTGAGGCTGCAGATGCCGAAGCAGCCACTTCCAAAGGTGTCCTGGAGAGGGAAAATCTTATTTCTGGAGTGACCTTTAGCTGAGTTGTCTCTGTGACAGCTGACGGGGCACAACTCCCGAGCCTCGGGATGTGGGGTCAGGGCCAGGAGGGGTTTGGGTGGCTGCAAGGGGATTTGGGAGCCTCGATCCTGCCCTGGGAGAGGGCCGGGCTCTGTTTGCTGTGTCCTGCATCCTGCATCCTCAGAGCTTCTGTCTCCTCCTCATCCTTTCGGCCAAGCATCCACGTGTCAGTTTAAACAAGCTCAAACTGTTTAAATCACGGATTTAATAAATAATAATAATATTATCTATATAATTAGTTATATAATAATTATATCATCAACTATAATATATAATTATATTATACAATACATAATTTTTTCTATATTTATATATAGAAATACATATATTTTTCTATATTTCTCTATATATAAATATATATATAGAAATTTCTATATTTCTATATAAAGATATATTTTATGTATAAAGATATATTTTATGTATATATATATAATTATGTATAATAATTATATGTAATGAATATATATTTTACATAAATATAAAATAAATACACGTATGTTACATAAAATATAATATATAAAATATGTACTTACATTATATAAATTATATATAATATAGAATTGGCCTTCTCGGCCAATTGGAATTGTCTCTTATTGTTGTGAGGGCACCAAAACGCAGTTGGTGATTTTTTTTGGGAGAAACGTGTCCTGTGCAAAACAAACAGGTGAGAAAAAAGGGCAGCAGTGCTGAAAAAATGGGGATTATTTTCCTCTGTGGTTAAAGGGGATCTAAGTGGGTTATGAACTGCAGAAAGTATTTTACGCTGCTAATGAGCAATTATGAAAGGAGACGACTTATTAAGATAAAAAATATATAAATATATAGATGTTCAATATATAGATAAATAATATATATATTATAGATAAATTATATCTATTTATATAATATATAATTAAATGTATATATAAATATATAGATATAGCTATTCATATAAAAATACCGGTTAAAGCTGACGTGCCCAGGCTGGGGTTGGGATGTAAAGGGAATTTCCTGCCCAGGAGGAATTTCCTTTGGAGCACAACGTGAGGGATCGATTTATAGTATATATAGTATTATATTATAGTGTTTATAGATAAATCCCTGTGCCTCAGAGGGGAGCAGCCTCTGGCTGAACCCGCTGGAGGTGGGCACGGGGAATCTGATGTGCGTTTGGAGGTGCCAGACCTTTCTTTTTTTTCCTTTTCTCCAGCAGAGCATCGCACAGCACCACGCCGAGGAGCCGAGGGGAAAGACGGATTAAATTGGGATTTAATCACCGGCCTGGCACCTTCCCCTTCCTCCAGACCTTCCCTGGCTGTCGGCTGCTGCTTTCTCCTTAAAAAAAAATCTAAAAAAACGACGTGAGTTGAGTTTGTGTTGGCTCTCACACCCTTCCTCCAGCCCTTGCAGGGATCCCGCTGGTGATGCTGCGCCCACGAGGGGTTTAATTAATGGAATTGCTGTAATTGATCGAGATGGATGTGGTTTGGGTGCTCGTGCAAGGGAGGAAAAGCTCCAGAGAGACGATGATGGAATAGGCAGGGCTGGGAGGGATCTTCAAAGTTCATCCCAGAGCTTCCAGAGCCCATCCCAACCTTCCCAGAGCTCATCCCAACCCTCCAGAACTCATCCCAACCTTCCCAGAACTCATCCCAGCCCTTCCAGAGCCCATCGAACCCTCCAGAATTCATCCCAGCCCTTCCAGAGCTCATCCCAGCCCTCCAGAGCCCATCCCAACCCTTCCAGAGCTCATCCCAGCCCTTCCAGAGCTCATCCCAACCCTCCAGAACTCATCCCAACCTTCCCAGAACTCATCCCAACCCTCTAGAACTCATCCCAGCCCTCCCAAAGCTCATCCCAACCTTCCCAGAGCTGGTCCCTTGCTGCCACCCTGTGTCGAGCCAGCACTTGGAACATTCGGAGTCTCTGGAGTTTTTTACTAGCAGATTTCACAGGGAACTTCAAATTCCTCTTTCCCGGAGCCTCTGGAATTTTCCTGCTGGATGCCGTGATTTCCAAGTGCTCCATTTCCTCCCTGCTCCTGGATCTGAACTTCCCTTATTCTTTTTGACATGCTCCACCCCTGAGGGATTTAAACCCATTTTTAATTTCAATTGTTATGTGCTTTTACAACTTTAGAATCTCTGATGGGGAATTGAATTCTATCCCAAGGTAATCTAAATTCACGAATAGTTCCGTTTTCATCAATAAACGTGGTGGGTTTGGTTTTATTTTTGCCCCATACCAAATAAAGGATGAATTGAAATCTCAATAGGTAAATTTTAGTTCCAAAAGTGACCTGAAAGATGAATCATTAAAAGCTATATAATCATACAAAGTAATAAATATTAAAAATGGCCTGTAGGTGAGTGTTAAATTCAATTAATGGATTTTTTTTTTTTTTTTTTAATATCAGTGAGTTCATTTTTAGGAAAATCGCCGGAAGAAGATCTGGGAAAGGCTCAGAGAGGCTTCACCCGCAAGAGGGAGCTCAGTGAACACGAATAGAAAGAGCCTAAAATCTTAAAATTGCTGTGAAATCTCCCCTCTGCCCTGAATTAAATGGAAAAAGCACAACGGGAAGCACCACAATTCCATATTTTAGTGACGTTCATGCCTAAATTCCCAGAATTTCCCTGGGAATGATCAAGGACCAGTCGTGGCACAATCACAGCTCTGCTGATCCAAGGATTCCCAAGTTTGCTGGAGCAGAGGAGTTCCTTAGCACCAACTAATACAGGTTTAGAGGAGGTAAAATCAGATTTTTGGCCTTGTATAGGTCTGTAAATTGCTGTTGTAAATCTGCTGGTTCACGCAGATTTATGCTGTGGGCTGTGAAACTGGTTATTTCCCCTTCACTTATATCAAGAGTACGATAAAAAGTTATTAATTCTCAAAAACTCTGGCATAAAGAGAAGGTGGAGAAGGCCCTGGGCGAGTCCTTGTTGATGTTGCAGAAGTCAGGCTTCATCTTCCAGGTTATTTGTGCAGCCTCTTTGTTGGCTTTTTGCTCACTACAGTAAATTTGTGAAGGAAAAAAAACAAACAATCAAACAATAATTTTTAGCCTCTAAATAATATAAAAGGCACCAAGCGATGGAATTTATTAAAGTGAAGACTGAGAGGAGAAAAGAACAACAGCGTCAGAGGAATAGAGGCCACTTTCTAGAGCTGCCTGGTATTTTGCTGTCTAATTTTGACACGTCTGGGGTTTTTTCTTTCCACTCTCTCTGTTCTCCTCCAAACCCAGAGGTAGAATTCCTGAAACGAGGCAGGCAGAGCCTCTTCCTTCCAAAAGTTTAATTCCAGACCATTTATACACAGAAAATGGCGATTTCTGATTTCTGAAGACCTGGGGTATCTCAGGAGAGTCTTTGAATAACTCCTGGACGGGACAGGGAGAGGAGCTTGGACAGGAGAATTCCTGAGCTGGTTCTCCTGTGCTGAGAGCTGGGTTTGGAGTCAAACCTCCCCAAGCTGGAGCCTTTTCCTGTCCGCACAGAGCCCCTGATGCCTGAGCTGAAACAGAGACTGCACAGAGCTGGAGAATAAAGCAGAGATTTATTCCAAGGCCTCCAGGATCCACCTGGGGCAGGACAAGAGCCTGGCCAGGGCTACAGCCAAGGGGGACCCAAAGTGGTCCCCAAATGGACAAAGGGTCACCAGGGCTCAGCCTTGGCTCAGTTTGGCTCCATTTGCACCTTGGGCTTGAATTGTCCAAGTGCAGCTGCAGGTTGGGAGGTCCCATCCTTCTTGTTCCTCCCTGCAGCCACCCTTGGCTGTGCTTTGGGGCTGAAAGTTGTCCTTGGTGTCCATTGGGGAAAGGATTTGTTTTGTGTCCCTGCTGTGTGCAGAGAGCTGAGTGACACTGACTGTGAGCTCAGAGCTGCCCCTGGGCAGCACAGAGCCTCAAACACAGCAAAGAGAGAACCTGAGGCATCAAACTCAGCTCCCTTTTCCCCTGCAGAGGGGCCGCCGGGTCGGTGCCGGGGTGGTCGGCGCTGGGGAACGCCCAAAGCAAACAAAGGCCAGCTGCAGCCAGATGTGGGGAGCGTTCGGGGTCACTGAGCCTCCCCCGGGCTGGGCAGCACGTGGCCCCACTCCTGCTCCCAGGGAGAAGCCCCAGCAGCCAAACCCTGTCCGAAGGGAATCTCTGATTCTCTTCATGAACCGTCGGAGCAAATCCCGAGAGATTCCCGGGGCTGGGCTGGGCTCACCCAGCTGGACAATCCCCAAACTGTCCCCACTGTCACTGGCTCCCCTGTCAGACCTTCTCCCAACATTTTCCTGCTCAGAGATGGGCCAAGCTCGGCCAGCTGGAAGGTCCCCAAGTTGTCCCCAGTGTCACTGGCTCCTGGGTGAAGCCTTTTCCTGGGAGAATTGCATTTTCTGCATTTCCTTGCTCAGGGATGGGCTGAGCTCACCCAGCTGGACAAACCCCAAACTGTCCCCATTGTCACTGGCTTCTGTGTGAGCCCTTTCCCCAACATTTTCCTGCTGTATCCACCAGGATCAATGACCTCGCTCCCCAGAGCCCACATCTCAGTTTGATTTTCCTGGGGAGGGAGATTCCAGAGGGGATTTGTTCCAAATCCCTCCAGTTCTGGTTGATCCCTTGGGCAGGGAGCATTTTCCTCCTTGTCCAAGGCAAGAAATCCTGCTTATTTGTGGAATGAGGCAAGATTTTATGTTAACTTAATTTGGTTTTGTGTATCTTTGGTGAATATTCTTGAGAACATCACTTGCTGAAATTAAATCAATTTATTCCCAAGTATCACCTGATGGATTCGGGGTAATCCCCAAATATGGAGATATTTCCCCAAATCTCACCTGATGGATTTGGGGTAATCCCCAAATCTGGAGATATTCCCCAAATCTCACCCAATAGATTTGGAGTGATCCCCCAATCTGGAGATTCCTCAAACAACATCTTTTAAAAGTCCTCCCAAGAGGAAGTTTCTGTTCTCTCCCTGCCCTGTGCAAGGGGAAAATCAGTGTTTGTGATCACAGCCTGATCCTGTTCAGATCACAGGAACTGGGGCAGGGACAGAGTTTTCCTCTAAAATTTTGGTTTCATGAAGTACTTCCTTAGCAAAGCATGAAGGAAAGAATAAAAGAAATAACGCTGGAGGACAGCAAGAGAAAAAAACACCTTTGCACAAACTGCCAGAATTTTTGCCAGCTTCCAGTGATTACCCTTCCATGTCCTGAAGTTACGTGATCCATCCAGGACTGGTAATGGCACAATAAATCTCCCTCAGACGTGGGAGAACCTGACCTGATGTTTCTGTAGAGAACATGCTGCAGATGGACAAACACAGATTTGAATTCCTTTTTCAGCCTGCTGCAGAGTTTTTAAAGATGACTAGACCCATTAATTTTAATATTTTTACCACTGACAACTAGAAGGTAAAAATATAATAAATATATTCATTCGATGATGTTAAATATTGAAAATAAATGTAAGAATGAACGTGAAATATTTCTTTCATCACTTAGTCATGGGCATATTCAGGCACTTAAATCATCCCTGAGATTGTGAAAAATTTGGATGCATTGAAGATTTCCTTTATCAGATAAATCAAAGTCTGTACCCTTGATAAACAGCCCAGGGACCTCCCCCAAGGGAAAAACTGAGGCCAGGTGTGAAAGGAATATCCAAACACATTGGGATGATGATGTGACACCACTGCTGTTCCTAGATTAACCTCCCCAATAAAAATACAAATTTACATCGCAAAGGAGAAGGAAGATGTTCATCCTGCTCTTCCTCGAGCTTGGTCCCATGGATTGCAGTAAAATAAACCCTTTAATTTCCAAGGCTTTCCTGGGATGTACTGGAGGCTCCTCACGCTCCTGATTAACCAGGTTAGGAGCAGGAATTGGACAGAGTCAAGGATGGGATTAAGTTGTGTATTTCCCGTCAGCTCCTCAGAGCTGCATCATTTAATGCTGCTTCCAGCTCTGCTCCATGAACTAAAATTTGGTGCCAGCAGGCTGCCAGTGAAATGTGGGAATGGATATCCCGGGGGTTTTTCCAGGCCAGATCTTCACCCAGAAAGGATTTACTCTTCAGCTCTGGAAACGACATGAACAGTCACTCCTGAAATAAATAAGAAATGCATTGAAATAAAAACATATTGCATGAGGAATATATACAACAAAAAGCAGGTAGCAACGAAGACGCAAAGTCCTTATTTTTCCCTGCCCATCTTTTCTCCAGTTTGTGTTTTCCCTCAGCTCTGCCTCCCCCAGGGCAGGAGAAAAGGTCCAGGAGGAGGAGGAGGAGGAGGAAGGACCATCTGTGGTGGGGTGAGCACTGAGCCCCCGAGCCAGAGCTGCAATTCTCACGATCCCGGGGCTGAACTTTGTCAATAGACTTGGCAAAGGCTCCTGCCTGCAGAAAACAGCCTTGGAGAGAGGGGAGAAATAAATAAACAAGCAACCTTCCTTCCTCCTCTGCTGGCCCTGCCCTCCTGACCCACCTCCAGAGCACACATGTGGCTGCTCCGTTGAAAGTTGGGTTGTGGGTTTGATTTTGGTGCTGGAGGAGGCAAAGCTCCTGCTTGTCTTCGTTTCTGGTCTGTCCCTGAGGGGCAGAGCTCATCCTCAGCAAAGCACAAAGAAGGGAACAAGGTGCTCATTTAGTCTCAGCTCTGATTTAATGTCTTGGATTGAGGTACCAAACTTGGGTGTGAAGGAGGATGTGGTTCCTTCAGGGCTGAGCACTTTGTATTTGATTTATTTCATTAATTAATCACTGATTTTGTACCCCAAAAATGTCCCAGGCCCCAAATCTGCCCGTCCCATGGCCGCAGTGTCTCCCCACGGTGATGGAAGTGCGCAGTTGGGACCACAAAGCCTCTGCAAACCTCAGTGCTGGGGAGAGCTCTCCCCACCCCGATCCCTGGAATTACTGAGAATCCTCCTAGAAAATCAGCAAAATATCTTTCCAGCTGATGTCCCTTAAAGCTGAGCTCAGGAAACTCCAGAGTCTGTAATTCCAAGATGAGTGCAGCAGCCAGGGAGTGCCTGGAGAACATCAGGTGTCTCTCAGGGCACTGAGCACCCCTCAGCAGATGGTGCCTCGTTGGTCTTAGGACAACAGAAATCAGAGAATCCCGGGATAATTTAGGTTGGGAAAGACCCCCGAGGTCACCAAGCTCAACCTTTGGACGAACACCAACATTTTCAACCCCCAAGTGCCACGTCCAGTCATTTCTGGAACACCCGTGGCAAGAAAAGTCTCAGCAGTTCCCAGGAAAAGCCATTCCCTGGGCAGGGCTGGGCAGGATTCAATAAATCCTGCCTCCTGCTGCTGTGGGATGCGTTGGGATGGTGCCTGGGAAGCTGAGCCTTGCCAAACCCATCCTCGGTGGCCCAGCGGTGTCCTGAGTCCCAACAGCCCTCTCTTTGGAGCTCATTTGCATTCCAGAGGCAGCTCCATCATTCCAGGCAGGAAGAAAAAGCCCATCAGGTTCTGAATCAGCTGCTGAGGCACCGAGGAGGGCCCAGCTTGGGTTCCTGCAGGGATGGCAGCACAAAGCCAGGCAGGAATTCCCTGGCCAGGGCTGAGCTGCATCTGCCCCTCCCAGCCAACCCCGAGGGGGAACATCCACATTTTGTCATGGATCCACTGATTAATCCACCTTTTCGCTGAGTGGAAGTCTGGCTGCTCCCTCCTGATGTTGCACAAACCCCTCAGTCTGTTCCTGTGACAAAACTCCCAGGAAAGAACATTTTCTTCTGTTCTTTCTTCCAGAAACGGGGAAGATTTTAATGCGCTTATTTTTATTTTTATTTTTTTCTGTTGTTTTGTTTGTGTTTTTTTCTCCTCTTCTCCTGGGTCTTTTTTTGACTGACTGGGATTTTTCATGGCTGTGGCAGGGAGCTGGACATTCCCCTTTTTTTGTTTCAGAAGCACTGGGTGATGGATCACATTTTAATTGGCGTTGAGGTTTCCAGAAAAAGGGAGCACCACAGGAAGTTATTAGAATAACAACACTCTGCATCTGCACAGGAATTAAAACTGCAAATGGACGGGGCATATTAATTGCTACCAAATGCTTCACTTTGCTCCTGCCTCTCAAAAAAAAAAATCTTGGGTTGGGGGGAATGTATTTTTAATGCCTCTTTTCTCATCTTTCCCTTCCAGCAAAAGAGTAAGTGATGAAATTTGTAGGATTTCAGCCTTCTGGAGGAAAGGAAAAAAAAAAAAATCTCTTCAGCAGAGTGTTTCAAAGGAGATAAACACATTTGTTTTGACAGGGAGGACGCTGATGGCTGCAGACAGCCCCAGCCTGGCCAAGGCTCTGGTTCCCACAGCAGGATCCGAGCGTGGGCTCCGCTGGCTCCTGCCAAAGCTGCTCACACTATTCTGCTTTTCCTTTTCTTTTTATTTTAATTTTTCCCCAAGAAATTATCAATGTCACCGAGCTGCTTCTCTCCTTACAGAAGGAACAGACTGTGAGTGGTTTTTCTTTCGCTTGCTGTATCTTTTTTGTCGTCGTTGTTTTTAGTTTTGTAAATGAAAGGAGGAAAAGCAAAGGGAAAAAAAAAAAAATAGCAAATTTGACACACAGATATCCAAAAACTCTTTAAGCCAACTGAAATCCATTTTTTTTTCTTAAGAAAGGAGAAGTTGGAATTGTTTTGGGCTTCTTTTCTTTTTATCTTTGATTTATCCCGCTACCTTATTTCTTTCTGTTTTTGAATTACTCCAGGAATTTTCCCTTTTCCTACACCTTAAAAACAATTTTGGCCTTTCTTGGAAGGACGTTCATCTCCTGGGCTCTTTTCAGCTTCCCTGAACTGAAACATCCCTTCTGCTCCACATCAACTTCTAACTATTGGGGAATGTCTCTGGGAGAAGAAGTGGGGAAAGGAAAAGGGGGAAAAGGGGAAAAAGGGGGAAAAAGGGGGAAAAGGAGGAAAAGGGGGAAAAGGGGTGAAGAGGGGAAAGAAAAGGGAAAGGGAATGGGAAAGGGAAAGGGAAAGGAAAAGGAAAAGGAAAAGGAAAAGGAAAAGGAAAAGGAAAAGGAAAAGGAAAAGGAAAAGGAAAAGGAAAAGGAAAGCTTTGGTTTATCTCAAGCTGCAGTTTCAGGGCAGCTCTTGCAAGGTGTAAAAAGCCTCTGTGGATCTCCTCATCCCTTGGCCTCACCCCCAGCTGGGCTTGGCTGGAAATCCTCCAGTGCACAGGTGGGATTTTGGGGAAATAAACAGCACCATGGGGATGTCAAGTGCTCGTTGAGAAACCCAGGCCCAGGCTCCTCCGTGTCCTGGTGTTCCTCTCCCGTCTTGCACATCTGGGACTTTGGCATCCGTCCTGGAGGAAGGACACGCAGCTGGAACGCAGAGACCCGGGCCAAGGAGGCAGGACAGGAGAATTCCTCCTGCCTGGGATGCAGATGGAGCCTGGAAAGGACAGCAAAGCCCAGACCTGGAACTCTCCAAGCTCAAGGAGGCGCCAAAAAACCGCCTTCACTGCCTGGTGCTGTCACCTCTGCCACGCCTCCAGTGACAGCTCCTCTCTGTTCAGAGGTTCCTGAGTGGCACTGTTATGATTTTATCACCAATGCTTCTGCTGTTTGAACCTGTCAGATATTTGATATTCCGCAATCTGTGTGTGGATAATGCCAATGTGAGTAACGCCTGGGAGAGACACCTGTGAGGTCTGCAGGGTACAAACGTGTCCCAGGTCCCTGATGACACCACAGGACGCTCTCGCTGTGCTTTATTTTGGGAATATTGATTATTGTCTGTTGTCTCTGCAGAATTTCAGGAAGACCTGGCACATACCAAGATCGTTCCAACCTCTGTCTTCCCAGATATCCAATGGTTTCCCACAGCGTGGCTCTCCAGGGTCACTCCTTCCCTTCCTGAGGTGGTGGAAAATCCAGCAGGAAAATCCAAGCCCAAAACTTCCAAAGGGCAAAGGATGAGGGGTAAATTTAGCCCTAAACTGCTGAAGTGCAGGGCATTCCTTTGGACACCCTGGAAGGTCACAGAGCTCAGCAGAGAGGACTGGGACCCCAGCAAGAGGGTTTGGGATCTGTCAGGGGTTTGGAGCCAGTCCAGGGGGGCGTAGACCCTGGCACAGAGCCCAGGAGGACACAGCCTTTGACTTCAGCCCATGGAAAAAACTTCCAGCACGGAGAGAGGAATTACAAAGCACAGAGGTGTGACAGACTGTGGTGTAGCTCATCGCGGGGTGAAAAATTGTGCAGTTTTGGGGTTCTTAGAATGGAGGTGAATGGGGAAACAAGATGGAGGGTTTAGGGCCGTGCCCTGAGCTCTTCTTCTCCCCTGGCCTCCATCTCCTGCTGTGACGGTGGCACAAAGTGGTTTAAGGGGATGGGGATATCAGAGAGGATTTTGGTGGAGCAACAACCCCTGCCCTGCATGCAGCGTGTCCTCACACCTCACAGTCCATGTGCGGGTGTCAGCAGGGAGCAGGAGCTCCTCCGTGCCTGCAGATGTGGCCTCCAAATGTGTTCCTTTTCTTTCCCTTCCCCTGGATTGTTTTACTCAAGCTGTTCCTGATGGGGAGTGTGGGATTTCTGCAGCAATGCAGGAATGATAAAGAGCAGGAAATAAAACCATCACGGCTTTTGGATGTGGTGGGGGGAATCAGAAGAGCGGCGTTTATGTGAGGAGATATCTCAGGGATAAACTGCCAAGTGACATCATGAATTAGATAATTCCCAGCAATTGCCTCCAGCAGCTCCCACTCCCCTCCTCCCAGGACCTGAGGGAATAATCCTCCCTGCTCCCTGGATTCCAGCAGCTGGATGGCTCCAAATCGAGTTGCTACTGTAAGAGTTCCCTCTTTTCTCCTGGAAATGTTGGAATTTCCATCCCCCAGGTTCACCCAAGGTGTTCACCGGTCCGGCTTCATTTCTGCATCACAAATTCAGCAGGGATTCCAGCCAGGATTCCCGCTGAGATTCCAGCCAGGATTCCAGCTGAGACTCCCACCTTTCCTGGGGAATGTGGAGGAACCTTCTGGCAGCCCCCTCTCGGGAATAGGGAGGGAATTTGGAGGTGACTGTGGGGTGATTTGGGGGCTCTGTCAGGAGCAGCCCCAGCTCCTTTGGGGTGGGCTCAGCCTGTCCTGCCATGAATCCAGCCTGTGGCACCCCTTTCCCTGGCTCCTGTGGCTCTGGATGCTCCGACACCTTTCCTTTCCCGTGGCAGAGGGATGTTGCTGTGGAGTTTTGCTCCAGGTGAATCCCAACACACCAGAGTTCGGGGAATTCTTCCCTGGCGTGTTCAGCATCCCAGCCTGGAGAGGCTGAGGAAGATGCTGCTCAGTGTCAGCTGTCACAGCCCTTAATCCACTCAGGACGCTTTGTTTGCTTTGGGAACTGTAATAAAACCCATAAATTCACCTCTGCCAGCTTCACATCGGGTCAGTTATTTCTCTCTTGTAGGACTTGGTTTTATCTCCCCTCAATTACTGTTAAACACACCGACTTCACTCAGCAATAAAACCCACTGACACAATTCAACACTAAAATCCACTGATATAAGGGCTAAAACCCACTGACACAATTCAGCTCTAAAATCCACTTGATAAAATTCAACACTAAAACCCACCGACACAATTCAACACTAAAATCCACTGACATAATTCGACAGTAAAACCCACTGACAAAATTCAACACAAAAATCCACTGAAATAAACGCTAAAACCCAACTGACAAAACTCAGCTCTAAAATCCACTTGATAAAACCCAACACTAAAATCCACTGACACAATTCACCGCTAAAATCCACTTCGAAAACTCAGCACTAAAATCCACTGACAAAATTCAACGTCAAAACCCACAGACCAAAGTCAATATTAAAATCCACCGACACGATTCAACACTAAAAATTCCTTCTGCCCCTTTCCTGCCACCTGCTGATGGCAGCTCGGAGGTGCCCTCGGTAGGTGGGAGCACAATTCCTGCCGGGAATTCTCCTGGCTCTTGGATTGCTGCTGCAAACCAGCCCTGCAGTTGTTCCTGTGCTCAGCACATTGTTCACTCCCTCTCCAGATGGAACAGATTAGCCGGGCCCTGAAATGTTGTTAAATAAAATACGCAAAAAAAGAAAATACAATTATTGCTAAAGTGAAAACATACCGCATGGGATTATTAAAAGACCAAGATGGTTTACATTTTAAGGATGTTCTGCAGGTTTGTTTTGGGGTTTTTTTTTACCCAGTCTTCATGCACCAAAAGCTTGCAGGGGCAGTGTTAAACTTTTCCATGTGATCTCAGGGAGCTCTCTCTCTCTGCCAGGGATGGGGTTGCCCTCTGTCCCTGGCTGAGAGCTCAGGGCTGTGGGGTGGGAATTCCAGGGGCCAAAATCCGTGTTTTCTACTCCTTCACTGGGCACCAAGCTCGGGGGCTTGGCAGAGTTTGGGGTGTAAAGGGTGAATTCCTTGTGCTGCTTCTCCCCCGTGCCCAGGTGGAGAGGAAGCTTGGCCAGGAGAATTCCCGGCAGTCAGAGGAGTTCCCTGAGTGTCATTTCTGCCCAAATCCCATTCCTGACTGGCATTTCCCATCAAATCTCATCCCTGAGTGTCATTTCCCATCCTTGACTGTCATTTCCCACCAAATCCCATCCTTGACTTTAATTTCCACTCAGATCCTGTCCCTGACTGTAATCTCTCCCCAGATCCCATCTCTGACTGTCATTTCTCCCCAAATCCCATCTGAACACAACCTCTCCAAAATTCTCCAAGTTTATGTGCTAAGCTCAGTGTAATGATTACTGATTTTAGTACCACAGATTTGTGGGATGGTTTGAGGTGGGAGGGACCTTAAAGCCCATCCAGTGCCACCCCTGCCATGGCAGGGACACCTTCCACTGTCCCAGGCTGCTCCAAGCCCTGCCCAACCTGGAGTTGGACATTCCAGGGCTCCAGGAGCAGCCAGAGTTTCTCTTTAATACAAGAAATACTCTCCAAGATTATTTTTGAAAGGATTCTGCAAACCTTGATCTAGGGAGGATGACTTTGGGCTGAAGTTGTTTGCTGATTTCAGGGATATCCAGCAGGTGGGAAGTGGAGAATGGAGAACGTGAGGCCTGCAGTGATTTTGGCCACAGAAAACACAAAAATAAGCTGGGAGAGTCCTCAGCAAGTCCCCAGCTCAGAGATTTGGGCAGCAGTGCCTTGATGAGTTCATTTGAGCACGTGTTCAAGGCCTTTCCTGGATCTGGGCAGACATTTTCAGGTGTGTGGTGACAATAAATCACTTTTTAAACGGCCTTGAAGGGGAGTTTTGAGCGGAGCTGCATCCGTTAATGTTCCAGCTCTCTCCTGAGCATCACTCCATCTCCTTAAAGTCCCTCCACCTAAATCAACTCGCTCGTGATGGATGAGAAATAAATTCAGCTCCTCGAAGCCGTTCCCTGCCATTTGGTTTGGAATGACTCGGGGCCGTGCTGGTGGCTGGTGACTGATGACAGGACCTGTCCCCAACAGCCCAGACTGGCTTTTCACCAGCCTCTCACTCACCAAGGACATTTCCAACCTGTGGGAAGGGGTTTGGAGAGGGGGGATGCTCAGCCACATCTGCACGGCAGAGCACAGCTGGAGAGGCAGGCGTGGCCGCCCCCTGCTCTCCTGATCATTAATTAGGGAGCAGTCATTAAAAAATCTAGGGAAAAATAAAAATAATCCATGCTTTAATCAGATTTTTTTTCCCTGCCGCCACGTGGAAAATTCTGCCCCCGAATCTGTCTTAGAGGAATTTGTAAAATTTGGTAGAACTTCCCCCCTCCTACAAAAGCCTGCCCTAGTTCAGGTGCTTTGTCAGCAGGAGAGGGGCAATTTTCGCCGCACAAAACTCCTGAAATGTTGCAAACCCTTTAAAACAGAACACAAAACACACAAAATAGAGCCCGGCTGATTTTAACGAGGTACCTTCAAAAGAACCATGAATTTTTTAGCAGAATTCTGATGATTCCAGGCTGGTTTTCCATATCGTGGTACCTTGAGCGTGCATCAGGACACAGGTGTGGGTGTGTGAGTATAAAAACATCAATATTTATTTAAAAGGTTGATATTTTCTGTTCTGAGGGGAAAAAAAAAAAGTGCAAGCCTGTGGTATGTCCAAAATGCTGCTTTTTTAGCAGGCAGGAACATTTCTCTGGTGGAAAAATTCGCAGAAAACCAAATATTAGGGGAAGGCTCATGGAATGTGTTTGCCGTGGCAAAGGGAACAGCAGCAGTGGGAAACTGCTGAGCGGTGCTTTGCATTTTAAAGATGTTTGCAGATTCATGGAAAAGTGGGAAAGCAGCAGAAGGAGAGGGAGCTGCTGCTGCTGCTGCTGCTGACAACTTTCTTTCCTTTAAAAAAACCAGCTGCTTGTGGCAGCCTGGAGATGGAGTGATGGGCTGAGAGGAGTTTTGTTCCATAATATTGGAATAAAGTGGGGAATCTCCTGCAGGCTGGACCAGGATCTTCATCCCCACGGGAATCCAGCCCAGTCCTGCTGGGGAGCTCTCAGGGATGCTGGTGGGGACAAAGGGACTCTCATTTCAATCAGCTTTTCCACTCTCAGAGCCTTCAGATTCCTACTCCATCCCGAGCACACCACCCACAATCTGATTATTTCTGAACGCTGTTTTCAGAGCATTCCCAAATTCCTGGGGGACCAAGCTGACGTCTCGGTGCAGTTTTGTTGTTAATTAAATGTTCTCCCAGCAGATCCTCTCTAAAGCCTAAAGCCCACAGCCCCTCATCCATGCAGTGACTCCAGCGCTGGGAATGCAGGTTCACCTCGGATTTAAATCTGATTTAAACTTGAGCTCTGCCACAGCCCCCCCAGGGTGATTTTATCAAGTCACTTAATCCATCAGGATCTCGGCTTTCCCAGCCAGAATTCAGGAAGAAAAGCGTTTTTTCCTCCATCCCATGAAGTGTTTTGCAAAGAGGCCTCGGTGATGTACTTAGGGATTTCCTCTGTGGAAGCTGAAACACCTCAAATCCTGTCAGAACCCCTCCAAACGTTCCAGCCCAATAAAGTTCAAATGGGGAATAACACATTTGTTAAAAGAGGCCCTGACTTTATGCTGAGAGGGATGACACGGCCAAGAGACCATACATCCCTCAAAAAAATTAAAAAAAAAATTAAAAAAAATAAAGAAATATAAAAGAAATAAAAAACGAGGACAAGATTACCCAGCCAACGTAAACTGGAGTGGCGTGGTCGGGGTTTTTAAGATTTTTAGAGACACTTGGAATGAAAGAGGGAAAAATCCCACAGCCAAGTCTCAGGCACCACACAGCCTGTGTACACTGCAGGAGGAAACTTGGGTTATGAGCAAATATTTTAGTACAAATCAAATGCCTTCCAGGGATCAGCAACTGGGAAGGTGGGAAGAAATTAATATTGGAAGCTTTAGAACTTCCCAGAACTATTCCCTCCCTCCTTGATTGAGGGAATTAACTTTTATTTTATTAACTTTTTAATGCCCTTCTCCCATCCAGGGTGCTCCGAAGGGCTTCCCCCCTCCTCCAAAAGGGCTGCCCCGGGGATGTTGCTCTTCTGAGGCTTTAAGTAGCAGCTGGCTGTGATTAAGTGGATTGGGAGGATCAGTGCTTGATTAACTTTGTGCTGCTCCTGCTTTGCTCGGGTTCCTGCAGGAGAATTAATCCCTGGGTCCGGGAGAATGTTGGGCTCTAATGGATACCAGACCCTGGGAGCCCACCCAGTGCCAGAGCCCGGCTTGGGCACCTCCAGGATTCATCTCCCTGCACAGGAGAAACTTGTGTGGGCGCTGAGGGGAGTTTTGCTCGGCTGGGTTTGAGGCTGGGAGTTTGTGAACTCACCCAGATTCCACCCAGCTCCATGTCTCAGTTTGTCACTCTCTTATGGGAATTTTTAGGGCTGTGGGGAATCAGGGAATGGGTTGGGAAGACCTTTGAGATTATCCTTGAAGATTATTATCCTTGAAGATTATTATCCTTGAAGATTATTATCCTTAAAGATTATTATCCTTAAAGATTAGGAAAGACATTAAAGATTATTTTATTATTAAGAAGACCATGAGCAAGGACACCTCCCACCGTCCCAGGCTGCTCCAACCTGGCCTTGGACACTTCCAGGGATCATGGGGCAGCCACAGCTTCTCTGGGAATTCGGGGCTTCCTCACCCTCACAGGGAACAATTTTGCCCCAAAATCCCATCTAAACCTCCCCTCCTTCACCTTAAGGCCATTGCAAGTGTCTGGCTGGGCAGAGTTTTCTTAATCAGAAGAAATTCCTGAGTAACAGCAGCAGAACTGAGGGCTGTAAGTGATGTTTATTTTGATACTTGTTATTTATAAACAAATCCAGGCAAAGATAATTTTGAAAGGAATCTGCAAACCTCGATCTACCAAGGATCACTTTGGGCTGGAGCTGTTTACTAACTACAGGGATTTCGCAGAGAAAATCAGATTTTCTGCATTGAAAGTACAACAGTGACTGAATGAAACCCCAAAACCTCAACCACTGTGATTGCAACACAAGAAACACCAGGCTCTGAGGGTATAAAATATTCTTTTTTTTTACCCAAATGAGATGAACACACTCTCCTGGAGGGGGATCTCTGAGCAGAGCTCCTTGCCCAAGCCCTTGGAAAACAAGGGATGTCCCTTCAGCCATGCAGGGGACTGGATTTTCTGCAAAAACAACACAATTTATCCATCCTGTGCAAATTGTGACACTCGCTGGCCAAAACCTCACTCTGAGTGTCCCCAAGAGGCCAAGCCTAAGCCAGGTTTTATAATGTCCTTTTTATTTTTTTCATGCTGAGCCCCAGAAAGGAGCAGGGAAAGCGAGATGAGCACAAAGCAAATGGAAATTCTCCTGCTAACGGGCATCATTATGTAACTCTAACACTGCTGTCATTTCCCACTGCAGAGAAATCCTCCAACAATCCTAAATCAATAACTGAGCCGAGGAAGCTGCCCTCCCAAGGAGCTTCTGGTTCACTGAAACTGTGATGTAAAAATAGTTAAAATGAAAAAAAAAAAAAAAGAAATAAAAATCAAGAGGGTGCAAATGGAGGCTTGGCTGGGACTCTGCACTAAATTCTGCCTTGATGGAAACGAATAAAGCTCAAATGAAGTCCACAGGCATCTCCTAATTATATCAGAAGGTTTTATTCCACTTAAATTTTCATGAAAGGCTCCTGATTTCTTTTTATTATTCTCCATGGGAGTATAACATGTTGGTTAACCAGGAGAAAGGAAGCCAAAAAAAGAAAAAAAAAAAAAAAAAGAGATGAAACTCTTGATGGCCGTGTTTGTCGGGATAGATCAATTGTGGGGTTTTCAACTGGGTATGGAAATTCCCTGCTTGCAATATGGCTAAAAAGAAAGAGCATGGATGATTTAACAATTTACATAACCTGAGAGACTCAGCTGCAAATTGAATGAATGGGGCCCTTTGTTTTCTCTAAACTGGAATAAAAAGAGGAGGAGAACAAAAAAAAAGGGGAAAAAAAAAAAAGGAGAGTTCTTATATAATTGTCTCTGTGACTGGCATGATAGGAAGTTTTCTGGCTATTGGTGGAATTAAGACTGGGAATTATGAGAAAACACAAAGCAATCAAGGGGCAGTGGAGCAATTGCAGAGAGGGACTAATCAGGAGTGACAGAGCCAGGCCTGCCCAGGGCCAGGCTGGGCTCTGCACCATTGTCCTGGGCTGAGCTGGGTCCCCCCGGGGCCACCACAGCCCCTCAGGACATCAGGACATCCCTGCAGGGCCTCGGCTGGTGGCTCTGGCATCTTTACACTGGACACATCACGGCATCTCATCACACACAGCTCTGGGTGTTTGTGTGCAGGGAATTCACACCACAACATCTCACACAGCTCTGGGTGTTTGGGTGTAGGGAATTCACACCACAACATCTCACAGGGCTCTGGGTGTTTGGGTGCAGGGAATTCACACCACAACATCACACACAGCTCTGGGTGTTCAGGTGTAGGGAATTCACACCACAACATCTCACACAGCTCTGGGTGTTTGGGTGGAGGGAATTCACACCACAACATCTCACAGGGCTCTGGGTGTTCAGGTGCAGGGAATTCACATCACAACATCTCACAGGGCTCTGGGTGTTTGTGTGCAGGGAATTCACACAACATCTCACAGGGCTCTGGGTGTTCAGGTGCAGGGAATTCACACCACAACATCTCACAGGGTTCTGGATGTTCAGGTGGAGGAAGTTGCACTCAGATATCAGCCCTGGTTCTACTGAAACTCAGAAATTCAGCGCTGAAATCACAAGTTCCTGAAGGAAAAGAAGAGATTTAGGGATGGGACATGGGACATGGGACATGGGAACGGGAATGGGAGTGGGAGTGGGAATAGGAATGGGAGTGGGAGTGGGAATGGGAATGGGAATGGGGAGGGAAAAACCTCTGGCAAACATCTGGCAGCAGGGCTGGTGGCATATGGGCCGTATCTCCTCCCTGAGCTGGTGCAGGAGGGAAAAACAAACTTCACCTCTCCGACAAGAACCAGCAGATGAAAACAAATTAACTTTTTTTTTTTTTTTTAATTATTTGTGTGTGTGTGTTGTATATTTGAAGGCAATGTCTGTTTGAATGTTCTGCTTAAAAGCTTTGGGTTAGAAATTCCTCAGTTTGCCCCCTCTCCTTGGAGCAGAACCAGCTCAAGTCAACAAATTCTCCCTCATCAATCATGGCCAGGATTTTTTTCCTTCTTTCTCCTTCTTCTTCCTTATTTTTCCTGCCCCAGTCCTTGCAGCCACTGTGGAGATCATATTTTATTTCCACACCAGGCATTAAAATTATCAAATTTAGCCTCTAATGTGCTTGTAATTTTTTTTCCTTTTTTTTTTCCCCCTCTACATCTCTATTATTCAATGAAAAAAATCTTAATTAAAGGCTCGTGGCATGATGAGCCTGGGTGGGCATCATTTATTTCAAAGCAGACCCTGACCATAAAACCTTCATCAAGATGATGATGGGAGCTCAACTTCCTTATTAAACCCCAGAGATTTCACACAGAAAATCAGATTTCCTAAACTGAAACTACCACAGTGATTGAATGAAACCCCAAATCCGAAATTGTAACATAAGAAACACCAGGCTCTGAGTCTCTAAAATGTAAAAAAGAATTAAAACTTTCTTTATCCACCATTAAACCTACTACGGATCCATGAATTCTGGTCAAGCTTATCTCTTATTCTCCAAAATCTGATACAGCAACAGTGGTTTCTTACCCACAGCCTGCTCCCAAAAATAATCAAGTAATTTCGAGGGCTTCTTTCAGGGTACATTTTTTCCTCATAAAAAATAATAAATGCCAATATCTGAGCCACATTTGAGTATTTTATTCGCTCTCGGGCCTGCCAACCCAAACAATGATTTGTGTCTTTATAGGAAGGCACTTCACCATTTTCAAATAAATATTTAAATGCTCCTTCACAGGGAAAAATATTCCTGTGGTTAGGTGAGATATGCTGGAAAAATTAAGGCTGGTCCTCAAAGGCCTTGTGTTGTTACACTTTCCTCTTCTTAATTTGCTTAATCCTTCCTCAAACTCCAAAAAAATTCAGATCAGAGCAGAAGAAAAAAGTGTTTTGAAAGGAGCTTTGATACCCACAGCAGATTCCTTAATGAGTTTTATTTTAGCAATTTGCTGCAGGAAGAGCTGGGGATGAAATCAGGGCTTTAACCTTCAGAATTTCTCTAGAATTTATCTGTTTTCCTGGTGATGGTGCTACACAAACACTGCCAGGCAAAGCCTCTCCATCAAAACTGGGAGAAAGAGCAGATTTGAAAGGGAGAAAGTTTGAGGGTTTTTTTAATATGGATTTGTAATCAAAGAAGTGCCACTTATGTATTAAATTTCCATTTTTCCTCTTAAAAAAAACCAGGAGGAAATGATGAAAGGGAGGATGATGAACACCCTGACATGAATTTGTGCTGTCACAGGGAACATCAGCACCTTCTATTTAAGTAACTCTCAGAAAAAGGCTGAGAGGAAAAAAAAAAAAAGAAAAAGAAGTAGAAAAAGTTAAGTATTTGCACCCTGTGAACTGTTTGGTGGGGAGAGAAGTGAATCCTGCTGATCTCCAAATCCTCATAACCCCCAAATTCCCATCCTGATACCCCCAGATCTCCAAATTCTGGCAAACCCTAAATTCCCATCCTGATCTCCAAAATCTGGCAAACCCTAAATTCGCATCCTGATAACCCTTATCGCTAAATTCTGGTAACCTCTGCAATTCCCATCCTGATTTCCAAAGCCTGGTAACCCCTGGAATTCCCACCCTGACACCCCCTGATCTCCAAATCCTGGTATCTCCCCAAAATTCCTACCCTGATCTCCAAATCCTCATAAACTCTGAAATTCCCATCCCTTATCTCTAAGTCCTGATAAATCCTCTAAATCCTAAATTCCCATCCTGACACCCCCTGATCTCCAAATCCTCATAAACCCCTGAATTCCCATCCTGAGACCCCTGATCTCCACATCCTGATATCTCCTGAAATTCCCATCCTGGTACCCCCTGATCTCTTTTCTGGCTCTTTTCCAGCAGCCCAATATCAGCTTCCAGAGCTGCACCCTCTGCACTGCAGGGAAAGAACAACCCAAATCTTTCTTTGGGATGAAAAAATCCCTTTTTTTTTTTTTCCCCCCTTCAGGCACTGAGGCAAGTGTGAGGTAGCAAATCACACATTTCTCCATTTCCAAATCAGATCCCTTTGGTCCACCTTTAATACCATTTTTCCCCCCCTCCCAATGAATTAAATATCCGTTCTTTTACCACCCAGTTTATTTGATCATCCAGGAAGATAAATGGCTTCTGCTGAAATATTAAACAAAGGGAAAATTAAAGTACTGGGAAGGGTAAACAATACAGTAAAGCACAATTTCCTTTCTGCTACATGGAGAAAATAAGTCTCTCTCTCACTAAATAGCAGCACACAGGCTCCAGTTCTGGCCCTGGGCACACATGGAGCTTTTCTCCCCAAAAATCAATAGGATTTGTACCTGTCTGGGTGAATTTTTAATTGAATGGGACTCAAGGAAGGGGTTTCTAGATAAGATCAACCCCAAAATAAAATTTATTATGAAGTTTAGCACGTGGAGTTTTTAATATCGCGGGTTTGGTTTGGTTTCTTGCTTGTTTGGGCCAAAGATAAAATGAAAAATGTGATTTTTAGTCGGGTTTTGGACCCAGGCTGGTGAGACAGCACAAAGAACTGGCTCATCCCCTCGGAGCAGCAGAATTCCACCCCCAGGGATGGATCCTGGGGAGAGCTGGAGGGACTCAGCTGGAAGGTGAGGAGCAGCAACTCGTTTTCTGAGAGTTGATTTGAGGTCAGATTCCCCCCCAAACCATCCCAGAGAGCAGCAATTCCCTTCCTGGGCCACTTCTCCCTCCAAGGGGTGTCACATTCCGGCAGGGACATCAGCTCCAGCCCCAGCCAGGATGAAAATTCCCAGGTGAAAAGAAGAATTAATACCCAGGACTGACAAATTCCAGAATTTCTCCTGGCTGCTGGGTGCTCTTGCATTTCATTTCAAATTTCCAAAAGACATTTCTTACAGTTCTCCAGGAGCTCAGCCTCAGAACTCTGAAATAATTTAGTTTGACAGAGGACTGATGGGAAGGAAGGGCTCTTTTCTTATGGACTTGCTTCTGTTCCATAGGAAATATCTATTCCATAGGAAATATCTATTCACAGGAATTTTTCTCATTTTTCACAGTTACAGCCCAGATTCTGAGTTTAGGCTGAGTAATCACTGAATAATTCTGATGGGAACCTGACAAATGGCAGCAGATCAGGACTTGATCCGTGGATATTGATTCTCCTCAGAGTTTTACTGGGATTCACTTTTTTTTTTTTTTTTTTCCCTCCAGCAAAGCCACCTATGGATAAAAAAAAAAAAAATCTGCCCAGTGTAGCCGAGGCTTTTCTTGGTTTATTATTTCTGGATTATTCCTGGGGATTTTCAGGCAGACTAAACACAATATGGGGTGGAAAAGGGAAGGTGAAGCACTGGGAGAGGGGCAGCAGGAGAGTTTGGGGGTTTCAACAGAACAACAAAACCTTGGGGGCTCCGTGACTGCACCAGGTGAGGCTGAAATCTCTTTTATTTGAGAGGCAGAACCCAAAGCTGGGGGTTGTCCGGGGCTGCCCTGGCTGTGACCTCCATCCCACCCGGAGCATCCATCCCAGGGTGCAGGAACTGAGATTCCAGGCTCGCTGAGCCCTGACCTGGCCCTGACAGAGATGGATGCCCAGCTCTGCTAATGGACTGTGGCAGCTCCGGGCTGGGATGAGCCAGCTCATCCCCACTCCGGGAATCCTGGAGCATCCAGCAGCCTCCTGAGCTCCTTGGTGTTCCCACAGGGCTCAACCCCACAGCCACACCCAGCGGGGAGGTTTGCAGACGCTGATATTCATCTTTATCTGCTTTAAAACAAGAATCTGCTCCTCATTATTTTATTATATATATATATTTTTTTTTATATATATATATTTTTTTTTTATCTCTGCACAGAGAGATAAAAACGCAAAGCTGATTAGTGGCTTTATTTGGGATAAAAGAGGGAGCGGGTGGGAAATTGCTGGTGCTGGGGTGGCTTTGTCAGGATTTATTCACCAGAATGAGCAGTGAGTGGCTCTCAGCATCATTCTTGCAGTTTTCAGGGAGTTTAGGGCTGAAGGAGCCCTAAATAAGAAGCCCCAGCTCGATCACAACCTTTGTGTTTCCTTTCCTCGTGTTCCCCTCTCACTCCACTCTGACCCTTCATCCTTCTGGCCAGGAGAGAGGATTCCCAAATTCTTGCTGATTCCTGTAAATCTCCAGCTTGGGGAGGTGACAACCCTCCTTCCCTGAAAGTTTCCTTTTCTCCTTGGGTTAGGATGATCCCTGGGCAGCCTTTGGGAAGTGCTGCAGGCGCAGGAACGTGCACAACTCCCACAGGAGCCTTTCCCCTTCTCCTTGGGATGCTGGCAATGGGCAGGACTGGTCCAGCCCGACCTTCCCAGCTTGGAAAACACTCAGGAACCGCCTCCTGTTGTCCAGGGTTGTAGCACAGTCCTTGGGTGCCACATCCCGGGTTCACCTTTGGAGCTGCACCTGAGATAAAAATAGATCCATTAAAAAAAAAAAAAAAATTACATCCAAACCATCAAAAATTAAAATTAAAATAACAAAAATGCCCCCATTAAAATCATCCAAAAATAACGTCAAAACTATCAAAAAAATAAAATTAAAACTATCAAAAAACACCCCATTAAAATCATCCAAAAATAATGTCAAAACCATAAAAAAAAGAAATTAAAATCACCAAAACACGAAATTAAAATCCTGCAAGCAGACATTTTCCTGGGCAATTAGCAGCAATGCCGGGCACCTTCTTCTTAAGTTGCTGTGTGACTTCAGCCCCCGCAGGACACGGGGCTAATTTAACGAGGCATGAATTTAAATATATTAAAGAGCTCAACAAAACAGAGAGAGAGAGAATCAGAGAGGTGAAAAGTCAGTGCCCCTCCTTGTCCCCGCTGTCTTCTTTTTGTTGGCTGCCGGGCCGGGAGACGCGAAAATCAAACGGAGCAACACAACCTGTCTGAGTTTTATTCAAATCAGCCAATTAAAACATCACGGCGAAATGTCAACGAGCGTGTTCTGGCCACTCAGGAATTAAAGCAGGAAAGCATCTGTCTGTCCTCACCACAAAGCAGGGAAGAGTTTTAATTCCATACTCCCGCAAAAGCTGTGACAGGAGATTGCAGCCATGAAAAATACCCTCTGCAATGGGCCCTGCCTGTCAGCAGCTGCTGCTTGGACACTAAATTACAGCCAGTTCAACATCTTTCTTTTATTTTTCTTTTTTTTTTATTCATAGGGACTCTTTAGCAGGCAGAATTCTGGTAATTCAGAATTATTAATTTGGAATTCAGGTGCATCCAGAGGCGCATCTGACACCGGCACAGCTTCTGCAGCTCGTTTTTACCTCTCTTTACTGCCCAAGTTCTGATTGCACCAGCTCCTTTAGGTCACAGGAACACACAGATTGAAGTTCCTGCAGCTTTACGTTTTCTCCAGCATCGAACCCAGAGGATTTCAGGCTGAATTTAAGGATCTCCTTGACGCTGTTTTGCACTACAACGACGCAGACTTCGACCTTTAGAAGATTGAAAATGACTTTTTTTTTACTTTTGGGATGTGTTTTCTTTTTATACTATTCTACAGAGACCAATCTGATTGGTGACACGAAGACCAACCTCTTCCCTCCCATTGGTCAGAGCAGAGGGACATCAAGGAGAAGTCCCTCCTAGGGAAAGGAATGGATAACAAAGTTACAGTTACAAAAAAAAGTATTTTTCCTGTTTACAGAAAAATTTCCGGGGAAAGGATTTCAGAAGATCAAAACACCAGGGCTACATCTGCTCTCTGAGACACTCTGTGACAGGATGTTGGGGTGAGCAGGCACCATTCCATCAGAGCTCTTGGAGTTCCCTCTTTGGGACGTGGCCTCGGGGCTCTGCTCTGCTCCACAAACACAGGAGATCTCCCATCCCAGGCAGGTCCTGCAGCAGAGGTCTCCTTCCTTTCTTCCTTGAGGAAATCATTCCTGACCCTGACCTCTGATCAGCCCAAACTGGGGTCGTTCCATCATTTCAGAGAGGCCTCCAAATCAGCTCCATCTCCCTCTCCAAAAGGGCTTGAAATATTATGGAATATTTCAGTGTCCTTAAATTTATAGGACCGTGTCTTTGCTCTGCTGATTTCAGAGCTGCACTAAATTTTCCCCGTTAAAGTTCTGCCCCAGAAAAGACAAAACTCCCTGAGATGGGCTCCACACCAATCATTTTATCCACCATAAATTAGCCAGGTCGGCTTTAGATTATCCACAGCAATTCAGTTTTCTTCCTTAGGAAAAAAAAAAAAAATCAGAGAAGGGAAAAAGGAATTCCAGTGTGTAAATATCCCAGAGAACAGATTACTTATTGTTCAAAAATATCCTCTTTAATGGCATTACCAGAAGATCAGCCTTTTACTAGAAAGATGGGCTGATTTTCCTGCCCAGGCTGGCAGCTGGGAGGTGTCCTGGACAGGGAACTGGGGAATAAATCCATGGATATTAAACATGAAACTCCTCCATGAACAAGGAGGGAGGAGAGCTCATTCTACTGTTGAGATGCTCTTTAATCCCTTTTTATTTTATGAGCTTCCACTGCAGCCTCCTCTGGCTGCTGGTGGGTTCCAACAGGGCTGGATTGGGCTGGAAAGTTTCATCCAGGAAAATTTCCCAGTTGGGAATTCCCTTCCACGTTCCCCAGGATGGGTCACGGGCTCTCCTTGCTGCTGTCAAATCATTCCTGGCCAGTTTTGTTTTGCCATCATCTCAATTCCAGTCTGGAGCTGGGAATGAGAGAGATCAAACTGTAAGAAAACCGAAATTTTGCTCTTTTCACAGCTGGACTTTTCCCATAAAACCAAACCAAATCTTTCTGGCACATTTGGGTTCACAAATACTGATCACGTTTTCATTTCTCCCGATGAAATCAAGATTAAAAACTAATTGAAATTGAGATTAAAAACAAGCTCTGAGCTCCTGAGCCTCTTCTGGAGGGGATTTTTTGTGCTCACACCCTGCTGCAGATTGAGTCAATCACCAGGTCTGGGCAATCTGGTTTTACAATAGGATCCCAAATCCCACTGATGTTTTCAGGGTGCTGCTCTAACAGAAGTCATAAGCAAAGTGATGATGATAGAAGAATTTTATTTTTAGGGAATTGGGACCACAACTTCCTGAAAACTAGCAGACCAGATAATGTCTTTTTCCCTTCTCCCTCTTTCATGGCAGGCATTTATTCTAAAAAAGTTCTCCCCGCTTTCTTTGAAATGGACTTTTAAAATCCATCATTTCGTGCAGCTCTGGCAAATCAGCTCCTGTGCTATTTCCTTCCCTTCCTTCCTTTCCCTCTCCTCTCCTTTCTTAAACCCAGCCCTGCATTTTAAATCAGCCACCAGAAATAAAGCGAAAGGAGCTTGAAGGGGTTGAAATCTCTTCATCGTGACAGGGCCTTTTTTTTTTTTTTTGTATGTGTAGGAGCCTAAATGAGGCTTTAGAAAACGATCTGGTCCCCCCCGAATGGATCAGCTCTGCTCAGAGCCCATTAGGCAGGGCAGGAAGGTTCCTCAGGGACAGCCCAGAGCAGACTCTGAACCCCCGAGGATGGAGATCGCTGTTTACTTTCCTGCAAGGAGAATTAATAAATGTCTCCATCTTCCACCAGCAGCCCTCAAGCACTGCACATAAAGGAAGCAGAATGAGTGGGGGGAAAGAAAAAGGGACGGGATGTGTGTTTTTTCCCTTTTTCCTTTGGTGCACGTTCGTGTTCTCAGTCAGTATTTGCACATTATTCTTTGCTCCCTCCCTGGAGGATTTTCTGCCCTGACTTGGAGGCAATTCATCTGTCCTGAGCAGGTACCTAAAGATAATGAAGAGGCCATAATTTACTAATCTTGGCCATCTTGTCCTTGGAAGATTGATTGTTTTGGCCTTTAAGTGTCAAGGTTGGTTAAACGGAGTCAGGCCCAGGCAGAGGGACAGACAGAGCCCTGGGCTGGGGGAAATTCCCCAAATAATGGATCCTGGAGTCTCTGCCCTGTCTGCACAATGGACTGAGGGTTGTTAAAACAGAAGCACTCCCTGCTTCATCCAGTTCAGAGCTTGGAGTTGCTCCTTTCCTTTTCTTCTCCTGTTTTTCCACAGAAAATTCAGTCCCTGAGCCTGTCCTGCACAGGACAGGATGTTTTTCCTCTTCTTTTCAATTCTGTTCCAGAGCATTTCTCCTCTGCTCTGGAAAGGCTTTGCTGAGGGTCTGGAGGCTTTGTTGGCTTTCTCCAGCACAGAGGGATGCCTTGGATGGGCTTTGGGATCGTTCCTCCCTACAGGCACTGATTGATCTCAAGGAGTGAGGGAGTTTTGTGCTCACGAAGTCATGGAATCATGGAATGTTTGGGATGGGAGGGGCCTTAAACCCACCCAGTTCCCACTGTCCACTGTCCCAGGCTGCTCCAAGCCCCATCCAGACTGGCCTTGGGCATTTCCAGGGCTTGAAGCTGGCTTTAATTCCTGTGCAAACCCCAAAGAGAACCCTGAGCCAGCTGCTCCTGTGGTGCCAAACCAGCTCCCCACCCAGCAGATCAATTATGCAAAACAGAAAATCTGTTTATTTTCTAGGAACTGGCTGGAAAATCAGCCCCACCAGGAGCAAAGAGCTCTTTATTCCTTCGAGCAGGGGCTGAACAAAGCACAGGAGGGTGGAAGGGCTGAGTTTATGGGGGAGAAAACCAACCTGGAGCCTGACATTCCTTCCCTCCCTGCTGCCTCTCCTCCCAAATCACGCCGGATTCTCCTCTGGCTTCCAGGGGCCATGTGAAATAGAAACAGGGACTCTGCCCATCCCTCCTGCAGGATAAAGTGGCTCTGCCCCCTCCCAGATGTGCCTGTCAGAGGTTTATGGTCTCCACCATCCTTTCCTTGGTACCTGACATGGCTCCAAGGCCCCTGGAGCGTTTCCCAGCTGGATTTTTCCCTCGTCCTCCAGGGGATTTTCCTTTTCCATCAGGAACTGAAGACAAGGCCCCAGCTTTATCTCCTCTTATTGTCACCAGTTCCTCCCCACTCGTGTCCTCCATCACCATTTGTGTGTGGGGTGGAAACCTGGGTGTAGGGACTGGTTATATTCCAGTTCCAAACGGGAAATATCCTGGAATAAATCTGGGAATAAAGACTGGTTATGTTCAGGCTCCCAAATGGAAATATCCCGGAAATATCCTGAAATAATTTGGGAGTAGGGACTGGTTATGTTCAGATTCCCAAGTGGAAATATCCTGGAGTAAACCTGGGAATAGGGACTGGTTATATTCCAGGTCCAAACTGGAAATTTCCTGTTGTAAACTTGGAGAAAACCTGGGAGTAGGGACTGGCAATGCTCAGATCCCAAATGGAAACTTCCCGGAGTAAACCTGGGGAAGGGACTGCTTATGTTCAGATCCCAACTGGAAATATCCTGATTTTAGGAACACCTCCCTCACCCCTTGTATTTTTTTCCATGCAAAGTTCATCATTCTGGACATTAGAAAGTGAAAAAGTGAGAAAACATGAAAAAAGTTAAATTATTCCCTTTTCCCCCACTTGTCACTCTTTTATAGATGGATAAAATATTCAATATGATGCTGTCTGGAAAAAAAATTAAAACAAAAACAGGAATAGGAATAATTTTTACCATATTTTTGCCAATTTTGTGCATAGAAAGGAACGAGCAGAGGGGAGAGGAGGAGGGAAGAGTCAGCAATGAAGGAAACGAGGTGATGAAAAATGGAAGTGCTTAAAAATGAAGCAGGGAAATCTCATTTGAATATTTTTAAACACGGGAATAAACTCCCATCTCTGCATTAAAAATGTTGCCCGGGCTGACATTTCAAAATGAAACACAGGTTTTCATTTCAAGGCTTTATTTCATGTCCACGCGCACGAAATCAAACTGGGCTTTGAAATGAAAACACCACAGGGAAAATAAGATTGTCAATTGATCTTTTTTTTTTTTTTTTAATTTATTTTTTTGCCTCCGTCTCCTCCAATGAATAAATAATTTGGTTTTCCAGGAAACTGTTAAAGTGAGAACAGAGCATGAAACATAATGGAACAAAACCTTTGGAGCACTAGGATTTGCTGGAATATCTGGGAGTTCCCAGGGATTATTCGGGATATTTTCATTCCCCTGCCGAGGAAGGGGATGCTCCCCAACATCTGGGGGTCATTGGCCAGCTGTAAATAAAATATTTGTTGTTATTTAGGGGTTTAGCAGCCCCTCAGCTCGTGGAATTTCTGCTGAGGTGGCTCAGCTCCAATCTCTGAACTTCTCCTCCATGGGATTTTTTTTGGGGGAAAAGTCAAAGGATGATGTTCCCCCAGTAACAAATGGAAAAATCCCCCTTAATTTCCCTTCCCTTTCCCCCCTTAATCCAGGAATTCCTCGGGATGGGAAAGAAATGTTATTTTAGCTGTGGCAAGTTCAGGAGAATGGGCATGAATTAATTCTGGAAATCTCAGGAGAAGAGAGGTGAAATAATATTTTAGCTCTGGAAATCTCAGGAGAAAATGGATGAAATGATGGATGAAATGATGTTTTATCTGTGGCAGCTTTGGAGAAGAGAGATGAAATGGTTTTCTAGCTCTGGAAATCTCAGGAGAATGGGGATGGAATGATGTTTTAATTGTGGCAGTTTAGGAAAATGGGGACGAAATGATATTTTAACTCTGGAAATCTCAGGAGAATGGGGATGAAATGGTATTTTAGGTATGGCAAGTTCAGGAGAATGCAGCTGAAATGATGTTTTAGCTCTGGAAAGCTCAGAAAAAGGGGCCTGAAATGATGTTTTAGCTGTGGCAGGCTCAGAAGAATGTGGATGAAATGCTGGGGGAAATGGTGCTTTAGCCATGGCAAGTCAGGAAAACGGGGATGAAATGAAATTTTAGCTCTGGAAATCTCAGGAGAAGACGGCTGAAATGATGTTTCAGCTCTTGAACGCTCAGGAGAATGTGGATGAAATGATGTTTCAGCTCTGGAAAAGATGAGTGAAATGACATTTCAGCTCTGGAAAGCTCAAGGGAATGTGGATGAGATGATGTTTTAGCCATGACAAGCGCGGGAGAAGGTGGCTGAAATGATGTGTTAGATATGGCAGGTCAGGAAAATGTGGCTGAAATGATGTTTCAGCTCCAGAAAAGATGAGTGAAATGATGTTTTCAGCTCCAGAAAAGATGAGTGAAATGATGTTTCAGCTCTGGAGAAAATGAGTGAAATGATGTTTCAGCTCTGGCAGGCTCAGCAGAATCCCCCCACACCTCCCTCCCAATTCTCCCCGACCCAAGACCTTTATCAACCTCACAATCTGCAAACACCTTCCAGCCCTTTGGCCACAGAAACCGCTCCCAGCTCTCATTTCTGTTTTTTAAACCAGCCCAAGTGTCCCTGACCCTGATTTGGGGGCTGTAAGGAGCTGATCCTTCCAACCCAAACCATCCCTGACCCTGCTCCGGGCAAACCCCTGAAGCTGCAGAGAAATTTGGGGTTTTCAGGACTTTTCCCTGAGTTCTCCACCATCAGGCAGAAGAGATGAAGTGTGAGCACACAGGGAGCAAAATTGCACTTTTTATTGCATTTTTGGGGGGATGCAAACCACGCTGTGCATGGCTGGGGTGGGGATGGAACGAGCTGAGGGTTCTCCAGCTGGACTTTGGGGCGTTCTCTTACCTCGAGAACATGTGAATAGATCAGCAGGGAACAAGCTGGGGTTGCCCATCGAGGCTGGTGATGAATGCGGTGCTGAAAGCTCCTTTACAGCTCCTTTAACAGGGAGAAGAGCAGGAACAGGGACTGAGAGGAGCCTTGAGGGTGAGAAGGGATCCAGAGCGGCTGTAGAGGGCACTAAAGATCTTTGGCATTTCTCAGCCCAAGAAGAGAAAGCTCCAAGTTGCTTTTTTACACTTCACTGTTTTTAAAATAATACTAATAAAATAAAATTAACCCTCCTCAGCAGCGAGAGGGGGACCACATCAGACTCCGATGCTGCAGCTGCTCCCCTTTTTTAACCACTAATGGCAGGGTGAGCTGAGCTCTGTTTGCATTCGGGGTTTCTTTCTGCCATGGGGAGTTGTGTGGAGCCCTCCCCCAGCCCCAGTTTTGGCAGGACAGGATCTGTTCAGCACAATGAAATCCCATTCTCTGGGTGAGGAACCAGCCTGGGCTGCTGAGAAATGGCAATTCCTCATCAGGTGGTGGTGGCTGAAGCAGAGGGACCACAATGAGATCTGGTCATGTTAAAAAGAATCCCCCCCCCCAAAAAAAAAACAACCCTTCCCTGTGTTTCAGTGTTTGGTTTTGCATGGCTCTGAAACATCTGGGTTTGGCTGGGCTGAAGCTGCTCCTTTTCTTGTGGGATTTTCTGCCATCAGGAACTGGAAATCTCACAAGAAACCCTGTGCTGATGAGATTCCCAGCCTGATCAGCGAGAGAAACTGCTGATTAAAAATTGGATTGCAGAGCTTTGCATGAGTCAGGGCAAAGCCTCCAAGAAATAAAGATCTGAAGTGCCTCGTTAGGAGCTGAGATTGTTTGCAGATTGCAAATTGAACCCGATATTATGGGCAAACCCTGCATCTTCAATCAGAGTGGGACATCTTTTCCTGCCAGGAGATTCAGGATTTATTCCATTCCTCCTCTCCAGGAATCTGCAGAGTCATCCTGTTTTCCCTGGGTGTCCTGTCAGCTTTGCAGCAGCCCCACGTTAGAAATGAGAGCTCTGTCTGCTGCCTAATGACATGGCCAGAGCTGCAGTGGGCTCGTTTTCCCTGCAGCTTCTATTCTGGAAAACGTGACCCCAAATAATAACTTGATAATTTCCCTGCCCTGGTTTGATTGGGAACCTGCCCCGTGGGCTCCAGCCTGAAGTGTGGACACAAAAAACACCCCAGGATGCAAAAAAGGTCCTGGCAGAGCCGTGGATACACCTCAGGAAGGTGAAGATTTGTGAATTAAAATGATTTGATTTCTCTCAGCTGATCCCAAGGCCTTGTCCAGATCCCTTCTCATGCTCTGAGGGCATTTAATTATCCATTCCCCAAATTAATTGCAGACAGAGAGGCTGCAGATGCCGAGATATCTCGGTGAATTATTTGAACTGAACTCCTGCAAGTCTGGCCAGCTCTTTCCCACCCCAAATTCATGCTGCCAGTGCTTTGGGAGCTGCACAATTCCCTCCAAAAAAGAGGCAGCTCCTGGCTCCCCTCCTTTGGAAGGGATGCAAGTGGAAGTCACGAGTTGTAGGCACGGTTTGGGGACAGGTTTGAGCTGGGTTCAGGGTTGGTTTGAGTTAAAATTGAGCTAGAAAAGGTATTTCCAGCCCACAGGGGAGGCAGCTGGGAGCTCCAGCCAGGGATGAGGCTGGTGATTCTCCAGGAAGGGGCTGAGAGCAGCCTGGGTGTGAGATATGAGTGTGATGCCCTGGGAAGGCTGAGCTGGAACAGAGACTGCACAGAGCTGAGAATAAAGCAGAGATTTATTCCAAGGCCTCCAGGATCCACCTGGGGCAGGACAAGAGCCTGGCCAGGGCTACAGCCAAGGGGGACCCAAAGTGGTCCCCAAATGCACAAAGGGTCACCAGGGCTCAGCCTTGGCTCAGTTTGGCTCCATTTGCACCTTGGGCTTGAATTGTCCAAGTGCAGCTGCAGGTTGGGAGGTCCCATCCTTCTTGTTCCTCCCTGCAGCCACCCTTGGCTGTGCTTTGGGGCTGGAAGTTGTCCTTGGTGTCCATTGGGGAAAGGATTTGTTTTGTGTCCCTGCTGTGTGCAGAGAGCTGAGTGACACTGACTGTGAGCTCAGAGCTGCCCCTGGGCAGCACAGAGCCTCAAACACAGCAAAGAGAAAACCTCAGGGATCAAACTCAGCTCCCTTTTCCCCTGGGACCTGCTGGGCTCCGAGTGTCAGATCCCATCCCCAAACAGACATTCCCAGGTCTCAGGCTCAGCTGGGCTCAGCTCAGGGCTCGTCCTCCACCCTCAGTCCCCAGCTCAGATGGAAGCTCTGCACACAGGGAACACATTCCTGCCCCCAGACTGCCCCAGCCAAGGGGGAGCTGTCAGCCCCACACAGCCAGCAGGGCTTTGCTGGCTCTCTTTGCCCACACAGCTCTCACTGGGTTGGTTTTTTCCTTCCCTTGGGAGTTTTGGCAGGAATATCTCCACGTTCAGACAATCCTGTGGCACCCAGATTCATTCCTACAGACATTTGTGCCACGCCAGGCCGATGGGTGAGGGGATGGGACTGCAGGACCAGAAGGTGCTGTGCGATTTCCCTGAGGCAAGCAGGCTTTTTGCACTTGGAAAAGCAGGAAAATTCGATGTCATGGATCCAGTGAACTCATGGATAAATCAGTGGCAATCAGCCAGCTGGGCAAAGCAATGTAACCTCCACTCCTGGTTCCAACAGGGTGCTGGTGACAAAACCCGGATGGTTTCATCCAGATTTACACCAAAATATGGATTTTTATTATTTTTTTTTAATATCAGTTAGTTGGAAGGGGAAAACAAAACCCAATTTCAAGCTTAAAACCAGAATAAAATATTGCAGTCTGGAAGGCGAGTGCTCCCCGGGAACCACAGATCCTCTCAGCTAACAAGAAAAGATGTAGCTGAGCTAATAAAAACAGTCAGACAGCAAAGAGGGACCACATGTTCCACCGAGTGTGAGCCAAACAATCGGGATTTCACTGAAACCCTGCTCTGACATCATCCCACACAGAGCCTGGAAAAGCTGGAGAGCCCAAAGTGCCGAGCTGGGAAATCAGGGAGAGCTGAGAGCTGCACCCTGAGAGCTCAGAGCCATTTCAGGAGCCACTCTCAGGAGGGAAAATGATCAGATTCCTATTCTCAGGAACAGGGGGCAGAAGGGCTGAAAAGCAGCGTGCCCTGGGCTGGGTGAGCTGGGCAGAGCCGGGGGCTCAGGGAATGTTCATGGGCAGCTCCTGGTGAGTTTTCCCTCTGGAATGGGTGTGTAAACAAGGCACTGCACAGACTCAGTGCCCCCAGAGTGATGTGATACACGACATTCATTTTACCTTTCCTTGGTCTCTTTTTCTTCCAGGTATTCCTTTTCCCTGTCCCCTTTTCCTTTTTCCCTTTTCCCTTTTCCCTTTCCCTTTCCCCTTTTCCTTTTTCCCTTTCCCTTTTCCCTTTTCCCTTTTCCCCATCCATTCTGTCACCCCCATCTCCAAATGAAAATGAAAACCCCTTTTTATCCAGTGCCAATTAATAAACCTGCCAGTTATTTAAAAGGCTCTGAATTCTCATAAGTGACTTCAAACAGCTGTGGCAAATCTGAGTCCCCCAGCAGTGCTCACTAATTCAGGGATGAGCACAAGTCCCATCCTGGGAAAATTCCCAGCTTCATACCCGTGGCACAGGAAAAAGCTTTAGTGACACCTAAACAGCTCAAACTCTGTTTTTATAAACTGATTTTCATTCCCTACCGTGTTGCTCCACTTGTTAACGGAAAAAGCCTAAAACCCGAATTTTTTGCATTTTGTACCTTATCACTAAGTCCTGAGATGTGGAGAAATTTATGTCCCTGTGGGACTTATGGATCTAAAAATCCTGGGGATATTTAATTCTCCCAGCCTTTAAAAACAGAGCTCTGGTTCCAGGGGCTGAATGGCAGCAAGGGCTGGAGAACCAAGAACTCCAGATTTTAAAGCCAGAGCATCTCATATTTTAAAATAAATATAATATTCACCGCCCTTATTTTTATTTGGGTAAAGGCATGGGGATTCCAAGGATGTAAATTTAGGTAAATTAAATGTTCACTGCCCTTATTGTCATTTGGGTAAAGACATGGGGGTTACAATAATGTAAATTTAAGTAAATTGAACATTCACTGCCCTTATTTTTATTTGGGTAAAGAAACGGGGATTCCAATGATGTAAATTTAAATTTAGGTGGAATTTAGGCCACGAGTTGGTGTTTATCCCAGTCCCTGAGCCTGCAGGAGTTGGTTTCTCTAGAGCATCCCAGAGACGTCTGTCTCAAGGCCTCCTGGAGGATATTTCCCATCTCTCAAATGACTGTAGCAATTTTTGGGGGAACTTCTGGATTCAGTGTGTCTGGAGAGCTCCGTGGAAATTCCAGGCAGGAGCTCTGGCAGTGCTGGGAGCAGCTGTGCCTGGTGGAGGCTGTCACACCAGGCTGTTTGCACGCTGCCCTCCTTTCACTCCTGGAGGATCCAGCACAGAACAAAAGTCTCCCATTAATGATTTCTGCTCTCTCTGAATGTCCCAGCTCCCCACGGAGCTGCTGCAGGCTCTGCCCCAAACACAGCCCTGGCGTCCCTGTCCAGCCCTCCCTGCTGATTGCCATCCTTTTATTGTCATCCCCTTCATTGTGTCCTGCCCTAAATGGATTTACAGGCTCCTCCCAGCGCCAAAACACTGAAAATCAAAACACTGAACCAAACTTTGTGAAGTTTGAGTGAAACCGAGTCGATTTTTTACCCCACCTGCAAGGCTGAGCTCATGGAGATTTTATCATTTTCAGGTCCTTTTGCCTCAGATAAAGCAGATTTAAGGCGCTCTCCAAGTGAAAAGCATGAAGTGATTCAGTGCCTGCACCTCCCACAATCACAGCTACCAGTTTAGCAGGCACATAATTAGTTCTAATTAGTGTAAACGAGTCCAGCCAGATTATACTGGAACATAAAAACGGGTTTAATTTGACACAATCACTCCCCATGTGAGCCTGTCACAGTTTATTTGTATCAGAAAAAACAAAACAAAACAAAAAAACCAAAAGAAAGACCAACACAAACCCAAATGCCAAACAATGTGGAAAGATGGCAAACTTTGGGATTCCAGGGTGCTTTTAGCTGGGTGGTCCATGGAAAAGGGACAATGGGACAGGTGCCTGAATGGATGGGGTCAGCTCCTGATCTGGTCAACCCATCCCAGGGAAGGGGGCATGGGATGGAAAGGGCTCCAGAGGACAGTTTGTGGCACAGCAGGCAGTCCCAAAAATCGTGTGGGCCAGTGTCTTAGTTTGGGAAGACAAGTGTCTGCCAGGGAAAGCTGGAGCTTCCCTTGGAATGGAGAGTTTAAACCCCTTCCTTCCAAATTATTATAATTTTGGAATCAAGGAGCGTTCAGGCAAAGATATGGGGATAGGAATGACAGTTCTTTACTAGGAATATTAAAAATAAAAATGCAGTAGTACAAAAAAACCACTGACAGGGTCAGAACACAGCCTGACCCCTGTTGGTCAGGGTGATGGAAGCAGTCCAAATAAATCCTCCTGCAGTGACAGATGTGGTTCTGTGGGAGCAGAGATGATCCTGGAGAAGGGCCCAGTGGTGCTGAGCTGGGTCTGGTCTCCCTCTGGGAATCCAGAGCACACAGGCTGTGCTGGGGTTCTGAACCCCAGGGGTGATCCACGGGGGAATGCTGGGCTCCTCCCCCTGGGTGGAGCCTCTCCCAGTGGGATGATGGGATTGTCTCAGCCCTGCAGTGAGCCTGGATGGCCCATGGACAGCAGATACCCCTGGGGGAGGATGGGTCCTGGAAGGGATAAAGAACCCAGCCCCAGCTGGTTTTGACAGATGGAAACAGAATAAAACCTTTTGGTTACATCCTGCATTTCAACCCAAGACAGCCAGAAATGAAGGGAATATTTCATGTTTGAAGGCGTTCCTTTCTCTCAGATATCAGCCCCTTTTATCTGTCCATGGGAGAGCAGCAGCACATTGACACAGTGGAGGGAAAAGCAGATTTTAGATGGAGATTTGGGGGTTGATTGATAGCTGAGCTTTGCTGTTTCCCCGGCAAATAAAGAGTCTGTGGCTCCTCTTTCACAAACCAACTCCTCTGCTGCACAGAGGGTGAGAAACCTCGCTGAAATCTGCTCTCCAACAATGCCAAACCCTCCTGGCCACACACTGGTGCTGCACAGCAGGGATTTGAGGACTCTGTGGGAATGCAGTATCCTGTATCAGAGGGGAACTCTTGGGATCCAGGAGTAAATCCGAGACCAGAGCTGGAATGTGTTATCCTGTATCCCAAACCTGACTTCACTACATCTTAATCAGCCTCATCAGAGAGAAATGGGAAAAAAAAACCCAGGCTTGGGTTTCACTGGATGTGGCACAGAAGAGCTTCAGATATTGAATTTTAGCTTGCAGACAACAGGAATGCATGTTTGAGTCTGAATGGGAATTAGATAACTTGGAATGCTGGCCTGAAAGGAAAGGGAGTTCCAGCTCCTTTCTGCACCACGGACATGCTGGGTTATGTCTTTATTCCCCACTGGACTGGGATTGAGAGCCCAGGCTCAGCTTTAGCTCAGCTGTGCTCAGCCTGGGCTGGGCTGGGAGCAGGCACAGAGCTGGACCCTGCCTGGGACAAAACCCTCCCTGGGGACAGGAGCTGCCTCTCCTGTTCCTACCCAGAGAAATCCAGAGACTGGCCCTGCACGAGGCATTCCTCTTCTTGCAGGGAGAGTTGTGGGGCCTTCCCTTCCCTTCCCTTCCCTTCCCTTCCCTTCCCTTCCCTTCCCTTCCCTTCCCTTCCCTTCCCTTCCCTTCCCTTCCCTTCCCTTCCCTTCCCTTCCCTTCCCTTCCCTTCCCTTCCCTTCCCTTCCCTTCCCTTCCCTTCCCTTCCCTTCCCTTCCCTTCCCTTCCCTTCCCTTCCCTTCCCTTCCCTTCCCTTCCCTTCCCTTCCCTTCCCTTCCCTTTCCCCATATTTTTCCTTTTCCCTTTCCCTCACATCCCACTGATGGAAAGGCTCCAGGGGTGCTCCTTTGGATGGGGTCTGGGAATACACCACAGAAGATGCAGAACTGCTCTGCTGCCCCACTAAAGAGGCCAGGGGAACATTTTATTTTTAAATTCAGGTGTTTTTCTGTCCCAGCTGCACGTCTGGGGTGAGGAGCCAGCACAAACCCTTCCCCACCCGCTCCCTCTGCTCTCATTTCCCAGCCTGGGCTGCTTTAACAGCTCAAATCAAAAAAAGACAATGAGTCACAGTTAGACAATTTGTTTGAAAGATGAAGCTTTGCACTTTAGAGGGAACTTTGTAAAACAGGTTTATATGTATCGGTTATTTTAGTGGTAGTATTGCAGATGTACCTCGTACACTTCAAGACAGAGCCATCCAAGAAACCTTTATCATCCAAGAGAGGGATGTGGGAAATGAAGCCACGGAGAATTCTCAAAATCTCAAAATCAAGTTCTCAAAATCTCACAGAGACACCACTGAGTCTTGTGCAGTTGCCTGCTGACTCTGAAGTAGCATACACAAATACAACATAGATAAAAATATAGAAACATACATAGATAAAAGCTTCAAATCAAGACCTTGAAACAATCCTCGGAGCTTCTGAGGTCCTCCCAAAGAAGCAAAGAAAGGCTCAACCTTTCACAGGATGCTCACAGGGGCTCAGCCTTTCCCAGGGTGCTCCAGTTTTTACAAATCTCGAGGGAAACTTTTATTTGGTTATTAGCTTGCTTGTTAATTATCCTATTGGTTAGTAAAAGGCATTCTTCTTATCTATCAAATCTGTCTATTCTTGGGTGGTTTATGTATTTTCCTTACGTATTTTGTTATATTACAGCTCTTTATAATTCTTTTATTTATATATGATAGATAAAATATAATAGATAATAGATAGTATGTAGTATGTTTAATATATTATATACTATATATAATATAGTATATTATATACTATATATAATATAACATAATATAATATAACATAACATAATAATAACATAATAATAACATATTGTTATGTAATATAATATAATATAATATAATATAATATAATATAACATGTAACATAATATAATACAATACAAAATAATATAATTATGCATTATATTATACTATATTAATTAAATATTATACATTATAAAATATGTAGAATAAATTATTATTATATTGCACATGTTTAATAACATATTACATTACTCTACATTTATTATTACATTGCATATTTTCATTTTCATTGGACAAATCCTTTGTTATTCGAGTGCATTTGTTTTTCACCCTCAGAACAGATCGTGGTGCCAAAGGAACTTCTCATTCTCGAAACAGCTTCATGTGGGAGCTTGCAAATTAAATCTGTAGCTGCATTAGAAGAAGTGGCAGGCCAGCTTTGGCCTCTTTCCTGCACTCTGCCCTGGGCTGGGAAGTGAAAACCTTGGCAGGGGAGCGCGGCAGGTTTGGGCACTGGCCTGTGCCCACCTGGCTCCCAGATAAAAGAATTCCTGTGCCAGCTCTGCCAGCAGGAGAAATCACCCCAGCAAGGCTGGAATGGACATCAAAAACTGCGGGAATATTGTGTCTGCAGCCACAAAGCTCCTCATGCTGCTCCTCCAGTGAATCCAGACAAAACTCCAGGCCCCTTTGTTCCTTTATTTCTTTCTCTCATTGTGCTGTTTCTCAAATCGTGGATTCCAATTATTCCTTTCTTTCCCGTTCCACCTTCCTAATTTTATTTTTTTTTTTCCTTCTGGTTTGATTTCCCGTGTCTGCCCTCAAAGAAGGAGAACAGAGTTACCCAGGCACGACAATAAATCCTTCAGTGCTGCCTGCAGCCCTCCTGGCAGCCAAATCCACAGGTGGGAGAGACACCCTGAGCATCCTTGGGCAGCTGATGCTCCAGGAATTCTCACAGTGCCAACAGTCACCAAAGAGGTTTCGGCCTTCCTAAATATGGGATTCAGGTTGCTAAAACAGAATTTTAAAGCTGCTCACTCCCATTTCCCACCACAGGCTGCTGCATGAGGAATCCTGCAAGCCGGTGGAGCTTTCCAGGACTTTGGAGGTGGAGGAAAAGAGATAAAAGTTCCCAGTGCGATTTGCATTTTCCAGATGTTATAAATGCTTGTGGTAATTGGTTTTTCTCTACAGGCATGTTTTAATCTAAGTTCATTTTCTGGTTGTTGTTTGCTAATTGCTGCTGGTATTTAATTATGGCAAGGCTGAAATGACACTAATCCACGTCGTGCAGAGCCTTTTTCCAAAATTCTCCTCCAAACATTCCTCTCAGGCCTCGACAAACACAGGCAGTGCTCACTTGGCCCCAAAGTCACACTGCAAATATTTTCACAGGAGCAAGGATGAGCAAAATGATCCTAGGGCCAACTCAATTCATTGCACAGACTTCCACCCATGTTTAATCTGGAGATGTCCAGATGTTTTCCTGAGCTCCCTTCCCAACCCTGAGTGAAATTAGGACCAAGCCTACTTGGGCCATAATGGACTGAAGTAAAATATGCTATAAATTAAGTTTTAGGTGATTTTTCTCACCTGCTCCTGACAGAAAAGTGCTGTTCTCTCCACATTCAGGTGCTCCTCAGTGCTGTGGGTGAGGGAGAATTAATAAGAATTGTGGGGTTTTTTTAGGAATGCTGCTCCTGGTTTGGGAGATGGAGCTTTGAGTTTCTTCCTTTCACAGATCCTATCCCCGTCCCCTTTCAAAGAAGAAGCATTTCCTTAATAATTGCATTGCTATTCACAGTGATGAGATGTGTGACTGGCAGAGAATGAGGAGTCCAAACGTGTTTAAGGAGATCAAAGCAGCAAAATTCAGCCTGGAGAAGGGAACAGTTTGGGGTGACCCAATCAGGACCTTCCAGGGACCAAAGGGAGCCCGAAAGAAAGACAGGAAGAGATTTTTTTCATAAGATTCTAGAAGATTTTGTAAGATTTTACAAGATTTTATAAGATTTTGTGAGTTTTTTTATAAGATTTTGTAAGATTTGATAATATATTTAAAGATTTTGTAAGATTTTGATGAGGACATGCAGTGCCAGGATGAAGGGAATGGCTTCACACTGACTGAGCTCAGGCTTGGATGGGATTTGGGAATAAATCCTTCCCCGTGAGGCTGGTGGGGCCATGGCACAGAGAGTTTGGGGATGAATCCCAGCCTTCCAGAAGGTTTTCCATAGGATCTGGACACATTAGTTCTGGATCCAGTGCTGCTGGAGGAGCTGCCAGCCCCAGCCCGAGGTTTGCAGCTCCCAGCTCTGCCCTGAGCTGCCTGCAGGGCTGGGATGGGGCAAAACCTTCCCAGACAAGCTGGATCAAGCCTAAGCTGCTCAAACACTGAGCCTTTGATAAGGTGGCAGGGCAAGGAGAGCTCCTGGAAGAGGTAAGTCTCTGCCTTCAATTTTTTTTTCCTGGGAACCAGGAGTATGGCAAGGAATTGTTTCCTTCCTGTGGATTTTTCAATTTATTTGTTGCAATAAAAAAACAAAACAAAACAAAACATCTCACAGTGTTCACCCAAGGTAAAAGTTGGTGTGTTACAAAAATTCAGGAATTCACGGGGAAATCAGAGGATCTTCAACTCTGCCTTTAATCAAATCCAATTTTTCTGTTAACAGTTTCCAGATTCCTATTGTAACTGGTGTTAATTTTTTTCTCCACTTGCGGCTGTCTAACTCCAAGGAAAGCTCTGCACCTTTTCTGTGCAGCCTGAAAAAAAAAAAGTGATGAACAGCTCAGATCTAGTAAATGGACCTTGCCTCTTTTAAACCCCTCATAAAATCAAATATTATCTTAAGAAATCCTAATCAAATTAATCTTCAACTCCATCTTCCCTCTCTTCACCCCATGACTTCACCCCGAGCTTGCCTGAATATGACCTGAATCTCATTTACTTCCCATTAGAAGGAAAAAAAAAATGCAGTGAACTTCTAAAAAAAATAACCTTTCAATTACCTTTTAAACTCCTCAAAGAGGACTCGTTGTGGCCATGACATCATCCCCTGATGGCTTTAGCACATGGGCCACATTCCCTGGTTGACCTAATTTATCTGAGGTAACAGAGATAAGCAGACAGTGAAATATGGAAAGTCCTTCTCAGCCACGGGTGAAGTTGGGTTATTTTTCATATTCATCTCCTGACAAGTGCCCACTTTTCCTGGAGAGCAGCACCAGGATTTTGGGGTGGGAGTGCAGCAGCACCTGGAGGGAGCTGGATCCTGGCACATGGAGCAGCTGAGCTTGTGAGCAATAATTTGGTTATCATCCAGAGAAAAAAAGTCCCTTCCCGAGATCCATCCATTCTCCCTTCCCAGACACTGATTTTAAGATGGGATGAATCCCTCTCCATGATCCAGATATATATATATAAAATTTATTTTATTTTCATTATTTTATTTTATTTTATTTTATTTTATTTTATCAAAGCAGACTTTATCAGCCCGGGGAGCAGAACCTTCTCTGGTGTTCTGTCTTTTAGCACAAGCAAGTGGAATCTCTAGGAAAACACCCCATGTTTGCCAGAACTGGAAAGATAACATTCCTGAGAGTGAGGCTGGATTCACCTAAAGGCCCTTCAAGTTCCAGGATGGGGAAATTCTTGGTCTCAGAAGCTTGGATGGCAAAACAGGGCTGAGAAAGAGGGAATTCTTCCCTCCTGGAAATGCCTCATGGATTGGGCTGTGAAACATTCTGTGGTTAACATTTCATGGAGATGCAGCACAGGGGATGTTCCTGCACTGTTCCCCAAAGAACTGATCCACCTCAGCACTTCACTCACAGCTCCCTGGGAGAATCCCATCAGCTGGAATGGTGGGAAATGATGGAGCTGGGAGCCCAGGGGGCTGAAGCCGCTCCTGTCCCTTCCCAAGGGATGCTCTCCCACCCCTTGGAGGATGGCTGTGTCCTCGTGGGCTGCAGCACAGGGAGGTTCATGCACAGGTCCACCTGCAAAGTGGTTTGTTTTTGTGTCCAGGTCATGGCACTTGTCCCACCAGGCTCCCTGATTAATCCGCCCGTTGGCTTTGCTCTCCTCGGATCCCCTGCGTTGTGTTTCACTGTTTGACACCAGAACAGCTGCTGACTTTTCCTTCAGAGCCTTGCACGAGGCAAAATATGAACGGGAAATCGCATCCCTAAAGGTTGGATGCACAGTAGCACACAGAACCCACATCCAGCCCCTTTGGCCTCCAGCACAAAACCCCTCAGACGCTCATCCCGCCGCCCCAGCGATCCCGGGATTCCCTGGAGCACTGGAGCCCAGCCCAGCAGGGTAAGTGATCAGTCCAGGTTCCGTGAAAGATGAGTCCCTGTGGGAGTTTGGCTCCTCTATTTTTCATGCCATTCTGCTCCAGCCAGATTTATGTGTCAGGAAAAACATACAAACGGGATCCGATTTACTCGCACGAGTTCCTGTTGGGTTTGATTTATGTTTGGGTAAATAAAGACATATGTCTTGAAGGGCTTGGGCCCTGGCTGCCTTTCTCCTCATGGATCTCTGGCTAATTTATCAGCCTCTTGCTTTGCTGCACTCACATTTATGAGACTTTGCAAGGAAGGCAGTGCTGCCTGCAGGGAACGCCGTGGACAATTTGAGGTTTCATTTTTGGAATCGTTCTGCACTCAAATTTGCTCTTCTGTCAACCTTTAGCTGCCCATCCTGAAAGAACTTCCCAGAGACTCCCTAACCCATGAGCTGCAGGGAAAGGAACAGCCCTGCTTGTTGCTTCCTGAGCCATGTGGCAAATTAATTATCCAGTGAGGCCAAAAAGCCCTGGTGGGTCAAGGTCTGTGATCTCAACCAGGCCAAAAGTCCCGTTGTCACAACCCCTAATTACCCACCTCGCCATAAACCATTTGTAGCTGTTTCAGGCACAGTGAAATGAAGCAAATCTTGCTCTGTTTCAAAAACTGAGATTTGAAATAAAGAAATGCAATCATTTTATTTACAGGTTTTTGTTTTTTTTTTTTTTTTAACAGGGGCTGGCAGGATCTCCTCCCTCTGGGATAAACCCTGGAGCTCACCTGAAAGATGGGAATAGTTTCCACCCAGCTGTCGAGTTTATGGACATTCTGTGGGAGTTTGTTTAGAAAGACCTTTTGAATGGTCTTTTAAATTTATTTATTTTGAATAGGATGGAAATTTAGAATGGCACTTTTGTTTTAAGCTGCCTTGGCTTTTGGTTTGCAGGAATGGGATGTGATGGGATGGGATAAAATGGAATGGAGTGGAATGGAAGGAATGGAATGGAATGTTCCTTCCAATAACAGCTCCAAGGTGAGTTTAATTTAGAGTAGAACCTCCTGTGGGACAGGAGACCAAGGTATATCAGCAAAGGGATTGAGGAAGGGCATTGTAACATCTCATGGATGGAATTAACACAAGAAATCATCCATCCAACCCTTTCACTGAAAATTTGGATCTATATTTACTAGATATTGTTCCTGGAGACTGAAAACTTGCAAACCAAAAATCGCTGTTTCTGCACCAAGTCAGAATAGTTGAATTTTTAGTGTTAGATGCTAACAGGAACCTGAGCTCCAAACAAGGAGAAAGCCAAAGAACCTGCAGGAATTATCTAATGAATCCTCTCTAGTAATGAGCACGTTGAGGGAGTCAGCATCTGCTCATGGGTAATTCATGGACAGGAGCTCAGAGAACTCCTTTAATGCGAATTTCTGTGTGAATTATTCACTGAGCTGTGTGTCTTGTGGCGCACAGTCCCTGTTTTGGTGAGGAAAAGGGGAAGTAGACACAGATTCCAGGGATGCTCGGGGTGTCAATCTCCCTGGAAGTGTGGAGCAAGAGAGAAGATTCTCATTCACAGACTCTCTCCTCCCTCACCTGGAATTTGGGTGGGTGACTCCAGGCTCTTCCCCAAGTGATTCCAGCCTCATAAATTCAAAATACTCATCCCTGCAGTGGGACCAGGCATGATGGGAGGAGAAGACTGGACCCTGAGGGGGTGTAACCACTGGTTTTAGGGCAATATCCCTGATAAATAACAAAGATACCAATGGGAGAACAGAAAAAGGAGAAATTGGGTGTATTTAGTGCTTCTCTGGCGTATCTGCATCACAGTAACCTTCAAATAAATCTCCTGGCGATTTATAAGATGAAAATAGGAGGGGAAAAAAAAGAGATAATGAACCTTGAGCTATGACCTTTGAAGAGCATTAATGCTGCCGCAGAGCAGGATTTCATGCCTGTCCATCTTTTGCCATCCTGGTGGGTGGGAATAACTCTCCACCATCCCCGACACCATTTCCTGGGGCACAGACAATTCCCTGCAAGCCCAGCAGGGAAAAGCTGAATTTATCCTTTTCCCTTTCTCCTCCAGGGCTGCTGGGTGTGATCTCTGACTGCCAAATAATCCCCAGGGCCACTGGACACCAGGCTCACAGCCAGGTTTTGGGGGGTTGAGTTGGCAGCTGCTTTAAGGAAAATCTCTTATCCCACCAGCAAAAAACCAAACAATTGTCAGCGGTGAGGATTCCTTAGGCAGCAAAGTAGATTTGCTGTGACACCAAACCCAAGCCAACCTCGGGATTGATGCAGAGAATTTTCCGTGGGTTTGGGGCGGAGGAAAATCCATGCAGAACACCTGGAGTGTTCCTGCTCTTACAGGACGGAATCCAACCCCCAAATGCTCTAGGATTTCATCAGGGTTGGGGGATTTTTCATCTCAGCATCCACTGAACTAAATGATATTTCCTTGGACCTGATCCTGGTGGATTTGGCTCCGTGGTGGTGGCTCCGAGCTGTGCTGATGGCATTGAAATCCTCATTTTCCTCCCCTCTAGGGAGTACAGGGCAGGGAATTCCAGAATATCAACATCAAAAATTAGAGCATCGCTTGATATTGTGTGATATTTTGTGATATTTTGTGATGTTTTGTGATATTTTGTGTTACTTCATGATGTTTTGATATATTTTGATATTTCTCAAACACACCCTCAATCGTGGCCTCTCCATTTTGCCCAAAAAAGCCTCATTTTAATCCTCATGAGAGAGCTGGAAGGAAACATTTCCCTTTCATCCCCAGTGCCAAAAGGGAAGTGGGAGAAAACAGAAGGAAGCTGCAATGATAATACCAAAATAATCCTGCCAGATGTTAGAGCCATTACCCCCTTCTCCCTCCAGCCCCAGATGTGTTTGAAGAGAGATTCATGGTTACATAATGAATCAGGAGGGAAAGGATGTGAGCCACGGGGATGATGTAAGGAAAAGAGAAAAAATAAAGGGGAAAAAAAAAGAAAAAAGAAAAAGAAAAAAGAGAGGAGATTGTTGAAGTCTTTTGGAAGGGAAGGAGGAAGCCTCAGCTCAGGGTTTTGGAAGTCTCCCATCAGTGAGATGAGCAGATTTTTGCAGCAGGGAGGAGGAGAATTGAGAGCAAGTGAAGCCATTGAGGAGAGGAACGAGCAGCACGACAGCAAAGCAAACCAGATTTGCTGGAAATCTGGAATCTGAAAATCCAGATTGGCAAAGAAAGAATTTTCAGGCAGATTCTTAAAAAAAAAAAAAAAAAAAAAAAAAAAAAAAAAAAAAAAAAAAAAAAAAAATTAATCCAATTTTAAGCTGGATCATCAGGAATTGTGGAGTTCTAGCTGCTATCAGGGGAATTAGTCTAAAAATAAACTGGGATCCAGTAGCTCCAAATTTGGGCAAATTTGGCTGGGAGACCCTTCCACAAACAGGATTTATGACTTAGGAGAAGGGAGACCTTGGGCTGATTCTCCTGAATGTTTCATTTCCTCCAAATCCTCCTAAACTTTCATTTGAGGGGCAAATATTGGCAAATATTTGAGAGGAGGGAGACACTTTGACATTTTTAAATTACGTTTTTCTCCCTACTTCCAGCAAAGAGCTGGAACCGTTTTAGAATGAGCAGGAAGCGAACACGAACCCTGCCCACGAGGAGAAAAATGGAATTTTCACCTCAGCTTTGGGAGCAGCTCTGATGATCCCCCCTGTATCTTCATTGGCAAAAGCTGGGCTTTGACTAGAAAATGGTTTCTCCTTTATTCTTGTTGGTTATTCCATTTTGCAACAGATTTTTTTGGGTAATATTTACAAAAATATTCCATTGCAATTTTTTTTGTGATGGTTAGTTTTAACAGTGGTTAGTTAGTTAGTTAGTTAGTTAGTTAGTTAGTTAGTTAGATATTTTTATTTTTTATTCTTTAATAAGAATATAATATTTATTTATATTATTTATTCTTTATTTTGTAATGGTCATTAATTTATTCTTTATTTTGTAATGGTTATTTACGCAAACCACAAGGAGAGAAACTCCGGCATCCAGCTCGAGTTTCCAACCTGTTCTTACCTATTCTGACCTTGGAATCCATTCCCTGGCCACAGACGAGCCAAGGGAGCTGGATCCAGGACCTGGGGTGAGGAATCCAGGGGTGGAAGAGAAGACACACGGGGAGGATCTGCTGGGATCCAAACTGCTCCCTGAGCTCCTTTTCCTGCCCCTTTTTCCTGACAACCCCAGGGAGCTGTGGCATCTCGGGATGAATTTATCTGGGATTCACTCAGGGGATGGAAATCAGAGCAGAATCGTTTCCTCTTGCAGGGAAGTGCAGGATTTCTGCGTTTGCAGAATAGTCCTCTTTTTAAGTCAGAAAAGAAGGTGCCACACTGTAAAACAAGAGCAAAAAAGAGACATTTTCTTCATGGGAAAGCCACCTCTCGGTGGTGAGAAAATTTTAATGAGATTTCTAAAATCCCTGAATATTTCTAGTAGAGAATTATCTCCTTTACATTCATCTCCAAGGAAACCAATGGGAAAATCAATGCTTTGGGTTTAAAAGAGCAAGTCTGTATAAAGAAATTGATTTATTCGTTTGCCAATCTAGTTTGAATTATGCTATATAATAATTTTCTGTCATTTGGATATCTGATTTGATATCCAGCACTATATTTTGCCTCACTAACCACTCCTTCAGTTGCATTTCAGCATTAAACACAGTAATACACTGCAAATGCACTCCTAGAAAGAGTAGAAATCAGTTATATTTTTTACAAAGTCATTCAAAGGACTGCGGTTTATAACTGAATTCATCATCTAGGGAAGAATTATTACTGTTGCAGTTATTTCACCTTTGTTGACTTTGTGATTTTCTCCTGCTGAACAATTCCAGCCCAGGATAAACTCGAGAAATTGCAAATTTCTTTTTCCAATGGATGTCAAACCTTCTGGGTCTCTGCCTAAAACAGGATTCCAGGGAGTTCAGATGTGCTGCACAGCTCAGGAATGGCAATTAGAGGGTGGATCAAAAAGAAATTAATAAACCAAATTTTTGGCTCACAGGGTGAGACCAGCAAAATCAAACTTGGGAGTGAATTTCAGAATTTCTGACAAAATTAGGGAAGGAATTTTAAAACCGAGGAAAAAGAGATTTTATAGCCGGCTTTAGGAATCTTCTATTAACGAGGCCAGTTCAAATTTCTCCCCAGTTCTCTGCAACCACCCACTGCACTGGATTATGTCCCACTGCTGCCTTGGATGCCTTGCTCAGCAAATTGCTGGGCCTCGGCCCAAAAAAAAGGGGGGGAAAATGTCCTGAAAGGAATATGAGGTGGGAAAGGAGAGCGAAGTGAGACCTACAGCCCTCAAGCACCGAGTGGGAACCAGCCTCGTTTTCCCCAGCAGCCACATTGTCTGGAAGCCTCGGAGAAAGGCAAAACCAGGCCAGGTTTTCCAGGATAAACTCCGATAATCACCAAACACCTGCTCCATCCACGTGGAAGGGAGCGCTGGACGAGGCCTGAGCACATCTGGTTTCACTCAGCTGCTCTTGGAGGGTTTGACGTCCTATAGGGTTTGACAGAGCAGAGAGCCCAGCGAGTCCTCCAGACAGACAGGCCCAGTTTGTTCCTTTGGACTGGATTTTACCTGGCTGGGCTGATTAGCTTCATAAAACCCTAATTAGAAACAGCTCTTCACGTCAAACGCAATGACATTAAGTGGAACGCAGTGACATGAAGTTGAAAACGAGGTGAAATGTATTTACACTGAAGGGATACCCAGAGAAAAAGAATGAGTCAATAAAACCTTCTCTCTGTATCTGATTCTCAGTCAGCCGAACCTGCCTGAAAGCATCAACTGCCTCTATTAATCTTTTCTCTCCACGAGGACTTCTCTGGAACTCCAAATGTGCTACAGGATGGACCTGGAGTTAGCAGAGCTATTAGGGAAAAATGAGTTATTTCGGTGGGGTACTCCAAGGAAATCACAGCAAATGTTCCTCAGGGTGGAATCTGCAGCAAGGGAAGCTTTAAGGCCAATTTAAGTTCTCGTCAGATAAAAAACCTCGGTGTAAATTTGACAAAGGGCAGCCTCCAGGGAAGCAGGAGTCTGCCTGTTTATCTGTCTGTCTTGCTCCTCAAGAGCCTCAGGAATTAAGGCGTTGCATGATCCTTTCTGGCTCATTTTGATCAGTCCTCATTATCCTTTTTCTGCCCCAAACCGCAGCAAGAAATTAACCTGAATATTGGCAAGACATCCCCTGTTCTTCCCTGGACCCCAAGTAAAATATCCCCATCCCTTTATTCACCAGCACGCACATTTGATGTCGTTTTCTTTTCCTATTTGTAGAGCTACTCGAGGATATTGGTTCTTCCATTTAACCACAGGGGCCCTGGAACAATCTTTAATGCATTTAGGATGTGGTCATATTTTAGGATGTTTTAGAGGATAAAAAATCACACTTGAGGGCTATTTAAGCCCTTGGAAAAGTGCAGTGGACCCCATTGGAGGGGCTGCCAATCCCATAAGTGTCCCCCCTGCTGTCCCCGGGGCTGGGAGGGTTGGGGCAGGGCTGGGAGGATTATTCTGCTGTGAGTTCACCTGTTTACCCAGGCTGTTATTTATTGAAGATCAAATTGACTGAAAATCACTCCCGACAGAGAGCTGGCAAGGGATGACATTATGAGGAGAGCAGAGCTGGGGGTTTTGGGCTTCAGTTATCTGTGATTTAGGGATCATTAGGATCTCTTTAAAATTCTTGCAGCCAGCCAAAAAAACTAAAATTAAAGGCAGGCTGTGCCTTACATTAAACAATTTGGGAATAGACAAGAGACACCATTCTGCTGGGTTAAACCTTTTGTTTGAAATCTTTAAATTTCTTTTAATCTTTTGAAGCCTAATTTTGCCTGTCTGAGTGCATGAGGGGAATGCTTATTAGTGATGGGGGAAATATTCCTGTGAGTGACTTCTCCCCAGTTTCTGGGGCTGTATTTATTCTTATTGTGCCTTTCATCTGGAAACCACATTACAACTGAGGAAAACTGGCACATATTCCGTGCCCCCAAATCTGGGTGTCTGAACCAGTTATCTGGACAAAGGGAGAACTCCAAGGGCTGAATTTTGGACTTGAAAGGCATCAGATTGAATGAAAACATCTTTGCAGTGTTGAGTGCAGTTGGTTTTCACTGTGGTCGCAAGTAAAACTCTTTCAACTGCCTATTCTTGTTTGTAGGGAGGTTTTCCAGCTATTTAGGAGTGAAAGGAACAGGTTTAATCCTGTGAAAGCAGCCACTAGCTCCATTTTCAACCATTTCCAAGTCGATGTGGGCAACAAATGCCTTCAGAGCACAGTTTGGTGCTGTTGGAGGGCAGCAGGGACAGGAAAAGCAGGAGTCCCACCGCAGAAAAGCACCTCTCCCGTTAAGCCAAGCCCTCCAATTTCAGGGAGCAGTTGGGTTTAGCCAAACCAGCCATCCCCCAGCAGAGCCATCGATTTTTTCCTCTTCCTTTTTACTTTGTTTTATTTGGGCAGAGTGTTTGTTTTTCCCCTGCTGTTTATCCCCTCGGACAAGCCCAGGAAAAAGCCCACTTGCACCCCTCGACCTTTCTCCTCCACCACTGACAATTCCCTTCCTCAGCCTCCAGGCATGGCTTTATTTTTTTTTATTCTTTTTGGGAGTGCCTTATTTAGAACACATGAACGGCATTCCGAGCTTTCCAGTAGCCTCCCAGCCCCACGGAGGATTTATTTACATTGCATAAAATTAGAGGAAATGAAGGGGGGATGTGTTTGAGGGGAGAGAAACAACCTCGTTGCGCTGGTTACAAAACTCCCCTCATGGAAGGGTTTCAGTCAATGTCAGCTTGAGGCAGGGAGGGGGAAAAACAATCCACTCCTGGGCATTTCCAGGATAATGGGGAATGATGCCTGGCAATAAAACACACTCAGCAGCTCTCTAAACAAAATTATTTGGTGGGTTTCAAGTGATTTTCGGCTGCTCCATGCCATGAGTCCGGGTTGAGTTCTTGGCTTCCTGTCTCACCAAAGGATATCCCGCAGAGGAGGCCTTTGGGGGTGGAGAAAAGGAAGATTTTCTTTTTAAAATGAAAATATATTTAAATTTAAAATGAAATATATTCTATGCTTAAAAAGTTGTTTGTACATGGGGGAAAGAGGGAAGGTTCCACTGTGAGTGATGCAGATGGGTGTCCATAACAACACTGGCTAAAACATAAATAGAAAATGCAAATTGTTAAGTTCAGTTAATTAGTTACATGTACAAATTACAAATTATTTAATTCAGTTGATTTTTGCTTGCATTGGTACCTGAGCTCCTTCTCTGAGTGCTTTTCTAAGTCTATATTTCAATGTATTTCTGGCTTCACTCTGCATCCCAAAGGTAAATGCAAATGGAATAACCACAAAAGGAAGTTGATCAAATCCAGGTCCATGTTATGGAAAAGAATCCCACAGAAATTAGGATTAAATTAGTTAATTACAAAAATTAAAAAAAAAAAAAAAAGTTAAAACATAATAGTGTAAAGGAGCTTTTTCTGGAGTGAATAATTACAGACTCCAAGATGGATCTGGGTAGGGAACCTGGAAAGCGAAAAACATGGAAGAAATTCCAGATGCCCACAGCAGCATCAATGCTAATCCAGAGCAGATCCTCAGCCCTGGTGCCAGAATTATTCCAAAACACATTTATGTCTCCTTAGGGTTGGTGCCAGCCCAAATTTGCCACTGCCAAATTTCACCCCGGTGCCAGGGCTGGGCCATCCTTGGTTTAGACGTGCCCATCATCATCCAGGTTCTAGAAATCCATGAGGAAGTGTCTGAGCTTCCTGGAGCCACTGGATGTTCCACCAAAACCTGCTCAGATCCCTGTGGAATTGTTTATTAGGAACCCATTCCCACGTTTCCCATGGGTTTATTCCTGGTATCAATTCCTCTCCAAACTCATACTGTTCTCAAGAATAATTTGCAAACAGAATCAGAAAAAAAAATTGTCCAGAACACTGAATAATTTGGGTTCAATGATTATAGGCTACGACCTCCTCCTGTGTTAAATTTCCATAAATCTATATATGGATAGAATATATATTCTCTCATATATATATTTATATATTTATATTTATATATTTATATATATATATATATATAAATCTCTCATATATATTTTTGAGTCTCTATACATGAACTGAGTCAAATATGTATAAGAAAATAAAAAGAAGAATGGTAATTCCCCCCTTTCAGGCATCCAGCTGGAATTCCCTTCAAAACACCAGTTTTTCCAAAAGCAAATGCTCCGAACTTTCTAAAATCAGACTTCCCTAGCAATGTTTAAACACACCTAAATCACATTTCTTCTCTCCTCTTTTTAAACCCAAAAAAACTTCGGAGGATCCTGTGGATCTATAAACCCATTGGAAGGGCAGCCATGGAGGCCGCGGCAAAAAAGTTCAAAACGGGATGGAAGGAGAGGGTGAAAATATTCAAAACTGATATCAACTTACAGCAAAGCATGAAAAAAATAAAGAAAATAAACTTTCTGGCCCAGGGGTTGATAAAGACAGAGGCAGCTTTGGTTTCCTGGCAGAACTTGAGAGGGGAAAGGGAGAGAAATCCCAAACCACAGATGATCAACATGGACGGCGACTCTGAAAAGAGCTTATTTATTTGTAAACCCTCTACGGAAGCAACAAGCGTGTTCTGCTAATGACTGGGAATTTAAACAGCTTTTTTTTTTTTTTTTTGGAAAAATAGAGCAAATAAATATCCCCTGTGCACCTTCAAGGCTTGCTCTGCAAACATCTCGTCGGCATAAACCGCTATTCAGTAGCTCGAGCGACGCCTCGCATTCAAGGTCGAGCAAAAACTCCCGTGAAAACAAACAATTCCTCATCAGCCTTTCCAGCAGGAGTAGCTGAGAGCAACAGATAAAACGGGCAGGAAAAAAATCTTGGGGAACTGGGGAGAAACGTTGGAAAATTGGGAAGAAACATTGGGAGATCAGGGGGAAAACGTCAACACGAGTGTTCGGCCTCCGCCAGACAACGCTCGCGGGCTTTCCCCAAAATGCAATTTTGCCTTTTCCTCAGGGATCCTTTGGAGGCAGCAGCTCTCCGGGGTTGGAGGCAGGAAGCCTCAGGAAGTGGCCAGGAGCCTGTGGTGATGTAACTGTCACATTGCCCCGGGCCTGGCTCTGTTGATATTAGCCCGGGCTAATCACCGCGCTAATTGGGCGGCCTCGACTCGGCTTTCACTTCAACTGCTCACCCAAATGAGGTTTGACTCAAATGTAATACTTTATATCAACACAAGGGATGGCTGTAAAAATAATACCACATGTGCTGGTGCCTCCTTTTAATAAGTGTCTTCCTCAATTTTCCCTGCTGGATGAGGCACTCGAACGTACACGTAATTAAGGTTATTTAAGGGATATCAATTGAAAAAATGCACCCGCAGGAGGCTGAACATGACTGATGGAGCTCCCAGTGCAGCTCCCAAAAGTCAGCTGCCAGAATTTCCTGCAGCACTTCTACAATTTGATCTTCCCCACATTGCCCCGGACAGGAATAACCTGGAAATCTCTTGCTTTGCTCTTTCAGACATCGTTTGCCTCGGTTACAAAATGGATTTAGAATGGTGGATTTATGGTTTGGTACTGATTTCTGTGGGAATCACAGGGAACAGAGAAAAAGCAAAATAAAAAAGCACAGAGAAAAGCAGAGCTGGGCTGGTTTTGTGTAGCTGGTGGAGACACAAGCAACAGCTCTGAGCTCAGAACTGATGGGGAGAGTCCTCCAGAGCCCCAAGACAAAATAAGATGGAAAGACACTGGGAGAAGACCTCCAGCAGTAGAATTTCCCTGGATTCATGGAGCATTTGGGGTTGGAATGACCTTTAAAGGCCACCCAGTCCAATCCCAAAAACATCTTCCACTAACCCACATCCCTCAGAGCTCCATCCACCCTGACTCTGAGCATTCCCAGGATGGAGCATCCGCCACCTCTCTGAGCCACCTGTGCTTGTGTTCCACCATCCCTATTTTAGACTATTCCTCTTTATATCCAGCCTAAATCTATCCCAATTTCATTTAAAACCATTCCTCCTCATCTTAGGCAGGATCCATTCCCTGGATGCAGCAGGATCCATTCTCTGCCTGCAGCAGGATTTATTCATTCCCTGCAGCAGGATTTACTCATTCCCTGCAGCAGGATTCATTCATTCCCTGCAGCAGGATCCATTCCCTGGATGTAGCAGGATCCATTCTCTGCCCACAGCAGGATTTACTCATTCCCTGCAGCAGGATCCATTCCCTGCAGCAGGATTTACTCATTCCCTGCAGCAGGATCCATTCCCTGCAGCAGGATTCATTCATTCCCTGCAGCAGGATCCATTCCCTGGATGCAGCAGGATCCATTCTCTGCCCACAGCAGGATTTATTTATTCCCTGCAGGAGGATTCACTCATCCCCTGCAGCAGGATCCGTTCATTCCCTGCAGCAGGACTCATTCCCTGTCCCGTGAGAATCCCTCCCGGCTATTCCATGTGCTGGGCTGTCTCAGGGAGCCCGGGCAGGGTTTCCAGCCCTGCAGAGAACTTCCCTGTGTCGGGAGGGAGCCGAGGGCCGTGTGCTGTTGTACCACCAGGGTTGGGGGAACACTGTTTTGCTTTCGGAAGCGATGGCCGAGGCAGATGCTGGCGCTGCGGCGGGCAGGAACGATCCAGCGGGATGAAAAGTGACCTCCAGCCAGCGCTGGTGCCTTTAATCCCGAGCTTTGTGCTCTGCTGTCGGCTCCTGATCGGTCTTAAAGCCCCTTTTCTCCTTCTGCCCGGAAAACTGGCTTTAGCAGCGCTCCGTGCGTCCTCCCGAGCAGCTCCATCACCTCCGGCTTCTCCCTCCGACCGCAGAAACGCCCGGGAGAAACTTCCAGAGACTTCGCAGTCCTATGAACCCCCTAAACACCCCCTGAAAACACCCCCAGGCCTCAGACTTGTGTTTTAGTACAAGTGCACATCGCAATTTTTTAAGTCGTCTTCTCAAGGAAGGAGAAATCTTTAGGTGCTCATCCTGGAAATATCTAAACTCGGGTGTCCAAAGTCTGCCCTTTACCTGGGGATTTCAGGGCATATTTCGTGTTTTAAATTCTATCCGGAGACCCAAAGTCCGACCCTTTGTTGGTGATTTCAGCACATATTTATTGTTTTAAATTCTACCTGGAAAGACTGTCCTTTGCCTGGGGATTTCAGGGAGTATTTCATGTTTTAAATTCTACCTGGGTATCCAAAGTCTGCCCTTTACCTGGGGATTTCAGGGCATATTTCGTGTTTTAAATTCTATCCGGAGACCCAAAGTCCGACCCTTTGTTGGTGATTTCAGCACATATTTATTGTTTTAAATTCTACCTGGAAAGACTGTCCTTTGCCTGGGGATTTCAGGGAGTATTTCATGTTTTAAATTCTACCTGGGTATCCAAAGTCTGCCCTTTACCTGGGGATTTCAGGGCATATTTCGTGTTTTAAATTCTATCTGGAGACCCAAAGTCTGTCCCTTAGTTGGTGATTTCAGCACATATTTCATGTTGTAAATTGTTTTTTTGGAAAGTCTGTCCTTTACCTGGGGATTTTAGGGCAAAATTCATGTTTTTTAATTCTCCCTGGATATCCAAAGTTTGCCTTTAGTTTGTGATTCCAGCACATATTTCTGGCTTTAAATTCTGCCTGGATACTCAAAGTCTGTCCTTTAGCTGGTGATTTCAGGGCATATCCTCTGCTTTAAATTCTATTTATCTACAGGGGGATTTTGGAAGGTTTTCTATCCCGTTAAACCTGGCAGGATCTGACTGTTCCAGCTTCCCCACCCAAATTTCACCAAAGCTGCTGCAGCCAGGTGGGGACTCAGGTGAGGTGACAAAGGAAAGTGAGCTCAGAGAAAAGCTCTGCCCAGGATTTTCCTCCATCCCAGGATATCCCAACCTGTCAAAACACCACAAAACCCACCCAGGATGATCCCTCACTTCAATTATTGATCCAGTTATGGATTCTCAGAGACTCACTGAAGCCCACCTAAAGCTTTCCTATATATATACACATATATTTATATATATATATATAATATGAAAGAGCTCAGACTGAAAAACATCTTTGCTCCAGGGGGATAAAAAACCCTATAAAACCCTGTGGAAAGCGGACGTGTGGAACGGCTCGGAGCCCCGCGGTGCAGAATTCCTGCGGAATTCCTGCGCAATCCCAAAGAGGGCACTGACGCTCTGCACAGCGCCAGGGCACAGCCCAGCAATCCTTGGCAGGGCAGAAAAATCTCCGCGGAGAAATCTGTCTTAGCACGTCCACCTCAGGAAAAGGGGAATTATTACACTTAATTAAAGTGTATTGACACCACATGTGGCCCCACCTCTCCCTTTTTTTTTTTTTTTTTTTTTTTTTTTTTTTTTTTTTGGTGGGTATTTTGGGATTTTTTTGGTTGTGTTTTTTCTTTTTTTGGTGGGGGGTGTTTTGATGTGGGGTGGTTTTGTTTTGGTTTTTTGGCTTTTGGTTTGGTTTTGTTTTTTTGGTTTGGGTTGGGTTTTTTTGGGGGGGGAATCTTTTTGGTTTTTTGTTTTTAGGTTTTTTTAGGAGGGTGAGCGTGATTTTTTTTGTTTGGTTTTGGTGGGTTTTTTTGGTGTGGGTTTTTGGGGGATTTTTTGGTGGGTTTTTGTTGTGTTTTTTTTTTTTTGTGGCTTTTTTTTTTGTTGTTGTTTTTTGGTGGGTTTTTTTTGTTTTTTTTTTTTTAATTAATGACAAATTCGCTGTTCTTAAACACAACCACACTCAGTTCTGCCCCTCAGCTCCATCTCCTGCTCCAAATTCCAGCACACAGAGGGGCTCAGTGCAGCTCTGTGTGTTAAAGCTCCTGGAGCCATGGGTGGGCCACTCTTCACATTTATTCACAGAAATAATTCATTAATCTGTGACTTTTTGGGGTGCTGGGAGCTGTTGTTTGGGTTTTGCAGGAGAGTTGTTGTACACAGAATAATTCCTGCTCCAGCAGGAGACTTCTGGCTGTAATTCACAAGAAATCTCAGCTGAAACAGAGAGAATTTGCTCAAATCTTGAGTTTTGTGCCCAGATTTATGCCTCCTACTGAGGATCCTTAATTTACAGTAGAATCCTTCAGGTCCAGCGCGTGGAAGAAGATTGGGGCATCCTGGGACACAGAGAATTTAACATTTTTGTTCAGGATTTTAAACCCTCAGCATCCCAGGGCACACAGAATTCAACGCTTTTATTTAGGATGTTAAACCCTCAGCATCCTGGGGCACATGGAATTGTACATTTCTATTTATGATTATAAAAAATTTAACATTTTTATTTATGATGTTCTGATTTATGATCGTGGGGCACACAGAGCTTGATTTTTTTTTTTTAAAGATTTTAAACCCTCAGCATCCAGGGGCACAGAATTTAACCATTTTTTACTCTGTGCCAGCACTGATGGACTCATTTGGCTGCTCATTATTTGTCCAGCAAGGCAGGGAAAACACAACTTTCCTTCCCACAAGGAGAAAATTGGGGCATCCCAGGAGCTTTCAGGGTGACCCAGAGAATTTATAAGTGGTTCTGACAGGGGTTAAAATCCTCAGGAAGAGGAGTGGTGATGTCACAGCTGCCCTCTGAGGGGGCGGCGAGGTCCTGGCAGGGTTGTGCAGGGAGATAAGGGGCTCTCCAAACAAACAGGAGGAGGATCAGCCCCTCTGGAACAGCCTCATGCTCGCTGGAACTTTTGGGGTTTTTTAAATGGAATCTGCGTGGTCAGAGATGGGACACTCGATAATCAATAATTCAATGAAATCTTTGCTTTCTTTGCATCCCGATGCTTTGGGGATTGAGACAAATTCCCAGAAAAGCCACCCAAAGCTGTGCCCTGGTCCCCCTGAGCTGGCCCAGCCCAGGCACTTTGGGCTCAGAGCCTGCCCAAGTTTTATTTTAAACCAGAACTGTCTGAGCCAGGCCTGAAAAATCCCAAAACCCCATGGAGGACTCATTTCCAAACCCCGCAGAAATAATTGCAGCTCCTTGAAAACATCAAAAAGTGGTTTTTAAGGCAATCAGCAGACTTGGAGATGGGACACTCTATAATCAATAAGTCAATGAAATTTGACCTCAGCCTAATATATTTTGTCAACTTTCTTCATTTACAAACCCTGCCCGTGGCTCTTCTTTGCTGCCCCAAATCCCCAAATCCCCCGTGAGGCTGGTGCCTCCTGCCAGCCCCTGGCACTGAGGGGAGGCCTGGCCCAGCTTTTCCTGGGGTTCCCATCCCTTGGGATGTGCCCTGGCATTTATTTGGTGTCCCAGAGCACTCCCAGCTCCTCGGGAATTGTGCTGGGAGAGGGAATTCCTCAGCTGCCTGTGGAAATGTCACCCCTTGGGGTCTGTGACCCCGACAGTGAGTTGGGCTGAGCCAACACCCACGGGCTGGGACGGGGCTTCAATGAGACCAGAGAGGAGGAATCCACTGAAAAAGGATTCAATTCTCCCATTTTTATCTTCCTTTTGCCTTGAATTTATTTGGTTTATGTCGTTCTCCAGTGGACTGAAAAGCTTCTCCCAGGGGATATTTCATTCCCTTTGTGTGTGATGGCAGCACAGGTGGCCTCACCTGCACTGGCTCTGAGCTCTCTCCTCTGGTTAAAATGATAAATCAGAATTCTGCTGCTGGTTTCTGATTTCACCCACGTCACACCTTGGGGTCTGTGACCAGGCCAGTGAGTTTGGTTTTAGCCAACACCCATGGGCTGAGACGGGAGGAAGATGAAGAGGAGGAGGGAATTGTGTGGCTGGAGTCCAGCACTGGGGAGTCTGGACAGAAAAGCCAAGGGAATTCTGCCTTTTTCCACCAGATAGAAACCTGCCCTGGTGGAATTCCACACCTTTCCCCCAGTTCTAGAGCAGTGTTGTGTGGTTCAGTGGGGAGTGCTGGGAATTTTTTCCCATCCAAAAAGGAAAATCCATCAAAAAAAGGGAAGGATTTGACGAAAATAGTATTTAGAAAACGATTCTAAATGATTCTAGTTGGGTGTGTGCAGGTTTGAGCCACCCAGTTCTCATGTGACTGGAATTAAGGGATCACTGAGGGGTTGGTGCTCTGCAGGAACAGAATGGGAGGATCAATCTTTAGGAATTAAAATCCCCCCAGGACTTTCCAAACCCACTCAGGGCACCGTGAGGCCGCAGTGCCAGGATGGGAGGGGACCCCACTCTGCTGAGAGCCAACCCCATCACCAGGAGGGAGGAAATGCAAAAAAAATTCCCGTTAGCTCAGGAAAAACCAGCATTTGGGAGAACAGAAATCTGGAATTCTCAGGGCAAGGCAGGGACATCCATGCAGGGCACAAATCCAGAGCAGCAGGAAAACAGGAGCAGGGAAAAGGGAGCTGAGCCCCCTCTGTGTATCCTTACAAACACCACACACGGACTGAATTCCCTGGATCACGACTCCCTGAGGAAACCCTGAGAGATGCTGAAGCAAACAACAACTCTGCCATCTTTCCTTTTTCAATATTTTGAAGAAAATGGAAGAGATGACCAAGAGGCTGAGCCTGTCCTGGAGGGCTGTTTGAGAATTCCCATGGCACAAACAAGTCCTGAGGACTCCAACCACTTGAAAACCCCTGAAACTGCAAACCTGTCCTTAGTGGTTTGGGGAGAGCAGAGCCTTTCACCATCTATTAATACCCTGCAGGCTTTGCTTGCTAAAATATCACCCTGGGCAGGCTATTTTTGACACTCAGCTCGCAGCAGAGCAGCAGACAGGCACTGCAGATGGTTATCTGCGGTTAAAAGTCCAGAAAATATTGTTAAAAGTGTGTAAATCCGAGGAATCTGGACAAATTCCAGCTTCAGTAATCCCTCCTCCCAATATTCCTGCTGCTGTTTCAATTGGAAAACCATCCTGCCATATTTTACCCCCAGGTTTGGCTGCTCTTCTCCTGGAATAATTTGGAAGTTGTTCCGGGAGGAGCTCTGGGATGAAAAGGGCTGCAGAAATATATGAGCATTGTCATTAATTCTGGCCCCACTCAAGACCACCAGTATTTAAAATCAATTAACAGGCCTTTTCCTATTATCATTGGCATCTCGTCTTCGTCCAGCTAGGACAAGTTAAACTCTCATAAAAGTTCAAAACAATCTATTTTTGGAGGCAATACAGCGAGGGAGAGCTGGCGAATTCTCATTATACTTTTACTGACAGGAGTTTTCTGGGAATAAGTTCACACGTAGAAATTTTGGATGGGGGAAAGGGTCGAGATGACATCCAGTAAAGTGATTTAACCCTTCTGGCTTCACACCCTCAGCTCATCATGGTTTTTTTCCCTTCAGGTTATCATGAAAATGCATCAAAACAAAATCTGTTCTAAGCTTAAAATACTCCAAGGCAGAGCCTAAATCCTCTCTGGGTTTGGCTCATGGAAGCCAAGGCAAGGTTGGGTTTCTGTGGCTGTTCCCAGGTCAGCAGAGGGAATTTTACTCTTTTCCATGGCTCCGTGTCCAGCTTTGTCAGCAGCCAGGACAGGACAGGATTAATGTTTGGGGCAGCAGCTTCCTGAAGGGATGGAGCATCCCCGGCCCTGAGAACTCTGGAATTCGCATCAGCCCCAAACTCAGCTGCCTGTTCCGTGGGAAGTTTCAGCAGAACTCTCTGTATGTTGCACGGGAGAAGCCTCCAAGTCACCTGGAAACCTCCCCTAAATTCTCAGATAAAGCAGAAAAAAGCTTTATCTCTGCTCTGACGCTCAGCATTTCTGAAATAAACCTCAGCTAAACCCAAGTAAACCCCTCTCCCAACACAAAATGATAATTAATTCAAAGAATACCACTAATAACAGCTCACAGCGGAGCTTTAGGAGATTCTTTTCTTATCTCTAAGCCCACAATCAGCACCTGACTGGGGCAGGATCTGCACATTTCCTACTGCAAGGCAACGAGGAGCATCTGGAAGCAGCTGGAAATAATTCAGGAGCACAGTGCAGTGAAAAGGAGTTTAAAAACCACACGGTCTCAGCGATATTTTCACAGTGCTCCAAGCAATTTACATCCACCAGTTAAATGGTTTCAAGGCTCTCCAGCTCCAAATTACACCCAGGGAACAAATGCCAGCAGCGGGAAAAGTCAGAGCATCAGGCCAGGGGAACAAGAGCCAAAGGCCTCGAGGAAAGGACAGGTTTGGGAATGGCATCCTGCTGGATTTGAGTGAGATCAACCCAAATCCTCTCATCTCTATTGGTGTCTCCCTCAGATGTGTCTCGTTCTGGAAAATAATTTGCATTTTCTGCCAATATCATGAAGCCCATCGGAGTCACTCAGCCCGTGGAATGCCACCTCTCATCTCCACCTTGCTGGGGGCTGTCCTGGGTTGAAATGCAGGATGTAACCAAAAGGGTTTATTCTGTTCTATTGCTTTCTGTTGAAACCAGGTGGGGAGGAGTTTTCTTTATCCCTTCCAGGACCCATCCTCCCCCAGGGGTATCTGCTGTTCATGGGCCATCCAGGCTCACTGCAGGGCTGAGACAATCCCATCATCCCACTGGGAGAGGCTCCACCCAGGGGGAGGAGCCCAGCATTCCCACCTGGATCAGCCCTGGGATTCAGAACCCCAGCACAGCCTGTGTGCACTGGATTCCCAGAGGAGACCAGACCCAGCTCAGCACCACTGGGCCCTTCTCCAGGATCATCTCTGCTCCCACAGAACCACAGCTGTCACTGCAGGAGGATTTTTTTGGACTGCTTCCATCACCCTGACCAACGGGGGCCAGGCTGTGTTCTGACCCTGTCAGGGTTTTTTGTTTTTTTTTTGTACTACTGCATTTTTATTTTTAATATTCCTAGTAAATAACTGTTATTCCTATTCCCATATCTTTGCCTGAAAGCCTCTTAATGTCAAAACTACAATAATTCAGAGGGAGGGGGTTTAAACTCTCCATCCCAAGGGAGGTTCCTGCCTTCCTTAGCAGACACCTGTCTTCCCAAACCAAGACAGGTGCAGAACATGAACCCATTTGCGCAATAAATTGCAATTCCATACTGATTGTCCAGGCAGAACTGGCACTGGGAGGATTCTGTGCCACTTGGGATCCAGGTGAAGCTTTTCTCACCGTGAGAGGCACCTCAAAGATGGATCACAACTAGAGCAGAAGGGACTGTGCTGATGCACTCCAGGGAATAAATGCTCCCATTTCGTTTGTGCCTTGTGATTGTCTGTGCAATTCCTCAAGGAACGAGACACATTTGGTTTGTGTTCCCCACCCAAATGGTTATTTAAAGTGGGTGATCTCCTATAATGAGCATTTTCCCCATCCTTTGACTCAAAGGGAAGAAGAAATGAGGAGTTTGGCTGAGTGAAGGTTACCCAAAATTCAAGTTTATGTTCTGGAGTGATTTGGGGCTCAATGTACTTGGAATATTTATGGGAGCATGGAAAGAAAAGTCAGAGAAGTTAAATAAGGAAAAGGCAAAGGCAAAAAGCAAACCAGTTTTGGCCTGCAGGTGTTATCAGCCCTGGAATTTTGAAGCTGGAGATTTTTCGTGGGTCTGGACACATCTCAACTTGAGACATATGAAAATTAAAGAAATAAGAGAGTTACAAATATAAACCTTGTTATATGTTTAAAGATTAAAAATCCCCATCTAAAATTTTGTGTAGAATTCCTCCAGAAGTTCAGGAATTGCTGGAAGGATTGGAGAAGATGGGAATAACTTGGGGATAACAGGGGAGGGACAGGGCAGAGCTCCACAAAGTGCAGAACATCTGGAGAGGCTGGATTGGGTCGGAAATCCAACCATAGAGAAGGCAAAGAGCTCCCCAGGAGGGACATGAGAACGGGAGCTTGGACAGAAAATAAATGAACATTTTATCTCGAGGGGAGAGGGCAAATCTGGAGAGCCTGGGAAGGCAGATGGAGCTGTGGGGAACGAAGTGATTTTGCCATAAAAATGTACCTCACGTTAGGACTGCAGAAATTACCAAGTGGGAAAATGAGCAAAAGGCCAGCTCGGAGTGAAAAGAGAGCCTGGCTTCTCTGAATAAATGTTTTTCAAAATGAATGAGTGAAGCCTTGCAAAGCTGGGAGGGGGGAGGGAGGAAAACCAAGAAGTGTTTAAAGTAAATTTATCTATGAATGAATCAAGAGGGAAAATCTGAACAGAGCACTTGCAGGCAGAGCTGTCTTAATTTAATCATCTCTAAAGGTCAAACACTTTCTGTCTGAGGGATTTATCAATGTCCCAAAGTAAGAATCCAGATTTTTCTCTCCTCAAGAATAGAGATGAGTTTCTCTCATCATTTAAAAAAAAAAAAAAAAAAAAAAAAAAAAAAAGACCTGGAAAATGGAAATTTTAATCAGGCTACAATTAAAGGAGAATCATGAAACCTCCCTGAGTTTACAATCTGGAACTGGGGAACATCACAAACATCCTGCCAAACCCAAATATTTTGTTGTCCCTTCTTGTTGAGAGGGTTTTCTTTGAACTAATAACATTTTGGCAGGGCATAATAGAGATTTGGAGATCTCTAAAATCCACAAAGGATCCACATTCTTTGGGAATTTGAATGTTCTGAAAGGAGAGTTAGGGGATGTAGAGGGTTCTAAAAGTTGAGGGATTAAAGGGGAAGTAAAATGGCATCAGAAGATTTGAAACTTGGGAAAGAAAAAAAGTTCCATGAAGAAAATTTCAGGAGTTGAATTTCTGCAATTTGCCAAACATAAGCTTGATTATATCACAATGATGTCAGGCTTTAAAATTCAGCGAGAGGTGGATGAAATCAGAAACCAGCAGCAGAATTCTGATTTATCATTTTAACCAGAGGAGAGAGCTCAGAGCCAGTGCAGGTGAGGCCACCTGTGCTGCCATCACACCCAAAGGGAATGGAATATCCCCTGGGAGAAGCTTTTCAGTCCACTGGAGAACGACATAAACCCAATAAATTCAAGGCAAAAGGAAGATAAAAACGGGAGAATTGACTTTTTCAGTGGATTCCTCCTCTCTGGTCTCATTGAAGCCCCGTCCCAGCCCGTGGGTGTTGGCTCAGCCCAACTCACTGTCGGGGTCACAGACCCCAAGGGGTGACATTTCCACAGGCAGCTGAGGAATTCCCTCTCCCAGCACAATTCCCGAGGAGCTGGGAATGCTCTGGGACACCAAATAAGTGCCAGGGCACATCCCAAGGGATGGGACCCCCAGGAAAAGCTGGGCCAGGCCTCCCCTCAGCCCCCACCCTGTCCTCAGCAAAGTTCATCCCCCACGTGGTTTTAATACGATTTGTGAACAAACCCAACAACCAGGTGGGATCACAGAGGAGCCAGAATCTTCACTCCTCTATTTTTGGGGTGTTTTCCTCTTAAAAGTTTTTCAATCCCGAGCGAAAATGCTGCTCCACCAACCAACCCAAGGTGTGCTAAGGGGATGAACAACTTTGTAAACTCTGCTTTGTAATTACAGGATTTCAGCTGTGGCATCAGAAATTTCAGGTCTATTTCATAAAAAGAAGCAGATCATTCTATTTAAGGAAAATTCCCCCACACACTTTTCCCCCCTCCCGGGATAGACATGAAAACACCTTTGAAAAATTATTTTCTTCCCCCCCCAATTCTGGTTTCTTTGCTGGGTGTAAGAGCCCTCGAGTGAATGTAATTACATCTTGCATTGGACAAGGCAAATATTTGATCTCATATTAAAATGTTTTCTCTCCAGCTGGTGGGAAATGTGGCTTCTTGCAGCAGTTGCAGAACATTTTTTAAGAGCTGGGCAAACCCAATATGTATTTATATGTTTATGGATATGTGCACAGATGGGAATGGGAATGTGGGGCACAGGGGATGGATTCCCTCTGCCGGAGGGTGGGGGCAGATGGGATTTTGGGGAGAAATCCTGCCCTGGGAGGATGGAGAGGGGCTGAGATGAAATTCCCAGAGAAACTGGGGCTGCTCCATCCCTGGAAGTGTCCAGGAGCACCCTGGGATAGAGGAAGAGGGTGGGATGAGATTATCCCTAAAGTCCCTTCCAAAACCAATCCATCATTCCACTGAATGCTGGTGATGGGAGAGGGAAAAAAACCTCCTAATTATGAACTCTTCCTGTTGCCTTCTATCTTCTTTCTCTTCAAGAATAAATTTAATTCGGATTAAATGCTCGAGATGGTGTTTTGTGCTCGGACTCAGGTGTTTATCAATCCTTATCTCTGTTACAGTCTCACAAACCCTGAGTTCTGCAGCACTTCTGGCTGACAAACTAAAATGGAGCCCCCCATCTCTCTCTCTCTCTCTCTCTCTCTCTCTCCAAGGCCTTTTAAGCACAAACTGTCCAATTAAGAAATGACACCTAAATTATTTTGACTTTTAACCCAATAACCAGCCACCCCTGTCCCACAATGTGGATTTTCCTACCCAATTACAAAATCCCCCCCAGAGCCGTGAAGGAGAAGGTGAAAAAGAAGGACTCAGCCTCTGCCCTCAATCCTCCATCTTGCTTTATCTCTATATTACTGTATTCTAAACCCTTAAACTCTGAGTTTCCCACCCTGTGACATCACACACTTCTATCCAAACCCCACACCCACAATTCTCCTTCTGTTATTGAATTTTGGGAGCCTTTTCCATAGCCTTAGGTCAATGCAGAGTTTGCTGGGGGTCAGTGCCTGTGAGCACAGAAAGGCTGGAATTCTCCGTGCCCAGGGCTCCAACCCCTTTCTTCTCTCCTGAAATAATTCAAGCTTTGTGGAACAAAGTTATAAATGTCCCTGATCCTTACTGGGTACAAAAGGGTCAATAAAAAGAAGAATTAACAGCCCTCCAGTGGTGCTGGGAGAGGTTCCCCTCCACTCTGATTCCCTGATAATCTGAATTCTTGTGTTTTACACCTGGAAATGGTTTGGAGCCATGGACTGCGCACCCAGGATCGTAAAATCTCAGGATTTTATCCCATTCCATCCCCTGCCCTGGCAGAGAACATCCCACAGCCCAGGCTGCTCAGTCAGGTGCGAAAAAAGGGAAATAAAAAAAGAGAATCAGAGAAAAATATATCCAAGGCTGCAAATTTGCTGCTGTCCTTGCTCACATCTCAAGGGAGCTCCTGGCACATCCTTTATGTCCTGGGCAGGAATTGGGTGGGAAACACCTCTCGTGGTTGGGTGTTAATGAGAGGCCATGGAAAAATCACACTGAAATATTTAATTGATCTTTCACGCTCCAGCTTTGGACTTGGAATCCATTTTACAGCTTCCTCTGGAGGTCTTGTCGATGCTGTCACCTAAAATTTGCGTTGGTAAATGATCTGTATTAAAGGAAAAAAAAAAAAAAAAGCCCAAAGAAACAGATAAAGAAATAGATATCGGTGACTCCATGTAACCCAGTGCCAGATAATCGAGTTTATACAGAATAATTCCAGAGGAGCACAGGCAGCACCATGTGAGGGCTCCTCCAATCCCTGGTTAAGGGGTTCAGGAATTACCCAGGAAAAGTTAAAAAGGAAATAAAAAAGGAAAAGTTTTATTTCTGAAAGGCACTTCTGCACTTTTAGAGAGTTTTAAAGTTTTATCAGCAGCAGCGCCCAGTTCTTGACATCAGCACAATTAGAAGGGTGTAACCAAGGTAATCAAAAGCTTAAATAATCTCATTTAAACACCATCCTGATCTGCAGAGGGGTGGGAACAGAAGTGTTTATAGTTGATCAGGTGAAATTCAAGTCAGGGATTTCCCTCCATTTCCCAACTGGAACCAGACAGAACCTATGGAAAACTACCAGCAAGTGCAAGAGAGAAACGGCCATAATTCTGTTTTATAATCTGGATTAAACCAGGATTTCTCTGAGTTCACACACTGATTCCTTCAAGCCACATCAAGAGATCCTCCTTCCAAAACTAATATCCCTCATTTTTAAATTTAATTTTATGATTTCCCCCCATTTTCGCAGCTTGTGACCCAACAGCAGCTTCAGGGCTGAACAGATAATTCAATTTTCACTTTTTATCCCTGATACTTTGTTTGTTTAAGAAGCCTGACTAAGAAATGGGTGGCCTAGGACAAGGTATCACTGCAGCATCTCCTGATTTTTCTGGGAACCACCCACCTCCAGGAGCAGCAGGGAGATTCCAGAGAAATCCCAGCCCTGCATGGAACAGCACCAATCCAAGAGAAGGCTGGGTTTGTTTGAATTAGGGAAGGGAAAAGCAGAGAAAAATAAACTGTAAACCAAAGTATGTTCCTACTTCTGGTCCTTTCCCCTGGATTAAGGAAGAGATCCAAACTTTCTGCGCATTAAGGACAAGAAACATCTCTCTGCTTCCCTCAGCCCTTCCAGCTCTATTTAGTCTTGATTCAAAAATCATTGAGGAAAGGAAAAAATCAAGGATTTTTGCACTGATTCCCATGATTGAGCATCCCATCCGTGTTTAGCCTGAGGAGCACTGAGCTGTGTAAATAGTTTTTTGGGCTTCAGTGGCAGAAAATAATAGGGTTCAGTAAATGGATGCAAGAGAAAAAGGTGGGAATTATTCAACCAAAATATGGAACTCAGCTTGCTTAAATAAATATCCTCCTGCCCAAAGCCAGCAGGGTTCTTTTAATGTATTTTATCCCATTGCAGGGATAAAACGAGGATGTAAAACCTGATAGCAGGAATCACATCTGAAAAGAGCCCTTGATATGGCAGGAGTGAGTGGGATCAAATTATACAAACCCTGATTCCTTCAGGAAAATGGTCTGGGATGAAGGACAGACCCATGAATCCTTCAAGAAAATGTTCTGGAATGAAGGACAGACCCCTGAATCCTTCAGGAAAATTCTCTGGGATGAAGGGCAGAGCCCTGAGGTTCCTGAGGGCAGCCCAGAGCAGTGAATGCGGGCAGTCAGGAAAAGTAGGCAATTCCAGGAAAATCCAAGGAGTCCTTGGAAAAGGCTGAGCCCTGGGTGGGAGCCCAGTCAATCTTATCAAGGAAAAAGAAATCCCTGTGCTGGATGTCCTTCAGAGATACTGAAATTCAGTGGGATTTCCGAGGAGCTTTGGAATCACGACCAAGGGGCTCCAGAGAACTGGCTCTGTTCAAGGAGGGAAAAAGGGATCGAAGGAAATTCCCCAAATTTTGAGGTTTGAATTTGTTTCATTCTCAAAACACCTTCAAACCCCAGGGCAGTGCAGCACTGATGGGATTTCTTTCCCCCAGGAAATCAGGATTTCTGCTGGCAGGCAGCAGCACCAGGGCTGGGGCAGGAATTTCTGTCAGGAAAATGCAGCGTTGATTGGCTGCCCTTTTTCTCCACGGAAATCCACGGAGATGCATTTTCATCCATGAAATCCGGGTGGCTTCAAGGACACACAGAAAGGTTCTTTTCCCTCAAAAACTGAATTCCTCTCTGCAGCTCCCACCAGTTCCACCCCAAAAGCACCTCAGGGCTGGGCAGCTCTCCCCACACAGAACCAGGGAATGGTTTGGGTTGAAGGAGATTTTGGAGACCCTGATCAAATCATGGGATCCCAGAGTCATGGAATGGGGTGGGAATGGGTTTGGGTGAGAAAAGACCTCAAATCCCATCCCAACCCCTACCCCAGCTGGACACCTCCCACTGGACCAGGGTGCTCCAAGCCCCATCCAGCCTGGCCTGGGACACTTCCAGGGATGGGGGGAGTATTCCCAAGTTTCCTGGCTCCTGGAGTTTGAGTTCTAGGGAAGGAAGGGGCTGTAACCATTAAGCTTCACTGGGAGCTCGGCCTGAAGGGCTGAGCCAGCAGTGCTGCAAAATTCCCAGGAATCTTCAGTGAATTCCCAATACTCCATGTCTCTGCACTGCAGGGAATGGCCAAAAATGAGGGATTGAGAGACCCCAGGGATGGTTCTCCACAGGGCATCTGCCTTTGCTGCCAGCACTCCTCGGCCCTTCCCTTCCAAAATGAGAAAAAAAATGAGAATCCATCAGCAGCATGAAAAAAAATAAAAAATAAAATTGCAACTCTCCATTCCACATTATTGCAGAAAAGTAATTAAAATCCAACTGCTGCCTCCATCCCCCTGGGAGCAAATTTTTACTGGAAACGAGAAGGAAAGGTGGTTGGACTGTGGAAACATTTACCAGCTGCAGGTATAATGCTGTGTCTGTTGTCAGAGGGAACATTTCATTGGTTTATTTCTGGAGGATTATTTAGAGGGTTGTGGTCTCTACGTCCAGGTCTGAAGAGAAATAAAAAAAAAAGGGGGGGGAAAAAAAATCCAACCTCTGAGGTGTGCCTTCTTTCTGCAGAATAGTGATTTGTTACGTGTTTGTCTGAGTTAAATATAGCAGCCAGGCCTTGGGTACAGGCTGGGATTTTATCCTGCTGGCTTTTGGGAAAGAGAAGGAAAAAAAAAAAAGAAGGGAAAATAAAGAAAAAGAAGGAGGAAAAAAAAAAGAAGAAAAGAAAGAAAAGAAGAGGGGAAAAAAGAAGGGAAGAAAAAAGTAAGGAACAAAGAAAGAAAGAGAAAAAAGGGGGAAAAAGAAGGAAAGAGAAAAAGAAGGGTAAAAAAGAAGGGTAAAAAAGAAGGAAAGAGAAGGAAAGAAATAAAAGGAAAGAAAAAAAGAGAAAAAAAAGAAGAAAAAAGAAGGAAAAAAGGGAACAAAGAAGGAAAGAATAAAAAATGAAAAAAAAAAGAAGGAAAGAGAAGTAAAATAATAAAAGGAAAGAAATAAAAGAAGGGAAAGAAGAAAAGAAATGAAGAAGGAGAAAAAGCTTTATTTCAAATGGCAAATTTCCCTTTTGCAGGATAGAAATAAATATTTCTATCTAAATAAATATTTCCCAGTGTTTTTCTCTGATATTTCAGTGGACATTGTTTCTTTCTTCTGGAGTTTCCATTAATATATTTAATTACACATACGTGGACACATATATAAATACATAAATTTATATGCATAATTTCCTATTTCTCTAAAGCTCAAAGCTCAGAAACCCCTTATCCATAACCTGCTCTCAATTTCTGAATTAACTCTGATTTATATTAATGCCCTTTAATACCCAGCTCCCCTCAGACTCAAAAACTCCAACTGCGCTTCCAAACTTTGGAATGAGACTCTGAGATAATAAAATCTGCACTATTGCAGCTAATTATTATTATTATTACTGCTATTTCTACTAATTGAAAAGCATATATTTCTGTGAAAAAGAGAGCTAATTGATTGCTATTTAATGCTGCAATGAAAACAAGTTTAGACCCAAAAGTTAGACTTAACAACAACAGAAACAAGTTTTAAGGGTTGAAATATGTCGTGTTAAAATACAGGGATTGCTCGCTTTGAGTTTTCTTCGGAGGAATTTGCTCATTTCATTTTATTGTGGAATTTTTTTGCCATGCAGCACCACGAGGAGCTCACGATCTCACAGCTGGGGAGATCCTTCCTTTGGCTTGGACATGTGTCAGTCAAATCAATTCCTGAGACAACCTGTGCCTCAAGGCCCGGGGCAGAAATGAAAGCTGACAACTCCAGCATCGGGAAATATCCTCCCACCAAAACACAGCTCCCACTGCCGAGCCTGCCTGAGCCTCCTGGGGAGGGCTGGAAGTCCCTGGAGTGTCTCACGTTCAGCTTTTTATTTTAAACCAGCTTTATTTCCCCAAGGGTGGCGTGTGAGGAGCGTCCCAGCCCTCACCTCATCGTGGAGGTGGCACCTCCTCAACCCATCCCATTTCCACCTGGATCGACCTGAATGCTGGCTGCAATCTATGAACGTTTAAAAAACTATATTTACAGATGCGTTTTCCAGTTGATTCTCCCCCCTCTCCATTTTTTCCACGAATGAGACAGGATTTTTTGAGAAATAATGTTCTGGGCGTCAGGAGCCTGGGTTTGCTGGCCTGGCTCAGGTTCCTGTGACAACAGGGCCATGGTTTGGTGGCACTCGGCTGTGTTTGGTTTATGGTTGCACTCAGTGACCTTTAAAGGTCTTTTCCAACCTAAATGAGGCTCTGATCCCGTGGATTGCTGCAGGTTGGCTGCCCGTGCCCGGGCCCCGTGGAACCTGATCGCCCACCAGGCACCGGGGCTTTGGGCTGTTTCCTTCTGGAGACACAAACACTTTAATTTGCTAAGCTCATAATGAGGGCTCTCCTTTTACCCAGGAGAGCGCCCTGATTTCAAAGATAAACCCTGCAAACCCAGGCTGCGGCGCTGGGCAATGTCAGAACTCCCTGGATTTGGCAAGCAGGGAATTCCAGAGGCTCCCTCTGGCCGAGGATGTGCCCTGGAACGGTCGCAGGCTGGAGCTGTTGATCTGCTGAAGTCACCCCTGCCCCTGGTTCCAGACCCTCAGCAGTGACAGGATGAGAGGGAACAGCCTCAAGGTGTGCCAGGAGAGGTCTGGGTTGGGAATCAGGGAAAATTCCTTCCTGGAAAAGGATGTCAGACCCGGAGAAAGCGGCTTAGGGCAGTCACCATCCCTGGAAGTGTTCAAAGAAATGGGTGACTGTGGCACTCGGGGACAGGGTTCGGGGGTGAACGTGGTGGTGGTGAGGGGTTGGTGGCTGGACTTGATCATCTGAGATGGATAGTCTCATCATTAGGTCTCTTGTTGTGTTATCTTGACTCTGTTTTATCATCTTGGCTCTTCTCAGCCCATTTTGGCAGCAGAACCATCTTGAAAACTTCAGGTCTGACCCAAAAACCTCGGGTTTGACCCAAAAACCTCAGGCTTGACCCAAAAACCTCAGGTGTGACCCAAAGTTGGTGTCTTATCTAAGCCCAGTCTTAGAGATCTTTTCCAGCCTGAACCATCCAGGGATTCAGTGATTCACATTTCCCTGCCTATTTTCCTCCTGCGTTCCAGAAGGAACTGTAAATCCTCCGTAGAAATGACCACCTTTTCATTCCCTGCCCTGGCCAAGATGTATTGTCTCTCTGCAGTATTTACAATATTGAAAACTTTGGAGGTTTCCAGGTCTTCCACGATCTGGGTACTCTTATCCTGAAATTACCAATTGTCCAATTAAAAAAAAAAAAAAAAAACAAACCAAAAAGCCAGCAAGAAATTAAGGAATTTTCCTCCTTCAAAGAGACAAAGGAGCCAGCCCTGAGGAGAACACGGAATTCCTCACACACCTTTCCCCAGTCCCACGTGGGATCCCCTCCTGTAGATTAGCAGGAACTGCCACCAGAGGCGTTTTAATGAAATATTAACGGCCCTGCTTTAATAGGAATTTCAGCACGACCCTAAATGAAGTCATCAGGAGGGAGATATTGTCCCATTAAGCCCAGTGAAACCCGGAGCTCCTGTCTGGAGGAGAAGCTGTGGGCAGTTAAAGTGACCATCAATTTCAGCAGCTGATGCTCTTTACAAGTCTCTGAAGTGTGAAGTCCCAGCCTGGCTGATGTATTTCACTTTAATTTCCTTTTGGAAAGCAGAGCTGTGGTTAGTGGGGAACCTCCTGCACGCTCCCACACGGGCAAGGGGAGCCTGAGGAGCGCAGGCAAGGAGGAAATTATTTAACCCTTTCCAAAAGTGATACAATTTCTTTAGTTAAGTGAAGGAAAATAAGCAGAGATGGTTTCTCCTTTAGTTCCTGTGCAAAAATAAACACTAGTTGTGCATAGCTAATAACCAGGTTAGGGCCTCTTGCTAATATCTCCTGTAGCCCCTGAAAACTCACTGAAAAATCTCTTTTTTTTTTTTTTTTCTTTTTTTTTTTTTTCTTTCCATTTCCCTGCACTTCAAGCAAGTTCCAAGTCAGCAGCTCATGCCCTCTGTAGGGGAAAAAAAGATAAGGATCGTGTAATTTCATCTGATTTGCCATTTCCAAGCTGTTCCTCTGCCACCAGACCACACAGGTACACGGAGGCTCCTTATCTGATGGAGCTCACTAAGGGTTTTGGGTCAAATCTGAGGGTTTTGGGTCAAATCTGAGGTTTTTTGGGGTCAAACACGAGGTTTTTTTTGGTCAAACCCGAAGTTTTCAAGATGGTTCTGCTGCCAAAAACGGGCTGAGAAGAGCCAAGATGATAAAAATGATAAAACAGAGTCAGGATAACACAACAAGAGACGTAATGATGAGAACATCCATCTAAATAAGGTTTAAAAGAGGAAAACTGTTCCCTGCTTTAACTACGATATATTAATATATTTTATATAGATTGATACTGATATTGCAGAGATATTGAGAAACAACAACAGGAATGAAAACATTGTGAGGATTTTCCCTCATGTTCTTGGAAATCAATAATTTAGGAATTAATTACCATCATCAAATACTGATGGTATTTGCCAAAATAGACGGCAAAGGCAAATTATTTATGACCTCTCTAAGAGAGGGACTTGCAAATAAATCAACAGAATTTGGGGCTGGAAGTTGACTAAATGCATTTATCAATAATTCCGGCGCTCTAAATTGATATTTTTAATAAAAGACAGCAAACTGGCCTCTTACAAAGTATTATAAACTCTTGGACACTACTGAATCCCAGGAATAAATTTGTAAAAATTGGAATCAGAATAAATAAAAACCTCTGCCAGTTTTATTATTCCATCAGCAGGACCATGGTGCCACACCATTGAGCCACTAATTAATCAGATTTCCTAGGAATAGGGATTAAAATTTGGATTTAAAATCACCCAAAGCTATCTAGAAATGCTCGTTCTTGCTCTTCTCCTGCAGTTCAAATCCTCAGAATTGGTTGCTTGGTGAATCTTTGTCTGTCCATGTTTTTTAATGGATCCTGGAATGATGCCTCTGGAATATTTCCTGTCCCTTGTCTCTTGTGGGGCTGTTTGTGAGCCTGGAGAATGATGTGGGTGTAGGAAAGCAAAAAAAAACCCCAAAAGATAAAGATTTAACAACTTTCCGAAAAGTTTGTCTCAGTAGCTGCTTCTTGCTTTGCTCAATTTGCCTGTCCAGGGAGATGAGATGTGCATCCCATGGGATCCCAGGGACATCCTGCATCCCGATAGTGGGGAAAAAAAAATTAAAATCCAACCCCCCAAAGGTGTTAAGGCTTCCTAAAGGCAGCTGAAGTGGGGAGCAGGGTGGTGGGCAGGAAGTCAGGAGCCTGGTGAAGCCTATTAAGATGGAAAAAGTGAAGTAATCCAGCACAGTGGGCTATTCAGGGCTGAAAAAAAAAAAAAAAAAAAAAAAAAAAAAAAAAAAAAAAGTGGGAAAGGCCAAAAGGAGCTGGAGGCAGGGAGATTGAAATTCAGATGGAACCCGGGGGTCTCCGTGCAGCAGCTGCAGATCATGTCTGGCAAAGCAAGTGTTTATTTGGACAATAATAGCCTTGAAGCCTCCTGATAAAACCATCTCCTTGCACTTCCATCCATAATACTGCCAGAGGTTTTTTTTTCCTGAAGCATTCCCTTCTACTGGGATGTAAAGCAATCCCTGCTCCCGGCAGCGGAAGGAGGATGGGGGGAGGCATGAAAATGATTTCCCTTCCAGTGGGCAGCCAGGGAGATTAAAACAAAAAAAAATGGTTAAAAACCCCCAAAAAATTAAAAAAAAAAAAAAGGCGGGGGGCAATCTTTTGTTCTGTTGGGTTTTTGTTTTGTTTGTTTTTTTTTTCTTTTTTGTCACATTTTTGGGTTTTTTTTATCCACGTCTTTAATTATTTCCTTGGAAAAACAAGCGGGGAGATGGATGCTGGGCTCCTGAGGAAGCAGCAGAGGAAGGAGGCTGTTTGGGAAGCCCTCTCGCCATGTGGCTGCTGCTTGGGTTTGCCTTTTGTCTCCCTGGTTTCCTGGACATGGGTGGAAAGCGTGGCCCTTTCAAACCCCAGCCCCTCTCCCTCCCCTCTGCCTTTGTACAGTCGATAGGAGAAAGGAACCAGCTGCAAAAAAAAAAAAAAAAAAAAAAAAAAAAAAAAAAAAAAAAAAAAGAAAGAAAAAAAGAAAAAAATATTAAAAAAAAAAAAAATAGCCTTTTCATGTCTCCCGTGCTCCCTGACCCCCCTTCAACACCTTGGGGTGCCCAGTGGGATTTCCAGGATTTCTTCAGTTACATTACAGCAATCTCCTCCTCCTCCTCCTTGAACTTGATGGCAGCTCGGGCCCGCAGGAGCAGCTGCATCCAGAATTTTAGCACGGGGTTTTTGGGAGGAGAAAAAAAAAAAGGGAATTCTGAGCTCTTTTCATCCCTCCTAAGAGATTCAATTCGGCCTACCCCACCCTCAAAAAAAGGATAATGTGAAAATAAATGTTGAGTTTAAGACACGAGCAAGTTGAAATGAGTCTGGGTTTAAAATCTGGGATTAAACTCAAATATGGGAATTCATCAAACATGTGGGTGAATATCAAGGGCAAATTCCACACAGTGCTTAACTGCCTCGTAAAGCACTCAGGGCCTCCAGTTCCTTGGAGAAGCTGTGAAAAACCCAATGTAATCCCAAATCCAGGATCCTCATCCCATGGAACGATGAAGGAAATCAAGATATTGGATGCCAGGGAAGTGATTCTGCTCTGTGCTTCACCTCTAAGTTGGGATGCCACTGGAAAAGGCCAGAAAATGCCATTTTCAGGAGATATTGGAAAGAGCAAAGTGACAGATTTTCCTGTGGCTGCCAACTGTCCTTTGGGCTTTATGGGAATTTTTTCTTTTAAATTTCCAACAGGAATATTTACAGAAAAATAAAAAGAAATTTCTTCTTCTCGATGCAGTCACATGGAAAGGCTGCTCCTTTTTAATGAAAGCACCCAGTCAGTGTCATTTTCTTGACAGATGAATAGAAAATCTATTGAGATGTGTTTGTAGATAGATTTAAGCCCAGAAGATGATGCTTGGTTGTGTAGTTTGACATCAAGAAGATTAAAATCCACTCTGTAACCTCTTACCAAGAGAAATAATCTCTATTTAGCTTGACTTGAAGGCAACGAGGCCTTGAGAACGTTCTGCTTCCTTAAAAATTTATTCATGTCCCTGAGTTTTCACTCCTGGATTTGAGCTCATTCAGCAACTGCTGAAATTCCTTTTGTGAGGAAATCTGGTGATGTTTTTGTGGCGTTTCAGCCTTTTCTGACAATCCCAAACAGGTCTCTCTCCCAAGGCTCTTTCTCAGGGTCTCCAGATTTTTTTTTTCTGCACCTTTTTCCTGTAGAATTTTTTTTTTCCCCCCCTCTCCACACACACATCTGTTTTCCAATCTGGAGCCCAGAATGGGATCAATCTGCCCAACACTCACCAGGAATGTACATCATAAAAAAGACAGAGGCCACATTGCAGGCGAGCCGTCAGCACGGCGCAGCGACCGATATATAAAATATCGAGCTGGGCTGCAGAGAGCTGAGCTTTATTTGGGCTCTTTTATGAGCTGTTGCTCCCAAAATGCACCCTCCAAAATAAAACCTGTGGTCAGGGATGGTCCACGCTCAGAGAATATCAGGGAGGTTGTTGCGAATGTGCACTTTAAATACAGAAGTTGAGGATAAAAATCCATCCGGGGCAAGGATTAGCACTTGGATCAACCCAGAATATTCTGGGATTCTGTGAAAAATGGTAAAAGTAGGAAGCCTTTGGGAGATCATCATTAAACATCATTTCTCTGTATTTATAAGCTGCTTTATCATCTATTTTATTAATGAGGGACTCAAAATTTATCAGAGGCCTCTTGGGACAGCAACTTTCGTGAGGGTTTGGCTTTATTAATGTTTTGCACTTCGGGTTTAGTCACTCTGCTGGGTCCGTTGGTGTTTTCCATGCGCTCCATTCCCGAGTTTTGGCAAGGACTGGGCGCTGGGGTTGTGTTTAGTCTGTTGGGGCAGGGCTGGGATCCGTCTTTCCTCCCCTTTTCCCTTCCCGTTCCGCCGCGCTGGCGGAACCGTAAACGAGGATTCCAAATGATGCTGCTGCTTCCCCGGACACCCAGGGAGCTGGGCGGGCTGGGCAGGAGGTTTCTGGCCTCCTGCAAATATTTCTGGCCCCTTAGAAATTTGTCCTGTAGGCAAAGCACAAATATACCCAAAAAGCCGCTGCTCCACCGAGAAAATACTCTTTAAAGTTCACTTTGTGTTTCTCCCCCCACAGGACTCCCCTGGTTTTGCTGCCGATGAAAATATTTCATCTAAAGGCAGGAGAACGTCCTTCCCTTGTCTAATCAGCTGCTGCTTTATATCAAACTCGTGATTAAATCTAAAATCAGGGGAATAATTTCCCATTTCTCGTGTTGAGCTGTTGCCGTTTGTCCTGCAAATGTCAAAGTTTTGACTCTGAGGCACAAAATTTGAGTACCCATCTGTTCGACACTTCCAAAACTCATTTTGTTACCAATCATGGAAATAAAAGATCTAATCAGCTGCTGAATATCAATAAAAGAAAACACGATATAAATGGAAAGACGCAATTCTATCAGGCCTGGATTTCTCAGGGTTAAAGCAGACAGAAAATTGATGTTACTCCTGTCCAGGAATTGGCCAAAACCAGAAGGAATCAAAAAGTCCTGCACTTTTCTTTGCAACCCGAACTGAACCAGAGACAAATAATCTGCAATTTTCACCTTCAAATCATTTGTGGAGAGTGGGTTTGGCCTTTGCAAATTACAGCAGAGCTTTGAGAGCCTACATGGAATAATTCAGCCAAGAAATTGGGCCCAACCATCACCAGAGCAGTGAGAAAACAAACACAAGTGGATTAACATAATTGCTTAATCAACAGCGTTCACTGAAGGGCTTGCAAGTGCGTGGAATTAATCATCTCATTGTGAGGAGCATTATGAGTAATGAACATAATGAGAACTTTGCACAGCTGGCAACTATTTTAATCCATTAACCAGCAAAATAAATAGCTCTAGAAAAACAACATTTCGTCTTATTTTTTGCTCTATAGCCAGGCTCGATCGTGAATATTGGGGTTAATTAGAGGAATTAAAGGGAGAATCATCTTCCAAAGCTTCTTCCTGCCCGGCTATGAATGGCAGCTCCCTCCACAAGAATATTTCCCTCAGTCATAATCAACAGATTCTGCATTGCCTTGGGGATTGTAATTTTTTTTTTTTTTATTTTTTTTTTTTTTTTTTTTTTTTTTTTTTTGTGGAATCAGTTGGATTCTTACTGGGAATTCTGCAGGAAATATTGTGGATGTTGACAGTTTACACCCAAATCCTTTAAGTGGGCATGAGGATGATGGTGCTGGTCATTGCCAAGGTTTGGGGACCATCTTTACTTCTCTGCATTAATACAAAGTTGGTGGTCTCCACCTCAGCCCTCCTGAAAAGGTGAAGCTGAACCTGGAATGTTTCAGGCACCAGGGAGCAGTTTGTGGGGATAAGGAAACCCCAGGGGAAAAATAAACCGGAATTCCAAACGCCTCGGGAGACGAACATTTGAAAATATTGGACACATTTTGCTTCTGTCTCCAAGTTTTGGGGTCAGTTTGGGTGCCACGAACCCTCCTGGGCCTGGGGAGGTCCTCCTTGACTCGACTGAGCCCACAGGGCTGGGATTTATTGTGCTGCTTTTCCAAAGGCTGACGTCTTCCAAGGAAATATTTATCCAAGGCCATCGCTGACCTGTGATGACTCAATCAGTCGCAGGGCTGGCAGGAAAAACCAACTTACAACCCAGGGATTTGGGAGACAAAGTGCTCCCTCCTGGCTCCAGCCAATCCACCTCTGCCCCGGAGCAAGGGTCACCAGGCAACAGCATCTTCCCTCTCCCAGCTGCCCAAAACTATCCCAAATTCCTCAGGAACAGCAGATTTGGGGGTGTACAGAGCATCTACAACACCACCTTCGTGGTTTTTTTCCAAGCATGATTTTCTCCTTTAAGAGCAGGGGAACGAGGAGAGGGCGTTAAATAAAGAGAATAATCCTCGGCGTGCTCTGAGGTTTGGCAAAAGGAGCCAAGGGAAGCTCCTTATCTGCGGCCATCCTCCTCCAAATCCTGCTGTCTCCTCCCTGCGCTGGTAAACGCCGCAAAAATCCTCTCGGAACTGATAAGGGAAATGTCAGCAGGCTGCTCCCCCCTTCCTGAAGTGGGATGTTCAGACAGGGATGTGATCCAGCCTGGAAGTGCTCGGGGGGGAAAGTGCTTGAGGCACAAGCCTTGAAAGAAAACAGAATTGCGGCGTGATCACCACAGATTGCTTGTTTGGCTGTTGAAATCAGGAAGGAGGAAACAGTTGGCAAAAGAAAAAAAACACCCCAAAAAATAGAAATTAAATAACCAGATAACCAAAAAAACCACCAAAAAACCCCACAAAACAAAAACCAGAGGACTAATTTTTTTTTCTCAGTAATCAATACGAACTCTTAATAAAAATATTAATTTTAGAGGATCGTTCCACTATTTCTCATGCTGAAGACAGGATAAGAGGGGATATTTTTCTCAGGACACTTTTATGGCTGTAATGATTAATCTCCATAAAGATTTGGATAATAAAATCACCAGGAGAATAACTTTGAGCTTATAAGCTTAATATTGTCTACAAATGGGCTTCTGTGTTTTAAAGCCAGCATAAAATGAAGGAATAAAGAGAGCTGGTAGAATTACAGAATCCTTCAGGTTGGAAAAGCCCTCTCTGACTGGAAAGACAAGGCCAGATTTCTTTTCCCCATTAAGATTTTAATTAAATATGGATGTCTTCCCTAAATGTTTAGAATTTCAAGCAGAAATTTCAATATTTCAGTAAGAGGACATCAAGTAAATGATGACATGAGCTCAGGGGCATGAAATGGGCGGTTATTGGGCAGGTAAAAGGTTTTTGCTCAGAGGAAGAAGTTTTCCTGGTGGTCCTAAAAATCTAAGGCAGAAATACTTCCAGTTTATAGAAGAGCTTGCTATAATTCGAATATTTTATTTTGAAAACAGGCCAGTTAAGGTGCCTTGTTTACAACCCAACGGTTTGTCCTGTTCAGTGAAAAGGAAAATTCTAGGAATAGGAAAATTCCAATTCCAATCCTGGCATTTGCTGTATCTCTTTTCCCTTTCCAAGAGACTGCACACTTGTGAAGGAGCATTATTCAGGCATTGCTTATCATGGGGAATAAGGTCTAAAGATTGAACTCAGATCTTTTTATTTCAGTTTTCTGGTTTTCCATTTTCTCCAAGCCCTGGTTGGCATCTCCACAGCCACCTGGATGTTCAGTGCCAGGGAACCAAGTCAGATCCCAGAGGAGCTGGGAAAGCCCTTGGCTCAGAAAGTCTGGGATTTTACCCTTTTTCTGAAAAAGACCCCAAAACTGCTTTCCTTCAGCTGGGCCAAACCATGGAACAGTCTGTGGATGGATCTGGAGGCTGCAGAACCAGGTTCAAACTCTTGGTTTCTGTAAATTCTGAATGTTCCTTCCCAGGACGCTTTCCCAGACCCAGTTAATTGGGATCAGCACACCCACGACAGGAAATCACTGCCAAGACTGGGATATTTCCTCCAGATTTCTCGGAGATTTGTTCAGGATCTGGTTGTGCTCTAATAACCAGGAAGGGGCTGAGCTGCTCCAGCTCCTCCTGTGATCCAGACCTGACCTCTCTTCCCACTCCAAATCTTCGTGTTCTGCTGTAGTCCTGTTTGACACTGGTAATATGGGGTTGGGACATTCCCAAAGGCATTTAGGGATTCACCACAGGGCAGCTGATCCAGTATCCCCAGAGACACTCTCAGGAGATGTTCTGGAGGCAGAACACCCCCCTGGGTGTGATGGGGCAAGTTGGTGGGGCAACTTGAGAGAAAATTGTGCTTTTTTCTGAACTTTTCTCTTAAGAAAAACCCCGATTTCCAAGATTTTCTCAAACCCCTGACTCGAGCTGATTTTGGGGTGGATCACAAGGGAACCTTTCCCCCTGTGGCACATCCCAAAGTCATCCAGGAGTGCTCAGGAGCCTGTGGCAGATGTGTTCACCCCAGCCCAACCACGCAGAGCTTCCCTCTCACTGCCCTCCGTGGATTCCTCGCACGGAGCTTTCCCTGTAAACCCCTGGAATAAAAAACCTCCCTCTGGAGTTTTTTTACCCCCTTCCTTTTATTTTATTTTTCCCCTTCCTCCAGCAGGATTTGGGGCTTTATCTCAGAGCTGGGGCTGTGCCTGCTGAGGCCTCTCAGAAGGCTCTTTCTGGCCCACGTTCCCGTTGCTCCAAACACGTCCCTGCCCAGCCTTTGAGCCCAAGGCGGAGATGAAGTCAACAAGCGAAATATGAAAATAAATAAAACTCCAGTTCAAACAAACCACTTGCCTCAGTAAATAGCTCCTGGCCCCTTTTCAGGGCTGGCCAGCAAATCATCTGGGCTATCTTGTTTTCCAACAGCTCGAAGGCCTTCAAAGCTCACCTTGTTTTGGAGCACTTAGCTCAGCTCGAGGAGAAGTGATTCAGATATTGTTGTGTATCGATGATTCATGATGGCTCTGCTGCAAAATGAAAGCCAAGGAGTCTAATCAATAAAATTATTGAGTCGCTTTGAACCAGTTCCAGGTCAATTTTTCTTGGCAATTTTCGCACTTCCTGAATTATACCGACCCGAAGCATGAATAATGATCTAAAATTACACAATATACAGAAACCATCTGTTAGATAGACACGGGCAGGGTGACGTCATTGGGCTACTTCTAATCTGGAGCCTTGGATGCTGCCAGTGATGATGTCACGGGCTTGGCAACCCAAGGGTTGGGTTGGTAAAGCACGAGCAGCAATGTGATTTTTTTCCCCCGGCTTTTATGGAAAGAACTGACTTGTGCTCATTATCTCCAGGAGAAATGGAAGGGCTGCGGGCTTGGATAATTCATCCTACCTGGAAGTGGGTGAGAATGGAAGCAGAATCCACTCTTGGGAGCCAGCTCATCAAGACACCAGACCCAAAATGTCCTGGATATGCCCAATGTTCTCCCTCCCTGAGCTCCAGGGCCCTCCGAGCAGCTGGATTTGACTGGCCAGGCTGGTGAGGGGGGTCAGAGCAGCCAGATGTGTCCAGGAGCAGCTGCCAGCTCCAGGTGGGGGCCTGGATGCTCTGCTTCCATTCCAGTGAGAGCTCCACCAGGCCTCCTACACGGGGTCCAGTCCAGCCCTGCTGAGGGTTACAGCAAAATTCCGTCTGTTTTGGGTGCCGTGAGCATTCCAGGTTGGAATCCTTTCCCCATCCCGGTGATAACACAGGGTGAGCTGGAGCAAAGCTGATCTGCCAGGGGTTTTATCCACATCCACTGGCATTTGTCTCCAGGAAGGATTAAGGATTAAGGTACAGAATCTTGGGATAAATTGTCCGTGGAACAGCTCAGCCTCTCTGAAGGTTGAAGTTTTCTGCCCCTTCCAACGGTTGGTTGTTATCACCTTGAGCTGTTGGGAATGGTTTTTCCAATTGCTCTTCCTTCCTGAAGGTCAAGGATGGCGTCTCCCATCACCCACCCGGGCTTGGTCAAACAACAGTGAAAAAAAATTCAGTATTTCTGCCTCATCCTCGCCGAAATTAAACAGAAACCCAACTTCTCTGTGACTTCTAGAAGCAAACTTCTTAATTTTCAGAACATAAAGAACCATTAGTGGGTGGTGTTTCACCAGGTCTCCCAAGACAGGCTTGAAGAGATCTGAGTTTCATTTAAACTTTGTATAAAATTTCACTTAATTCCTGCTTGTTTATCAGGATGTGTAATTTAATTGCTCTAAGTGACTGAAAATGTATTTCTAGTTGGATGGAAATCTGTAAACAATCTGGAAGTTTCTTATTTTTACATCATTTTCACTCTGCCTTCAGGGCTTGGTAAGATAATCAAATGTTAGTTTTTCTTTCTAAATGCAGTAGGCCCGTGCACATCACTTGAAAGGAAAATTCAGCCATAAAACCCCAAAGCTCAGCTTTTAAACCTGCAGTAGCCACTTCTGACTCACGAGGACAGCTTCACATCAGACCAAACACAAGAAACTGTCCCACAAAATGGTGATTGTGAGTAGGAAAAAAATCTGGAAGTGTTTTGGGATTGGTTGACTCAGAAATCGTGGAATCATTTAGTTGGAAAAGACCTCGAAGACTGAGTCAAACTGATGAAAATTCAAATAGAAATGAATGTACAATTCTGTGTGCAACAGCTGCAATGAGGAGATTTTGGAAATCTTTTCCTTTTCTATTTTCTCTGTCAAAATCTTCTGTATTTCAGCCCTTTCAAGCATTAAAAAAGGCTCCCAGATGATAAAAACACATAATTTGATACGTAACAAATGTAAATTTAATCAGTTCTATGTACAGACATTCTGTGCTCTGAGAGGGCAAATGTCAGAATCTGTGAGGGATTTTTGCTGTGTTTTAAAGAAGCAATTTTGGTGAGGGGAGAATTCAAATAGATCCCCTGATCCTACATTCAGGAATCTGTAATGAAGATCTATATGAATCCACATGAATTCAGGAATTCATAATCTATAACATCCCTAAATTAGCTATTAATTACAGCTGACTCTTCGAGCCAGCCTTAGTATTTCCCATTTTAAAGAGCAAGGAAGAATTAAAAAAAAGGTCACTCTTGGACCAGGAAAAAAAAAACAAACAGAAAAAAAAAGCAGGGCTGTGCCTTTTTCCTTGAAGGAATCAGGATTTGGAATTTCTCAGCCACCTCAGGAGTGAATTCCCCACTTTTGAGCTCCTGCTAAAGCCCAGGAGCACCCAAGCCCCGGGCTGGCCACTGAATCAAGGCTTTTGTTCGAGTCCTGTTGATGGAAATCTCTGCTCCCGCTGCCCCGCGTGCTCCATCGCCACGGCAGCAGCACAGTTGATCCCTGCTCCGTGTTTTCCTTGGCAATCCATCAAAGGAGTCGGGAATGTGCGAGGTTTGGGGCAGGAGAGGCAGCCCAGGCTGCCACGGATCCGGGGGGCTTTGCTTTGGCAAGTCCCAGCCTCGACTAGAGAAAATTTTCTGTCTTTTTCCATGATATTCCAGCAGGCAGGAGTTACAGAATAGCATTTTCCATGAATCGTGAAAAAAATAAAAAAAAAAAGAAAAATTAATAGGGATTTTCTGTTTAATTTTTAATTTGAACAACGAAAAATGCTTTGGGGGGGAAAGAAAAATCCTGGGTTTTGCTTCTAGAACTGCCTAGAGCTTAAAGCTCCTGGTTTCCACCCAATTCTTATCAGAGCATCAGTGCAGGGAATCCCACTGAGAGAAATCCCAAGGATTTCTCTTAAAGTTCCTGATTTTCCCCCAATTCCTGTCAAGGGATCAGTGCAGGGAATCCCACTAAGAGAAATCTCAAGGAATTTTCCCTCCAGACCTTAAAGTTCCTGATTTCCACACAATTCTTATCAGAGGATCAATGTAGGGAATCCCACTGAGAGAAATCCCAGGGACTTTTCCCTCTAGAGTTTAAAATTCCTCATTTCCCCTCAATTCCTGTCAAAAGGAATCTCATGGATACAGACCCCTCCGAAGACTTTGGAATAACAAACCTTGTCCAGCACCTTCTGAATCCAAGGAAATTTTGACAAATGGCAATGTTTACAGAACAGTTTTCCCTGCCATTCCCACTTTTGCAGGTTGCTTTTTGGCATGGATGAGATTAATGGGAAGGGTTTGATGGAACTGGGTTTTTCATGGCTCCCATGGGAACAACCAAACTGTGCCAATGCTTTTGTGTTCCTTCTGCGATGGAATCAGATTGGAAAAGGACCTGGACCAGGGAAGGGGTCCAGATTTGTTTTAAAATCTGGCAAAAGTGAAAGCCCTTCTTTAACAGCAATAAAATAAAAAAATCCTCACAAAAAACGTATTATGTTTTAGAGATACTGTCAAGTTATTTAGTGCCCAAATTTCGGTTTTCTGAAAGGAAAAGAGAAAAGCAAAATGGTGTTATTTACAAGGTAAACTTGTGAGTTTTATCAATCATTTAAACTCACATCTACAACAGCTTCTCCTTCAGTCACCTGTGAGTGAACAAACCCAGTGGAGCTGCTCAGGCAGGTGAACTTTAGATTTTATATATTTGGCCCCAATGTTTTGGTGTTAAGTAGGAGTGAGTTTTATCCCAAAAAACGGTGTTACAAACAATAATTCAGGATGTCAGGGCTGATGGATGCTTCTGAATGTCGGCATTTGCATAATGCTGATGTCCTCAGCACCGACACAGCCCTGGGTGTTAAAATGCTGCCCAAGATAATCAGATATTGATTAATTAAAACAACCCCTTCCTCTGCAAAGCAAAGATCATTTCACTCCTAACAGACACAGCATCATTTTTCCCTTTTTGGTTTTTTTTTCCTTTCCCCTTTTCAAAGAACTTTTGATGCTCTTGATTTTTACCACCCAGAAAAACAGGCAAAAAACCGCTCATCTTAATTTTCCTCTTTTTTTTTTTTTTTGAGGAGGAGGAGGAGGGGAGACAAATCTCCATCTCAAAATCTGCAGCCCATTCGGGACTTCAAATGCTTCACTTATCTGGTATTGTAAACTCGGGGCTGCGGAGTAATACTCACCAGACAAGTCATAAATCATGAGCAGAGACAGGTGCAATAAATACCAGTGTCAGAAAGTTACAAAGTAAAATTATATTGTTTTGACAAGATGTCCAGATGCGTTGACAACGGGGCGAGTAAATGGGCTCGCTCTGAGAGGCTCTATTAGTGCAGGGGAGGCTGAGGGAGGGAGGGGAAAACCCAAAAAGACCCAAGAAAAATAACCCAAAAGCTTAAAGGCTTATCAGGAAAACAACCTAACTACTGCAAAACACCGATGAGTACATTCATTTTTTTCTGAGGGGGTCTTCCTCTTCTTTCTCCAGTGATCAATTGAGGGCATCTCTGAAAAAAAAAAAAAAAAAAAAAAAAAAAAAAAAAAAAAAAAACCACATTTTGGGGAGTTGCTTTGTTGTTTTTAGGGTAAACATTGATTGACAAAGAATAATTCTCTCTTTTTTTTTTTTTTTTTCCAGTAATTGAGTAGCTTTCATGTATTTAATGTTTTCTGCTCCTCCTCACGTGAAGTTTTTACATTAAAAAAATGTGGGACAGGAAGCTCAACTCAGTTCTTCCTCTCTGCTGGATAGATGTGACACGTACGTGAACGTCTTTCAATTTTATGTTAATGACATGGGGCTTCTGTGGTTTTCTGAATCAGGCCAGAAGGTTCAGCAATTTCCAGTTGCAAATTCTGAGCAATTTGTCCAAGATCAGAGAGAGGTTAACACAGAAAGAACAACTTTGAACCTCACCAATTTCCCCAGCCATGAGCCCACCCCTAATGCCTCGTTTGTGCACAATCCTTCAGGATTCTGGATTTTTTTTTTTTTTTTACTTCCATATATTTGATCGAAGCCTTTTGTGATGTTTCCAGCAGAATATTCTTGCTAAAATCTAATTTTGGGATTAACCCCTTGGGATATACCTGGATTTCTTTTCTTTTCTTTTCTTTTCTTTTCTTTTCTTTTCTTTTCTTTTCTTTTCTTTTCTTTTCTTTTCTTTTCTTTTCTTTTCTTTTCTTTTCTTTTCTTTTCTTTCCTTTCCTTTCCTTTCCTTTCCTTTCCTTTCCTTTCCTTTCCTTTCCTTTCCTTTCCTTTCCTTTCCTTTCCTTTTCTGTTTTTTGGGGGGGTTTTTTGTTTGTTTGTTTTTTGTTTTTTAGGGAGTTTTTTCCTGCCTGTGTTTTAAATCCTCAGCAGCAGAATTCTTTTTGGGGAGGGGATGAGCACTAAAAGCCTTCCCTGTGGTGTGATAATGAGTGAAAATAATGTAGGGATACATCACTAAATAAGATTAGAATGTGTCTTGTCACTGAACCAACAGAGCCAGCCCTCCTCAGAATTTTGGTGCATTAAACCAAGGGAACCAGGGAATGATTTGAGCTGGAAGGGATCTTAAAACTCATTTTTTCCACTCCCTGCCATGGGCAGGGACACCTTCCACTATTCCAGGTTGCTCCAAGCTGGCCTTGCACCTTCAGGGATTTTTGTACCACCACAGTTAAATTTTGCTACTTTGCAATGCCTTCCCAATTTCCCAAATTTAGCAGTTTTCTCTCTCTTTTTTTCCCCCTTTTCCCCTAATTTGTGTGTTCTGACACACACAAATTAGTGTCAGGACCTTAATATGGAAAGAAATCTGGGTATTCCTGCCCAGGTGAAACTTGTTTCACAGTGTTTTGGAGAAAGCTGGATGATGCTTTTGGCTCCTGGAGCTGTTCCATGGATGCTGTTGGATTTGGAGCTTTGGGCTGCCAGGCATCAGGCATCAGCACCCTGTAAAAAAAACCCCAATATGTTTCTGTTGAAAGGAATGTGCTACCATAAATGAAGGCACTTGAAGGTCAAAGGTCACCGGGAGTAATTAGCCCAGGCCATTAAAGGAAGAATAAAAATCATGTTTTACAAGCTGATAGAAAAGAAAGTTGAAAATATGCCTTGGAGAGAAGAAAAAAATAAAATAAAATAAAACCAACAAAAATGCAGCACCACATGGTGGGGTGGGTGTTGTTCATGTGCAGTGGGGACACGCTCACATATATTTTCTTTATGAAAACCTGCTCCTGGCCCACTCTGAACACGTGTCCTGCTGAAAATTCGGGGGAAAAGTCAATTCTCCTGTGCTGCGTATAATGTTTTAAAAGCTACCTTTAAATTGCTCGAGCCTTTTTATCATCACATTATCTCCTTCCTCCATCTTAAAACCCGTTTGACGTTGGAAAAATACACAGAGTTTGACAGCCAGGCCGAAGGGAAACCCAAAGATATCCTTGGAAATCGTTGGCCATTTCCCAGCAGCTCTGAGAAAATGTCGTGTGAGCACAAACAACCCACAAAGGCCAGGCAGCCCCTGGCCCAGGATCCTGATGGATGAGTGACCCATTAAAGAGCCTCCCCAGGGCTCCATCATTGCCCATTTTGCTTAAATTAAACCCAAAATGCTCAAGGCAATGCTGAAGTCGCTAAGTTGGGTGAAATGGGGAGAGATTTTTTTTTTTTTAGCACAAGTTGGAGGAAAATCCAGATGGAGGTGATGCTTCGGTTTCATGTTGGTCAGTGGCGCTTCAGCAGCTGTGCAGAAGAATTTAAAGGTGGAAATTAGGATTCTTATTATTTAGATACTTTTTTTTTTTTAGACATTGTGGGTGTCCCATCATTGGAGGTGTCCCAGGCTGGGCTGGATGGGTTTGGAGAAACCTGGGATAGTGGAAGGTGTCCCTGACCATGGCAGGGGATGAGATGAGTTTTAAAGTCCTTTCCAAACCTGTGGTTCTCTGATATCAGTAATTCAGAAAATTCCAGGAGGTTTTTCAGGACTCTCCCTTCATCAGGCTTGTCAGAGATATCCAAAGCAGTTTTGTTCCAAAGGATTCCAAGCACTGGGAATGACCAACCCTGCCTTCAGCACTGACATCCTGGAAACCTCAGTAAAAAGAAAATTAAATAACCTTTTGATTCCCCAAGTCCTGTCATAAATTACTCTGAACTGACAGCCTCAAAATAGTCACAACCAAAAAAAAAATCCTTCAAGCTGTCTCCAGCCATCTCAGGAACCAGCTTCAAACCATCTGCTTTTCACCCTCTTCCTCCTCACCCCATCCCAAATCAGAACATCCAGGAGTTCCTGTGGCTGGTGCTGGATGTGGAGAGGGGCTCTCCGTGGTCACACCTCATATTAATCAGCTCTGAGGCGGTTCCCAGCTCTTCCTGAGCCCTCACTGCCGCAGAGGAGCCCTGTCAGTAGCATCAGCACGAGGTTCTTGCAGAAGAAAAGGGATCTATTTCAATTATTTGCGCCCCTGGTGTTCTCGGATCTTCCTCCAAAAGGAAAAATGCCATCTCATGACCCATTTTGTGGCACTCCTGGAGCAACCACCTGAGGCTTGGTGCTGCAGGAGCAGGAGGTGGGATGGCAAAATTCATCTGCTGGGTTGGGGTGGGGCGGCAGGAACTGGGAATGGAAAACTCCTGGAGCTGCTTTGCCCTTGTGTGCACTGCCTTTAGTGCAGGTCGTGCTGTTAAATGGTCAGAACGGGACTAAAAATGCGGATTTTGACAAAAGGCTGTTTTCAGTAGGTTCTGGTGAAATCTGTCTGTCTTTAGCTGCAAAGACTTTGATAGAATGCTGTTTTCAATATTTTCTGGTGAAATCTCTTGGCCTTGGACTGTCCCAGTTTCATGCCAGGATTGCTTTCCCTTCATTCCTCCACAATCAGATATATTCCAGAACTGTGTCTCCACTTTGAGCTGCTCCATCCTGCATCCTCACTCTTGGTTTTAAAGCTGCAAAACCCTTTATTTAATCTCTTTTTTCCTCATTTTACCTCAGTCAGCGCGTTCAATGACCCCACATCCACACCTCACCTTCAGCACCCCGTTTTGTGGTTTTTTTTCTTCTCCTGGGGGTGCTCCCAAACTCCTGCAGGACCCCACAGATCCCTGGGAAGCTGCATCCCCAAGCCTGCAATTCCCCACAGGACACTTAGACATTTGCTTTTAATCTGGGCCCCGGGTTTGTAATGGATTCTGTAAACATAATCACGAGGCCTTTCCTAAAGGGAAGCACTCCCAAATCCCAGCCATTTCTGCTGACACTTTTGACTCCGGGCTTGATCTTTGCCCAGGTTGCCAAATAAAAAGGGCAGAGGGCAGAGTTCAAAAGCGGCCGTTTTACCCCCTCGGATTATTGAAAATCAAAACCCGGCGGAAACGCTCCGGAGGAACTGGAGGAAACTCCTGCCCCCTCCCTGCTCCCCCAAGGAAGGATGTCATTATATTGTTTTCTGAGGTTAGGTCTGTTTATAGAAATAAACACTTGAGTGAAAACAGGCATGAAATGCTAGAAAGGCAGAAATGCACGGGGGCTGCTGCAGCGCCACAAGCGCGGCTGGGGACGAGCATTTCCCCAAGTTCAAGCCCCTCTTCTCCACCAAAATCTCTCTTCATACACTTAATTTATTAATGATTTACCTGGGCACCGATAGAGACACCTGTGTGTGTCTTTGGGGATGGTTGATATCAATTTTTTTTTATTATTTCAGCTGATTTCTCTCTGTTACCTCAAGGCCTTGCACAATCCAATGCAACAATGAGACCTAATCACTCAATGCAGATTTTACTGATCAGATATCAGTAATTAGTGTTATCAGCTCCCATTTAAGGCACCTGAAGTGAAGCTTTCCTAATTACAACTATCCCAAGATTGTTCATAAGGATGAATTTATGCTCCCAAACCACATTTCCCTGCTTAGTGTGAGCTCCAAGCTTCTCCAAACACACTTTTATGTGTCTTCATCTGTGACTGGGAAGAGCTGGAAGATCCTGGATCTCATGGTTCTCATTTCTTCACATCTCAAATTTATTATTTCACTGCATTTTCCCTCTCACTCCCACGTGTCCCAGTCCCACTCACTTGCGGTTTATTGACCAATACAAGAGCTGATTTTTTTCAATTTTAAATTTAATTAATTTTCCAACAACTTCCTGATTTTTTTTCCCTTTTCTCTTCCTTCCTTCCCCTCTTTTTCTACACCTGTGATGTGCAGCCACCACTTGGGATTTCTGGCACTTCCCACCCCATTTCTGCAGTGCTCCACTCTCCTCACGCTCATGATTTTACCTCTGGGTTCTGTTCCCACCTCTCTTCCCGTTCACATTTAGAAGCAGGAATAGGGCAGGAATAGGTTGAATAATTCGAAGTGGACAACAAACGAAACAAAACAAAACAAAAATTTAAAAAATCCCCAAACCTTGACATTACGTAGAACCAGGAGCACGTGGGAGAGAGTCCATAAATCATTCTTCCTGCCACATCTGTTTTTATTTTGAAGTTTATCAGCGCGCTCGGTCGCAACGGGGATTTTGGGGGGGATAGGGGAAGGAGGAGGAGGAGGAGGAGGAGGGCCTCGCCGCAATATTAATCTCCCAAAGTGCCTTCCAGAACATCAGAGAACAGAGGAAGGGGAAGGAGGGGGGGGGGGCACAAAAAAAGAAAAGCTTTTAGCTGGTTTCTGCTTTTCCTTCCTTGAGGCGGCAGATAAAGCCTGGCTGCCCACGGGGCGCGGGGCTGAAAAGGGCGATTCATGGAGCAGCCTTATCAGCGCCCCGCCGGGACAGCCCTCGGAGGGGACCTGGCGCGGGTGGCAGATAAGACAAGCCCCCAAAGTGAACAAGACAAGCCCCCAAACTGATACCTGCCCAGACAACCACGGGCCGTGCCCCCCTCTGCCCGCCCCGCGAGGAGAGTGTGTGGGCATCTCCAGAGAGACACTGGCAGCGATAAGGTTGGCTCTGCTGGAGGAGAGACTGGGGGAAAAAATAAAAGAGGGCACGGATATCTGGAATCTTTCCCGGGGAGTGTGGAGTGACCTTGTGGCTGCCTGCCCTCTGACAGAGCTGAGATTTGCCTGACATCTTCTTCCACCCCGCTCCGAGGCCGATAGCTCACGGTAGGTTTGGGTTTCCGAGGTCTCCGCGGGGATTTGCGCAGATTGCGCGTCGTCTTTCCTTCTCTTCTCGTTTTCACAGGTGCCCTGTGCTTCACGGAGGAAATGTTCGTAAACCAGGCTCAAGGGAAACATCACCAGAATCCTCTTTTCCACGTGAAATCCGTGGGTTTGGAAGTGCACTTCAAATGCTCAGGAATTCTGGTAAATTTGAGCATCTCCCCGCAAAAGCCAAAGAAATGAAGGAATTAAAGAAAAAAGAATCATTAAAAATGATTTTTTTTAAAAAATGGCATCAAAAATAATTATTTTTTTTTCATCACATATTAAAAGCTTTTCCTGTTTTTTCCTGTTTGGGTGGTGTGGCCTTGGCCCAGGTTGCCCATTTTTAGGCAACCTGACAACAAAATGTCATCTCTGAAGCTTCCTTGTGCTGTTAAAGTTTGAGTCCTTTCCAAAGTGATCTCACTCAAAATCTTTGTTATCTCAATGCCACAACATTTCCCTTTTCTTCCAGAAATATCCATTTGTTATCATTCCAAACTAATGCTCGGTTTTGAGCCTGTTCTCCATCTCAAGTAGGTCCCATCCAAAAACCCATTTATTTCTCCCATTATTTTGGGATGGCAGAAATCCCTCATTTCCATCTTTGGTTGGGAAGATGGGAATGTTTGGATGACTTAAATCCTCACCTGATGAGCCCAAACTGGTATCCAGGGCTGAGATGAGCTGGGCATCCCTCAAAAGGAGGGTCTGTAATGTGTTGGGAGTGTTGTATTTAGGACATTGGGACGTTTATTCCTCTCTGGATGTCAAACAGGATTAGAGGCATTGGAGTGAGCAGGGCTGCCCAAAAACAGAGGGCAGACAGAATTAAGGGAATAAAAAGCAGTTCTGTTTATGGAAGGGCCTGCAGGTACATTTAGGGCAGGTGAAGCCCACCCAAAATGGACAATGGTCACGGGTTTCACACTTGGATCAGTTTGCTCCATTTGCAGATTGGGGGTGAATCTTCCAATTCCAGCTTCAGGTAATGAAGTAATTCACCCCGAGTTTGCTGCCCCCAACTCACTTTTGTTCCCATCCCTGGGCCCTGAGGCAGTGAGGTGTCCTTGATCCCCAGGCCTGGAGAGGAATTGTTGTGTCTGCCCCAAATGGGGCAGCAGCAGCTCACCCTGTGTGTGGGGTTTGGAGTCCTACACTAAACAACTGCAGGAAAATAAATAGATGAGAAATATAAAAGCCAAAATCCTGAGGCACCGAGGGAAGCGAGGGGGGGATGTGTGTTACACACAGGGATTATGGAAACACACGGATATCACCTCAGATGGAGCAATGGGCTGGGCTCCCAACCCACACCTGTGAGTGAAGGGCAACATTTGCCTTGAAAGGGACTCCCTGATGCCAGCCAGGCAGGAGAGAGGGAATGATGTGGTTCAGATGGAGCTGGAGGAGGAGATTGGGGCAGGAGCTGCCCCAAGCCCAGCCTGAACGGAGCCACTCATGCACAGAGCATCATCCTTGGCTTGCTTTTGGTTGGAGTTCATTTGGGGGTTGGGTTTTTTGGGCCTTTTTCCTCCCAAGTTCTGTGTTCAGTGCTTGAAGTGGGATTGCAAGGAGGCTGGAGAGGGATTTTTCACCAGGCCTGGAGGGATGGAACACAGCGGACTGTGTGTCCCACTGACAGGGAACAGGTACAGATGGGATATTGGAGAAAAATTCTTCCCTGTGAGCATGGGGAGGGGCTGGGATGGAATTCCAAGAGGAGCTGTGGCTGTCCCTGGAAGTGTCCAAGGCCAGGTTGGACTTGGAGCACCCTGGGACAGTGGGAGGTGTCCCTGTCCATGGCAGGGCTGACACTGTGTGATCTTTCTGGTCCTTCCCAACACAGATAATTCAATAATTCCATGAAATCCTTCTCAGCAGGATCTCCCTCTAAAGTGGCAGCAGATATGGCCCATCACACTCTTTCCTCCTCCTCTGGACCATGTCACTGCCTCCAGAATTCCCTGGAAAGGGTCTGGATGAGGGCAGGAACTCCCACAGCTTGGAGATGCCTGAACTCACAGGGGAGCTGCTGCTGCATCTGACTGTGATGTTCCCCAATTTTCCTTATTTTCAGTCTTTTTGTGACCAGTAAATCCCATGGGAGCTGCTGGGAATTCTCCTCTGCTGCTTTGTACCACACAGCTCCTCACCTTTGTGCTGCTGGAAGTTCCCAGGATTTACCTTGCAACTTTCTTCTGCTCTAGAGTCACGCTCTGAAATGGGAATTTGGGGTGAAGGGGGGGAAAAAATCAGGCAGAAAAGCCAAGTTTCATCTGCCAGCTTATTGTCACAAGGATTTTCCTGCTTAGAGGGCTCTTCCCTGCAAAGCTGATTCCAGGTTTTTTGGTCTGTAAATCCACCTGTGTGCAAAGACAACCAAAGCTGGAATAAAAAACGAGTCCGAGTGGAATCTAGAATATTACATTCTGCTCCAGATCTGTGACTAAATGAACAAAAACGAAGCACAAAAGCTTTTATTAAAAAAAAAAAAATTGACTCCAAAAGAGATCCAACACCGAGCTGAAATTCCTGTAAAGGCATCAGAACTGTGGCTATTTCCCCCCAATTAATTTGTCCAACATCCACGTGCTCTCCTCTCCCCTTTCCAGCTGCCTTTTGTGCAGCAAATCCCTGCAATCCCCTTTCCAAAGTGCTGTTTACACAGCCCATGTTGACTTAGCACTTGAATTGCTCGTCTCATTTCCCCGATTCATGGGCCAGGAGGATGCTGCACTCTTGATTTGTAACCCAATTGATATTTTGCTTGCCCTGGGGCTACCACAACTGCTGGGGCCTGCTTTCCATGGAGTGATTAGTCCTGACAGCTGCAGCACACAATTACCTCGCCAGGCTCCCCTGAAATGCTCGGGCTGGACCAGCCCTTCCCCAAGGAAATGCTGGACGTGGGGCTGGAAAGCTGAATCTCAAAAGATGGACTGGGAGATGTGCAGGAATTGAAAGTTAAACCAGGCAGAGATCTGTTCAATCAAACCTCGTGCACTAGTTCTATTTATTATTAATCTGTTTCTATTCATTCTGAATGTATTTCTCTTTATTATCAACTCACTTCTCGTCATTATTAATTTTTTTCTCAGTTACACTCAATAATGAAAATCCATTCCCCAAAATTATTCCTTTCAGCCATACCAGCACAAAATTCCTTCAGCATTTGTTTACAATCGCCAACTCTTGTTTCTTCCCATTAATTCCGTGACTTTCAGAGGAGTTCCATCATTTTTACTTTCCTCCTGTCAATCAGACTTTTCTTTCAGCTGCTTTAAATAATCAGCTGCCTCCAGCTCCCCAACTCTGTGGTTTGGTTGGTTGGGGTTGGGGTTTTTTTAATAGATAACATTAACAAAGCTCTCCCGAGGAGCTGTTTACTGGAAACAGAGCAAATATCATGTTCCTTATGCAGTCTACAAATGGCTAAAATAAAAATAAACAGAATTTCCTAGGACAGGATGCTGGAGAGGGGATTGATTCCTTAATGAAAACATCCCAACAGGTTCCTGGCATATCAAGAAGTTGCTTTTAAAGGAGAAAATGGAGTTCAAAATCCGAGCTGTCTGCAAAAGTTAATAATCACCCACTGATAATTTCGGAAAATCACCAACTCCATGGATTTTTAGAATTTCCAACCATTCTCAAGGGAGAATAAAAGCAGCTCTTGATGGGATTAAGTCCATTTCTCTTGGAGGGGTTCTCTGTTGGTTTTACCTGTGATAGGGGACGATGCAGAATGATGGGGTCAGGATGAGCAAATCTGGAACAGGGAGTCTCCAGGTCCCCAAAACTGACACATGGCACAAACCGGAACTCCCAGATCCTCCGGAATCCCTCACTTTAATGTGCACCCCTAAAATTTACTTCAGGCAAAACATTTGGACAAAAGAAAAGTTTTGTGTCCATAACCCACCGAAGCTCCAGGAGACGAACGTGAAAATGTGGAAGAGCGGAATACATATTTTAATGAGATTTTATGTAGCTAAACCCATAAAGATCCATCCTTTACCCCCCATTTTTCCCACCTAGGCTGGCAAGAGCTTTTGGGGCAGCAGCAGGAGGAGAGAGGAGCTTTACACTGGGGGGCCAAGAGGCAAATCTCTTAATTAGCTGTTACCAAAACCCCAGAGCCATATGGCCACCATAAAAAAAAAAAAAAAAAGAAAAGGGGGTTTTTAATACACTGCTCCATTTAATGTCATCAGTGGCGAGCCGTGGATTCACTCTCACCCCTCAGCAACTCGTGGCTGCACAGAAGAAAAGCTCTGAAGTGAAAACACGGCCCATCTGTTGGCGATAGGGGCGCGCCGCGCGCTCTCCCCGTACATTTCTACATTTCCTGCCTCGCATATGATTTCAAATATTTGCTCTCGGAGCTGCAAGGTGTCCTACTGTCATAACAGTCAAGTTATTCATTAAGCTGTCAGCACCTCGGCTGCATTGCTCCCACGCGGGGTCCCGGCTCTGATTTTTCCATTCCCCCCTCGGAGCGCTCCCCTCACTCATCGCGGTTCCCCCTCGGAACGGGCGCAGCCGAGATCCTCACGTCAACAGATGTAAACCAAAGCCCTGCCTCTCCCCCTGCCACGCTCCCGGCCCCCCGATTTCCGAGGGCACTAATGGATTTGGAGGGCCAGCTCCATTTTTTTTTGGGTTTTTTTTCTGCCAGGGTTTTTTGTTGCTGTCGAGGTGACGCAGTTCTTGGCGCGCACTTCTGAGCCCCCCGGGGGCCTTCAAAGCTCTTGAGGAGTCGAGCGAAACGAGGATCGACCCCCAAAAAAATAAAAAAAGCCACCCCGTGATTGATTCCCAGCGCCGGCGTTTGGGAGTGAGGCTGAGCAGATGGTTTACAACAGCAAAGCCAAGGCACCAAACTCGCAGAGCTTTGCCTAAAATTGGGCTTTTGTGCTGAGCCTGGCCCAAGGGCTGCCCGCTGTCGGCACAGGGGGAGTTGGTGTTTGTTGCCACTCCAGTGGAATAAATAAAATAGGTCTGCTAGAGGGTGACCTCATGCTGCTCAGTTCCTGATTTCGGCTCTTTTTGTGTGTTTTTCAGGAGCCTGAAATCTTGTCACTGAGACAAAACATCATACCTGGCTTTTATTTTTGATAATTTGAGATGATTAGGGATGACTGTACTCTGAGGAGAGAGCAGCTGATAGCTGACTCATTTCTCTGCTTTAATCTTGGCTTAGGTAGAAAGTTCGAATTCACAGAATTTTACTGATCTTCAAAGGTGCCTTTGACCCATCAGATCATCCTGTCACTGTCCTCAGAGGAGGGATGTCACTGATCCTGGGAAAGGACAATCCAGGTGTCCCCAGCATGTGAGAAGAGGGCAGGGGCTGGACTGTTCCCCCTGGATAAGGGCAAAAATGCAACACCCTAAAGCCCTGGCTGTTAGACTCTTCCCTAACCAGGCTGTTTGAACAATTTCTCTCTCTTCCCCTCAATTTTTGCCCATTTTTTTCCCCAGTTTTTTGCCTATTTCCCACTGCTGGGCTCATATTGATGGGGCACAGATGGATGGACAAGCCACAGACATCCAAATATTATCACAGTTTGACTGTCATTGCTCTGGGGCTTAACTCTGGCCTGCCTTGCTACACTTCAAGGCCCCGCAGCTGGACCAGATGGTCACTTTAGCTCCCTTCCCACCGAAGTATCTTATTCCAGAATACAGAATTAGGATAAATTCCACGTTCTGTTTGCATCCAACCACGGCGGTTGGGCACAACGTGAGGGACACAGCTGCAAGCAGAGGCTGCTTTACCATGGCTCTCAGGTCATCAACCGCCCCTCCAGCCCCTGTTCCATCACATTTCATCCCTTCCCTTCCCTTCCCTTCCCTTCCCTTCCCTTCCCTTCCCTTCCCTTCCCTTCCCTTCCCTTCCCTTCCCTTCCCTTCCCTTCCCTTCCCTTCCCTTCCCTTCCCTTCCCTTCCCTTCCCTTCCCTTCCCTTCCCTTCCCTTCCCTTCCCTTCCCTTCCCTTCCCTTCCCTTCCCTTCCCTTCCCTTCCCTTCCCTTCCCTTCCCTTCCCTTCCCTTCCCTTCCCTTCCCTGTCCCGTTCCCGATGCGTTCCCAGCCGTGTCCGGCAGGTGGCAGTGTGGGGACGTCCCCGCCACTCACTTTTTTTTTTTTTTCCCCCTACATAAATAAAAGTTTTCGCTCAATTTCGGACAATTTTCATCGATTTGAGGGAAGCAGGCTCCGGGCAGCCGGGAGCGGTGTCCTTAGGGAAGGGGAGAGGGGTAGGGGGGGTGGGGATCAGCGCTGCTCCTGAACAGCTTCTGTAGCCAAGGCTCCTCTGTGTCACGGATTTTCTGCATTTGGAAAAGGTTGTGCCTGTATTTCACCGTTGGGAGGTTGTCACCGTGGCCTGAGATCCCTGAGGGACAGGGAGAAGCTTGGTATCGGTGACACAGCTCCTCCGGGTGCAGCCATGGATAACATAATGGATAGCAGGGATGGATCCTGAACATCCTCCCCCAAACTCCGCCTGGTAAGGGCAGACTTCCCTGGACCAGCTGGACTGGCAGTTCCCATATTCCACAGGGAATTCTGTGCATCCCACGTGTTCTGTGCCGAAAACACGACGGGGCTCTTGGAGTGAGATGATCCGTAAGGTCCCTCCCAACCCAGACCACTCCACAGTTCCATGAATTTAGGCTCCTCTCCCTGGGAAGAGCAGGAGAATCCTTCCCCGAGGCCTGTCCCCATCTGTCAGGAGGGGATGGATGTCCAAGGAGGAGGAAGAGGAGGGTGTGGAAGGCTTTACAGGGGCCTGTCTGCACCGGGGGCCGTTCCACTCTCAGCACCCATCCCTGCAGAAACAACCCCTCTCACTCCGCACCAATCTCCTTTAAGCCAGGCATAAATAAGTTCGGGGTGTTACATCTTTCGCCATAGTCAGGCTGATTTTTTTTTTATTATTATTATTTTTTTCCCTCCCTCAATGTTCTCTCCGGGCCTGTTTTTATTTCTTTCATCACCATCAGCTCTCGGTGCTGCCGTGTGCTCAGCCCTGCACAGGTTGGAGTGAGCGGGGCATGTTTGCTCTGACAGGAACTCTCAGCTGGCTCGTTAGAGCCTTCAGCAGGTGGGGCAGCCCCCAGCAGTCCATCCATCTAAATACAGACGTTATTAGGGCTGACCTTGCCTCCCAGCACCCCCCTGAACTTCTGCGGGGTTTAATAGATGGAGCCCAGCCTCGCAGAGAGCAGGCAGATAAGAGCAGTGGCATGGTAAACATTCCATTGGAGCCTGGCAAAGTGGGTTTGGGTGGGAGCAATTCCTGGGGGAAAAAAAAATTAAAAAAAAAATAATAATAATAAAAATAGCTGATTTATTAATCCTGGCCCAGCAGCTCGTAACAGCACCGTTCTGGGGAGAATCAGGTTTAAAACCTGGAGGGTTTGAATAATCATTCTCTAATTTTGGCTTCACCAGAATGTTCTGCTCAGCGCTGTGCCACTGGGCTGGGTTTGTGGGGTGCACAGACGTGGATCATTGTCCTCACCCACTAAAGGGGGAAAAGATCAGACCTGGTGACGGTGGCTTTGTTTTCTCTGGACAAAATTAATCCCCAGAGCAGGAAGGAGTCAGCAGCTCGCCAGAAATAAAGAACAATCTTCTTTCATAATTCCCATCTCCCTTTTGTTTTGGGGTGGTTGAAACTTCTCTGACGTTTGGAAATGTCGAAATGGATGTGAAGCGAGGGGAGGTTTCCCAGTTTGTGCAGAGGTTGTTTTACAGCTCAATCTGTTCTGCTCCTGAGCACCAAAGCAATAAATGCACCAAACCGAAACAGGAGGAATATTTTTTCCCCTCCACTATCCAGGGGAAAAAATATTCCCTGTTTTTCCTAACATTTTCAAGTTCATTTCATTTTTAATCATTGTGGAAAAAAAAAAAAAAAAAAAAAGGCTTTTGATTATGTTTTATCTCTCTGACTGGATCCAAGGCTGACCTAAAATGAGACTTTTTTGGAGAAATCTCCAAGTAGCAATATTGGCTCAGGCCACTGGACATTCTTGGGTCATTAGGACTGAATAAGGTAAGAGCAAAGACTTTTATTTTCTCTATCACTAGAATCAGCAGCAGGCCCTTCTCTCCATAAAGAAACCTCCTCAGATTAAATTAAAAATCCCTAAAGTGCTGTCCCACTGAGCTCTGTTCCAACCCCATTGTTCTGGCGTGATTGTCCAGGGGTGACTCACCAAGAACTGGAAGTCAGTGGGAACAATCTCGCAGCCAGAGCTGGAAAATCTCTGTGATAACTCTGAGACACTTCAGGAAAACGTGGTCCCGTTTCTTGGAAGTGTCTGATTGCACAAATCCGTGGTGGGATTAGTAAGAGGTGGAGCTTTAGCCCAGATTTGTTCTGTCTGAGCCACGGTGATGCTCGGAGCAGTGGCTGGGGGTGAGTGAGCGAGGCTGGCAGGGAATGAACTCTGTGTGTGTGAATTTTAATTGCCCATCTCGACCACAGAATGAGGCAGTGAGACAAATTCTGGGCTCATTATCTGCTCCAGCACAAACCCGCTCTGTCATCATCTCACCAAGGCTCACAAGTCGGGGTATGTTCATGTCAACATTAAAAAGGAGGGATTCTTCCCGCATTTTTTTTGGCCTTTTTTGTTGCTTCTTCTCCCTTGGAGGGCAAAGCCAAAACTTCCCAAGCTGAGATCTCTCCTCCGAGCAGAACAAGAAATATTAAACAAGTGGCCACCAAACAGAGGGGGTTTCTTATCAGCCAGTAAGAAAATCACGTTTACCATGGTTTGCTTTCCTTCCCAGCCCTTTAACTGAGCTCCACACGTGGTAAAAAGTGCAGCAGCACGGTGAATTCCAGGAGCAGCAGCAGGGCTGAGCCAGCAGCTCTCAGCTCTGTTGCTCTTTGCCTTTCAGCAGCTCTGCCGGGCTGCAGTCACACAGACACAGGCCGGGCTGAGATTTAGGAAAGGCGGCAGGAAAAGCTGGTGTCAGAGCCCCAGACGGTGTCCTGGTGTCTGCAGGGAGGGCAGAGCATCCATCCCTCCACCTCTGGGGGTGGAAAACCCACCCTGCCCCTCAAAAGGAGCCCTTGTGCTCGTGAGCAGGGCTCGATTTCCTTCGGGCTGCCTGGAAATCCTGCCCTGCAGAGATGGATGGAGCAGGGGAGGACGAGGGGGGTTTGTGTTCCCTCATCCCTGCAGATAGTGTTCCCTGGAAAGGGAAGGGTTCCTTCCAGAACTTGCAGCAGAAAGGAGGGGAGCTGGGTGGAAATGGTCAGATCAAAGTTATTTTGCTGGAAAATGGGAAGTTTGGAGATTTTCTTGACACCTCGATTTGGGTTAATTGATGGTTGGGTTGCTGGCTGTGTGTGTACACTGGGAATACTCAGAAAACTTAGGTTTGATCTTTGAAAAGTTAGAAAACTCAGAAAACTTAGGTTTTCTCAGAAATACTCAGAAATACTCAGAAAACTTTGGTTTGATATTTGACAGTTGAACACTTTTATGTGATGTTCACATAACCTGTGCTTCCTGAAGCTTCTCAGAATTCTCTTTATCCTACAGCTGAGGAAGCCTGAAACGCTGAGCCTTGTTTTATCCCCAAGAAGGACTTTTTGCTGTATCGATTTGCATTCAGATATTTCGGTAATGAGCCTGTGCAGAAGGTCTGCCTGTGCTTGGCTTGGCAGAGAAAGGAAAAGGCAGTTACTTATGGCTCTGCTGAGCAGTGCTAATTACAGCCTGTGCTGGTGGGGTGTGCACATGTGAGTCATGTATGGATCACCCCTTTTCCTTGGGAAGGAGCACAGGAGGAATTTTAACTGCAGGGATGAACAGAAAGGACCCAGAAGTTAATGGTTCACCGAGGAATAAATAGTTCCTCTTCTTGACACTCGCCCGCCCAGCGCCAGACCTCAGCTGGGCTGAACCAGTAAATCATTAACTTTAATAAGGGATTTGCCAGTTTACACCTCGGCAGGATCTGGCTCCCATATTTCAACAAAAACTCCTGCTCAGACAGAGCCAGCACGGCACATCAGGCACCGGGGGGGCCTGGCCACGGGGCAGCACGGCCACACAGCTGCTGCCCCACTTGGGACACGGTGAACACACAGCCCAGGCAGCCCCAAACTCCACTTTCCAATCATACATCAGCCCCTCGGAGCAGCAGACTGTTGTGCCCACAGAGCTACTGTATTTTTGTAATGAATCAGACAGGAATGGTGCTTAAGCTGCTTACACCGCTTTAATTTACAGCCTGTGGTAATATAGTGACAGTAATGTTGTCATCGTTTGCTCTCTTCCTCTGTGGCATCAAGCCCAGAGCTTCCACGTTCTCATTTTTTTGGGATGGTTTCAAGCTCAGTTTTACCCCCACCCACTCAACACCGCCCCCGCCTCTGGTGAAATGAGATGTTCTTTAAGATTAAATAAATAAAGCAGGCCTCGCTTGATAGCTCCAGGATCTGCTGGGTTTTCTCTTCTGCCTTTAATGTGCTTTTCACCCAGGGAACAGAACGAAAACGCATTTTCTCTGGTAGGAACCGGCATGTTCGAGACGGTGTCAGAATTCAGGAACATGACAAGCAAAATACAGCTGGACTGGAGGCCTCCACCACACATGGAGGAGGAAATATTGCATTCCCATGCTGTTTTCATGCATGCGAGCGAGCAGCCACATTACAAACCCCGAAAAACATTGTGAGAACACTTGACATTTCCCAGATGGGCGGCTGGGTTGAGACTCCCCCATCTGCCTCCCCTTTCCCCCCAGGAGTTTAACCCCTTGGAGCTCCTGCAGGGAAGCTCCAGCTCCTTTTTAGTGCCCCTGGAAGCCCCACGGGGTGGGCAGGGTTGTTGGAGGGCAGGTGACACCCAAGTCTTGGTGGGAAATGTGGGCAAAGATGTGCTGGTGGTTCTCAGTCCTCATTTTATGGAGAGCCAAGGGCTCTGCACAAACCTCACTCGGGGCTGTTATGGGACCAAAATCAGCAGCAACATCGTTTTTAATCCTGACAACATCGTGGCCTTGCTTGTTTTAAACTCTTCTCTGAGACCTCTCGAGCTTGAACTCAACATTTTCCAAATAATTCCATGAAAATCTGCGAACTCATTTTACCTGCAGAACAAAGTAGTTGGGGAACAAACCTCAAGCTGGATTTTTTGGGGGGGGCATTTCAGGTGCAAATCTGGTTGGGGTGTGACCAGTGTGGAACACTGTGCTGGAGGTTTCATCCTTGGTAGAGCTCTTAGAGCCCTGAAAGGTGTTATTCAAAATTATCTACCTGCTGATTACTCCTTGGTTTTTGTCATAATCCTTCCTCAATTGTCACATCTTGTAGTCCTGCTGGCAAGTTTTTAAGTTGGATAATTTTTAAAGCAATTTTAAGGCAGGCAATTCTAAGCCAGACAATATTAAGGCAGACAATTTTTTAACACTGGCAATCTTTTAAGACTGACAAACTTTTTAAGACTGAGAAACTTCTAAGGCTGACAATCTTTTAAGGCTGACAGTTTTTTTTAGGATAGACAAAATTTTGCTCGCTATGAACTGGCTGGAAAAAACAGCCTTTATTTCTCAGTGCCAGGCTGGTTTTTATTCAGCAGGTCACCGAACCCAAGAGCACAAAAAGCAAGTCCCTTTAAAATCAGAGCCAAGCACTTTCTCAGTGGTCTCCCACTGTTCAACAACTGAACAATGTCGGGCCCAGAGGCTCAGAGATGCCAAGGTCTACCCTGATATAAAGCTAATCTACCATCCAAAAGCCCACTGGATGCAAATCAGAGATTTAACTACGTCCACCCCCTTTTTCATCCTTTCTTGATCTCTTCTCTTTCACTCCCCGCAACTCCTTTATCAAAAATAACTTGGGGAAGGAAAAACAAACACTGGAAGACACTCAGCCATGTGTGCGAGCCAGGCCTCTTCCCCCTGCCCTGCTCCCGCAGCCTGAAAGGAGCTGGAGCTCCAGTTTTGGAGGCAGCCTGAGAAACCTCAGCCAGCTCTGCTCACAGCTGGCCCTGCCTGGCCGACCCCAGACAAAAGACTTCCGTCTTTATCTGGCTCTTATTGAGACATCTCATTCAGCTGGTGGATAAAAGGGAAGGAGATGTGCTTTGAAATCGAACCAGGAGGGCGGCACAGACATCGGCATGCAAATGCCACACGCAAATGGGTTCAAGATGGAGCTTTGGGAGAGGGTCTGGTCCTGGTGCCAACAGGGGTCTGCCTGCGTGGGGACCCAGCAAAGCCCCCGTGGAACCTCGTGTTGAGGGAAAGGAGGCGAGAGCTGGATGTGGAAGCGATCCTGGAAGTAAATGGCGATGGGGCGGATTGTTCCTGAGGAGCCCCTTGGGTTATTCACCAAAATGACTCCACCAAGCCAGGCAGAATTCCATTTTCCAACCTCCCTCTGATCTCCCGCCTTGGAATTTCTCACAGGGCTTCACGTGCCGCTCCCTGTGTTTGTCACTTGTCACGGAACCACAGAATTCTTGGAGTCTGGAGGGCACCTGTGGAGATGACCCAGTCAGTCCAACGCTGCCCTGAGTGTCCTGGGCAGTGCTGGACGTGCCCAGACCTGATTTGCTGCGAGGAGGGATTGTTCAGAGAAATCGGTTTGTAGAGGATCCTCAAAGCCTGACCGAAATCTCACAGAGACTTGCACATCTGTGTGCAAACTCGGAGAAAAGGTTTGCTCACTTAGAAATTGAATGCTCACTTAGGAACGGAGCAGACACTAACGAGAGAGAAATTGAACTGGAAGCAAGTTTTAAATTATTATCTTGCAAACAGACCAGATATTTTGGAGAATTAGAACTGTGAAAGATGCATTGCAGCAAGGCCACGTGGGCTAAAATAATCGGTGATTGGTGTCAGAAGTATCAGCAGCACTGTGTGGCAAAAGCTGATAGGCTGAAAAGCATTTAGAAGGTATTGTAAGCAAAAATCTCTTTTTACATCTCTTGTGTCTCACTTTTCTACAATATTGATAGCGGAATAAAATATTTTTAAACACCTCTCAGTTGCCCCATCTCTGGGTTTTTCCAACAGATTGTGTCACTCCTGAGGCTCTCAGATTGCTCCTGGAAGTGTTTGGTACCCCCAGCAAAAAGCGATTTTATTTTTCCCACTCACTCTAACAGGACAGTGTTACCAAACCCTCCGAGATCTCTGGTGTAAGAGCTCCACTGTGTTTCCCTGTGTCCTGGGTTTTGAAGGCTGTGTGATGTCTGCCAGCAGAGGAGGATCAGGGCTCAGCAGGAGAAGGGTTTTGTTGGGGCTGCTGGGGGCAGTGAGGTTGGCCAGGTCCTCCAGGGTCACCTGGAGCATCCCGTGGAGCCCTGCCTGGTGACACACCGAGCTTTGGGATCTGCAGTTACCTGCAGACACTAAGCCAGGCTTAGCAAAGACCTCGGGGCCTCCCAGAAACCTCTGCCTGTGGGCAGAGCTGCCGAATAACCCTCGAGAGGCATTTTATTCTGATTTTCTTCACGGCATAACCCTCGAGAGGCATTTTATTCTGATTTTCTTCACAGCTTACACCCCTCAGGCCGGACACACCTCGCTGGGCTTTTCAGGGAAGAATGGAGCGTTTGAGGAGGAACCTTCCCCTTGCCTGATCGATTTCCACCCACCGAGAAACGACCACTTAATAACGTGCAAATCTCTGGTTAAAGAATTACCGAGATTAGCCCGAAGCCTGACACTCATCCCGCAGGAGGGAGCTCACCGAGATGCTGTTGACAAAGGGAAACTTTGTTAAAGCGTGTTTAGTTCAGCTCTGCTATTGCAAGGATCCCTAAGCTGCTTTGTTTTATGAGATTTAGGGCAGAGGATTTTCTCCAAGCAAAGGGCAAAGGATTTTCTTAAAAAAGCATATTCTCCCTAGAAGGGTGCAGAGTCTCGTGGGATCTGGGGATTAGGTGTTCATTTCCTATACAAAAGCTCCATAATTGTCTAAAGGACGCCTGGATCTGAACCAGCTCCAAGTGAAACATCAAGTGCAGTGTCTGAAAAAGGGGAAAAAAAAAAAAAAGGAATTATTTTACTTTATGTTACCTGTGCTGAGAGCTCTGTAGCTGTGAGCAGTGGAAGGTTTCTCTCCACGGATGTTGTTTGTAAAAGCCAAAAGATTTGTGGGGTCTGAGGAGAAACCAGAGCAGGGAGGAGAGGAAACCGTGCAGAGAAACTCTTGATTTGGTGAATCAGAGCCTGGAAGAAGGTTCTTCTGGGAAGTTCCTGCTGGACACGTGTCCTGTCCCAGACCCCTCCTGGCCTTTTTGTGGCTCCCAGGGTTAATTCCACACTCCAGGGCAGAGGGGTGCTGTCTGGGAGCCCCTCAGAAGGAGCTGTTGGTGAGGGTCCATGTTTCTGGAGCAGGAACTCTGAGGGCACCATGAGAAGTTGCAGTTCCACGCTGAACCGACAAAAAAACGCGATGAAAATGTCAACTATGAAAACGTCTGTGCCATTTCTGCTTGGTGCCATCCAAGGCTGTTCATGCCTCAACACAAAATCAGCCTTTCCTGCAGGGATATTTGATATGTCCCTTGATGCTGGATAGATTTCCCTCTCAGGAGCATCCCCGGTTTACCTGCAGCCGATGTTTTATGCAATCACATCTCCCAGATCTCAGTTTGGGAGCAGGCTCCCTCACCTTCTCCATTTATGGCTTGGAATCCTTTCTCTTTTGTTGAAATATTCCACAGGGATCCCAGCCCTGCAGACACTTCCTCAAAATCCTCTCCCTCTGATCTGATTTTCTGTTGTTTCTCCTCCAGGTGAGCCACTTGTTACTCCTAAATATTTCTTTGCTTCCAGAGTGAAAATATTTCAGGCTGAAGAGTTCAGGTGCCCAAAATTCAGACAATTTCACTGAAAAAAAAATCCCCTCATCCTTCAGGTGCTGATTAAAATCAACAGATTTCAGAATACCTTTCTTCTCAGCAGTTTGTGCACACACGGTAAAATATTTGCACTTTGTTCATCTTGCCTATATCAGCTCTTATATTAGTAATTAGTGCTGTTAAAATGGAATACAATAATACTAATTGTTATTATAGCTGCGATAACATTTTATTTGAATTACAGGTTTAATGCATTCATTATCCCCATTGCCTCTCAGCAATTAAAATGTGCAACTTTTCGTCCTCTTGACCTTCTAATAATTTTCCCAGTTTTGTCTGGGATACCCATGGACACCCTGGAGCCTTTGCAGCAGTTCTTATCTGAAGGGAGATGCCAGTTCTTGATCAGCTGTGTGCATACAGGGAGAAATGTGCAATTCTTCCCTGTCCCTTTGCCATCCACATGAATTTCACCACTAAAACCAACAAATATCCCCAGTTTAAACATTGCAGCAGTTGTACTTTCACACCCACACAGCGAGAACAACCCACAGCTCCACACGTACCCCTGCCCAGGAAAGTTTAGACTTTGAAAACAGCTTTTTTTCTCTTCTTTTTTTTTTTTTTTTTTAATACCTCTGTCCCCTTTTTTCCCCCCCTCCTAACCCCTTCACGGGGATTGCCTCTTTGTAAAGTGTATAGTCTGGGCTTGGTTTTGGGTGGCTACTCCCTCTATCCCAGGGATTCTCGTGACCATATGGAGCATCCGTGCTTGACTGCACTTCACACAAACCCTGCCCAGCGGGGTGTGGGCTGGGATATGGGGTGTTTGTTGCTGCTGCTTGGTTTTGCACAAGGATTGCTCTGCACAGGAGTTTTTTAGGGGCATTCTGTGGGTTTTATAACCTTACCCCACACCAAGCCATGCTGCTCTATAAGGTGAGACGAGATGACTCCACAGAGAATATTTAATTCTCGGGTTATGTGGTCCAGAAGAGCAAAAAATTTTTTTTAAAAAATGGGGTTTTTTTCTGACATTTCTCTGTAAGATGCACAGTTCTCTCCTGACTTGCAGCACCTCGGATGTTTCCTTGTTCAACAATAGTAATTTTAATAAAATCAAGGCTGAAAATTAATGAGTCTGGTTTTCCTCTTCATGCTGGTGTTACCAAACTTCTCTGAACTGAAATTGCTCTCCTTGAAACCTGAATTGGAGCCAGTCATGATATTTTGGGGGTTTTTAATAAAATAAAAATATAGCCATGGGGTTTGAAATAAAATAAAACAGGCTTCTCTTGCCTCCTCTGTTATTGGTATTGAAGGGGTTTGGTGCAGGTGATCAGGAAGATAATAAAAAGTTTGTTTTACAAACCATCTTTGAGATGCCCAGCGCATTGGGGCACTTTGGAAAATGAACCACGGGGACAACGCTGCCCTGGGAAACAAAAGGACTGGCTCCCAGCAATTCTGCCTTTAATTACTGGGAACCCACTGATTAAGGCCAGGAGCTCTCCCCTTAATCCTGACTTGCTCCCGTTGACCCCAGTGAGGTTGGAGACTCCGTCCCCGTCCTCCCGGGAATCTTGGGCAGCTCCTTCCCGGAGCCAGCCCCGTGTCCCTGGGAGCATCCTCCAGGCAGCCCTGCCTTAATTGAGTTGCTGACATTCCCCTCTCCCGTCCCTGTCTGCTGCCTCGCCAAAGAACAAAGGAACAGCCCCTTCCCATTAAGGGGCGGTAATAACTTAATTAAAACCAAGTCGGCCGCGCGGCGGGATCCAGTTTGTCATCCAGAGGCCTTCCGTGCCTTCCCCCTCCAGTTTTTGATAATCTATGCCAGATATTTAATCACTGGATACCCCGGTATAAAGCTCCCAGCCTCCATAACCAGCAGAAAGCTTGTCAAAATAAATTTTAACTTCTGACCGTGGTGGAAGCCCAACTAGGAGGTATTAACAGAATCAGAGCTGTCAATCAGGGCTTGGGCTCGCCGTTTATATTATTAATTCCAACTCTGGTGGCATGGGCTTGGGATAACAACCATCCTAAGCTGCGTTGGTCCAAAAAACACAAACCAAGAGTGGAATATATTTCATGCCGAGGTGACGTTACTGAGTGTCCAGAGGAACTTTTTTTTTGTCTTTGAAAGGTGATGTTTTATTAGATTATTCTCATTGCCAAAAGACACAGCTACTGTCTGGCTTCGTTCACTGAGGGGTTTGGGGTTTTTTTTTTCTCAATGTAAAGATTTATTCTTCACACAGAAGCAAGTTAATAAGGAAAAAAGCTAAGAAATTGTTGTTTGTTTGTTTCTGGGAATTTAATTAATGCAACATGTTTAGAACGGGGACTGAACATTCTGTGGTGGGTTATGAAGAGAAAGTGGCCTCACAAATTGAAATCCAGCTCGGAGCCCATGAGTTGGAGGTATTGTTACAATGCAAACCAGCGGGAAGGATTCCAGGGAGAAAGGGGAGAAGTGTGTTAATTGAGAACAATAACACGCCCAGGACCTCCAGGAGCTGGTGACCTTAATAAAAGGAGACAATGCCATGCTGTTGCACAACCCGAATTTCAAATTCAATTTCAGTTGGAGTGGAGCACGAAGGATGCAGAGCTCTGGTGCTTTTTTTCTCTGCTCATTTGCTTTTGCTCTCTTCATTTCTGAGGCCATCTGAATGAAAAAAGGTGTCATGGGCTCGGTTGAACTGCGCTTGAACTGGGTTTCTCTCTCCCATGTTAGACCCTTGATGGTGGAATCAGTTTCAAGGACATTAAACACACAAAAGGTGAGACTTGAGGGGATATTTTCAACCAAATGAACATTGGTGGCACAGGTTCCATTCCATCTTTTCACAGTTTGTGTTCTTGCCCGGTGTGGTTCTGTTGTGACCTGAATTGGGGTGACAAGAAGGCACTGTTGGCATTGATTTGTTCCTGAAGGGTGCAGGACTTGGGAATTCCATTCATCCCCTGGTTTTCTTCATCACTGTGAACAAAACCCGGCTGAAGTTGCCTGCAGAAGACCCAGGGTTCCCATTTTCCAGAGAGCCCTCCCTGGTCACCTCGAGGGTGGAGCCCTGAAGTTGTGTCAGACACACAAACCTCACCCAGTCAGGCAGAGCTCTGGGTGAAGTCCAGTTTTTCCCTCCTGTGTGGGAGGTTTTGCCTTTTTGTCCTCAAGAAAAGAAGGAATGAGGAGAGAGAAGCTCCATGAGAAAATTCCTGAGTCCTTTCACACACCAAGCTCCAGGACATGGGACAGATCTGAGTGTCCCCAGCTCGAGGACGTTTTGTGGCAGCAATTTCTTGCATGCCCAGAGCTCTCTGGCAGGACTTTTCCATATTATTTTCTGTATTCATCTGTGGGAATCACTTCCCCACTGATTTCCCACCATTTTTTTTGTTCCCCTAGTCTTCCCAATAGGAAGCATTTGGGTTCTTTTTGCCGGATAAAAATGCTCCCATTTTTAGGAAGGTAGGAGGATGAAATACATTACTCAAGATCCTGACAACGCTAATTAAAAGTTACAGATAAAACCCTAATTATCATCCAGGATATGATGGATCTGATTGGTGCCTAGCCAGCACCCTCAACCTCCTGGAAGAATGGAAATTCATCCCAACAATGATTCTGCCATAATTTTTAATAAATTTGGTGTGAATAAGACCAAAATATAATTCATTATCTCCTCTTATTTAACAAAATAAATGTAGAGTAGAAAGCAAATGCAAACTTTAGAATATTGCATTCTAGATCCCTAAATATTGCAGAATATTTTATGGATGGGTGAAAAATGGAGGATCTTTCCTCCCTTTAGTCTGGGCAACACAAATTCATCATTTATGAACTCGCACAACCTTTCCTGAGCTGTGCTTGCATTTCAAAGCCATTGTGAGGCACAAACTGCAATATCTATTCTGGTTTTTCCCCCCTCTCCCCGTCCAGCTCCACAGAATCCAGGGATGTGGTGTGTGCCTGCAGTGCTGGGATGTATTTGTGCATATCAAAAGCAGCAACTCTCTCAAATCATTCATTGAAAGTTCCACTTGGCTTCGAGTCTTCCTGAAAAAAAAATATATGTTTATTTTGTCTTCTCGACTTACTTTTCCTCGTGTCTGAGTATTGTGCCTCCAGGAAGAAAAGCTTAAATTGCTGAAGTAGGGCTTTTTTTCAAAGCCTGCCAAGAATAAAGTGGCTTAATAAGGAAGCACACAGATTTCACTTTCTTACAGGGAAAAAAAAAAGATATAAAAAAAAAAAAAAAAAAGGAGGAAAAGAAGGAGTAAGTCATTTGGAGAAAAGCTGGAAACTTTAGGAGCAGTGGATATTTTCTAAAAGTGGAAAGATAGGAGCATTTTGGGAAGGAATATGGGCCCAACTCGCCATGAAACTTGGGAAGGATAAGGACCCTGCCAACCCAAGTGGATCCATGAGCACAGGGGGTTGTGCTGTGGGAATCCTGTGGGCTCAGGGAGCTGTGACTGGGCTGCCACAAAGGTTCTGTCCTCATGGGAGCTGTTGGGGACACAGCAGGGACAGTCCGTGACTGTCACCGTGTCCCTGGGGAGGGACAAACCCCTGGAGAGGCTGGGAACACCAATCCCAGAGCTGCTGTCCCATTCTGCAGCCCACATTCCTTTGGGGTTTGGCTGTTCCCAGCGCCAGCCTGACCCCACACAGAGCCTGTGGTGTCCCTGTCCGTGTCCCTGTCCCAGCCTCAGCTGAGGCCACTCCCTGGCCACCAACCCAGAGGACACTGCCATCCCTGAGGGAGGCTCCAGCCACCAATTGTTTTGTTTGTTTTGTCTGAGCAATATTTGTAGAAAAAAACAGCCCGGGAGGAGCCGTGACTCATCCTGGGAGCTGCAGAACATCCCTGATCCCTGTTCCCTCCACCAGCAAGGGCTGGGATGCCATGAGGGAAGGACAGCAGAGCCCCTTCCTGCTGCTCCTCATCAGGGAAAAGCCAATCCAGGCTGGAAAAACCCCCAGATTTAAGGGTGCCTGGAAGTAGGTGATGCCCAGGAGACACCCAGCACTGCCACGTTGTCCTCCTCTCTGACAAAGCCCAACTGGCTTTGGGGAAGGGCAACTCGGATTGTTTTGCTCCATTTTCACAAGCGGAACAAAAGAGAAGCTGAGAAAACAAAGAGGAGAGGAGAAAACACTCCAAAAAACCAGAACCAAAAAAGGTTCTGTGTCAAAAACAGAAACCCCCAGCTGGAAGGGTTAAGCCCTGTCTGGTGGTGCCCAGGCAGAAGCTGTTGTGTCCTCATGGGTGCAGTGGTGGCTCCTGGGCCTGATGCCACCGCCTCTGAGTCACTCAGCATCACTGCTCCACACCTGATCCCACGTTTATTTTTGGAGGTTTCCAGCCTGGGTACAAATAAACAAACCCAGCCCAGCCTAGGCCACAGGCTGAGGTGGGGCAGTTCTGGGAGATAATGCTGGGAAGGGACAGGGAAGTGAAAACACCAGGCAGGAATTCCAGATTCGTCGGAGGAGTAAATCCTGCAAGAAGGCCACGTTATTTCTGATGAGTTAATTAAGGGTGTTTGACACTCAGAATAGTTTGGTTTTGCTGGCCAGGGATGGAATGAGTGCATTTGCTGCCTGACAACGTGACTGTAGTGCTCATCCAACCTGCTGGAATTCATCAGGAAAGCAGCTCCTGAATTTTGTCAGAACATCCACAAACCACACAGGAGTGCTGTGGGAAAGCAAACCATCAGCTTTGTCACTGTTTGATCCTCAAAATCCAACTGAATATCCACAACTTTTGCAGGAATTGCCTGAGATTTTTTTTAAATAACCCATTTCTATGTAGAGGGATGCTGTGTCAGGGTTCTTCTCCACAGGGCTGCGTTGCCAAATCCCCCAAATTCCACGTGGTGCCTCCAGCTGGTCCCACAGAACTGAGAATTCCCAGGTTTTTTTCACTCCTTTCTGGGGCTTTAATCCTTCCCCACGTGGATCCTGTGCCCATCAAGTTCAAAATATTTTCTACTTTTGGGTCTGGAGCTCTGGAAGACCCATGAGGCAGAATCTCTCCAGTGGGACCACTGGCCCAAGCAAATATTGGGATGTGGAGAGTGACCCTCACAAATCCCAATGGATTTGGATTCTGCCATCAGAGTTTTATTCAGGGTCTGCTGAAATTCACTGTGTTGTGTAAAGATTTCTGGATCTTTGAGCAGAGGAAGGCGTTCAGGGCTGCCATGCCCTGATTAAACTTTATTTTAGATCCATCCACTGCACAGATTTTTCAAACCTCTCATTCCACACCAGCAAAGTCACCTGTTTTCCACAGGACACTCACTGGAAAATGTGGGCAGTCGGATTTCTCTGTGGTTCAGCCACTCCTATATTTGAAACACTGCTCTGAAAAAAAAAGGAAAAAAAAAAAACCAAGAAAAAAACCCCTCGAAGCTTCTCAGACCTGGAAAGTTCAATTTGTCATCATCTCACCCCTTTTTGAAGAGTTCTTATTTTCTCAGAGCCTCTTATTTTATATAAAAATCAATTTTTTCCCGTTTTTATCCCACGATGATTTCACTCTCCTGCCAGTCCTTGATTAAAAAATTGCCTGAGCTGATTCATACACAGAGTTAAAACTCAGCCCAGGATGGGGCAAAGCATCTGGTTGATATTTCAGCAATGTCTTGTGGTTAATAAGTTCTGCCTGAGCCACAGAATTCCTGCCCTGGCAGCTTTTTCCAGGACTTTTCATGTGGAAATTTCCTCATTGCTTTGCAAAGTCGGTGCCTGTGGGGTTTTTTTTATTCGGGTACAAAGTTTAGGGTTGGAGGACTCCGCAGGACAAGTGTTGAAAAAGTAAAATAAAATAGAACCAAATTAAATTAGATTAAGTGAAATTGAATTAATGATCGTGTAGATACTTCTCTGTAAAATTAGCTGCCACTGTGACCCACCAAACATGGCCCTTGGTTAACACCTCTTCTTATATCATGAAAAATAAATATCTGAAGCTAAATTTGCCTGTTCAAGGCATGATTTCAGACAGTTTTCTGCTTGTGACCATGTCACTAAATAATGAATACAATGCACTCCATGGTCATGGGCTGGAAAATGACTTCAGCTGATTAAAAAAAATAATAAAGAGAGAGAAAAAAAATATGTGCTATGAAAAAAAAAAAAGAAAAAAAAAAAAAGGATTCCTGGAACGCCAAGAGCCAGCAGAAATCCAAGGAAAAACCCCAACCTACGTCAGGCCTAATATTTATCAAGAACCTGACACCAGTGTGGTCATTTCTTTGCTTGTTTACTGTTGAAATGAAGTTTATTCCAATTTGTAATCTCCAAACTTTCCTTTGGGCTCCTGGGCTGGAAAGGGCACCTGGGGTTTGGATGGGGTGGGATGGAGGAGATGAAAGGAAAGGGAGGAGGCGAGGAATCAAACCCTCCTTGCCAAAAATGTTCCTGCAGAACCCAAATTTCTGTGCTGCTTCTGTCTCCGTTTCCCAGAGGTGTGAAATTCCAGGGGCTTAAAACGAGAACCAAACGAATCTGGGGAGATTTTGGGGCTTCTTTGCCCCTACTCAGAAAAACTTTTCAGGGAATCAGGGGTAAAAAAACCAGGCAGAAAGAGGAAATAATGGGCTTTATGCAGGGGGTTGGAAATGATTCCTGAACTTTCTGGAAAGCAACTTACGGCCATTTCAGTGCCAAAAGACAGAGACAATTGTTTTAAATTTACATTTATATTTAACTTTACATTTACATATTTAAGTTTAAATTTATATACACATTTAAGATCTGCCATTAAGAGATCTTTAAAAAGAAAAAAGCTTTAAGGGATGCTCTTGGTGAGGAGCACAAAACATTTATGGCTAAAATTAACACTTTATTTTTAGCAAAGCCCTTTCATAGTTTGTCCTTTTTGTCTGCGAGGTGTCTTAAAGCATCTGCAGGGACAGAGGACATTAACACAACTGGAGGAGGAGAGGATTTTTTGTCATTTATAAATTGATAAATATTTATTAGATTTATAATTATTATAAACAACCGATGGGGAATGATTCTTATTTAAAAAAAAAACAATCTCACAGCCTGAGCTTCCATGGGTAAACAAGGTTATTTCTGTTGAAATAAGTGGAATGCAAAGCACAACCTGTTTGCCTGAGATACAGACGAAAAGTGGAGAGGGACAGCAAAAGGTTACGTGAAAATCAAGGTTTTTGTCCTTAGAAAATGATTGATCTGCTCTCTTGCATCAAATAATTCCGAAATAATTCCATTTTACCTGAACGTGTGTGCTGAGACATCTCCCTGAAGGAGCTACGGGGGAAGGATGATACAGAAACTATCAAAAATCCCCAAACCCCTCTAATGAGACTTAATTCTGTCTGTTTTAAGCTTTGATTAATTGTATTTCTGCTCCTAATGGCTCCCAGCTTGAACGAGTGTCCCAACCAAGGCTGGAATGACGAATTGTTCGCAGTCTACCACCACCAGGGCAAATTTATGGCTGCCCACGTTACTTGGCAGAGGGAGAGGACTTTGGAGGGATTAAAAAAGTTGGGAGGAGGCCGTGGACGGAGGAAAGGCTCCTCTGGGAACAAGGAGTTGAGACATCAAGGTCCTCATTGTCCAAGGCTGAGACACAAACCTTCCAAGCTCTGCTCTTATCTCATTTTCATGAGCACAGAGTTCTTCCTTTTCATCCCTCGTGTTGTTTTTGTTGGGTTTTTTTTTTTTTTCCTGAATAAATTTGCTTTCCTATCTCCAAAAAAATAAAAAAAAGAAAAAAGATTGGATCCCAAACACAAAACAAAACATCCTCCTGCAAGCAAAGAAAAGCCAGATTTTTACTTTTTTTTTGGTTTAAGTGGGACACAAATGAGCTCTTTGCAAGCTGCAAATCTCTCAGCACGAGGAGCAGCTCTCCTGACAGGCAAGCTGCAGTGCAGCTCCCATCATCTCCCTCAGGATTTATGGCACAATTTGGTGCTTTGGGGTGAAAGAAAGCGAAAATAAAACCCCGTGGCAAGTGAATTGTGGGCTCCTCATGCCAAAAGTGGAGGAGGAAACGTCAGGGAGGAGGCAGAGGTGTAGGACACATGGAGATAAATCCCATTTTTCACTGCTCTCCGCTCAACCAGGAGCAGTGCTAGCCACTCTATCACCTTAATGAGGGATGTTTAATTTATTAATCACCCTGCCTCGTGCAGGAACCCGAAATGGAGATAATGAGGAAAAGCCTGCAATTAACAGAAAAAGACTATAATCAAGCCTTTGTGGCCATTTATTTGGGCAGGAACGAGGACTCCACTCCATCATTACTCCTCACACCTTGTTCACTTTTTGGGAACATTGGCACGAGCGAGAGGAACATGTTGTGAAACTAAGCAAATACTTACCCAGGAATACATCCCAGCCCGTGTGTATTTACAGAAATCTTCATTTGAGAAGGGTTTAATGGCTGCTTTGACAGGCTGAAACGAGCTGCAATCACACCCGGCAACTCGGGGAAAACTGCCTGCCCGGGGTAAATTTGGATTTTTATTTCTTTGGTTCCAGTGAAGCTGGGAGATGCAGAGAGAGCCACATCAGGGATGGGTTGAAGGGGATTTGTGCTTCCAGGGAGATTTGTGCTGCCAGGACCTCTCCATCCTCAGGCTGGGTGCCCATCCCGTGTGCCCCCAGCACACACACACACGCAGCACACGGGGCCAACGTGTGTGAAATGTTTCAATTACCTCTAAAATAATGTTTAACATGTTCCAGACATACTGCATTAAAGCAAATACCCCGGCCGGCATTTGAAGCGTATTCTGTTTTTCATTTTAATAGATTGTAAATGTATTAAACACATGTTAAGAATATATTTCATATGCTGCATTTGTAAAATATTATCAAATTTATATAGGAGGAAACCACAGAGCCACCACAGGATCGGCTCCAGAGCGGGCCCATTTGGGAAGTTAACCTTTTAGCACCACTGCATCAGCGCAGAATGCAGCATTTGATTTGATTTCATTCGATTTTTGCTTCATTTTAAGCCCTTAACCCCTTTTAGCTCTAAACTTGAGGCTGTGTAGATCTTTTGTACCCCAACCCTCTGCCCTGGAGCTCCGTGTTTCAGTGCTGAGAAAGGTGCTCAGTATCAGGGCTGAAAAACTGCCCCGTAGCCATAGACCTCAATATCTGCTCCTCATTTAATCCCCCCTCGAATCATTGGATGGCATTAAATATCCCAATGAAAAGGCAATGTCTGCAGATATTTCAAAGCTGGAAACTGAGATTCCACTCGGTTCCTTCCCCTGCAAATGGAGCAAACTGAACTTGGGTTTTGGGTTTTGGCCAAGCCAGGGAGGATGGTTTGGGTTTGAAGATGTTTTCTGAGCCCAGACACCCTCAGGTTTCTTTGAAAGCAGAACCCAGAGGTAGGTCTGTTCCTCTGGAAATGAATCCCATCTCCTGGCTGAGCTCAGCCAAAATCCTGGAAAATCGGCACCTAACACAGAGCAGAGGATGGGATGTGTGAGAGCTGGGCCTAAAAGTGCAGGGTTTAATCCCAGGCACCCACAATGGTCCTTCAAGGGTGTAGGAATCCAACACATTTCCATTCTTATACATTCATAACCTCAGTTCTTCCCTTAACAAGGATTAAAACAGCAAAGCCAGCCCAGACCCAGAGTGAGAATTGAGATTTCCAAGTTGTACTGGACAGAAACCCCAAAGTTTCGGGTGTCTGGGGCCCAGAGCAGACCTTGCCAGTGGAATCTCTGGTTCTGCTCTGTTTGGGAGCACAGACAGCACCTGGGGACAGGAAACTGCCACTCCCCAAACTGCAGCAAGGTGGGTTTTACCTCAGACAAACTCTAGAAAGAGTCACTGCCAGGTGATAAAGAGAAAAGTGATTCCTCACAGAGGAGTTTATCATCAGTGCTCAGATAAACCAGCCCAGGAACTCCAGCTTTCCAAACACCCTGGAATATTTGCCTTATAATGACATTTATATTTGATGTGTGGAGCCCTTTACCCAACCTTTTTTTAGAGCCTCCATTAGTTTATAATAAAATTTAATCACCCAAATTTATTTTCAGCTAGAAAGAAATTCTTAGTGTCAAATGCTTTTCTAAATGAAGTATTAAAACCCAAACATAACAGATGAATCAGGGAGAATTTTTTTTTTCTTTGTTGGTTTTGCCTCAGTGTCCATCCCAGTCCAGGAAAGCAACCATTGGCTTCAGAGGATTCTGAGGCTGATTCTCCTCATCCAGAAGTGTTCAGAGAGGTTTTAGGAGGGTTGGTGCAGGACCTTTCACCAGGATATGGGTGCCAGAAAAACCCACCCAGACCCTGGAAAATGAACTGCAGAGAAGGGCTGCACAGGTGGAAAAGAAGATTCCTCAGGCCGGGATGAGGCTTTGGATTCTTGCAGGCTGCCACTGAAACCACAGCCTGTATTGACACTCCAGAGCTTATTGCCAGTGACCTGTGGGGACTGGGTTTCCTGAAGCTCAGGAGATCCATTTCAGCTCTGAGGGGGAAAGATCAGACACATTCTGAAGCTCCCCAGAAGAGTTATGACAGATGTGTCACAGTAACTTAACTGCACCCTGAAAAAATATTAACTCTGAAGTGTGTTGGTTTTTATAGGCTTATTTCACACCATTATCCACTTAACTCCCCAATAATGTCCCAGTCCTGGCCAACGAGCACCAGGAGATATTTGCTGTGCTTTGACTTCCCAATTATTCTGTGTGGATGGGTGAGATGAAATAACAGCCAGACATCCTGAAAAAAAAAAAAAAAAAAGATAAAAAAATCCCACTCAAATGTTCTCCAGGGCTGCGAAAGAATTCCCTTCCCCTCACTTTTAATAATGCAGGATTTGCCTTATCACATGGGATGGATTTCTGCTGGGGGAGTGCTCAGATGGGGGAAATGTAAAGCTGGGAAGGAGTAAATTCCCCACTCTGTCACGTGAAATGTGGGATTGGGTTGTTGTAAAACATTGGCAGGAGGAAAATCTCAGTGAGCAGCGGAGCCAAATGTCAGCCCAGAGCTGCCACCCTGCATTGCCCTGATCTGGGCTGGTCCTTCCCAGCAGCTACTGTGTGACCTGCTGCAGAAACAGCTTCTGGAAGTGATTTTTCCCATCTGACAGCACTTTCCTCCTTCCTTTTCTCAGTAAACGTGCAGAACAGCTCAGAAAAGAGAGAACCCAGGCTGCCTCCCCAACAGGAGGATCAGCTGCTGCTGCCATGAGAGCCCAGCAGGGCCTCTGAGTGGAGAGGATTTGAAAGTCCTGACATGGGTTCCTTGCTTGGAAACATCATGATGCCTTGGGAAGGCCGAGCTGGAATACAAACTGCACAGAGCTGAGAATAAAGCAGAGATTTATTCCAAGGCTCCAGGATCCACCTGGGGCAGGACAAGAGCCTGGCCAGGGCTACAGCCAAGGGGGACCCAAAGTGGTCCCCAAATGGACAAAGGGTCACCAGGGCTCAGCCTTGGCTCAGTTTGGCTCCATTTGCACCTTGGGCTTGAATTGTCCAAGTGCAGCTGCAGGTTGGGAGGTCCCATCCTTCTTGTTCCTCCCTGCAGCCACCCTTGGCTGTGCTTTGGGGCTGAAAGTTGTCCTTGGTGTCCATTGGGGAAAGGATTTGTTTTGTGTCCCTGCTGTGTGCAGAGAGCTGAGTGACACTGACTGTGAGCTCAGAGCTGCCCCTGGGCAGCACAGAGCCTCAAACACAGCAAAGAGAGAACCTGAGGCGTCAATCAAATTCGTAAAGATTTGGGAGACACACAGGAAGGAGGGAGTGAAATCCTAAGGAGAGGAGGACAGGCACTTAGAGCCAGATGAGCCATAGCAGAACAGAATTTTTATTTAACTGATCACACACAACCTTATTTTTGAAAGAAAAACACATTTAAGTTCATCTTGCTGGGTTTTTTGCATTGGATGACTTTGAATTCCATAGGTGACTATCAAAAATGCTTTTTCTAATCTGACCTTTAATGACTAAAAGCAAAAGCTGAGGGGATTTTTTTTTTACTCCGAATGGAAAAGGATTTGATGGCAAAAGGAACATTGTCTGAGGGTTTTCTCCCCTTTTCTTAGATAACTGCCATTGCCATGAGATTCACAACAGCACATAATTTTTGGAGGACTTCACACATGGTTTTGATGGAGTTACACCAGAACTGAGTTCACCTGAGAGTGTTTCTGTCCAGCTGTGAGAGAGGTGATCAAACACAAGGTTTGGGCACCAACCACGCAAAGCTGGGGCTAAACTTGTATTTCCCAGCTCTGGTGGGAGACACCCTGTGTCCTGCCGAGGGAGATTTGCCGAGGCACCACTTTGTCCTCTCGTGAGGTGACGAGATAAACCCGAACTGGGAATTAATCCCCATCTGCCTCCTGTAAATCCCACCCAGCTCCGAGAATCCAGAGTGAATTCTAGGCAAGAGGCCACTGGGAAGGTGTCCAGTTCTCTGCACCCCATGCCCATGCTCTGGCTGCAGAATCATTTATTTCCTGCGGTTCCTCTGGCCAAGGAAAACATCTCGGCTCCCTGTGGCAGGGCAGCTCTGAAATGAGGGGCCTCTGTTGCAAATTCTGCACCCCAGGGGCTGCCCCACGTCGTGGGACCTGCAGGAAGCTCCACGCCAGGGCACTGTGGCAAAAAAAATCTCCTTTGATTCCAATTTACTGGTCCTTGTGCCTCCAGAAATCAATTTATGACCAGTGGGGGTGAGTTACCTTCCTCCCCACTCCGTAAAAACCCGTGGTTAATTGGGTTTTGGTCCTTTTTTGTTGTTGTTAATTTAAAACTCTAAGCAAGGTAAAATTTGTCTCGAAAAAGCTGAAGAAAGGAGCCTTCAAAACGAAATCTTGAGGTGTTGGTTTATGTCTGGGGCTGGATCTGGGCTGGGGGGGAGGGGGAAATGGGGAACTTAATTTCCTTGTGTTTTCCCTGGAACATATTTTTAAAGGGATATTGGAGCAAGTTTCCATTGAAAACAACTCCCCAACAAACTCCATTTCTCGCTCCTAGACCCCCAGAAATCTTTTACCTGGAAGGAGCTGAATGTAATGTTTTACTTTAGCTCACGGAATCAGAGAATTGTGGAATATCCTGGGCTGGAAGGAACCCACCAGGATCATCCAGACACCCAAAAATCCTACCCTGGGCACCCCGGGAGTGGTGTCCAAACCCTCCTGGAGCTCTGGTGGCCCTGGGCAGTGCCCAGCACCCTCTGGATGAGGAACTTTTCCCTGATCTCCAACAGAACCTCCCCCAGAGTGGAAAATCGTCCCCAGAACCTCACATGGGGCAAATCCAGAACGACCCAGAGATGTGGGAGTGCTGCCCTGGGTTCCGTGGGAGCAGGACCTGCCCTTCCAACTCCTCCTTTCATCTCCCTCCCTTCGCTCCTGCATTCCCAGTGGGGCTGGAGCTAAGAGTTGTCCTTGATTTTCCTGGGATGTGGGTGTGGGGATGGCTGTGTGTCCTGCAGGGTGGCTGGGGAGGATTTGGGCTCTGCTCAAGCCGTGCCTGTGACAAGAACTGTCTTTCTTTGCTGGTTGACAGGGAGCACTGAGAGATGAGATCCGAACACGAGGGATTTCTCTCTGAATTGTAACTTCCTCCCCGTCTTCCTCGTGATTTTAAAGCCAAATAATTCAGAGGAGCCAAAAGTTCCATCCCTCACCTGCCTCTGAGACTGTCACACAAAGCCAGGCTGATTTTTACACCTTTTACAAGCCCTACCACCCCGAAGTTTCAAGATTTTCTCTCCAGAATCCACCAGGAACCCATTGCAAGGTCCCCCAGCTGTTATTTTCACCATCCCTGGGCGCTGTTATCAGCAGGACCTGACCCAGCAGATATTGTCCTGTCTGAGCACAGCAAACCAGAGCTCCAGCTGCTGCCAGTCAGGATGGATTGGGCTCAAACCCCAACATCTGGCACGTTCCTGCTCCTCACATGAATGCCCAGCACAGGAGCTGCTCCCATGAAGAAAGCTCCTCGTGGCTGTGTTTGCAGGACCTCATTCCTAATGATCTAAGACACCGTATTATTAAAAAATAGTGCAAATTATGCCTTCACTTAGGCCGCTGCCGATGTGATATAACTGCTCTGACAACCCTTGGTGTTGACTTTGGCTCGCCCCGAGCCCAAGGCCAGTGGAATAACTGGAGTTTCTCTAGATTTACAGTGGCACAACAGAAATGGGGATGTGGAGAACCCCAGGTTGTCTGAAGCCATAATAATTCCCAAAAGCTGCTGGAGGGAAGTTTTGTACAGAGGCGTTTTGGGGTGGATGTTCTCATCGGGGATGAAAACGTTTCATTGAGCAATGAAACAGTTTGGTTCAGACATTAAAGTTATGAGATCTTTCAGCCTTTGGCTGCATTCCAGGTGTTAAATTCCTCTGTCCCTACGGCTGGAGAAGCTAGAGGGTCTTTCTTGATCCAGTGAATTTGATTTTGATGTTTGGTGGGGTTTTTTGGGGGTTTTTTTGGGTTTTTTGCCGTGCCTGGAGAGGACTCAGCTCTGCATTTTGCTGTCCTCCAGCAGTTTGGAGTCACCTTCTCTTTGTCACCCCTCAGATCCAACCTACTCCTCTTTTTTTCCAAGCTTGGAGGCAGCAGGAGGGTGCCCCAGCAGGAATGCTGAGGCTCTGTGGGCTCCAGGTCATGCCACAGGGTGGGGATATGGATCTGTCCAGCAGAGAAAATCCCTCCCTGAGAGGCTCCAGCCCCGTGTCCTGTGGGGAACCAGCGTGTCCAGCCCGGGAGCCTCAGAAACCACAGCCAAGGGAGCCACCAAAGAGCTCTTTTAGGAAAAACTGGGAGGGACTGGGCTTTGAAATGCTGCTCAGCACTTTCCTACCTGAGGGAATGTGTGGAAGACTTGGCTCGGCTCCCACAAGGACTCTGTTATCAAGATTTGGTTTCAGCCGACTCGCAAAGAAACAAGGTTTGACTTCTGTGCTCTTTCCAGTGAGTTCTGCTCAGCTCCAGCCCCAAGCAGCTCCACAGGAAGGCTGAGGAGGAGAGATTTGTGCATTATCCTCCTCCATTCCTCATCCCAGCAACATCTGGGGGCGTATCCAGTTAAACCTTCCAGAATCCCATCTGCTCGTGGCGGGATAAGCACAAGGGACACGAACCTCCCCGTGCTGCTGGGATTGCAACTCCCAAGCAGAATTTGGGAGTCAAATCCCAAAGTGCACCTTTGGGATTGAAATCTCCTGGAATCGTGGTGGAAAGAGAGATTCCTCCTGCTCCAACGCTGCTTTGTCTGGGATTTCCTCGATGCTCAGGGAAAGGAATTGGCTGGAATCATGGCTGGAAGAAAGGCAGGGTTTGTGTGGAGGTGTGGAGAGGTGGAAGGAGGTAGAAAGGGGAGCCTACCTACATTTTTAACAGTTTCTTTACGAGTGTGATACAGGTATTTTCCTATAATAAACCAGCAATGTTCCCAACCAGCAAGTGCTGTTCTTGGCATCTCCTTTGATTCCAATTTGCTTTTCTTGCAACTGTGGGCAAGAGTCGTGAAAAGGGCCCTGACTTACAGGTAGGGAAGGGGAGGCACTATTTTTTTTTTTTTTTTATACAAATAAATGTCACTCCTAAATTATCTGCTTTTGGAGCCCACCACCTGGGTTGGGCCCATCTCTCCCACCTCCGAATTGGCAGCTGCCATGAAATTCAGCAAAGGGGATGAAATGGGGGCTTGTTCCTCTGAGTCTGCGCTCACCTCCTGCCAAGGTGGGAGACAAATGAGTGCTAGAAAAAAAAAATAAAAAATCTAGACTGATCGAGAAGTTTCCTTCAAAAGGAAGGAACTGAAAAGAAGAGCTTTGATTTTTGAGAAATTAGCGTTAATTTCTTAGTAAGTGGTCGAAGATTTCCCATTTTCCCACCTTCTTCAGAGCACAAGCTCTCACCTTATTTCAGAAACTTTCTTAGGGAGTATGGATCATAATCCATGGAGTAAGAAAATGTCTAGGAGATAGAAGTCAGGTAATAAAACTCTCCTGTCATCTGCTGTTTGCCTCCAGCTACCTCAGGAATCTCATGTCTTGTTGCTGTGCCTGTGGATCTCAGTAAAAATCAGGATCATCCCCATCCCTTCCCAAAGCCTGCAGGAAAACATCTGCAAAGGAAATCCAGCTGTGTCTGTACAGAGCAACACAGCCTGGAGAGACTCCTGGGTGAGCTCTGTGTTCCTTCTGTGTGTCTTGACTTTCACTATTTGAGTCTTTTATATTAATTTTTTTCTATTCTTCCTTCATTTCCTCTTGTCAGCCAGTCCATTCCTGATGAGGTTTATAATATTCCTACTGAGTTCTATTTGATTTGCAAACTCGTCTTTGATTACAGATTAATTCTGAATTGGTTCTTTCTGGTAAAAGTTGAGTTAGGCCAGAGTTTATTTAATTTTTGAAAGGATGGTAATGCTTGGAACCGAGTGCAGTGCAAGAAATCCCCTTACCAAAAATGATGTGGATGTTTTCCTACAATAGAAATGACAGCCATGAACAAAACTACTCAGATAAGGAACAGAAATGACTCCAAAGTCATTCTCAGACTCAGCTCAAGAAGCTAAGGAGGAAACATCCTTTAATTAAGAGAGATTCAAGGGGTGGAAAGGATTATTTAGTGCAACTTGAGCTTTGAGGATGTTCAGGTAACTGCTGAGGAACGAACTTTTGCAGCTGTCAATAATTTAGAGGAATTAAATTACCTGGGCAAAAATATTCCTCTGTATCTGTTTGCAAGCCCCTCCTGGAACCTCCCACTGCTCTGCTCTCCTCTTCCTTTGGACAAAACATGGAACAAACCTGCCTCAGCTGGTCCCAAAGTTTTGGGGAAAACTGTATCAGAGCTGGACAACGCTCCACAATTCAGCTTTTCTACCACAGGCTCCACACCACAGCACAAACCAAAGTCACGTTGTGGAAGGAGGGCTCAAATGTCATGTTTTGGAGCACAAGGAAAAGGGTTTTTGGCTGCAAGTCAAAGGCTGAGGGACATCCCTGCTCCCTCTGCTCGGGCAGAACTTTGGCCCTCCAAGGATCCCTTTTTTCTCCAGGAAATCTGTTGGGAAAATTCTGTAGGAGATCTGCTCTGGGGTCCCTGACCTGCACATCTCCCTGTTCATCCTGGAGATAACTCTAACCCACACGTGTTTCCCTCAGCCCCACCACCCAAAGGTGAGGTTTCCTCTAAGGAAATGTCTCTGAAACACCAATTTTTCCCAAAATTCCTGCAGGCCCTCCTTAGACTGATGGTAACAGTAAACTTCCCACCTTGCAATTCCAGGAATAGAGCTGCTGAGGTTTTCCTGTACCAGCTCCAGAGGGCCAAGACAAACCCCAGGGCTGGTGGCTCCTCCAAAATACCTCAGGAAGAATGGGATGTTTCCATCCACCACCGAATATTGACTCTCGCCGTGCTGCTGACCTTAAATCATTTGATGACATCACATTGTCCCTTTGAATCCATGTACAAATAAGCTGAATTTCCATTAGGGAACATAAAATGCTCCATTTTGCCTCACTCTGCAAACTGTTTATGGGTTCCTCGCAGCTTTCAGGATTTTTACAAGAGAACATCCACTGTTCATTTCCTGGCTCGGCTCCAACTGGACATGTTAACTTTGCCTAATTTCCAAGACATTTCTTAGGGAAGGCTCCATAATACAAGGCATGTTTTTCCACCAGGGAACTCACAGCAGCAATTTTTTTTTATTATTATTTTTTTTTTTTTTTTTGCTATTTTTTTATTTTAAAGTCCATTTTTTTTCCCAGACAAATTAAACCTCCTTTTTTATGAGCTCCTTCTAAAAAAGGGGTGTAGAACAGTAGCTGGCCTTGTTAGATATTAGTGCTGCTGTTGGGAAGGGCGATTGTGTAACTGCAGGGCCTCAGGATTTTACACTTTCTGGAGTTCATTAACCAAAAGCTTCTGTATTTGAACCTGTGAGGTTTGAGCTGGACGGGGCCCAGGCAGCGAAATCAATCCAGTCCCGCAGCACAGAACTAATTGTCATCATATCCAAATGTGCAAATATACAAGAAGTCTACAGCAGCAGAGGCAGGGGAAAATTGAAAGCTTTCAGCTTCTTTTTTTTTTTTTTTTTTTCTTTTTTTTGGGGGGTGTATTATGTTGCTGAAAAGTTTTTTACGCACTTCCTCGCCGCCATAAAAATCCAACATTGAAAAATATGTTTCCTATATGAAAAGATCTGTCCCCAATTGGAGGGGTTTTATATCCCCCTACATCCATCTAATCAAATGCTTTCCGCTGAAGTCATATATTTGACCACATATTGGGCCGGGGAGGAGTTGGAGGAGATTTCTCTTCTTGTCAAAGCTTGTCATGTCACCAGATAATTCAGGAGGAAAGAGACTTTTATTTTTTTTGTTTTTTTCCAGCACCTTTTTCCAGCTGCGGCACGTGAGGAGAAGGAGGCGCCGTGAGGCAGCTTCTCCTCGCTGCCCTACAGAAATGAGGCTCCAGATTTTAATAAGAAACCATTTCAGATTAATCTACTAAAGGAACAGGGTTGTGTCCAGCTCCGTCCCTGGGCTCCACCTCCCTGGCCCTGCGTCCCAAATGGGATTTTTTGGAAGGGATTTTGGGATTTTTTGTGCTCTGGGAGCCCTCCTGTCCCCAGGCTGTCCTCAGAGCCAGGTCAGTGCTGCTCTGCAGAGCTCCAGGTTATCTCTGACAGGAGATTTTAACTTTACCTGGCATCTTCTGTGGCCTTTGCAATTCCAGGGACGAGTGAAATCTTCTCCCAGTGCCAATATTATCACACCAATTATCCGAGGAAACCCCTCCTCCTCTGATTGATGCCTCAATTTAAATGTCTGCAGAAAAGTCGAGTTTAGCCAAAATTAACCCCGAATTCAGCTTGAGTTTATTAACAGCAGTGCAATCACGAGGTTCTCTCCCATTGTGGCTTTGTTGGCAATTTAATTCTTGGAGCAGGAATGAGGAGTCCGGGTTTAATCCGAACAGATTCTTTCTAAATAAACAGGACTATATTTAATTCGCATACATTTCGAAAACTCCAAGGATGCTTCCAGAGAAGGGCTGCTTTTTTTCCTCCAAGGTGTTGCCATATGGTTTTAATTTCTCAGAAATCTATAGGCCAGCTTGTTCCCTGAGAAAACTGTGCCAAGTACGGCTTGTCAAGATAGCTGAAAATGTAATTTAACATCTACTCTTTTCCTAGAGTGACTCCTGACTTGTACAGCAGCAATGTTTCCAACTGGAAAAGTCAAATGACCAGCTAAAGGACGAAATCTAAAATATTTATTATTTACCAGGCACGGAAAAGAAAATATTTTTATTTCCTACGTTCTAGGCACTCATGCGATATCTACAAATTTTGACGACCTTTTTTTCAAAATGGTAAATAGCCTGTGCTGCTGCAGTCAGGAATGGAGCAGAGTTACACAAATAAACCAAGGGCACGAAATCTTCTCCGGGCAGATAAAAGCACAAATCCCCAGCTGCCCACACTGGCACTGCAGAGCCACGGCCGAGCTGCCTCGGTTAAATTAAGCAAATACACCATTTCGGGTTTCCACTCCATGATTTCATGCCCACTGCCTTTCCTACCCTTCTCCCTATCTCTGTTTATTTTGTTTTTTGACTCAGATATGAGTGTAGTGGGTAATTAAAATGGATCTTACATGAGGGACCCGCCGCTGGAGCCAAACATTTGCTGGGTAACTATAAACCCCAAAGTCCATCCCTGCCTTTGCCGTCACTGCGGTTGGTCCATTTTCACACTATTATTATTTTGTCTCAGAATTCCTGTGTTTATAAAATAGGGAATGGAACACAGACTAAATATAAATCTCATCGGAGCAGCTCCAAAAAAAAAAAAAAAAAAGAAGAAGAAGCCTGAATATTCAGAATATTCCCAAATCTCCTGTAAGGTGCCCAAAGGTTGCTCAGACACAGAAAGTTGAAATCACTTCTGGAGGAGAATGGAAGGTGTTCTAAGGGTGACGAAATGAGTTATGGATTTGTCTGGTGATTTATCCCTGTGGGATTCTTAAAAGTGGTGTCACCCCCAGAGCTGGATGGAGGGAATTCTCCCTGGCATGGACCAGTCCATCCAAACGTCTCCTCCTTGCTCCTGATTTCTGCCAAACTTCATGGGCTGGATCTGGATATTTTCACCAATTTATTATGAATTAACAAGGTCTGAGCCTGGCTTTACTTCTACACATCCCATAAAAAAAATACAACATGAGAAAACCCATCCAGAGATATCCTCATCTTGGAATATCAAACTCCAAAAAAATCAGGCAAAATCTCTCTGAAAGGAAAAGAGGAAAGAAGGAAAGCAAAAAGAGGATGCTAATATTTATAGGCACAACAGTGGCAGCTTCATGATTTAAAGGTAAAAGTCTGTGATATTTGAAAGAATGCAGCAAGGCAAATTTAAAGGAAAATTTGGCAATCTCACACTGTAAATCGTCCCCCATGAAGAAGAAATAAAACCATCCCAAGATGTTTTTGCCCCCCAATATGTTGGTGCAGATTGACTTGTGTGGATTAAATTGGTGCAAAGCCCAGCACCTGAACAGTCAGGAGAAAACTCTGTCAGATTTATTCACCTGAGGGTCTGGCAGCTCCAAGGTTTTGGATGGCTCTTCCCATAAAACTGATGTTTTGTGAAAAAAAACACCAAAAAACTTTCTAACAAATGGTCTGAGGGGGGAAAAAAGATGATGAAAAAGCTTTTTTCAATGCTGAAAAAACCCAGAATTCAGGAAAAGCTTTATTAAGTCTTTTTAAATATAAAGAGTAAAAAAAAATTATGTTCTTTGCTTTTAAATATTTCATTTAAAAAATGGCTACACAGAAAACAAAAATTAAAATGTAGTTTCTGCTATAATTCTCCCAATTCCACATCTTGCAATCTCTCAGAATAGCAGAAGGTAATTTTTATTATCTGTATTAATGGTATTTGCAACCATTTTTTTGCTTGTAAAAGATATTTTCCAAAAGGAACTGCCTTGCTAGAATTCCAGGACGAAAAGGAGAGGGAAAAGGAAAAGGGAGGAAGAGAAAGAAAAAGGAAGGGGGGGGAAGGGAAAAGGAAAAAAGGAAAAGGAAAAAAGAAAAAGGAAAAAAGGGGAAAGGGGAAAAGGGGAAAAGGGGAAAAGGGGAAAAGGGAGGAAGAGGAAGGGGAAAAGGGGAAGAGGAAGAGGAAGAGGAAGGAGGAGACCTGTGAGACTGCGGACGGGAGCACCCACACAGGGATGGTGCCATTGCAGAGCTGTTTGGAATAATTTAAGTAATTTCCCACTTTTTCCCACTTGCTCCTCAATGCTCCTGGCATCCATGAGGAATCCTGCTGGGGATAAACCCTCCCAGCCCCATGGAGCTGTCACACTCAAGCCCAAAAAAACATGGGACACACAAAAATTGTCCTCCGATATTGATTCCCACCACCATGAGGGAGAACAGGGTTAAACCCTCCAGGCCAAGGCAGAACGTGTTCCCACTCCCTCTCCCCCTTTTTCAGGTTTGTTTCTCAGGTTCTTGGGAAGAAAGGGCAAGCTGGGTTGAATGCAGATAAATAAATCAATCCGCAGAGATATTTTCACCACGCTGCTGTTGACTTTGAGCCTGCTGTTTAAAGCAGGACGTCAACAGGCCGAGTGTCCTCCGTGTTCCTGCAAAACCACCCGGCTATTCCGGGCCCGTGGGCACCATTTGGGTACAACAGACTTCCCTTTGGACACCTGCTTTTCCTCCCAGCTTCGTGTATTTATGGATGGACACGACTTGTACTTTCAGTGCTGTCAGCTCAGCCCCACACGAGGCTGTTCCGGCTCAGGAGCCTGAGGAAAATTTAGGAGAGGGTTTCTGTGGCTAGGATCAGGAGTGTGGATTTCACAGCATCAGGGAATGGTTTGGGGTGGGAGGGATCTTAAATTGCATCTCATTTCACTCCCTGCCACGGGCAAGGACATCTTCCCCTATCCCAGGTGGCTCCAAACCCTCTCCAGCCTGGCCTTGGACACTTCCAGGGATGGAGCAACTTCTCTTTGCCCCTGGCTTTGCTCCCTATCTCAGGATGGATCTGCAGCACAGGGAGCTGGAATAAAATAAAGGAATAAAATCTTGCAAAGAATGGGAAAAACTTTTGTGTAATTCTTGCGTCATGCCTAGGGGTAACCATGCCATTAATCAGCAGCGAGGATTAATCATCCCTGAGAGTTTGCACAGTGCCATGGATGTTGTCTGAGAGGCTCTGAGGTAGCTGAAGAAAATCAGCATTCACTGCTTCTGCCACTCCGTCTGTGCCTTCCCTGGGAGCTGGGGGCACTTGGGAGTGCCAGGATCAGAGCAGGGAACTGTTTTCCTGAGCATTCTCTATTCAAAATTCAAACATCTGTGTTGTGATCTCATATTGGTTGCAGCTCCTACTCTGGGTGCGGCGGGGGTTTTGTACCCTGCAGATTTTCTGCCTCTAACTGAGGTATTTCAGAGGGCAGGGAGAGTTGGAATACTGGGAAGGAATTCCTGGCTGGGAGGGTGGGGAGACCCTGGCACAGGGTGCCCAGAGAAGCTGTGGCTGCCCCTGGATCCCTCGAGTGTCCAAGGACAGGTTGGATGGAGCTTGGAGCACCTTGGGATAGTGGAAGGTGCGGGTGGAACTGGATGACTTTCAGGGTCCCTCCCAACCCAAACCATTCTGTGGCTGTGCTGAGGAATATTCTCCACCATTTCATCACAACTTGGAGGCCAACGTGAGGAAATCAGGAATTTCACAGCCCGTGGAACAACTCAATAACTTACTCTTCATCCTCAGCCCCATTTTCCTGCTTCCTCTCTCCTCCGTGACCAAATCCCCACCTCCTCTTCCCTTCCCTGCCTCCTCGGGAAGCAAAACCACGGGAGCAGAGCGAGACAACGCTGCTGGCATCTGCCTGGAGCCTCCCATGGCGCTGCAACCGGAGCACGGCCACGGGACATTGGGACCTTTCTCCAAAGCCCCGGCGGCGGAAATCGCCGCCGCTCTTAATTCGAACCAGAGCGAGATGGGCCCGGGGCGTGCACAAAGGAGGCCTTTGCTCATTCCCAGGGTGCTGACAGGATGGGCCAGAGTCCATCCTGTGCAGCTGATGGGAGCAGCAGCACATCCTTAAAAATCTCAGCAGCCGGGCACTGCTCCGGAGACCTCGGCAGAAATTTAGAAGGGAGGTTGCAGCCGGTGCCGCTGGGGAGGTCCCAGGGGGACGCTGCAGCTGGCTGGGGAAAGAGCTGCTGAAAAAAGGGGGTTTGGAATGGGCTTGGGGATCTCTAGAAAGCTCATTTATCAATGTAAACACGGTTTAGCCGGTTCATAAATCTGTTTTCTTTCCTCCTTTTCATCGGGTGTTGCTGTCGGGGCCGATGGGTTTCGTGGTGCCATCGGCCGCTGCTCACGATCATCGGTCAGATAAAGATGGGGGGAAAAAGGGATTTTTTTAAAATTTATTCTATTCAATAGTTGGGTCTCTGTGTGTGCTTAGAATTCCTCTTTTTATTCCATCTCTTCTAGGGATGGGTGCACTGCTATGGAAAAAGCAGGACCGGCCAAACCAAACCTCAGCCCAAACACTGACATCAACCCAAACATTTTTGAAGGTCAGGGTGAGTTTGGATAAGTAACCCATGTACCCAGTGGTAAGTAGGGCTGGTTAGGAAATGGATTTTCCACCTTCTGAAAAACTTGGAGATTGGAGCTGTGTTTTTGAGCAGCTGACATTTTGATGCTCTTTTCCCCAAACCAAGACAAATTCATTTAAGTGGCAATTTTAATAGCGTCGGATCACCTCATTTGTTATTTGGTTTCTTTTTGGGAAATTGTAAGACGGGGAAATAAAAATACCCACAAAATGCAGGCAAAGGAGTGGTTGATTTAGTAAATCCACCTCCTCCAAGCTGGCTGACCTGCCTTTACATAATTTTTAAAGAATATAAACCAGATTTCTTGGTACTTTTGCCGCAGGTTGGGGCAGGGATGGCCTTGCAGCTCCTCAAACCTGATATTTATATCTAGAATAAGCTTGGTTGGAAGATTAGTTTCATTTCCATGATGTGTTTGTTGTGAAAACTAGAGGCATTTGGGCAAAGAGTGATTCCACTGGGTAAAATTATGATTATTTTGGGTGTTTTTCTGGGTATAGTGTCATCCTAAAGCACAGGGAAGGTTGGCTTTGGACAACAGGGAATTGCAGAAAATTTGGGAATGGAAATATTGGGATTTTTAAAATGATTCAAACAACACCATAAAATAATATTCTTCAGCAGGTCTCTTTTCATTCACAAGTTGAATATGGGACCAAAAGAATCTAATTCAAGCCCTTCTCTGTCTTTTTTCCAAAGTGCTATTATTTTATTTTTAATGAGCACTTAATTAGAGACTGGAAAAAAAAATTTAAAAAGACAAGCACCTCAATCCTGAGCAACTCAATACTGAGCTTTGTGTCCAAAGGAAACTCCATGAAATGGGAATCAGGTTAAAGAGTTCAATTATTGTCCACTGTTTACAGGCTGGAGGAGTGCAACTGTTTGGAATTGTCGAAGTAGTTAGGAAGGTGATCGGAACATTTGCCAGCAAATGACATAAATCCAGAATTAATTATAACGGCTCAAAAGGTTAAAAAAGAGAGGGGATCATTGGTCCCGTGGTTTATTGTGAACTGTCAGGATAATGGAATTTTAATCAGCCCGTTTATTTTAGGAAGGATTAATTGCACGGCGCGATGCAGAAAACACAGGGAGCAACACTGGAATCGGAGCCGGGCGCGTAATTTTATTAAAGCAGATCAGCTGTAGCATCTTAATTTCCTCAGACATGTTTATGGGGAGCCATTTGTTTGGTCAAGAGCCTTTCCTGGCTGTTCAAGTTGCTGAAAATGAATGTGGTTGCTGAGCCCGTGGCTTGGGAATCCAACTCCATCCCAGCTGGAAATGGGATTCAGGGAGTGCAGATGGAGAAGTGCAACAAGGAGAATTCTCCTTAGGGCTGGGGAAAGGATTGTCTGGAGACTTTCACTGGAAGAAAGGGGCAGAAGGGAGGTTCAGGCTGGACAGCAGGAGGAATTTCTTTGTGGAAATGGTGGATCTGGAAGGATCTAGAGGATTTTGCTGCCCTGCCTTCTGCCTTTGGTGTCTCCCTGCATCCCGTGCTTCCTCATGGACAGCTGGGCTCTGCCAGGACAAGGCACTGGGAAGGTGGATGTTGTCCTGATCCAGCCTGGGAATCTCTCTCATCTTCATCTTCATCTTCATCTTCATCTTCATCTTCATCTTCATCTTCATCTTCATCTTCATCAGGATTACTCCCAGTGAAGTCACTTTTGCCCTGTCAGTAGAACTCTGCTCACAGCAGCTCCCCAGAGATATTGAACCATGATGGAAATCGATGAAATTAAATCGGGAAATCAATTCCATTCAACCAGGAAATCCTGACTGAAATCACGGCAGATTGAAATTAATATTCATGAGCTGGTTTTAAAAAGGAAAAAAAAAAGAAAATCACTTTAGTTTTTAAAAATGGAGCCTTTTAGTGAGACATCATCCGTGGCTTTTGCCAGAGAACTCGTACAGAGCACGTGACCACGGCTTCTGTCACAAAACCAGAGCAAACAGAGCTGGGGGGACTTGGGGCGGACTGGTGAACAATTTCTTCTTCTTTTTCTTCTTTAAATAAAATAATTTGTTTAGTTTGAAAGCCAATCCAGGCTGGGCTGGAGGGAGCAGCTGGCACAGCTGCAGGGAGACACTGGCTCTTCCAAGAGGAAAAGGGGCTCACATGACAATTTCTGAGTTACTCCAAACAAATAACCATGAAATGGAGTGGAGGAGAGTCCTCCATCGGATTTCTGTAATATTCCATTTATAGTTTCAGGCTTCTCCCAGGCTGGGAGAAGAAAATGTTGGCTGGCTTCTCCAGAAAGGAAAGGAAATATTCTCCTGGAGGTAACGCTTCGAGATTATCAAGTGGGTTTTTTATTTGGTATCAATAATAAATCACTACTGGGCCCATTTGATTGTAGCCAGAATGTAAAAGACACCCATTAGTAGGTTTGGAGGTTGCTAAACTTGGCCTGCAAACTCCTTTCTCTGTTCAGCACCATGTCTGTGCTTGTCATGGCCTTTGGAGGCCCTTCAGTCGATGATGGTGTTGAAATTCAACCCAAAATGCTGCTTTAGACCAAAAATAGCACCATTTTTTCATTTGGAATGGGGCTTTTCTTACACCTTTGAATTATTGCTTCACCTGAGATGTGTTTTGAGTGAGGAACCTCTCTGCAAACAACTCCTGCAAGGAGGTTGGACCTCAGAAAATGGTGTTAAACACTTGTTTCAACTATCCTCATTAGTTTTGGTTCTGTGCAGGCTGGTGGAAGGACACACAGAGTTCCTGGGGTGATCACTTTTCCAAGAAAACAGTTAGGAGGTGAATCTTTGAAAGCAGAAGTGGCCTGAAGGACTAAGCTGCTGCTTTGATTAAGCCCAAAACACAACGGCCCCATTTTTTTATTTTTTTTTTTATTTTTTTTTTTTTTTTTAGCCAGAAACGCTGTCAGAGGGGGAAAAGTTTTTGATGATGTTCCCCCAAAATCAGCCGGGTTGGTGGGTAGCACATGGAGATGATGCATGGCCTGCAGAGCTTTTCCTTGCCAGACAAACAACACGGCTGCTCAGCTGCAAGATCCAGTGCTGGAGGAAAAGCAGCACCCAGGAGCTCCGTAGGGAAGGTTCAATGGGGTGACTGATGGAGACAGCCCATTGCTGCTCCAAAAATGGGCTCTGGGCAGCACTGCCAGCCCAGGGAGCCCATGGCAGGAGGGGCTGGGTTTTCCTGCCATGTGCAGGCTGTGGTTGCCCTGCCATGTCCAGGCCATGGTTTCCCTTCCATGATTTCTCTGCCTGCTGTGGTTTCCCTGCCGTGGTTTGCCTGCCTCACTATGGTTTCCCTGCCTGGCCATGATTTCCCTTCCATGGTTTTCATTCCATAGTTTCCCTGCCATGGTTTCTCTTCCATTGTTTCCCTGCCATGGATTCCCTGCCTGGCTGTGATTTGCATGCCTGGCCACGGTTTCCCTGCCATGGATTCCCTGTCTCACCATGGTTTTTCTTCCATGGTTTCCCTTCCATGATTTCCCTTCCATGGTTTCCCTTCCATGGTTTCTCTTCCATGGTTTCTCTGCCATGGTTTCCCTTCCATGGTTTCTCTTCCATGGTTTCCCTGCCACGTTTCCCTGCCATGATTTCCCTGCCTGGCCATGGATTCCCTGCCATGGTTTCTCTTCCATGGTTTCCCTGCCATAGTTTCTCTGCCATGGTTTCCCTTCCATGGATTCCCTGTCTCACCATGGTTTCCCTGCCATGTTTCCCTGCCTGGCCATGGATTCCCTTCCATGATTTCCCTGCCTGGCCATGGTCTCCCTGCCATGGATTCCCTGTCTCACCATGGTTTCCCTGCCAGGTTTCCCTGCCATGGATTCCCTGCCATGGATTCCCTGTCTCACCATGGTTTCCCTGCCAGGTTTCCCTGCCATGGATTCCCTGCCATGGATTCCCTGTCTCACCATGGTTTCCCTGCCTGGCCATGGTTTCCCTGACATGGTTTCCCTGCCATGGTTTCTCTTCCATGGTTTCTCTTCCATGGTTTCCCTGCCATGGATTCCCTGTCTCACCATGGATTCCCTGCCTGGCCATGGTTTCCCTGCCATGGTTCCCCACCCAGCCGTGCTCCCCACGGTGCCTGGAGGACCTGCGGAAGCCGAGAAGCCCCGTGCTGGCTCCAGAGCCCCGCACAGACGAGCGGAGCCGGAGGGCTGCTCCCCGGCCCCAGCACACAGCCCTCCTTTCAGCACCTTCCCCTCACACAAAGACCGACTTATCCCACCTTTCTCCCCCCTCTCTCTCCCTCTGTCTCTGCTCCCCGTAGCCCCGGCCATGAAAAGCCCTCCACGAGCAGCCCAATAAAACGTCCTGTGCCACCTCCTCCTCTCCCCCTCCCTTCCCATCCACAACAGCGCTGCCAAAAAAAGGGGGGGAAAAGAAAAAAAAAAAAAAGGGAGAGTGAAGGTTGGGACTGGGGGGAGTTAAACCTGGAACTCATTTAGCAAAAGGGACTTTAGTTAACAAGAAAGTTACCCATCATGAACTGCCAGTAACACCTCGAGTGATCCTAAATCCATTACCCAGAGACTTAGCCCTGGCTGAGTTTGATTTTATGAACTGTGAGGCTGCTATGTTGAAAGTCTGCAAATTGGACATAAATTGGGCTGCAGAAGGCTGGGGAGCTGCAAGGGTTGGGGGTTTTTTCTCTCCCTGGTGACGTAAGGAGGCTCTGGCCACGGGGCTGCTCAGGACACCCTAGGACAGAGCTGGACAGTCGGATAAAACTTCCCAAAACCTCAAACCTGGGATTTTGGGCTGTGCTGGATGAGGATGGGCAGGTCGCTGCATTTGCTGAGCCTCAGAGGCTCCTGGGAGCTCCCACTCTCCTCATGCACGGGCTGTCGTCAGCTCCTTGCTTGGGTTTGCTCTCATTGGGGTTTGGCCTCCAGAATTCTGTGATGCAGAGCAAACTCCAAGAAAAAGATCAGATTTGATGAAAGCAGGAGGCAGGGGGGTGTCTGGATGGGATGCTGCAGCGTCTGCTGCTCCGTTTGCATTTCAGGGCTGCTTTGGTTGCAATTTTCTCATGTATAATCAGAGTGTTGGGTAATTCATGCAATTTTCAAAGTAAAGAAGCTTCAAGTTTAGTCTCAGGTAATTTTATGACCTCAGGTAAGTTGTAAAAATCAGAGGATGAGGTGAGGCACAAGATCCCCCTGAGGCAGGTGAATCCTGATGGCAGAGAGCAGGAATCAGGAGCTCAGAGGCACAGGCAGCAGAATCCCCTGAGTTATTCCTGAAATTCAGAATTTTGACAGATCTTTGGCTCATTATTCTGGTTTTGTTACCATTTCAATCTTCTGTTTTTCCCAGGATTTGCATTTGCCCTGGTGGGGCTTTGTAAATTATGGAAAACGGCGGCGTCATGGCCTTGGAAACGAAATTTGGATCTGGTTTTCTGTTCCCAAATGGAATTCCTGCTGCCATCACATTCCAAAGGATGTCCTGGCTGCAGCAGGAGGCAAAGCAGGGCTGGGCTGACTCGGGAAGCCACTGGATATCCAACATCCTCCTCCACCATTCCCAACATCCCAACAGCTGCTGGGTTCTCCTTCACCCTCTGCTGGGTCTAGACTGAAAACTGAATAATTAATTATGAATTTAATTTCTACCCCAATTGCCACCATCAGCTCCAAGTAAATGGGGCGGAAGAAATATTTTTTACAAAGTTTTGATTTTTCAGCTCCATGGCTGAACTGATTTTTTTTGTTATTATCATGTCTTGGGTCAAATTGAAACAAAAGCCTTTGGATTCCTTGGAAATAGGAAATAAAAATTGGATTCAGGAGTAAAATCCTTTCTTTTTCTCTCCTTTAGCCTTTATTTTACCCCTGATATTTTCAAATTTAAGCGAATTTTGAAACAAGGGTTTGCAAAATGTAAAATCACAAAGTTTCCGATAAAATCTCATTCTGCTAAAGAAGGATTTCTGCAGGAAAACTGAATTTTGGGGATGAATTCAAACATATCTTGAGCCCATTTATACATTAAAACTTCACCAGAACTCAGCAGAGACGGGAGTTTGCAAAGTGATAAAATCAGAGGGTTTCTGTCTAACTTAGAAATACTTTTTATCTTTAAATTAACCACATTTCCAGAATAAAAAAAAAAAAGACACATTCACAGATTAAATAAAGACCATTCCCAGATTAAATAAAGCACTTTCCCAGATTAAATCAGAAAAACACGCATCTTTTCTGCAATGGGGAACTCATGGCCACCAAATCCCAGCACGAAATCTCTGAAAAAGGTTTGGATTTAGAAGATCACTTCATAAAATCCTGCAGGATCCTTTTCCCTCTCAGCCCCAGCTCTGGCCAGCCCCTGCCCTGACCCAGCACAGCACCTCCTCTGTTATTTGATAAGCAAAGCCAAGCCAGGGCTAATTTTCCCAGCAAGGTGGCAACAATTCCGTGTGTGATATGTGAGGGAGAAGCACAGGCAGCTCATTTGGGTAATTTCTTACCCTCCTGGCTTCTGCAATGTTTCTTTAGGGGGCACTGAATATGAGTGATTGAGTGAGAGGGAGCCCGACAGAATTAGCACACACTGGATCTTTTGACTGAGGGGGGAAAAAAAAAACCGAAAAAAAAGAAAAAAAAACCAAAAAAAACCCCCAAAAACAAAACAGTCGAATGTTGGTCTAGGGGCACGTCCCCTTAGGATTTGGGAAAGAAAAACACCAAACCACGTTCGTTTGGTGCTCCTCGAAGCAGAGCAGCAGCGCCTTCAATTAAAGCCCATTTCAACGAAATAAAAAGACACTTAATCTTGGATCCAAAATAGCTCTGGAATGGCAGCGGCCCCGCCCAGCCCAGGGGCATTTCCAAGGCAAAGCCAAGGTGCAGATACCCTCCTGTGAAATGTTTTTATTGTTTTTTCTGAGAAATCACTGGCAATTCCCTGCTGGAGTTTTGTGAACGGCCCCTCTGAAGTGGGCACCTCCTCAGGGTCACCCCTGGTGCCACCCAGAACTTTCCAGAGTTTGTGCAAAGGGTTCTGTTTGTCCCAGAACCTAAAATTCGTCTGCTCTTTTCCTCTTTTTTTTATTCTTTTTTTTTTTTCTTAATTAATTCTTGTTTGTGAATCAACGCATTCTGCTGTCTGCATGGAAAAGCCCTCGTCTTTCTCTCATCAATGCAAGGAGAAAGGATCCCTAATTTTAACAGCAGGATGCCTTAGGAACCTTCCCACGACCTGGCAAAATGCAAGTGTGGATTTCCAGCACCTTTGCACCTGCACTTCTGTGAGCTCAGGGAATATTGTGGGATGTATCTGGTGATATCTCTGTGCCTCAGGGAGCTGCATTCCCTGTGGATTCCCGGCAGGATCATCCCCAGTCCCTGGGCTCTCAGGGGTGGGAGTGCAGCCTCTGGACAAATATCTCAGGTGCTGCGCCCCAGCAGAGCTGCAGGGAGCCCTGAGGAGCCTCTGGCAGGGTCAGATTTTAGGGTGAGTCAGACCCAAACATGACTTTTGGGGCTGCAACTCTGGATGTCCTCACTGAGCTGCTCAATACCCTTCCCTGGATTCACCCCAATAATTTTTTTTATTATCATGTGCAACACAACCTTTGGGCTTTTAGGGCCTGACTTGCAGAAAGGTTGAGCATCCAGGGCTCCTGCTGACCTTGAAGCCACATAAATCCCCTCTGGATGTGGCAGCATCTCCAGCTCCACAGGTCTCTGGGCTCACCACGACACAGCTTTGCTGCTCAAAGCTCTGAATTTCATTTTTAAGAGGTTGAGCAGAGCTTGTCTCAGCCCCACAGCCGAAGTCCTCCTCCCAGGCAAGCTTGAGCTCCTCACTCACTACCAGGAGGGCATAAAAAAAGCATTTAAAGAGAATTTATTCGTGCTGAGCAACAATAGCAATAGTTAATCTCTTATATTAAAACCTTTAATGACTTTGGGGACTTATGAAACCATCAGAGCCCGTTTAATGAAGGCTTGCTCTGGCCCATGCTTTTCAAAGCTGAAATCTTTAATAGAGCAGAAAAGAAATTCACAATTTGGAGGGGTGGGGGGGTTGGGACTGTACAAGAAATTATGGAGCTGTTTGGTTTGCAGGACTGCTGTTCCTGCTGGGCAGTGCTCTGGTGATGTATGAGGGGAACCTGTCAGCAGGGCCGTGGAGCTTCATGATGCATTACAGCAATAAGTCGTTTGCAATACATCATCTGCAGCAGCTGCTGGCCCGCATTGGAGCCTCAAACCAAAATCAGGCCAGGATTTCAACGTGCACCAAAGCTGTTTTCTGCCTTTCTCCCCTTCCCTCCCTGTCTCCAGGTCCTCCTCTGCCGCTTGCTCCCGACCTCACCCTGCCAATAGTAATTTGCTGGTGATTTATTCACCCTGGCTCTCCCCTGGAAATCCCTTTTTGGTGGAACCAATGGAGCACAATGCTCCTCTCTCCAGGCGGCGGGATGAGGGTGGCTGCAGGGGATGAGAGGTGTAATCCCTTCAGACTGCAGCCAGCTCTGACAGGGACATCTTTGAGGGGACACGGCTCAGATTTGGGGTGCTGGCCAATGGAAGACCTGGTTTGCTGTCACTCGTTAAGAATTAGAAGTTAAGCCCCTCTTCAGCTGTGCCCTGATCTTATATTCTGATATTTTTTATTAACAATTATTAGCAATTCTCACAAATCCATGGAAATGCCCAAAGTGACTTCAGAAACAGAGGTGAACTCTCGGCCAAAGCAACGATTGATCTCAGGAGTTTTTAGGAAAAGGCTCCCTCACCTTCCTCACCTCTGCTCAAAAGCTGGGGAGGTTCTGGAGCAAGGAAATGAATCACTGGAGTGTCCTGTAGCATCCCAATAATCCCACAACCACATTTCTGAGCCTTTTCTGCCCCTTCTGCTCCACTTGGCCTTTTCACTCACGTGGCAAGCAGACCTCTGGAAGCTCATCAAACACCCTGAACCACTTTTTTTTTGGTTTTGGGGGGTTTTTTTTCAGCCTTGAAAACTCATTTTGCTCTCCTGCTGTTTCCCTTAGAGGGGCGAAATGTTCCAGCCCTGACTCTCACCATTTCCCAAGCTCGAAGGTGTTTGGTGGCACAGGCAGGGTGATGTTCCCATATGGGACAGAGGGGAAGGACAACTGGGACCTGGCTGTGGGAGCAGGACTTGCCCCAGAGCTATCTGCTGTTCTCCTCAGCACAGTTTGGCTCAGGAGATAATCTAATGTTCAGTGGGAACTGCTGGATACCCTGTCCATGCACACACACTGCAGAGCTTGTTGTGTTTCCAGGGATTGTTTTGATTCTGAACTTTTTTTTTTTCCTTTTTTTTTTTTTTTTTTTTTTTTTCTGAGCATTTAATGCCCTGCACTTATTAAATCACAGCCCGGCGGAAAGCAAAGAGGGGAAAATCACATCCATGGCTTGTTACCATGCATGAGGCATAACCAAGTGCTTCAAATCCCTGAGGGGATTACTCAGGAATCACCAGGCCACCTGGAGTTTCATTATGGCTCTTACAAACAGGCTTTTAGCAAGAAGGATGAGGTGGGGAGGGGAGAGGGGTCTTCTGTTTAAGCCCTGAAAAGAGACGAAGTTCACAGAGCCGAACAATGGCTCAGCCGAGTCAGCTGAGCCCAGGGGCTGGAAAGGATTAATCAGAGCGAGAAATGTCAGCTCAGAACAAAACCTTCAGCGCCGTGGCCAAGCCACAGGGCTCGCAGAGAGCAGCCTGAGTCACTCCCCAGCCACGCAGGACCTCTGCCCCTGCCCAGGCTGGGACACCAGGGTTGGAGTCCAGCTCCTCTTTGCCATCACCAGGAGAGCCCCTTTCCCATTCCCAGGTGTTTCCAGACCCCTTGGTTATCCCAGGAATCCTCCTCTACCACATCTTTTCCTTTCGATTGTCCAAAGGATGCAGCAGGCAGAAGCACTTTGCAATTTTGGGGCATTTTTAGAGCATTTGTTGCTTCGAGTGTCAATAAACACCCTCCTCCTTCCAGGCCAAACATTTCTTCAAACAATGAGATGATGCCGCTGACTTCCAAGTGCTTTGTCCTGCTTTTATCTGAAATAAACTCCCTACTTCTTGCCACTTTTGTAGATTTATGTTATTTATGATCCAAACATTTCCAACGCACATATTTAGAGGGGAAACTTCAAAATATTAAACCTCTTCACCCTTGAACTCCTCCAGCTCGCTCCTTACTTTTTCACACAATGCCAGGACTTCGTAAGGACATAAGGTAATATTTCGTAATATTCTGCAAGATTGCAAGAAGGAATCTCCTGGCCTGCACTAAGAAAACAAATAACTGGCCATAAGGATTGTCTTGGACGTCACTTTTGATTAGAGTTAATCCCAGGTGGTGAAGGAATGGATGACACATCTGTGAGAAATGCTGGTGCTGCTTTCAGCCTGGGCAAGAATAATCCGGGCTTTGGAGTTTAGGGGTTTATCTGTAGGAATTTATTATGTATTGAATTTATAAATATATCCAGGAGCTCTCAGGAACCCTTAATTAGCCCGCCCTCATCACAAAAATATTTGTTTGCTGACCTAGACAAGAAATCCTGGAAGGATAAAAAGGGATTGATGGCATGGGATGCCCTCAGCCAGCAGCAGGATAATGCAGGTGGACAAATGTGCAGTGCTGAGGATCCAGAGCTGGTGACAGGTCTGGATTGTTCCTTCAAATCCACTGAGGATTTTCATTCCCTGACAATCGAGGGGATTCCTGCACAGAGCCTGGGGGATGCTGGATCCTTCCAGAGCTTCCCCTCCCTGGGAGTGTCAGGAGTGGGGAGCAGCACACTCTGCTCTGAGTAACTCCAGCTCCAGAGGCTGGGAATTCCAACCCAGGGAACCCTCAGGTGGCTGGGGCATCCTTTATTCCCTCCAGCTCCACCTTTATCGTGTTATCGAGGATAAAAAGAATGTCATCAAATACTTTCAGTGCTGGAATTAAAGCCCTTCATCACAAGCTTTCAGCTGGGTGCCAGGCTGGGGCCGCTGAAAGAAACCCAAGCTAAAGTTCTCCTCCTGCATTTGTTCTGTCACTCTGTTAAAAGGGAACAGCTGAACAAATTATCAACATTTTGTGCGGATTAGGAAAATTGATCCAGGCTGACTCACTGCGTGCCTCCATAACCCCGAGTCATGGTAAAACCCAGGAAATGAGACTGGGACTGGAAAGGGTGAGAGAATTCTTGTGTTCTTGGAGCATCCTGCAATGCCAGACTGCTGGACTCGGTTTTCCACTGGCTCTTTTCACCCTGGCAGGAGTCAGAACATTCTTGCCTCAGCCTGACCATTTCTTGCCCTATGAGTTTTGTTACTCTGTGAAAGCACAGCTTCTTAATTCAACTGGAGCTCTGCATGCCAAATATCAGAAATGGGTCAAAAGTTAAACCATCATTACAGACCAAGTGTTACTAAACTGGATTTAATCCAAAGCAATGGATAATAAGAACTTTTAGCCCTGTCAGGACACGTTGGGGACAGTAAATGAGATCTTTACACTGAAGAATTTCAAGGAGAGACAAAAAAAATTCCTCAACATGTGCAAAGTAATTTATTTAGCACTAAGGAGGGACCAGGTATTTTGCATATATTTGAAGGAAAGAAAATGTGTGCATTCCCAACCCTCAGAGTTAGCTTGCAGTGTTGGAAGGGATGGTATTTATGTGTGTATCTCATTCAAACAGGGAATTCTGGCCCAGAATTTTCCAGAGGCTTCATTCCTGCCCTTGCCTAGAAGGGATCCAGCAGCTCCTACGAGGCTCCTCCAGGTCTCAGGGTGACCCTCAGGACAGCCCCAGCTGCTGGAAAAGCCTCACCTCGGTGCCAGCTTTCAATATTGGAGACACCGTTATAATGAGAGAGGAATCTGCCAGCAGAGGTCACTTTGAAGGCTGTGAATTTTGGCACAGGGGACACAAGGGAACAGCCCGAAGTCGTGTCAGGGCAGGGTTTAGGTTGGATATTGGGAAGAGTTTTTTTCCCCAGAGGGTGGAGGTTGGATATTGGAAAAGGTTTTTTCCAACAAAGGTGTAGGTTGGATATTGGAAAAAGGTCTTTTCCTAGAGGTTGGAGATTGGATATTGGAAAAGGGTCTTTCCCCAGAGGGTGGGAGTTAGATACTGGGAAGAGTTTCTTCCCACAAAATTGTAGGTTGGATTTTGAAAAAGGTTCTTCCCACAAAGGCGAGGGTTGGACATCGGGAAAACGTCTTCCCACAAAAGTGTAGGTTGGATACCGAGAAAATTCTTCCCCCAAAGATGTAGACTGGATATTGGGAAAGGTTCTTCCCCCAGAGGGTGTTTAGGCACAGGGAATGCTCACAGCACCAAACCTGCCAGAGCTCCGGAGGGATTTTGGCGCCTCTTGGGGCTGGTGCTGCTGACCAGCAGCTGGATTCGATGATCCTGGAGCATCCCTTCCAACTCAGGACATTCTGGGATTCCATCAAACCAGTGGCAGGAGCAGCAGGCGTGCCCCTCCTGCCCCATTGCCCGAGGCCAGGCTTTGATTTGAGCCCCGGGGCTGGGTAAATAATCGATAATAGCCCCGGGACTGGGTGAATAATCCATAATAGGCCTGGGACTGGGTAAATAATCAATAATAGCCCCCGGGGCTGAGTGAATAATCAATAATAGCCCTAGGACTGGGTGAATTATCCATAATAGCCACGGAGATGAATGAATAATCCATAATAGCCCTAGGACTGTGTGAATTATCCACAATAGCCCCGGGACTGGATGAAGAACCCATAAAAGCCCCGGGACTGGGTGAATAATCGATAATAGCCCCGGGGCTGAATGAAAAATCCATAATAGCCCCGGGGCTGAATGAAAAATCCATAATAGCCCCGGGGCCGGGTGAATAATCCATAATAGCCCGAGGACTGGGTGAATAATCGATAATAGCCCGAGGACTGGGTGAATTATCCACAATAGCCCCGGGACTGGATGAAGAACCCATAAAAGCCCCGATGCGTGTCGCCGGGGCCGGAGGGAGCCGCGGAGCATCATCTTTGATCACCTTTGATCATCTCCGATCGCCGCCCGGCGCGGCTCCAGCGAGCCCTTTGTGGGCAGGGATCACCTGTCACAGAGAATGGCCACAGCCCTGCCCTGCCCACGGGAGGCCTTTTGATGCGGCGGGTGTTGATAATTAGGGGCCTAATTGAGTGATTAAGTGCCCCCCAGCAGCTCGTGCTGTAAGGCGGGGCGAGTTCATGCCTTTTAGGATGCGTTTTTCCAGCCCCATCTTCTCCCCCCTCCGGCAGCTCCGCTGGATGTCGGGATGCTCAGAAATGTGCAGAACCAGCAAAACCAGGGAAGGCGATTCCCTTTTTTTTTTTTTTTTTTTTTTTTTTTTTTTTTTTTTTTTTTTTTTTTTTATTTTATTTTATTTTATTTTTCCCCTCTCTCCCGAGTGCTGTAATCACTTTTCCCTGAGCCACTATTGATAATAAACCGGGGCAGGAATAGGCTCCCATTTGCCGGGGCTCCATAGGCCATGAAAATCCCTCCAGATAGACTGAACTTAATTAACTGAGCCTATTAAGGCAATATTAAAAGAAGCCCATCTCAGCGGGCTCTCCCGGTGGGGAGACACAGCAGAGCTTTCAATTTAGGACTTATTGCCGAGCTCTCCTGCTGCCCAGCTCTGTGGGCTGCCTGGGAGCTGCTTAATCCACGCCTTGGGAGTGGGGAAAGGCAGCTGGGGATGGGGGAATATCAAAGGAAATCGACCTGTAATATATTATATGCTCACTTTGTGGCTGGGGGCAAAGCTGTATAAATGGGGAGGTTGTTTGGTGCTGAATGAAGCAAACGGCGGTGTGGAAATGGTTAAAAAGTTGTGGAAATTTGACTCAGGGAACCCAAAGAAGCTCTTCCTAGATAACTGTGGTGTGTTGCAGCGCAGCTGGGGGGAGATTCTTACTGAAAATGGCAAGAGTCTGCGCAAAAGTCAAAGAAATTCTGCACAAAAATCAAAGAAATTCTGCATAAAATCAAAGAAAATCTGCGTGAAAATCTTCCTGCATCTCCTCCTTTCCCTTCCTCCTCCCCCAATACATGAGTAAGGGACTAGTTTTGATCCCTCTTCACTTCTCATGAAATACTGGTGCTGTCACCACGCTGAGCATCATGACTGGATGATGTTCCTGGCTACAGGAGAATAAAACAAAGGGCAAACATTTCCTCTGATGAGTAAAGAACTCTGGCCTGCAAACAGAGCTGGAGGAAGCTGCTGAATTGCAAAGCTACAGTTAAAAATAACAAAAAAAAAAAAAAAAAAAAAAGAAAATGTGTTGGTTTTGCCTTAGCACAACCTGCGAAGGGGAATGGCATGGAAGGTTAAACGTAATAACATCTCCAACAATAATTCCTGGTTTTTAAAAAGCATTTCCTCGATTTCAAGGGCTGCAGAGCCAACACTGTGGAACCAGTGATTGCTTTAAATGGAGGGGATGGGGTCGGATCCATGTGGGTGATCACTTTTACAGCCAGAGGGATTCTGGTGGCAGCCCAAGGCCCAGCTCTTGATGGAAATGGGAATCCCTGGAAGTGTCCAAGGCCAGGCTGGACAGGGCTTGGAGCCCCCTGGGATAGTGGAAGATGTCCTTTCCCATCGCAGGGATGGAATAAAATGGGCTTTAAGGTTCCTTCCAACCCAAACCATTCCATGATTCCATGATTCAAGAGGTTTTTTGGAATGGGAATCTCAGTTTTATTTGTGAGGGTTGTAGGAAGAAGCTTGAAAACACAACCTGTGATGACTGAATTAATCAGGGAAGGGTGGGACAGGAACCTCCTCATCGTTCTGATATAAATCCCAGGAGTTTTCACTGAAACAAGTGACTTGTGTGGAAATGGAAGATTTCTACCTCCACAGGCTGGAGCCATGCTCAGCAAGAACTTCCAGAGTGTCCCAGCTCTTGAAATCCCAGCTGGAACGACCCCCAAATTCTCATTTTCACGGATAATGCACCAGACGTGCATTTGCACTGCTGATGTTTTATTTTTAGCCCTAACAAGGGGCTGCAAAACCTGGGAGCCTTCCCCAGTTTATTCCAATAATAGCTGGATTAAAAATAGAAGATCCTCCTGGAGAATGTCTGCCTGGGCAGCCGAGGGATAATTGCGTGTGGCTTCAGTTTGTTTGCACAGGAAAACCCGGGGTAACCTGAGAATTCATTACGAGAAAAGCACAGGACTCCTGCCATCCTCTAATGGCCCCTTACAGCTCAAAATGCAAAATTTACAAGGGAAGCCTTAAAGAAATGACAGGAAAATCTGAGAAGATAACGAAACTGGCAGGGAAATTAATAGAAGCCTTGGGTTCTGTAATCCGCAGTGATTAATACCTTTTAGTTCCATGATCCTTGCTTTCCACTGGAATTGATAAACTGCCCACTGTGGCTTCTCTGCTTTAAATCAATACCCCAGAAAAATCTTAGTTGGCCTTGCTGGCCTATTTGTCATCTCGTTTCCAGCTGAAGGTTAGACAGAATCCTTATGAACTCAGATTTTTTTTTTTTCCAGTTTTATTGGAATTTCTTTTTTTTATTGTCATTGTTACGCCCAGAAGATGATGGTGTGAGCAGCATTTGAGATGCTAATCCTGTCCAGCACGTGGATAGAGCCAAGGGTTTAGTAATGGCCTTGCCAAATTTTTAGGAATATCCTAAGTCGTCAAAGACAACCCTTTAGGTTGTTTTCAGAGTATTAGCATTTTACAGCTTTAAAAATAATTAAAAATTTGTGGGAAAATCAAAGAGGGAAAATGGAAACGATGTAACGGTGCTGCTGGACTGTAAAACAGATTTGAAATGTGTGGTTCTTGTACAGTCTCGAAGTGTGCTGCACTGCAAACAGAATTCTCTGCTCTTTCAGACTTATTTGCTCCAGAAATTATCATGGAATGGGCTGGGTAGGAAGGGACCTTAAAGATCATCCAGTTCCAACTCTGCCATGGGCAGGAATACCTTCCACTGTCCCAGAGTGCTCCAACCTGGCCTTGGACATTTCCAGGGATCCAGGGGCAGCCACAGCTTCTCTGGGAATTCCATCCCAGCCTCTCCCCACCCTTCCAGGAAAGGATTTCTTCCTAATTAATTCCTACTGATGAGCTGCAGGTTGTAGGACAGAGGCTTCTCCAGACCTGGAACACAAAACACCCTGACACTTCTTCTGCTGGGAATTTTATATCCCATCAATGCCTCTCGCCCTGCTTTCACCTCCTGTGCTGGATGCAGACATTTATAACATCTATTAAACGTGGTGGGGCTGCTCTCAAGTAGAATTCCTGACCATTCATCATCCCGAGCTCAGTTCCCGTTTCAATCCTTACTTTTAAACGTGCTGCCACCTTGGCTGGGGAAGGCCAAAGAAAACCCCCCAAATCCACCACGATTTTGCTCCGTGCTCCCATCCTCCATTTAGCCCCAGCCCATTTTCCTTCACACTTGCTTTGACATCATGGAAATTCGATGGATGGCAGTGATTCAGGGTGCTGGAGCTGGAGGTGTTCCTGTCGTTAGAGCATGAGATGGCTTTCCCAGTCAACCCCGCCGTGCCTGCCAGGTCCTTCACCTCCTGAGCTCACCGTGGAGCTCCAAAGCCATTCCCAAACTCCTGTCCTGCACAGCTGCCATGGCTCAAACCATTCCTCTTCCAGTGCTGTCACTCAGTGATATTTAGATCCCTCCCAGATCCAGCTCTCTCCTTTGGAAAACCAACGTGTCCCGATGAGCTGCCCTTGTGTAAATACCCCTTCCTTTGTAAGGAACAAGCCCCTAATTCAGACCTGTGTCGTGTTTATTTTTGAACATGGATTTTTTTTTTTTCTTTTTTTTTTTTTTTCTTTTTCTTTTTTTTTTCCCCTTGTCAGGGGCTGTGCAGCTCGACCTTAGGCTCGACAGGGAAATGTTTATCCAAAGAGTTAACGCGGGTGAGTAATCCAGGACGCTCCTGCCAGGGCTCGGGGGGTGGGATTCCCGTAAACAGCCAGGCCCTTTGAACTCAGGGCTTTTATTTTATGTCATCCTCCAACCACTAAACCAACATGCCACCGTGGAGGCCTTCCCTGCTCAGCCAAAACTCAGATTAAGCCATGGAAATTTAAGCTGGGAGTATCATTTTGGATGGGTCTTGTGTTTGTCACCTCGTCCTCTTTAATTCACTCCATCCCGAGCTTGGCCAAGTGCTGTTTGTGCAGTGCAGGGGTTGTCCCAGCCCCAGGAAAGCTGTCCTGGGCTCTGTGGAACACCTGCAGATATGGACATGGAGTGGCACAACCAAAGAGGGGAAAGATGAGGGAGAACCCATCATTTGTGTGCATAAATCTCCTCCTGGTTCCTTCCCACGGAAATTTAACCTTGGCCTGGCTGTTCCTTATCTCCCTGCTCCCAGTTTCCCCTTGTCCTGTGAGGGAGCAGCTCCTGGGCTGGTGGGACCACTGCTCCCACCCTCCTCAGTAATTTTCTGTTCAGAACAGAATTCACCCCTTTATCTGCTGATCTCAATTATCAGTCCTGCCAGAGAGCCACTTGAAAATGGTGATTTAATGAAGCCGTGTTCATTTGTTGCAGGATACAATAACACGTGCAATAAATAGCAGTAAATATCTGATTTTCAACCCTAAAAGCCCAGTTTTGCCCATTTTTTAGTGCTGATCACAGACATGGACTGGATTTGGGAACTGTATCAGCAAACTCTTGGAGATTTTCTGTGGATGTTATGCAGCTCAAATTCCCCCTCAATATTAAGACCATGCAGAGTTATGGGACTGAGGCATCCAAGAAATAATAGGAATAATGTGGATATTGCATAAGCATCCTCTTACAGTGGCATGAGTCATTCCTAAAGTGCCCTGTATATCTTTCAGGGTGGATTAAGGATACGAGACAGGGGAACCAGGAGGGCTCCTACAATGCTCCACAAAGTCTCCAAAATGGGAAAAGCCTTTTGAAAACAACCCTGAAAAATAACCATTTGTCGTCTGCAGTAAATAACTCGGTCACTGGGGAGGTCAGAAGCTAAAGGCTCCCATCCAGGGCTGGGATTAATGACCTGCAAAACACCAGTTTAAAAATAGGTTTCCAGACGGGCAATAATAACGAAGCATCTCCTTCCATTCCTTAGCCAGGAATGAAATTCCAGGCAGGAAAATGGGCTTTGCAGTGGATGCACGGGGATGAGTTAAGCAGTGATAGAAGGAGCACTGTGTAAATCAAGGGCCAGGGCCACCACAGGCTGTTCCTCACCTGGCAGGACAGCTCAGGGACACCCAGGAGTGGTTCCCTGTGGCTGGGACAGTGACGAGGGAAGAGCCTGTGGTGCCCTCCCTGCCCACGCAGTGTTGGTGTTGTCCAGCAGCCCACAAACCTCTCTGCCCTGCACGAATTTCCACTGCAGAGGGGGAATATTTATGAGGAGATTCAGAGGTGCAAAAGGAGGCAGAAACCCCATCTGGCCTGTGCTGGGGGGATCCATGAGCTGACTCAGTCCTTCATGGCTTTGTGTGCTCCTGGACCGGGCTGGGCGGCTCAGAGTCGGGCTTTTTCAGAGAATTTGGTGTCTCCCAGTTTGCCAGGATGGTTTTGCAAAATGTCGGCATATTTTTAAAAAATAGTTAAATCTAAAATTACTCTTCCATCTCTGCTTGTTTTGCTTTTAAATGGGGCTAGAAGCCGTGATTAAAAGGACAATTTCGTGCCTCAAACGGTAAAAGTGGAGGCAAACTGTGAGTGAAGCTCTAAAGAGAACTCTTTTACATTAGAATTACCACAGAATGTAACACATTCTGCCTTGAACGACCCTGCAGATGTCTTTGAACTGGGCTGATTTCTACAGGAATATTAATCCAATAAAACCCAACTCGAGGCCACGCAGGAGCTGGGAGATGATACCAAATACTTTGAATTTCTGATCACCTGTAGAATTCCAGTACTGTGCCTATCCAGACTCACAGCATTTTCATCACCTGGAGCTCGTCCATCTGCAAAGTTCTTATCTTCTTTTTGCCTTGTGTTCCTGTTTCCTTCGACCCAAGCAAAACAAAAATTCAGGTGGGGAAACTTGGAGCAGATTGAGCTCTGCTGCTTCCCTCTCCCACCCAGCACAGGACAGATGCTCTGATTTTCAGCCTGTGAAGAACAAAGCTTCCCCCTGGCTTCTTTATTTTAAACAGGAGAGGCCACCCACAGCTCCAAACACGCCTATGGAGAGGAAAAATAAATGGCTGAGCTCCTGGCCAGACACGGATGTGCAGAGCGTATCTGAGGAGGAGGAACTGTTTGGAAAAAGCCATTCCCATCCCACCCAGGTGCTGCCATGGATGGGGCCGGGGGCACCAGCACCTCCCAGCAGTGAGGAATGGCACGGAGAGGGAGCTGGGATGGCTGGGGACCATAAATCACCTCAGCCCAAGGGCAAGTTCAGCAAGCCAGAGCCGGGCAGATGTCGGAGAAGGAAATTTGGGAAGGTTTCAGCACAGAATTCCAGCTCTTGTTCCACAGGAAGGCAAATCCTGAAATGCTCCACCAGCTTGTGGAGCAAAATATCCAGAGAAGATCCCCCCACCAGCCTGAACCCACAGATTTTTCCCCTAAACTGAGGTAGGGGAGGGTGATCAGAGCTGCTCCTGGGCTCAGGGGGTTTGGCTGGGAGAGGTGCCTTCTGCAGGTGGGTTTGGGCTGGTCATGGGGAGGCCTTGGGAAGGCTGAGCTGGAACAGAGGCTGCACAGAGCTGAGAATAAAGCAGAGATTTATTCCAAGGCCTCCAGGATCCACCTGGGGCAGGACAAGAGCCTGGCCAGGGCTACAGCCAAGGGGGACCCAAAGTGGTCCCCAAATGGACAAAGGGTCACCAGGGCTCAGCCTTGGCTCAGTTTGGCTCCATTTGCACCTTGGGCTTGAATTGTCCAAGTGCAGCTGCAGGTTGGGAGGTCCCATCCTTCTTGTTCCTCCCTGCAGCCACCCTTGGCTGTGCTTTGGGGCTGAAAGTTGTCCTTGGTGTCCATTGGGGAAAGGATTTGTTTTGTGTCCCTGCTGTGTGCAGAGAGCTGAGTGACACTGACTGTGAGCTCAGAGCTGCCCCTGGGCAGCACAGAGCCTGAAACACAGCAAAGAGAGAACTCAAAGCATCACTGGGGAGTTGGGAGCACCTTGGGGTGATGCTGAGACATGGAGGGATCTCCACCTATGGAAACCACTGGTCCATGAGACAGAAGAAGGAACGAGAACAGAGCGAGGAGCCAAATGTTCGTAATTTCCACCCAGCTGGCTCTTTTCTGGATGTCCCCTCCACACCTGGAGCCACAAACTCTGTGTCTGCCTTGCCATGTGTCACTCTGAGGGGAACTGTCACTGTGAGAGCTTTGGGATTTTTCAGGACTTTGATTTTAGGTGAGCATTTTAAAGCACAGAGAACACAGGAGGTGGATGTTGGATCTGGAGGTTTCCCTTGCCTGCTCATGGAAAGAGCCCTCCTAATTCAGCAAGGATCAGGACTCGGAGCTGGCTCCCTCTGAGGATGGCGTTGGCTCCATGAGCCAGCTGAAATTTGAGAGTGGTTTGAAACTGTGTTTTTTTAAAGGCTGTATTTTCATGCCTCGCTTCTCCGTACAGACAGACAAATGGCTTTTCCCTTTCATGGAAAGTTGGGACCTACCTCCAAAAATGTCCTTGAGCCCGGGCTGAAGGCAGCAGAGTTGGCAGCACCACATCCCATGGCTGCCTCTCCCACCACATCCATCTCTTTGGGTCAATATTCAACCCTGGGTAAAGTTTGTAGCTGAGACTGGAGAGCAAAAAACTTCTATATCAGCCTCACTCCAGGCTGGAATTACTAAAAAGCATCCAGGTTTTTACTTATTGGACGTGAGTGTCCCTCTCTGTGTGATATTTGGAGTGATTTCAGTCTACCTGGTGTGGGAGGTTTCCTCCAAAAAGGGCCAGACCTGCACTGGGTGAAACTGGTGAGGATCTCAAGAGGGAAGCTGAGCAATGTCAAAGGAGATCAGCTGCACATGGACCTCAAATCCCTGGGGATGAGTTTGTTATCCACCAAAATTTGGTATATTTTGGATTGAAAAGGTAATAGTAATGAGGAAGGAAGAAAACGAGTGCATTAAATCCTGCTTAATTAATCTGACAGATAATGAGCATGAAACTGCCTTGGAGAAGGGGTTGAAAGTTTCCCAGAGGGGTGAGGGGGTCTGGGCAGGCAGAGGATGTGCAGCTCATCCAGCTCTGCTCCAGCACTGCTGTCCCAGTGTTGTTTTTTTTTTTTCCTTCCATTGCTCCTTCTCCCTATCCCAGTGCTGTATTTCAGGATTTCATCCCCGTCCTGAGCTCTGTGGAGTCAACTGGGAGCAGCTCAGTGCCAGGGATCAGGGGTTCCTTCCTGGCTTCAAAAAGCTCCTTTTATTTTACCCCCACTGGCAGTAATTAATACCAGTGCATTCAGGCTGTGCACTGTATTTTTTAAAGCATAACTACATAAATTCTGGATTAAGTATTATGCCCTGATAAATGAATAAATTTAATAAATCACAATTAAAACCCCATGCAAGGGTGGGGTGGCGCTCAGAGGTCTGTGTTATTCACACGAGGCTGCAGCCAATGTTCAACCCCACATTTCACGTTAATTAATGAAACCCTTAATGCAAACTTTGAGCTGAAGTGGCTCAGTCTCATCAAAACCAGATTTTGGGACATGTTTTCCACCTCAAGTGGGACAAAACTCACCTGAAACCTTGTCCAGCCTGGTCTGAATGTGAGCCCCAGTGAGGGAGTAAAGCAGGGCTGTTGTGTTTTAAGAAAAACCAACTCAGACCTGCAATACAAATAGGGGAAAAAAAAAAAAATAGTGCTCATTAAAATTGTCACCTGCATTTCTCTATCAGCATTTCCCCAGGCGTGCAGTGGAGAAGATAAATAAAAATCCATTTGGTTTCTGGGGATGTTTCTGCCAGTTCCTGTTTACTGAATGTTTTCCAAAGTCCCGCTGCCTTCAGGGAATTCCTATAGGAAATCATTCGATTTGTTTTCATTTTGTTTATTTGCTTACGTTCCACTAAACCACAGAGGCTGAAACTCTTCGGGATGCTTGAAAAAAAACCAGGATGTTTCTTCCTCCAGAGAGGCTCCTGCTCATCCATTTTCTGTCTCAGATGATGTCAGAATCATCTGGTGAGATCGCCCCAGCCAAGTGGTAAACATGAAAATTCAGCTTTAAATCACGTCCAAATTCTTCTCAGCTGGTGGGATTTCAAATGAATTGGATATGTCTCCTCAAAAACTCATTTTTGGGGAGTTATTTTTAAAGTCTTGGAGGTGGAAGTGGTGGCCCTGTTTGAGGCTGACACAATGAGAGGTTCCCTTCAAGGAGTTGGATTGAAATATTTCCTTCTTTTTTCTTTTTGTTAGGAAGTGAATGGCTGAGAAGGTTTGCAGAACAAGACTCTGGGATTTCAGGAGGTAAAAGGTCATGGAAGAAAATTCATTTTTAACAAAAAAAATCACAAAATATCGAGGTTATGAAGGAAAAAAAAAACAAAAAACAGAAGAGGTTGATAAACTTAGGCAAAAAAAATAAAATAAAACCAGGATATGGAAATGCGGGTGTATTTTTGGAACTGTTTCATTGGAGAGTTATTCACGGATCCTGAAACCACTCTGGCTTTTTTATTCATCAGGGTGACCTCGGCTCTGGGGCACACCAAACCCCAGCACCTTCTCCTCGTTGTCTTTTGGGATGGCTCTGGGCAGATTTTGCCTGCTTCTCTTTATTCCTGAAATATCACTTTCATCATGGAAGTTCAGACAACTTTTTAGTATCAAATCAAATCAAATCAAATCAAATCTAGTGACCTTTACATTTAAAGATATAATCCCCAGGATTTCATACCTCTATTGACAGGTCCGTCTAAATGAATTCTCACCATGTGTACCCAAAGACTGAAATTAATACTTCAGTTTACATCGAGTCTTCTATCACAGAGGACTCAGTTTGCCATGATCTGTTATTATTTATGAATATGAGAGCAGTACAAGTTCACTGTCCTTGCATAATGTGGTGATTTTACGGTGTCTACACTGATCAGACTCTGAAATATGCAGAAAATGGGGTCTTTTTCAGTTGTGATTGATAAAAAGCAAAGCTCTATAGTAGTAAGTCCTCACACTACACCAGAGTGGCAGCTCCTTGAGCTTCTCCATGACATCAGCATGTCTACGTCCTTTAACAAAGTGTGAGAATTCACGCCCCCATCTCTTCAATCAAATTATTTATCATTTATCAGAATTCTGGAGGTTTGAACCCTCCATACCCCCTTTCCTCCGCTGATTTCATCACAACACACTCACTTGTACTTGTTCAGCAGAAACTATTATTGCTACTGTGGAAAAACTTTTATTTGCTATACGATACAGTTCTTAGGACAAACACAGAACGGAAAAAATAAACAATATAACAAAAGAGCAGTGGGATATCGGTGTCGACTTTTAGGAGCGCGCGGAGGGATCCTGCCCAAAAACCCACCCCAAAACCCACCCAAAACCACACCCAGCTGCCCCCCACTGCTCCCCACGGCATTCCCCGGAGCTGGGGGGAATTTCTGGAACAATGGAAGTGCCTTGGGGGGTCCCAAAAATCTGACAGTGCTCGAAGTGCAAAGTCAAACCGCGGGGTTCATTTCATTCCCATTTGATTCCACAGCGGCTATCGCAGGAGCTTTGGTTTTAGTGTTGCTAATTCCAAGCATAATAAATATCCTTCAGGGTCTCAGCTGATTTATTATCATTTTAAACAGGCTGATGTTTGCAGCCTTTCGTGAATTTTCACAGAAATGTCTATTTCTAATTTCGGCCTCGCTTTTCGTTTCATTTGAGATGCCCCACCGGTATTAAAACCCAGTATTTAAAATATAATAATCACTCTCCCTGCTCCATTAGATATCTCTTAACTCCCTCAAACTGAGGGAATATGGGTAGGATTTGTTTTTTCTTGTCACCTTGTCAATCTGGAGGTTTTTTCCAAAGGCAGTTAAAAATCACTGAGCTGAACCACTGAGTTTTATTCAGGTTTCTGAACATTTTCCGTTCTGCTCATACTTTTTTTTACAAGTTCAGATAATGAAACTTGGTGGTCTCTTTATAACCATTTCCACTTTCTGTTTGCAGTTTGTAGAAATGTAATACATTTTGGCTCCTGTTAGGGATAATTGAAAAGCTGGCAGATCAGGAATGGTATCAGCATCAAACCAAAACCAGACGCCAACTTTTTTAATCTTTATGTTATCGATCACAGTGGGACTCGATGATCTTGAGGTAATTTTTTTAATCCAGATGATTATGTGAATCTAAACTCCGGCTGGATTTTAAACAAAGGATAAAACATTAAATCTTTGGGGGGTATTAACAGTGTCATTTTCTGAGAGACTCCTCTGATAACAGTGCACGGGTTTCCACTTCTGAATATTTTTTGTCTTTGGCTGGATTTTGTGGGGTCGGTGATTTTCCTGCTGTGGAAGTTGTTTGCGGAGCTGTGGAGTGAGATGGGCTCATGGAGAGCAGCTGGAGCTCTTCAGAATTATGGGATTGCCTCCTGTACACCCCAAACTTCCAGCATTTTATCAGCCATAGAGGGTTGGGATGGGCTGGGACAGGAATTAAATCTTCCTCTCAGGAACAGCTCTTAAAAGCTGGATATAAATCCCTCAGAGAGCAGCGACAGGAGAGCCACGTGGGCATTTCCCTGCAGCCTTAAAAGCACTTAGAGGAGATCAGAGCCCTGCCCTAAATAAATTCTGCCCCTGATTTATTCCTTGGAGCACTTATGGGCTATGGGAACACGATCCTCCTACAAATTCCCATGTCCATCTCTCTTCAGCTTTGGATTCAGCAGATCTGGATTTTCTTCTCCCTTCCAGTCCAACTACTGTTGGAGATTTTACTGAACTCTGTCTTCTTGATTTCAAACCTTTTCTTTCTCACAGCTGATTTGACCAGAATGGTTGGATGGATGACTTAATTTCAGGATTTTTTTTTTCCCCAAGTGGCCATGTTATTATAGAAAATTAATTTTTTCATTTTTAATTAAATTGTCTCCTCCTGGATGGATTCCTGAGGCTGTGCTTTGCATCCCAAGGACTTCCCAAAGGAATGATGGTGCCCAGGCTCTTCCAAAGATCGTCCCCCATCTCTTTGGTCAAGGAGTCACTATCAGAAGATCTAGTGGGACCAGAGCAGTGCCTTCAGGAGGGCGAGGAGGGAGGATCACATTTAAGGGCAGTGATTAAAAACCTGATTAACAAAGATTAAAATGGGAGAAGGCAAAGTAAATGCATTATCAGAAATCTGTCCACTCCTTATTGATCAGGAGGGCGGAGCAAAGAGTGTTTTAAACTTGTCTTTCTGCCTCTTAATTCATCTGGGATGTCTCCAGACCTGCTCTGGTTCTGAGTGTCCCCTCTGTGTAACATCTTGCACATTCAGCTCCTGCTGGGGGTTCTCTGCTTTACTGTGCTTTATCCAGGGGAGCCCTGTGGTGCCCAAATCCCCTGTCCCTGTCCCCAGAGCCCCCCTGTGCCCCTGCCCATGCTCAGGGCTGGGACGCAAGGCAGGGTTTGGCTCTTGGAGGGTCTGAGCTGTCATTTGCATTCGTGAAACACAATTTCTGCCCAGCTCCACCCCTTTCTCCCTCCAAAACCAGATGAAATATTTATTGGGTTGGAGTGTAAGGGCTCAGTGTTTCGTCTGCAGAGGAACAGGGGAGTCCTGGTTCTGACCAGAAGTTTCTAAAGGCTTCTTTGTGGCTACTAAGCGTTGGAGGAAAAACCACAAATTACCGTGGCCGTGGGGCTGGGCCCTGGGTCCTGGCTCCAGAGTTTCCCCGGGCTCTGCCCCCTCCCCTGCCGCCTTCAAGTGCTCTGCATCTGTGTCAATAAGTGCCCCGTGTCCCTGGCAAGGGAATATTGAATGTGCACACACAAAATTAACCTCTGCCAGGGTGGGGGGAGCGAGGGAAGAGCGGGGTTGTAATTACACACAAGACGAAGCTGTTACTGTGATTAACATATTTCTCTAACATGGAGAAACCTCCTTTCCACCCCGAAACCCCTCACAATTCATCCCCTGTTTGTCACTTTCTGGCTACTCCTCAGTTTTCTTTTCCCTGGCCACACCTAATCCCAGAATTACCTGGGCTGGTCCCACCTCACTCTGCCCTGGCACCTCTGGGTCCAACCCCATCTCCTTGTCCCAATTTTGGGGGGTTTTGGAAGCTCAGCCTGTGCATCCCAACGTGTCTCACTCTCCTGTCATCCTCTCAATCTTCCCACGAGATTAATTTGAAGAGAGTTTCAGGAGTTCAATGAGTCCAGAGATGGAGTTGAGCATCTATGAGATAAAAGCATGGTGCACAAAGGGTTAAAAGGGGGATATTTTGGGCACGTTCGGTGCCAGCTTTTTGTTGGAGATGGGAAAATGAGGAACACGGGTGGAGAGATGGGAAAGGAGAGTCCATCCACCCAAAAATTCCCAGAACAGGAGCTCAGAGATGCCCTTTTGGAACAAAGCTCTGCTGAGCAGCTCCTCCCCGTCAGCACATACCGGAGTCCCCCAGCCTGGAATTTGTGTGGATTTTTGGGATGATTGTTAGAACCACTCCAACCCTTCCAACAGGAACTATTGTGCTCCCACAATCTGCGCTGCTTGGATTGATCCTGTCACAGATGGCCCAAGCCGGGTTTTGTGAAATAAAAATATTGTATCTGTAATTAATCGGTGAAGATTTGGTAGTATTTCCAGTCAGCTGTTCAATAAACACGGCCTTAAAAAAAAAAAAAAAAAAAAGAGTCAATTGTTTATAGAAAAAGGACTATTTCAACGATATATCACCACGCTTAGAAAAATTAGTCTCAGGAAAATGTCCTTTTTATTTTTTTTTTAATGAAAATATTTTTCTTAGAAATAACATTGGTCAGCTGTATTAATGATATTGGAAGAGTTGGAAGTGACAATGAGCAAACCATGAAAAATGGACAGAAAACAAACACAGAATCACTCCAGTCCTGGACTGCTTTTTAGTTATACTGGAGACATTCCAGGGCTTCCATTTTTCCACCAGTGTTTAATGGGCTCTCTGTTTGCATTTATGTTTTCCTGATCTTTCAATCTGCAGGAATGGCTGCTCCTGGCAGGACTCGTTTAGGATCACCCTCTCTGTCCCCTCTTTGGAGCCCGAGTGCCTCATTTTTTTAATTTTTTTTCCCCCCTGAATTTGTAGGAAGGAAACACCCTGATATGAAGGCAAAAACAGGTAAATATGGAAAAGTTTGGGAATCAGGAGCCTCCATCAGTGGACTGAACTTGCACACGCACTCCCTGGAAAAATCCCTGCCCCAGAAGGTTTATGCCAATTAAAATTTTAACATGACATCAGTGAAATTAACTTAAATTTTGCTTGACCTGGAATTTAGGTCAGTTTAGATCATCGTCTTAGCAGGGCTGTCCAAGATCCAAAGCCTCGTGTAGAGCTGTGGGCACAGAAAGGTCCTTCAGAGCAGAGGTGGGCCCTGCACAGGCAGCACAGGAGCTCCAGGGTGGTGGGAGAGGATTCCCACAACTCCTCTGGCTGCCCGTGCAAAGGCTGGGGTGAGGAAATGTCCAAAAAGTGCCTGAGGAGCACCAGCAGCTGAATGGTGGCTCCAAAATGGATTTGGGACACAGAGCAGCTCCTGGTCCTGCATCCCGGGCTGGGCTGAGTGTCAGGGGGAGGGAATGGTTGGTTTGGGTTGGTTTGGTTTGGGTTGGTTTGGGTTGGTTTGGGTTGGGTTGGGTTGGGTTGGTTTGGGTTGGGTTGGGTTGGTTTGGGTTGGGTTGGGTTAGATTGGGTTGGGTTGAGTTGGGTTGGGTTAGATTGGGTTGGATTGGTTTGGGTTGGTTTGGATTGGCTTGGTTTGGGTTGGTTTGGGTTGGTTTGGTTTGGATTGGTTTGGATTGGTTTGGATTGGTTTGGATTGGTTTGGATTGGTTTGGTTTGGTTTGGATTGGTTTGGATTGGTTTGGATTGGTTTGGTTTGGTTTGGGTTGGGTTGGTTTGGATTGGGTTGGATTGGGTTGGGTTGGTTTGTTTTGGGTTGGGTTGGATTGATTTGGGTTGGGGGGACCCCAAAGCCCACCTCAACCCCACCCCTGCCACAGGCAGGGACCATTTCCACAGACCTGGTCACCTCAGCTTGGCCTGGGCACTTCCAGGCTCCATTCCACCCTTTCATATACTGAAATGATGATGATGGTGATGATGATGGTGGTGGTGGTGATTCCACAGCTCATTGGATGGCCCCATCATAGAAAATGCTAAAAAAGATGAAAACAAATCAACCCATCAGTTGCCCACTGCTTTCAGTGCTTCTCCCCCTGTACCACATCCTTCAGTGGTTCCCTCTTCCCAAATGTTCTTGTAGCAATTGGAGCTGTCCTAATTAATGCGTGTCAATCCTCGTTCAGAACTTTTGGCAATCATCAGAATGAAGAAAAAAATTAAGGAGAGAAAAGAAGAGAGAAGAAGAGAGAAGAGAAGAGGAGAAGAGAGGAGAAGAGAGAGAAGAGAAGAGAAGAGAAGAGAAGAGAAGAGAAGAGAAGAGAAGAGAAGAGAAGAGAAGAGAAGAGAAGAGAAGAGAAGAGAAGAGAAGAGAAGAGAAGAGAAGAGAAGAGAAGAGAAGAGAAAAGAGAAGAGAAGTCCAGAATACTGCAAATTGAAATAACGGAGAGGCTGATCATCACATGCATGTTCATGGGACATTTGAGAGATTGCATTTACAGCCTGGCCGTATTTTACTTTTCTTTCTTTTCCAGAGTGGACGCAAATCCAAATTTATATTCTCGGTGCATTTCGGCGGCAGCAGCAGTCTCCCTTCTCCCGGAGCACCACAGGCCCGCACACAATTCAACATTTTCCCTTCTCTGAGGACCCGGGAGCGCAGCCCGGGCCCTGCAGAGCCCGCTGCTATCAAGCGGTGGCAGCAGGCAGCTTCCACAGAAAAACTCCCTGCCCGTCTCCGCCTGCCCCACCCCGATGGAAATAGAGCCGGGATTTAGAAGGTGTGAGCTGGCAGCGCAGCGGAGCCTGCGAAATGTAAGAGCTGCAGTAGCCGCGGGGTTTGGGTTTTTTTTTTTTTTATTTTTATTTTTTCTTTTTTTTTTTTCCGAGGGTTTGACAGCGAGCAGAGCCGGGCAGGAGACTGGGATCCCATTCAGCATCAGCGAGTGGGAGAAGTGGCGGGGAAAAGGGAGTCATGAGCTGCTCTGGTCCATCGCTGCCGCCCAGCCCGCTGCGGCTGCAGTTGGTTTTGTTTATTTTCAAGGGAGGGAGGTGGTGTTTTTTTTGTTGTTGGTTTTTTTTGTGTGTGTGTGTGTTTTGTTTTTTTTTTTTTTTTTTTGGTGTGTTTTTTTTTTGGTTTTTTTGGGGTTTTTTTTTGTGTTTTTTTTTTGTGATTTTGTTGTTGTTGTTGTTGTTGGTTTTTTTGGGGTTTTTTTTTGGTTTTTTTTCTGGATGCTTTCCGCGGGAATAGCTGCGGATTGTCACGGTATCAGTGGGTGGGGGAGGCTGAGAGCTGTCTCGGCTGCCTTTCCGAAATTTCTCTCTCTCTCTCTGGAGAGAGTTGAGGTCACCTTTCCAGAGCATCCGCTGCTGTCCAGAGGGAGGAGGGCTTCCAAGGACTTCGGCACAGGCAGCACCACGCTTGGGAGGGTCACAGGCCAATTCAGCTCCGTGCCGTCCTTCTGCAAACTCCAAAACTTGGGAGGGTCACAGGCCAATTCAGCTCTGTGCTGTCCTGCAGGGCTCAGCCCAAACTCCAACATTTGGGAGGGTCACAGGCCAGCTCAGTTGTGTCGTCTCCTTCTGCAAACTCCAACACTTGGAAGGGACAGGTCAGTTCAGCTCTGTGCTGTCCTCCGAGGCTCAGCCCAAACTCCAGTATTTCGGAGGGCCACAGGACCTTCTTGCCCTGCAGCTTTTTGGCTCAGGACAGTGGGAATCTTCCTTTGGGGAAAGATGCCGGGTGTTATCGCCCAGATCTGAGCCCTGCACTGCTCCCACTGGGAATTTCCATTCCCACTTTGCATTTCCTCTCCTGCAGATCCTCACTGGAGCCCTGAGAAACCCCCCAGGTTGTCACCACAGGGCTTTTTGCCCCAGACAAAACCCAGTGAGCCCTCCTGGTCCTCAAAGCCAACCTGGCAGTGAACTCACACTCCATCCAATCTCACCCCAGCCGTGGGCAGAGCCTCCCCTGGGCCCGGGGTGAGATCTGATCACATTTTATTTGTTCCTCTGCCAGCTTCTGGCTGGGTTTGAAGCTGTGACTCCATCAGGGCCACGCCCCATCCTGAGGAATGGATGGATGGATGGATGGATGGATGGATGGATGGATGATGGATGGAGGAATGGAGGGATGGATGGATGGAGGGATGGATGGATGATGGATGGAGAGATGGATAGAGAGATGGATGGAGGGATGGAGGGATGGATGATGGATGGAAGGATGGATGGGGGCTTTGACCAGCACAGCCAGGACAAGCCTGCAAAGGGCACTTTTGTGCTCTGCAGGGCCTCCAGGGCCAGCCTGGCTGTGGGACTGGTGTAAATCCACATTGCTGCAGAGCCCAGGTGGGTGTGCTTCACTCCCCTGGGGAATAATGGGAGTTGTTCCCTCTTCCCGCTCAGCCACAGGGCGTGCAGGGATCTCCAGGGCTTGTTTAGTGAATAAAAACTAAAACTAGCAGATGCCCAAACACCTTGAGAGAGGAAAGCAGATTAAACAATCCATTTTTGTCCTTTAACTCATAAAACGAGACAGACAGCACAGCATCTTTAGGAGCTGTTTAGTAAGGAAGGACTTGCAGGTATCTGCAAGGCTCGTTTAGTAAAAACACCTTACCCAAACACCTCGAGAGAAGAAAGAAGCTTAAACCATCCATTTTTGCCTTTTAACTCATAAAACAAGACAGAAAACACACTTTTCACACACGAACTGGCAACCCTCAGGAGCTGGCAGCTGCTCATCCCCCTATGGCCGGGAGCAAGAAACCACTGTTTCTAAAACACATCTGCTGTTTTAAAAACGAAGGTTATTCCCACTTCTTTTCACCCAGATCAACGACCAGGCAGCGGAGAGAACGAAAGCTTCGCAGCCACAAGAATGTCCTCATTGTCCCGTGCCCACCACTGGGTTTCCACCAACACCAGCCCAGCTGCTGCTGGAATAATCTGAGTTTCTTGCCTGTTCTGCCCTGCTCGTGTGCCCACATTAAAAGTGTTGCTTTCAGCAGCCCCAGACCCACTTTTTTATTTTATTTTATTTTATTTTTTCCATCGCAGCGTTGAGCAGAGGCAGCCCAGCCATCCCTCAGACCATGACGTTGGTGAGTTATTTTCGGGGGTTTGGCAGAGCCCTCAGCAGCACCAGCAGCCCTCCAAAATGTGTGCTCAGCTAAATCTAAAAGAAATACTGAGGAGTCCAAGCGAGTCGCCCACCTTCCTCTCTGCCTCCCGTTTCTGCGGGATCACGTTCAACTCAAACACCCCGTGGGTGGAGAGATCCTCCTGCCTCGTCCGAGCGGATTGTTGGGGTTCATTTGCATGCATTTGCATCCCTCCAGGGAACGGGGTTATTTTTTTGGGGGGGGTGGGAGGGAAGGGGGAACACGTACCTGACGTTTCGCATGGAAATTTTTATTAATTTTTATTAATTTTTATTAATTTTTATTATTTTTATTAATTTTTATTAAATTTTATTAACTTTTATTAATTTAATTAATTTTATTTATTTAAATGTGTTAAAAATCCTGAGTTGTCCTCTGATTTTGAAGGACCCGGGGTGGTTGGGTTGGGAGGGGGCAGCTGAGCCAGCAGGTTTGTAATTCCCCGTGGTCTGACAGGGGATGCACAGCCCGGTAAATTCCGAGGAATTCCAGTCCAGAAAAACAACCACAAATCTTGAAACACCGATGAAAACGCCCAAGTCAGGGCTCCCTGTCCTGGGGGAAGCTCAAGGGCTACAAGGAGGTCTGCAAAGAGCAGATATTCCTCAAGTGGCTGAGGGGATTTGGGTTTTTCAGGCACCTCTTCTGTCTGCGGAGACCCCCCCAGAACTGCCCAAATCACCCCCAGAAAAGGAATTTTAAAATTTATCAGAGATTTGACCCTCCTGTGGTGACCTCTCCCCATGCAGGAACAGTCAGTAACAAATCTGATGTTCCTACAACTTCACAGCACAACTTTATCACCATTTTAATGTTTTCTTTTTTTCCTTAATTGTTTGGCAGCCACAGGAGCAGAATCTTATCCCTCAATGCTTTTGTTCTTGTCTCTTTTTGCTTTGGCCTGTTGGGAATTTTTCCCTTTTTTTCTTGTTTTTTTTTTTTTTTTTTTTTTTTTAATTCTAGATGAAGGCAAGAGCAATGTGTCATCGATCTGTCCCTTCCAACACTTGCATCAAACACTTTCCTGCCTGCAGAGTGGGTGGGAAAACCAGGATTTTCATGGATAATCTCTATGCCGACAAGCAAACAACTGCATTACGGATAACAACAAATAATGATTCACTGGGATGAGCTGGGAAGGGCTGGAAGTGCTGCTGAGCCTCAGACGAGTCCCCATCTCGTGGAGTGGCCATCAAATCTCCAATTTTATTGCTTCAGAAGGAGCAAAATAAAGCAAAATTCAGAACCAAGTTATGTTTTGAGGAAGGGAAGGGAATATTTATCCTCCCTGGAAAAACTCTGATGCCTGGGACCAATAGAATGTGAGCATGGTGTGGAGAGATAAGATAAAGAGCAATAAACTCCTTTTTGATTTAAAACTTTATTTCTCATCAGCAAGATTGCCTAGCTAGAGGATTTCTTATATATTCAGATAAATCCCAATTATTTAATAACTTAATTTTACAACTTTCTGCACAGTAAATGGAGAAGTTTGGGTGTCTTAGAGGGTGGTTCACCCCCTCTGGTTTTGTTTAGGATGGGATCAATCATTATTAATCCACGGTTTTTATCCTTAAGTGGTGGGCAGTCACAGGAGCAGAATCTTATCCCTCACTGCCTTTGTTCTTCTCTCTTGCTGCTTTTATTTTATTGCTTTGGCCTGTTGGCAATTTTTCCAGCTTTTGACTCCAGCTGGACAGGATTACAATCCTTGATTTCAAATTTAAATACCCGATCAATACATTCAGATGAAATAAGTCTGGATTTAATTCTAGAAAACGGAAAGTTCCTTTTGCCTGCATTTTAATTTATTTTCCTTTTACTTTATAGCAACTTTGCTCATATCTAGCATGAGAAATCCATCATTTCACTTTGGAAAAACAAACTTTCCTCAGGCCAAAACCCTCATCCAGGTTTACATCCTCCAGCACATTTATCAGGCCTGGTGATGATGGTGCTCTCCCGGACAGTCATAGCAGATAAATTAGCACAGCAATAAACACAAATAACCCCAATCACCATCCAAATATTAATTTTCTGTGGGCGTTAGGAAACTTGGTGGACATTCTATGCCCTCCACGAGGTGCTCAGGTAGTTCCAGGCTGGTGGAAATAAATAAAGGGGAAAATCTGAAGTTGAATTTTTTGTTTTTAATTTTCTTTTTGGGGGGGGTTTGGGATGTTTTGTTGTTGTTGTTTTTGTGGGGTTTTGGGTTTTTTTTTTGGTGGTGGTGAGTCTGTACTCAATAATGGCGAGGGACTGATGTTGATGTCCACCCCGTGGGTTTCCAGGACTCACAAATCTTTCCATCATCAGGACGGCGAGGTGGCAGCGCCAGCGGCAGGAATCGGCCGCGGTTTTCCTCAAAGGAACCAGCCTGCACCATCGACATGGGAAAACCATCCAGCAGCACTTCTCCCAGGAGGGGTGTGATCCAAGGAAAGCAAACACCCAGCTCCAGCCATCCCAGAAGGAGCCTGCCCAGGGCACGCCGGGGTGCTGCTGGAAGGGGCAGCGGCCATCCGTGATCCGTCATTCCCGAGCTCCCTGATCCTATCGCGCTGCTCGGAGCTGGATTCATGTGGTGCCAAGCTCCAGATGTAAACACTGCTCCTGGTGCCAGGCAGGAACATCAGAGCCCTCACAGGGGCACGTGGGAGGGAGGAGGGGGTTGGTTGGGAATAAATGGCTCCTCACGCCGCTGGAAATGGTCGTTTCCAATCGATTTCGGGCTGGTTTTCCAGCAGTGCCTTCTGCAGGTCTGTAGCTGACTCAGACCATCAGAAACAAGGGATGTGTTCGGTGATTTCCAAGGATTTCAGGATCCTGGGGCTGCTCCCCTAGGTGAGGGGAAATGACTGCTGTCTTCAAGGCAGGGAAAACACGGCCCAGTTGTTCAAAGCAGAAAGGATTGATGCCCCCACGCTGGGCACAAGGCACAGCGAAGGGACTTGGAACGGGATAAAAGGGACAAATTTGTCACAAGAGCAATGAAAGCTTCCACCAACAATAGCGTGAGGCATTAATAAAGCCATTACCTTCACCCAGGTTTTCTTGAACTTTCTGTTCCAATCAGTAGCGGTTTGTAGCTCCAAATCATTTCAGATCTATTTCCAGCAGCATAATTAGACTGCAGGGTTTTAAAAGCTTTCCCAAAGCAGGGCTGGGGCTCGGCACAATATGGCAGCCACCTCTGGCTCTGCTATTCCCACCAAACTGTGGGAGAAACTTCTTTTTTCCTCCCTCTCTGGGAAAGCCGTGATGAGTTAAATGTCCCTGGGTTTATCCCCCTCTGCCTGTGTAAGTCTGGAGTCAAGGAAATTAGGATCACAGAATTAATCCTCTATTTTCTGTAGGTGGGAACTCTCTGCTCCCCTTTAACACCACGGATTTCTTCATCAGCAGGATTTCTCAGTGAGCACATCTCCATTTATTTACCCTAGGAGAAGTTTACAGCCAGGCTGGTCGGGTTTTTTTCACTCCTAAGCAACACCAATTTTTTTTTCTGTGTACTGAAATCTCAGCACCAGCTTTGTCAATATTTGGCCTTATCTTAAAGAACTCCAAAGCAGGGTCAGAGGAGAGTAAACTCTCCCTCCAGAAAGCAAATATCAATTATTTAACTACTGCTTTGGGCGAGTTTAGGAGAGAAATGGCAAGAAAGTCAAAGCCTGGCTCTCCAGACAGAGCTGTTGTGCTTTGATACAGTGGTTGTTGATACTGAACAAATCTAAACTGCCCCAGGGCAGGGTTGGATGGGATTTGGGGAAGGAATTGTTCCCTGGGAGGGTGGGGAGGCCTGGCACAGAGCAGCTGTGGCTGCTCCAGGATCCCTGGAAGTGTCCAAGGCCAGGTTGGATGGGGTTTTGAGCACCCTGGGATGGTGCAAGGGGGAACGAGAGTTCCTCTCCAACCAAAACCAGTCTGAGATCCCATGATTGTGTTCCTTTCACTTTTGACTGCAAGAAAAAGTTATCCCCTCCATATTTAAGGGTCTGACAGCACAATTCCATCACAATTCCATCACAATTCCATCAGTCCTCACTCACAGCTCTTTGCTGGAAGTACATCAGGACTGAATTGCAGAGTGGGAGGCAAGATCTTGGAAACGATGGGGGATTTTAACACCTCCCAGAGGAGGAGTTAGTTTAGGAAATAGTTGAGGAACTCCTGGGTGTAAAGTGCCAGTGGATGCAGTTTGGGTTGGGACCTGAAATGAGGATTCTTTCAGCTCAATGAAGAGCTGAAAGGTTCTGGAGCAGTGCTGGAGCAGGGGCTGACATTCCGCCTGTGGGGTTGAACCCTAAATTCCAAACAAATCAATAGGAGTGGATCCAGTGGAGACCAGTGGCTAACTCACACCTCCAAACCCCACGGCAAATTGGAGAAGAGGTCCCTGAAGCAGAAGCCTATAAAGGATTTATAAACTCCTTCGTGTAGTCAGAGCAGCAGAGAATCAGGCTGGGCTCGAGGAGCCCGTGTGTTAATTCCTCACACTTTTACAATCCCCCTTCCCACCCTCTTTACACCAACAGCAACAATAATGTTCAGTTGGGGAATATTCCCTGCCTGAGCTTTCTGCTTTAGCATTGTGTTCCTACAACATGGTCCAGTTTAAACTAGAAATTTCAATTTCTAATTTCTAATAGGAATTCCCCAGCAGAAAACCCTCAATTACCTGCCAGAAAGGCTCTGCAGATACTGAGACGCTCTGAAATTACCCCAAATTTGTAGAATTTAACAGAGCAGCTCCTTTAATATCCCCTCTCAGCAGCACTGGAGAGCAGAATTAGCCTTTTGAGAGTGCTTTCACTTAATTAAATAAAATTTACATGTTTGAAGAATAACCTATGTAGCATCAGGAAAAGTTTCCATGGATCCATCAGGATTAAAGCAGGAAGGTCTGAGCTCTCCCAGACTGTCCTGGCAGAGCTGAGCTCCAAACCTTGACCATCCCAGAGCTTCAAGTTTTGCACCACTCTGCAAAGTGTTTGTTTGATCCATGGCATCTCCTCCTGGTCAGGCCTGAGACCAGAGGACGAAGGATCAGAAGGGATGAGTCAGGAAATGTTTTGCTTTTCCTACATTCCCCCCAGGGTGGAAATTTTGGAGGAACCCCTGCCCTAAGATAACACTGATTGCAGTTTCTTACATACTCTGTTTCAGCTAAGTGAAAAGGAAATAATGAGCCCAGTGTTTGGCCATGGAGATCTGCCTGGTTTCAAAAAAAAAAAAAAAAAAGAAAAACCCAACCAAAACGCAGCCCAAATATGTAAAAAAGCAGGGAGTGAATCACTGGCAGTGGCAACTCTGTCAGAATTAGGAAATTAGGTTCATTAAAGGTGTGGTAACTTGATTTTCTATGCAAGCATGTAATGATGAGGGTTGGGCAGAAAATAAAAACTGCTCAGACATCCAATTTAACACAAACCCACCCAAAGCTGGCAGGGTGGAGCTCCCCAGCTCAGCCCGACCTCCTGGCTCCCTCTTTGGGTTACTTTTGCTCAAAATCGGCCAAATTAACCCCAAATTACCCCCCTGCATGTCCCCTCGATGGGAGCAGTGGGGATCTGGGGGTGCCACTCCCCAAACCCCCCAGAGGAGCCCCCACACAATTCCCTGCTCCAGCAGGAGGGAGATGAATCCCAGGTGGAGCCATGGCCCTGCTTTGTCCTTGTCTCCTCCTGCTGCTGCCCAGGACAGGTCCCAGACTCCTTATTCCACCTTTTTCTCCATTTTTGTTCCCAAATATCCATCCCTGAGCCTTTTCCATCACCCCCAGGACTGTGGTGGTGGCTTTTCCCCAGCTGGGTTCAGGGTTTGGAGTGCTAATTCCATTAAACCTCTCCACAGTCACACAAACGGGCTGGAATCATCCAGCATTCCCTGTTGTTCTGGATTCTCCAAGGTACATTTACGGATAAGTGTATGGAGGGTGAAGAAGTCTCCCCTCTGATCACTGAGGGAAAACTTGGAGGTGAAAACTCCTTTTCTCCCCAGACCGAGTCAACTTTCACCACTTCTGGATTCAGACAAAGGCACAAAACCAAAGAAACTCCAGCCTCGACCTCACTTTTAACAACTAAAACTTCACAGCTGCCTTCCAACTCACTCGCATCGCCTCGCTTCTCCTCAAGATGCTTAAAATAAAATTAAAGAAAATTTGTTTCCCAAACAAATTCCACGATTTTACTCCTTTCTAATTTCCCTGTGGTTGCCTAGCCCAAACAGAGCCCGGGTTAATTTACCCAGGGAGAAGGAATCACTCTGTTTATATCTATATATTTAAAACAAGAATCCTCGTCCGCCTTCTCTAATTCTCTGTGTAGGGTTATTTCTATAGCCAAAATTTCTGGTGGCCTATTAGCACTATATAAAACCCTAAAGATTTCCTGTTCCAGCAGGCAGCAGGTTTGACAGAAAAGCTGAACTGGATCCTGCCAGGGAAAAAGTCAGTTTGGGAGACACCAAAGTGCCACCAAAACTCTCCAAGTCTTGTCCCTAAATTCCCAGCCCAGCGTGGTCCTGCTTCCCTTGTGCTTGGGAATTGGAGGGGTGCAGGGAGCCCTTAGGGGTGTACAGATGTTTTTGGGGTGGTGCTGCAGCCCTGAGATGCTGGGGGATGTTGAGCCAGAAGTGAAGTGAAGCCCCTTCACAGCTTCATCGATAAGAGCAGTGAACAGGGAGTGAAATTTGGGGTTTGGTTTTGGTGCATCTCCTTTAGGATTCCCATCCCAGCGCCCAAAAGCAGGGATTGATTTACTACCAATTAATGTTCATTCCCACTGCCTCAATCAAACTTTGAGCTGTGGCCTCCCAAGGAGGGGAAAAGCCCCAAGGGACCCTCCAGGATCTGTGGCTCCATCCTCACCTCCGTGGGCTGAGGGAGCTCCAGGGGCCCCGGAGGAGTGGGGCAGGTGGGACTAACGTGGATTTTTTGACACTGCACATTTCACATTTGCTGTGTTTTCATTTCGCCTCCTGGAAGCTGCGAGGGTGAACATTATTAAAATTATAAAAAAAAAAAAAAAAAAAAAAGGGCAAAAAGAAAACAGTGCAAAGCAACAAGGGAGGTTTCTATCCAAAAAAAAGTCCGAAACCGGCTCCAATTGGACCTGGGTACGGAAATGCTGGAACTTGTACCCTCCAGTGGCAAAATAAAACAGGCTACCATTATTAGAAATTCTCTACAGCTAAAGATGTAACATCATAGCTAAATTCAGTCAGAGACAGGTCGAGCAACAAAAACCAGGAGCCAAGGCAGTCTAGTCTGGTCTGAAACCTGATTCAGGCACCAGATTATGAATAGATTTAACTGGTTTGCCAAATGAAAATGTAGATTTTGGCAGTGTTTGGGCTCCTTTTATTTTTTTATGTTTTTGGTGTGCTATATGTGGAGTCCTATTGCGCGCTGTGGGGATCTGAGAAAAGAGCCTTTTTATATTATATAACTGCTGGAGGCTCGTGTGAGTGTGTGTGGAACAGAAAAAACACCCTTAACCCCGCGAGTGCCAGAAAGGAGCTCGGCCCCTCAGGAAGGACCACACTCAGCACCAGGATCTCTGGTGGCTTCCACATCCCTGGAAGTGTCCAAGGCCAGGTTGGAGCAGCCTGGTCCAGTGGAAAGTGTCCCTGCCCATGGCTGGAGGGTGGATGAGGTGGTCCCTCCCAACCCAAACCACTTTTGGGTTTTGTGTTCACAGCCAAACTGGTTCCACCTTTCGTACAAACCCACCCTGAGGAGATCCAGCTCCTCCTGCAGCCATGGCTCAGGTCTGGAATTGTCTGCCCACCCTTTGTGGGGTAACCACTCACACCCAGGGCCTCCTTCTTCCCTGGTCATCTGGAGAACCAAAGAATCACAGAATATCCCGAGCTGGAAGGGATGCACAGGGATCTTTAAAGGCCAGCTCCTGGGTTAATCATGCTTTGATTAATTAAAGTGAAAAAACACATTCATCTCCCTGTTTGCCATGGATGTCCCCTGCAGAATCATCTGAAACACCTCTGAGAGAGACAGGAGGGTATTGCAAAGTGAAAAAAACACTTTTTGAATGCCCAGAGGCTGCAGCCCCCACGTGTACAGCAGGAAAAAGCAGCAGGAGATCTCTGGAGGTGCCTTTTGGTGACAGATTCCAGCTCCCCACGGTCTGCTTTCGCTCTGATTCCCGGCAGGTCTGAGAGCTGGGAAGGAATAAAAAAGGCAGAAGTTCCAAGAGGGAAACATCAGGGAGCAGGGGATGGTCAGGGGAGGAGGGGGCAGATCCCTGCTCTGTGCCTGCTCGTGGCTCTGCTCCTCACCCCAGGAGTCCCTCCTGCCCCACAGAGCCACCCCCTGCCCCACAGCAGCCCTGGAACCACACCACGGAACATCCCCAGGGGAAAGGGACGCACAAGGATCATCCAGAACAACTCCTGGCCCTGCACCCCAAAACAGGGGCCAACAGGGCACCCCAAACTCCCTCCCTGTGCCCGAGAGCATTGCCCAAACACTCCCTGAATTCTGGCTGTGCCCTGTCCCCTGCGGAGCCCCTTCCTATTGACCTTCAGCCCTCCCAGCCCAAGGGCTGCTTTTTTGGAGCTGGCAGCAGAACCGCTCTCCACAGAGCCATCCTCAGGTCACACCGAACCTCAGGGAGACATTTCCCACCTCAGCACCTCTTTCTGGACTCTGGGTTTTCTCTCACTGATTGTTATTTAAACAAAACCCCTCGAAAAGGGCCAGAACCCTCCCAGGTGCGGCGAGGGCACAGAGCAGCACAAAGAGCAGGGACAGCTCAGGGCAGCACGTTCCACACACTGGGCTGGAGCATCACCGAGGAGAATCCACATGCTGCTCGGGGATGTTCATTAATCATCCAGCTAATTTGTTTTCGCACGGGAGCGCTGACAGCAATCGAATGTTATTGTAGCAGCGGCGCTGCATAATCCCGACTATTATGGGTTTAGCAAACGACTGCTCTGTGTCCACCGCTGCTCCTTTCTCCATCCAACTGCAATTGTAAATTGTAAATATATCTATTTTCATTCCCATCTGCTGAAAGGAGCGGCCCCACCAGCTGTGGCCAGGGGGATGAAAGGATTGCTGCTGTCTGCTTCTTCCTCCTCCTCCCCTCTGGTCCTTATCTCAGGAACACGAGTTGAAATCTGGCCCAGAATTTAGTGAGTGTTCAGAGAGTTTTTACGAGGCGGTGCTTTCGCAGGCCGCTGTTGAGGAGATATATATTTATATCCATGTACACACGTGGATTATTGTGGTTATTTCTCCAGTAAATCTCTCTCCTGTTTGTACACAATGGGCGCAGGCAGCATTCACACGGGAGAGGGAAATAATCCAGTGGTTAAGGTTGACTTGGGATTTGAGAGACCTGGGTTTAATTCTCCCCTCTGCCACAGCCTGCATTTTAATACACATTAAACATGTTTATGTCTGTATGTGCCATGGAAAGGCCACAGAGGACATTGTCTGAGTTGTCCTCCAAAAGCAGAGCTGAACCCTCACCAGTCCTGGTTTTTGGGGGGAATCCATGATCAGAAAAGGGTTTTGATGAGCTCTGACCCTGGTGGAACAGGGACAGACTTGGACACATCCTTCAGGCCAAGAAAACCCCACCCAGCCCTTCCTTTCCGCCGTGCTGGCTGCACCAAATCTTGGGATCGTGGAATGGTTTGGGTTGGGAAGAGACCTTAAATCTCATCTCATTCCACCCATTGCCATGGCAGGGAGACCTTTGTTTTCGTTTTTCCACTACCCCAGGTTGCTCCAAGCCCCATCCAGCCTGGCCTTGGGCACTTCCAGGGATGGAGCAGCCACAATTCCCTCCCACATCCCACCGGGAGACCCCAGGGCTGGACAGTCCAAAGGGGAAGGGTGACCCCATACAGTGACCAACCCTTTCAGAGGAGCCCAAGCAAAGCCAAGGAATTCTTTTCCTCCCTCTCACTCTGCTCTCCTCCTGGATCCTTTACAGCGCCAAAACTCAGCACACTTTCTGTCAAACTGCAAAGTGGAGGTCAGGGAGCAAAACTGGGTCAAAACTCAACCCCACATGATTTTAAAGCATTTCAAGCTTAAGTCTAAGAATGATTTTGAAACAGATGGGCACCTGGTGTTTCCCAACATGGCAACTCCCTGCTCTGCCTTACTTGCAGCAATACACTCATAAAAATCCAGGGAGCCAATAAAGAGAGGAGAGGAGAGGTTTCAGGTGTTTACTGGCTGTAAAATTATTAATGCCAGCTTCAAACATGCGATTGTGGTGTTATTGCTGATTGTATAGCATTTAAAAAATCATAACAATAAGATATTAAAAAAAAAAAAAAAAAAGGAAAACCATTTGTTGCACAAGTTTCAGGGTCATGCAGGTGGCCTTTAGATTTTAAACATTTGGCTTGCTACAGGTTTACAACAGAGTCCTGCAGGAGGGTTTGGGGGGTTCATTTCAACCCCTCACCAAAAAAAAACCACACCAAAAAAAAGACCAAACTCCCAAATCCAGCTTAAGGAGGAGCTGAGGAGACACAGAAGAGACCAAACCATAAATACCTTGACACCCAGCTCTACCTGGGCAAGGAATCCTCCCTGCCTTTACCTGTTTCCCCCTGTTCTTTGTGGTCTCTCCGCCAGCAGGAAGGTTCTGCTCGCCCTGATTTTCTCACTCCTTCTGTTTTCAGAGGAGATCCTGCCCTGCCCCACGGGGACCCATTTTTCTGTCCTCACTCTGGGATCCCCCTTCATCAACCCAAATGTGTGTCAGGAACCCAAAACACGTCTCTGCTTCTTCCTTCCCCTGTTTCTGCCAGCCAAAAATGTGTCTGGGTGCTTTATGCATGAGGAGAGGTGACTACTGATGCTCGCAAATGTGTGGTCATTTTTTTTTTTAATTCATTTTTTTTTTTTTTTTTTTTTTTTTTTTTTTTTGCCTGTCAGAAAATCAGCCCCTGGAATCACTGATGCCTTGTGAAATTACAGTCTAATGTAACCAGCCGGGGTATAAAGTAACCAATTTCTTTATTTTTTAAGAAAATTGTTCTCCTGGAGGTTGAAACACAAAACCAAGACATGGATGAAGTTATTTTTGTCCCAAGTCAGGGGGAAATTAATGAAATAGCACCTCCCATTCTGTTGACATTGGCCAAGGTTGCCCAAGTGCTCAGTAATATTGGGGTTCCCGTTATGGGGAATGCTGCAATAACAGGAGGGATTGGGAATATTATACTGGTGGGAATGTCCGTGTCAGAGCCAACAAGAGGAGTTAAGCTCATGCTTAACTTGAAGCAAATAATCAGCCGGAGTCGATAGTTACAGGGCTGTGATAAAATATCTCCTTACACGCTGGATCAAATGTAATAAGGGAAAAATCTGTGTCCTGAAATCCTGATTGAGACATCAGAATCCATCAGCAAACACTGCCTGAAAAAAAAAAAGAATTCCTCAACAGATATCCAGGAGTGCTTATTCCTATTTAAAATGCTGGGGTTTCTCTAATTGGCTTGATTGCTTTTAATAATCATGATGTGTTTTTAGGAGCCCCTCTTCCCTTCCAGTCCCAGAGAGAAAATGCTGCTCAGTAAATTCCAAAAATTTATCTTGTGCTCTCAACTCCTCCACACAAAAGCCACGGGTTCTATCAAACTTGGCGTTGCCACCTCCACGGGATGAATTTGGGAGGGAAACAGCCCAGGGAGGCCAAAACTCCACAGGGAAATAAGGAACCCCTGGGTGAGAACACCACATATTGTTCTTGGCCAAACCAGCCGTTATTCAGCATCTATTTTTGATAACAATCTTTGAAAATCCAGATTTTTTTTTTTTTTTTTTTTTGGCTTACTGCAGTTCTCCGTGGAGTCTGGCATTCTGCACTGCCAGCTCTGCACTGCAGCAAAAAAAACTCCATCCCAAATAATTTGTCCAGTCAACAATAATCGCTCCACATATTAATAAAAGTGGCTTGAAAAGTTCAATATGGGAGCTAAAATTTGTTTTAACTCCGTGTGGTTTTGGAAGCCGGGATTGACATTCAATCTTGTTTCTGCTACAAAATGTCTTTGACTGTGTAAGTGTGTAATTATATGCCTCGATATAATTAATTGGAGGACATTATTCTCTTCTCACAGAGAGAAGGGGGATTATGTGGAGTTTCATTTGGCTCCCAGAGACACACTTTCCTCAGAGTATTTCCAGTGTCTTTTTTTTTTTTAATATTATTTAATTTAATCTCTGTTTATAGAAAACATACCTAATGAAGAGCCAGGCATCAGAGCAGGAAGGGATAATTCCAGCCCAGTTTCCACACGTGGAATAACCCCATCCATCACAGCTCCTCAGGGATGTGAGGATGGGGATGGGTGAGGAAGGAGCAGGAATCAACCCAGGCTCTTCCCCCATCCCAGTATTCCCAGTGCCAGAGGGCTGGCAGGGAACCCGTGGGGGTGATGCAGGAATCCCCCTCTGGGTTCAGTTTTCCCTCTCCCTCTGGATCCTGTGTGCAAGGAGGGCAGTGGTGCCAGCCAGGGGTGCTGGAGCTGAGCCTCACCCTGCTCCCCAAACCCTCAAAACCCCCAAACGTGGCAGGATCCCTGTGACAAGGAAAAGATTTGGGACAGAGAAAGAAAACCCAAAAGGACATTGCAGCATCGTGTGGCTCCTTCTCCTCTCCAGACAGAGACCTCATAAACATTTCCCTTCTCATCCTCCTCATACAACATCCCAAAAACATTTCCCTTCTCATCCTCCCCAAATGAGACCCCATAAACATCTCCCTTCTCACCCTCCCGATACAAGACCCTATAAACATTTCTCTCCTCACCCTCCTCACACCAACCGGAGCGAATTGTCAGCGAGGTGTGAAACCCAAAACCTGCTCCATGAGGATCCTGTTAGGAGCAGACCTTTGGCCAGGAGCCCTCCCTTCCCCATCCCATCCCATCCCATGCCGGGGTGCCCCTCTCCCCTCCCAGCCCTTGTACAGCCTCCAGGTTTCCCTGATGGAAACAACCCCGTGGCTCCTTTTCCACCGTGCCGGATTTCAGGCTCTCATTTGCCTCTTCCTGACGTGTGGCCCGTCACGTTCTGATTATCGAGAGCTCTCTTTTGAAGAGTTACCTGAGGTGAAGCCTAATTGGGCTGGGGGAGGATGCCAGGGCTGGGGAATGCTGCCAGCACCGCCGGGGGCTCCCACATGGACAGAGATCCCGGCCCTTTCCCGGGCTGATCTCACATCCAGGCTGTAAGGGAACACCAGAGATAAAACCTGGAGAGAGCTGGGAGCAGCAAAGGAGCCACTTCAATGCAGGGAGACCGGTCAGCCTTCAGCAGAATGTTTAATATTTAACGTTTAATGCATATCAAATGTCAGAGTGCAACAAAGGAGAAGTTTCACGGCTCCTCGCTCCAACCCTGGAAGAGTTTCCAGGCTCTGGCTGGATTTGGGAATCCAGTAGTAGCTACCAACACCATCTCTTAATGCTTCAATAAAAATATTCTGTTTATTCTGCCTTATTCTGGCATTTCAGGCTGGGTTCTGCCACCTCAAACTGCCCCAAGCATGTCCCAGGGGGTGTGGGGCTGATTTCCATTTGCTTTGCTGCCTTCAGGGACTTCACTGGCACTGCTGGCATGGCTGGGAATGGCTGGGAATGGCTGGGAATGGCTGGGAATGGCTGGGAATGGCTGGGAATGGCTGGGAATAACTGGGAATGGCTGGGAATGGCTGGGAATGGCTGGGAATGACTGGGAAGGGCTGGATTTGAGCTCTAGATTATCCTGCCATGTCCATGTATTTCATAATAATTGACTGGAAACAGCAGGACTGAGCTGGGCTCGGTGTCACCACATCAATTCACGTTTGTTTTCCCTTCGGTTCTCACCTGATTTCACCTGGTTTTGGCTGGGCTGGTAATGATTAAAGTGTCAGGTTCGAAGTCTCAGCTCTTCCCAGTAGATCCAATTAAATGCTGGTGGAGAAATCTCTTTATTTTCCTTCTTGTCTACCTGTAATGGGTGTTCATCTATTAACAGAGACACAGGGCAGAGACAAGGCTCGAATGCCATCACAATTCCCTTTTTGGACACCAAGAACCCATCTAAGACAGAATTAGCAATGGTAAAACCAGTAAATTGTGTCTGCCTTGGCACCTCAGAGCACAAACATCAGCTGAACATCCCCATCCAGTGATTTTCAGGAGGTGTTTCAAATAGAACCATTTTATCAGGATGACAAGGAGATGGTGGGGGGGAAAAATAAAATTGAGATGAAGGCATTGAAACGGAGCTGAAAAGGAAAAGAGAAATAAAACACTGAAACAAGTTTGATTCTCTCTCTCTCGCTTCCAGCAAGCGCTGCAGAACATCTTGATGTGGTCTGTGGGATTGTTCCCTCAGAGATGATGGAAAACAAACTCCCTCAGCCATCAGGGTTTTTGATAGGAGGGTGTTTTTCCATCTGATTTGACGGAAATTAGATGACTAAAGCGGGGAGCAGCGCCAGGGCCACCAGCCCTCCTCTCCCCAGCAGCATTTTCCCCAGCAGAGGTGACAAAGGCTCCTCCAGCAAACTCCCAGGTTCCATTCCTCAGTGTCCAGCAGACCACGCACGTGTGCACTTACACAAAAAAAACCCTGAAGAAACCAAACCCTTTCTTTAGCATTCCTCCACAATCAGATGGTTTAGAGATTAAGAGAAGAGGGGGAGAGGAGGGGGAAAACTCGCAGGGGAGGGACATGTAAGAAAACAAAGCCACGTTTTCTATCTCATCCTACTTTATTTTTTGTTTCTTTTTTTTTTTTTGGTTGAATTGGGTTTTGTTTGGTTTTTTGATTTTTTTTTCCTTGCTGTTTCCAGCCCCGTGTTGTGACTTTGACAAATGATGATGCAGGGAGAAGATTTATGCGGGGTCTTGGAGCATTAGCACATTATCATCAGCAAAACAGAGCCCTGGGCCCTCCTCTTTGGGGAGCCATTGGAAACTTTTTGGGAAGTGATCTATGGGCCCAAGGCCATCCCAGGGAATCTGTGGTGATGCCCAGGGAGAAGACACCGAGCAGGGGATGAGGAATGGTTCCTGAAAACCCCTCCTGGAAAGGAAAGAGGAACCCTCTGCTCTCGGGGGAGCTGAGTGTTGAATGATTTAATGGCTACCTTTAGGAAGTGCCTTTTGCTTTATTGCTGCCTTTCTTTTTTTTAATCTTCTTTCCTTTTTTTTTTTTTAAATATCTTTTTTTTTTCCTTTTTTCTTATTTTTTCCTATTCCTTTTTTTTTTTTTTTTTTTTTTTTTTTTTTTTTTGAATTTAAGGGAAAGAAATGGCTTTTCCCTGGTTTTCACCTCCCCACTCCAGCTCAGTGTCCTGCAAGGCCACAGCTTGAACTCGTCCTCCTTACAAAGATTCCCAAGCTGTTGACAGAGAATCCGATTGTATCAGGATGTTCTGAACTGATTGGTAGTTGAAAAATAAACAATGAAAAAATTAAACATAATTTTTTTTTTTTTTAAAGCACCCTAAATTAAATATATTGGTGTTTGGTAGAGTTTCTGAGTTCACTAGAGAGCATTTCCAGCGCTGCCAACTCCATTCTGGATCCCTTTTCCTCGAGAGCAGGGCTGCAGCTCCCAGGATTAAACTGGTCAGATTTTCCACAGAGGTGTCAGAAATCTCATGGAAAACTGGTGGGATTCTCCGAGCTACTGGAGGCATCGGCCCAATGCTCTTTCTCCTCCTTCCCTGCCAAAACTCCTTTAAAATCCTTCCCATTCCCTGCCCAGGGAACTGTGAAAAACTCCATTTGCACTGGCTTGAGTTGCTGAGGATTCGTTGTCCTCCTAGAACCAAATTTTGGATTTTTTATACTTCCCTAGAACTAAAATTGTCTTAAAGTTGTGCAGTGAATATCAACATTCCAGTCACATTCCATTTTATCCTCCAATTTGCTTTGGTATCCAAGGAAATCACACAGAATTTGGAAGTCTGTCTTTGAATCCTGGTTCATCTCTTGCTGAAACCTCAAGGCCTTGTTTCATTTCCAGATTTTTTTTTTTTGCTCTGAAATTCCAAGGAAGAATTAAGTCTTCAGAATGATTTATCTTCAAACAACCAAAGCAGAGACAATTTTCAGTTCCAGAAGAATTGTAGATTTCTTTTTTTTTTTTTCAGGAATTTCTGTATCTTTTCTAGAGCTACATAAGCTTTAGAAGGCTTTAGATAGTTTCACAGAAATTATTGAGAAACTTTGGGCTACCAATGAGAGAAATGCACAGAATTTTTTTTTTTTACAGGCATAAGAAACTGTAGAAATTGTATTTTTGGCCCCTAAATTCAGACTGATTAAATTGGTCTCATTGGAAACTCCATTTTTGGGCTAAACATTGATATAATTGAGGAACTAAGTCATTATTGTCTTACCTACAGTGGTCTGAATATTCTGTACGTCTTGGAATGTCACCATTTATTTGGAGATCTAAGTAAACAAGTAAAAAAAAAAACCCACCCAACAGAAAATAGGATTAGTAGAAAATAATCAAAGTTTCGAGGGGTAAACTTAACACAAGAGGGTTCTTTATCACTCAGAAATCTGCTGCACATCCATGTTTTGACCAGAACCGCCCCCGAAGGAAGAAAAAAAAAAACTTTAACCACCCTCATTTCATACACAAACCACCCAAATTAAACACATTTTTATAAACAATGAGATTTCAGGGGGCTCCCGTGGAAGATTTGAAGGTGCCCAGAGATAAAGAAAACATTTTTGGAGGCAATGACTTGGATCTTTTCAGCACCATTTCCAGCGTGGCGTGGCAGGATGATGGATGAGCCCGCGGCAGCCTCGTGACAAATTAGGGAATTCTGACAGATGTTGGATGCTCGGAGCTTTTTCTTTTTTTTTTTTCACTTGAAAAGGGAGCCTTGCTTTTCAGGTGCTCCCAAGTCCTCCGTGGAGTCTGGGAATTCAGTTATCAGATTTCTGGAAAGATCATCAGAGCAAAAATCCCAGTAAAAATCCCTGTTTTCCAGATCTTATCAGCGCTGCAAGGGAAACGCAGGACAAAAATCAGGGATTAAAAGCTGGATGCTTAAAAAGCTGGATATTAGAGGTGATGGGATGGCAACACCAGCGTGGTCTCACTTCTCCAAGGCATCTTCTTTCAGGAGTTATTACCTTTTTAATTTCTTTTTGCCGACTGTTCACCCCTGACATTTTACAGCACTGGTGGTGCCGTTCCCTGAGCCATTATTAATCCTCTGGATTATCAAACACAAGGCCAACAGAAAACAGGGAATTTTTGGGATTAAACCCCCAGCGTGGCACAAACCTAACCTCCAGGAAAGCACTAATAATCCAAATCCCACCAATTTCCCTGGTTTTGGAGCAGCCTGAGCATCCCGGGAGCAACTCAGGGAATTTTTTTTTTTTCCCAAGTCTGAGCCCCTCCTTGGTATTGAGATAACCTTTGCTGGTGGGTTCACGGCTTTGCACAAACCCACGTGGCTGAATCAGCTCCAATATTTTATCACGGATAGGAGGGGAGGAGGTCGGAAAAAAAAAAAAAAAAAAAAAAAAAAGAGAGAAAGAAAAGGGCATTTTCCCCAAATAATGCTGCTCAGTGTTGCCTCCAGCCCCGTGCTGCTGCCCCTTTCCCTGCTGGACAAAACCAGGGCAGTGTGTTTGGAGAGAGCCCCGCTGTAATTGTGGGCAAGTTCTACGGAGAGAGAGAGGGGGGGAAAAAAATAATGTGGTTTGTCATCAATCTCCCGGCGTGGCACACAAGGGCTGACTTGTTGAAATTTTGTAGGCTGTATTTACAGAGAAAACAGAGGCTTGGTGCTGTGCAGGGCCCTATCAGGCCCCGGGTCTGGAAGAATCATATCGGAGCAAGAAGGGAAGGCTTGAATCATAACCTTGTAGGATAATCTCGCCCACGAGGGAATGGAAATTGCTCTGCTCCTGTGAGCAGGATCAAAACCCCGACAATTTAATTATTGGGGGGTTATTTGTGGGTAGAGACACAGGCTGGTTTGAGGCAAGGAGCTGGCAAGTGGAAATCACTCACGTTGCTGTTTTACACGGCTACAGACAATGGGGAAAATGGAGGATGGATGTTCCAGCCTTGGAAAATGCAGGATGAGGGAAAACAAAGTGATGTGATGAGGCAAACCCTCAAAAGGGTTAATGCCATGATGATTTTTTGCCTTTTCTTCTTATATGCCTCATACATATTCTCTTATATACCTCATATATATTCATAGGATTTATGTATATACTTAACATACATACTTATAATTCTTTATGTATTCATTTAATTCTTTTTTTATTCATTTAATTCGAATATCTTTCCATAATCCTAATATTCTATTAAGCCAGAAAAGCAAACATCACAATTAAAAGCCAAAAAAAGCCCCTTACACTATCTTAAAAACCCAAAGCCTCCTCTAAAGTATATCTTACAAACTAAAATTAAATCCATCTAAAAAAAAAAAAAAACACCTTTAAGATAAAGAGATGTCACGCTATTAATTTACACCTCTCATTAAAACATCTTTCTCAAATATGCTGATTGGCAAAGCCTATAAAATTATATGCACAACCTACCTGTAAAGATACATTTCAACATATTCCACCTCAACAAATTATTACCCCATAAAAATCCTCACTAAATACTGAAATAAAAACCCTTTATCCCTTAACTCTTAATTTTAACCCCAAGGAAAAGGCATCAGGGTAACACAGGTCTGGGATTATTGTTGTCGTCCTGCTGTGAGTAGGATTCAGATTTCCTAATAAGGGATAAAGCTCACGATTTTCTTCACCTCTAGTGAATGTGTGAGTTTTCCAGAAGAGGAGAGCGAAGGAATTGGAGAAAAGAGGGAGAGAGGCAGAAATCTGGGATAAGTCACACGAAATATCCCCCCAAAGCAGCCAGCGTGACACAGTAATTTATAAAAAGCACATTTTGCTTTGGTTATCTTGTACACAGCTTTCGTCAGGGTGCTGCCCTTTATTTTCACTTGCCTGCAAAAATTACCTGATGAAATGATGGATGGAGGTTTTTTTAATTCAGTGTATGAAACGAAACAGGAGGGTCAGGCTGGGAGACTTGGGAGGGTTGTACTGCTCAAAACCATTCCTTTGTGAATACCATTGATGGCTCCCTTTCCTTCTTCTCCTCCCTCACGACTATTTCTTGGTTCAGGATTGTTTTTCTGACTGCTGTTACGATGTGGAAGCCTTTACACGGGGACAGAACAGGGCTGTCACATCCCCCTGTGCTGAGAGCCACCAAAAGCCCAAACGCAGGACAGGGGCTGCTTTGGGGCTTCATTTTTGCCCTGTAAAAATCAGGATCTGTTCACAATCCATGGAAAAGCAGCTCAGGAGGAAGAGCCATGCCTGGAGCAAGGTGTGCTGTTATCACCCTTCACCAAAAGGTGAAGAATTCCCGGCTTTTCCCAGCCTGAGCTGCACCTACCCCCTCAAAACAGGAATATCCCAGCCTGGCTCTCCCTGGGATGAGCTCCCTTTGCAGTCCATGCTGGGTATTTTCTTTTTAATTTTGTCATTCTGCACAATTAGAAACGCCAGGGAAAGTAAACCCACCCCCCGTGCAGCCTCATCCTGCAATCTGACCATTTTTTCTCTTTCACCCAAATAATTCCGGAGGAGATTTCAAAATAAAGCTGACTCTACCTCTTATTAATATTGCCAAATGAGTCACCCCCATGCGTAGCCCTAATACATAAAAGGAGCATTTTCTTTTGCTTCCATAAAAATATCCAGAGGGCAGTGGCAGGGAGAGTAAATTGAGAAGACCAAAGTTAAACAAAACCAGTCTCGTACACTTTCTGCAACTTCATTGTCTGCTTTGCCTCGTGCAGAAGGGGAAAAAAAAAAAACCCAAAAAACCAGTAAGGTTTTCACTGAACACGTCCTAGAGTTAAAGAAATTACCCTAAAGCCCCAGTGGCTGTTTTAAATCACACACAGACTGAATTTGCACTTTCTGCCTCGTCCAGCCCACGAGAGGCAGCTACTGGGGAATCGTTTGCAGTGTCACCCCCAAATCATCTGAATTGTGCCCAGTTTTCAGGTCCAAATCCAGGGCAGATTCATGGGGTTTTTCTTGCTGAGAGGGATGGGTTTGTTGATGGAGGTGAGCTGCCTGGAGCCCACAGAATTCCAGAGCAAACAGAGTGACCAGTCGGGGTGGGCAGAGGCGCTCTCCAAGGCTGAACCTCCCTGCCCCTGGAATGTGGCTCCCTTAAACCAGTGGCAAAGCTTCCCCAGAGCCCCAGGAGTTTGGAAATGAAGGGGAGGGAAAAAAAAAAAAAAGACATTTCTTTTGTGATTTATTGACCAAATATTGGAGTTTTCAGTATCGCATCTCACTGCTGCTCCGACCATCACAAGTGAGATATAAAAAAAATCAAAATTATCAACACGGGTCGTTGCTTTGACACAGGAATGTTTTAAAATTCAGGGTTTTTTTCCTTTCTAAAGATCCTATATTCATCTCAGGGGGAAAAAAATAAAATTAAAAAACATTTTCAAAGCAAATCTGGATTTTTTTTTTTGTCATCCTACAGTGAACGAGACTCAAATTAGGGGAGCATAAAGTTCATTACATTCTTCACTTTCAGTGAATGTGTGAGTTTTCCAGAAGGGAAAGGAAAAGAGAGGCAGAAAACTGGAATAAGTCACACTAAATATCTGTCTGAAACAGCCAGAATGACAAAATAATTTATAAAAATTATTTAATGGCGTCATCAAATATTCACTATATAAAGCAGTTTTTCGAGGATTATGAGAGACTGGAGATCTCCACTCTTAATTCCAGCCCTGTTCAATTCACCCATTTTCCTACTGGCATCATTCTGAAGAGCGTTTGGATATAAAATGAGGATTTTCCTGCCTGTTTGTCCACCTCAGGATGAAAACACAAGGCCCAAGACGAGGAATTCAATGAGTTTGCCCCACAGACAGAGCAATTGCTGCTCTCCAGGCTTTTAAAACCCACCCCGGGGATTTCGGGATGAGTTGATTCCCATTTTCAGTCCCACAGAAAGTTTCTCCACTGCTTCATCCAGAGCCCATCAGAAAGAATGGAAATTTTTCATTTCCAACGTGGGATTTGGAATTAGACCCCAAGCAGCCATGAAATGAAGGAAGCTCTATAAAACAAAGCATAAACACACCCAGAAATCACTTTTAAACTGTTCAAAATTTCACAGAGAATATGATTCCTTTTTTTTTTTTTTTTCTTCTTCCTACAGGATTTTGAAATCCTTTTATGGATTCACAGGCAGGAATGTGATTTCCCGTCACATGTCAGAGCTGGCTCGAAATGTCAGTATGAAAAAATAATAATAATAAAAAAAATCTCCTTTCTCTTCTTTTCAGTGACACACAATTCCCACAATTCCAGAGGGAAGACAATCATTCTGCACGGATTCACTCTGGCTACAAACCCGCCCCAAGTGATGCTGTTTGTCTTTTCAAAAAGTGCTAAAAGCACATGAAAATTAACAATTTTCAATGCCTCTCCAGGAGTTCCTGACTTGTATTAAAGGAGTTTTTAGGAGTTTTGCAGCCCTTTGTTCCAAATGCAGGAGGCAACGTGGCGCAGGCTCAATTATTTTTCACTCGATTTCAGATTTTTGCACTCAGCTTCTGTCTCCCTCTCTCTGTTCTTCACATAAATACCCATATAAATACCTATAAATACAAGTTCTGCTGGGTCTGTGCATCCGTATTCTCCTTTTTGAGTCCTTTTCAGCTGAGAGAAACTCGGCCTCCCCTCGGTTAATTCCAGCACCAGGGGCTTTGGGGATGGATTTCAGCATCAATCCCCCAAAGCCTTGTTCCCTCACCCAAGTCAATGATTGCATTATTACTTCTTCTTCTGTCTTCGAGGGGCTGATGAGATCATTTATTGTTTTTAAGGGTTAATAGAGCCTGTCAGGGTCTTTTTGCCTCACTGCTGCTGCAGGATCAGTAACAGCTCCCAGCTCCATGATGCTAAATCAGACCACACTTTCCTGAAGAAAAGAAAAAAAAAAAAAAAAAAAAAGAAAGAAAAAAAAAGGGGGGGAAAAAAAGCAAATTTAGCATGGAGAGAGGAGAAAGCAGTTCAGTCTGGTTTAAAGGAAGGGAAGGAGGGAGCCAGGGGGGGAACAGGGACTAACTTTGGAGAGAAAATAACAAACTTTAAGTCCTGAGGTCTTTCCTCTATATTGAAAAGGCAGTTTGGAAAGGAAATTAGTAAAAACAAACAGAAGGTGCCAAGGTTTCTTTATCATACCTGGAGTAGGATATGCTGAATTCCACAAGGCCTGGAGCTGGCGCCTGGTGCTGCCTCGGAAAAAATGGTACCCACGGCTCTATAAAATGATCTATTGGGACTTCAAAGTCGTGGCAGCCCCGTGTGGCACAGGATGTGCTCAATTAATTATGTGATTTTTTAAATGACAGGGGTTGGGGAAAGTAAAAATAATATTAAAAGGGCAGTGGGAAAAAAAAAAAAAAAAGAAAGAAAGAACATGCTGAAGAAGAAAAAAAAATAAAAAAAGGGTTTTTAAAGAAAATAATATTAGGGGGAAAATGGGAGAAGTAAACTGAAAGGCCTTGTTGTCTGTCTGCCAAACAGCAGCAGCAGATAAGGGCCGGGGTTGCCGTGGAAACTCAGGCCCGTAGGAGACAGAATCCAATTTCAGAAACCACAAAATCAACATAAACGTGTGCAAAAATAAAAAGGTTTGTTTGGCAAGTAACGAGGAGAAGGCTCCCAATGTATAAAGCAGATGAACCGGGGTGACCCCGGCCAGCTCCCAGCCGTAATAATGACCGTGTCCCCTGTAGCTGTGGCACCTCTGTGAGGAGCGGGGACACCACCAATTCTTGTCACCCAACTGCCACCCTTGGTGCCGGAAAACCAGTCCCTCACCTCCCTCTCCCTTTGCCCCCGTCCCCTAAAAAAAAAATAAAATGATTGAGGAAGGAGGAATGGTCATTAAAGCGCTGGGAGTAATCTCATTTTAAACCTCCAAAGAGGATTCCCGGCTGATGCTTTTAATTCGCTTTTCCCCCATGTATTGCCCACTAACAGTGCACAAAATCATTATATATGTGCACAAAATCATTATATATGAAAATAATTCCGCCTTTCTTGCCCTCAGTGTGGCCAGGCAAAAGCAGACCTTAAACCGTGTTCAAGTCAGGGAGATTTGGCAATTACGGCTTTTGCAGTTTTCCTGGGAGAAAAAAAAAATGTTATGGTGATTATCACAATATAATATTGATGTCACTGAAAGGACCCCAGAGTCTTCCAGCACTGTCATTGTCACTGTTTGAAGAGCACAGTTCCACAACCACGAGGGTTTTGAGCTGCTCTGATGAGAAAAGGGTTGGAGATTGAGGGGAACCTGTGGGATTAATTTTTTCCCAGCTTGCGAATCCCCAGTAGTTTTGTTTTATGAGTGTTTTTATAAGCACAGCACACCTTGTCCTTCTCCAGCCTTTCCTTTGGGGGTTCAGCTCATGCTTTACCCCCAAACTGATGGATTTTCTGCTATTTCCATAGAATCATGGGATGGTTTGGGTTCATCAAAGCTCATCTTAAAGCCATGGGCAGGGCTTCCACTGTCCCAGAGTGCTGCAACCTGGTCTTGGACACTTCCAGGGGCAGCCACAGCTTCTCTGGGAACCTGTTCCAGGGTCTCACCACCTTCACAGGGAATAATTCCTCCCCAAAAATCCCATCTAACCCTGCCCTACAAATTCCTGGGCAGCACAGCTGAGATCTTGAGCACTGCAGACACCTGAGAATTCCCTAACCCCATCCAAGGTTGACTTTGTCAGGAAGAAAACCTCCATGACAGAGAACAGAGCAAAGAGATTGAGGAAAACCTGAGCAGAGAAGTACCAGAACAACCCCCATTGTTACAAACAATTTGCATTTTCGGCCAAATTCGGAGAAGATTTTTAGTGGTTTGAGGGAAAAGCATCCCAGTGTCATCACTCCAGATGAAAGAGGGGCAGGGACAGCCTGAGGTGGCCGTGTGGGGCCAACCCAGCACAATGTGGGGCCACAGCTGGGCTTGGCAGGGATTTTCCCCCTTCCCATTCCCAGGATTCGCTCTGTCAGCACAACCTGGGGGTGGTTTCCCATCCGTGGGCCAGATTTGTCACCTGGCCTCTAATGTCCCCAGCAAAGGCAGCAGTGGCAGCTTCCCACGGCCAGAGCAAACCTCAGGAGGGTTTGTTTGTCCTCGTCACCCGGGTGCTGCAGGGCTCTCCAGCAGCTCTTCCTCCTCCAGGAATTCCGTGTGTGTGTCCGTGTGACCCTGGCATCCCTGGGAGGGGACAAAGGGAATGATGATGCCTCAGGTTCTCTCTTTGCTGTGTTTGAGGCTCTGTGCTGCCCAGGGGCAGCTCTGAGCTCACAGTCAGTGTCACTCAGCTCTCTGCACACAGCAGGGACACAAAACAAATCCTTTCCCCAATGGACACCAAGGACAACTTTCAGCCCCAAAGCACAGCCAAGGGTGGCTGCAGGGAGGAACAAGAAGGATGGGACCTCCCAACCTGCAGCTGCACTTGGACAATTCAAGCCCAAGGTGCAAATGGAGCCAAACTGAGCCAAGGCTGAGCCCTGGGGACCCTTTGTCCATTTGGGGACCACTTTGGGTCCCCCTTGGCTGTAGCCCTGGCCAGGCTCTTGTCCTGCCCCAGGTGGATCCTGGAGGCCTTGGAATAAATCTCTGCTTTATTCTCAGCTCTGTGCAGTCTCTGTTCCAGCTCAGCCTTCCCAGGGCATCAGGACCAGGACCCCCCCATGGATCCCAGAGACCTCCAGAGCCATGGGGGGACACTGGAGCAGGGCTGAGGATTGGGAAAAAAGAGCTCTGTGCTCCCACTTGGAGTTATTCCAGCCTGGACTTTCCCAAAGCACCCACAGGGTTGGAGGCACCGGGATTTTTGCATGGTCAAGTGGTCCCTGCTGTGTTCTGAGGGCTCCTGGGTAACTGTGGCCCAAGGATCAGGCTCAGATCCCCAAAAAGGAGATCCTAACCCACAGGCAGACCCCAAAAATCAGTGCCAGCCCTTCCACAGACCTCCAGAGGCTGGGGAAAGGGAATTGCTCCTTCTCTCCTGCACTTTTCCACCAGGATGGGACTGAGTTCCCCAAAAAGGAGCTCCTTACCCACAAACAGACACCAAAAATCAGTGCCCCACTGTGTTTTGAGGGCTCCCGGGTAATTGTGGCCCAAGGATCAGGCTCAGATCCCCAAAAAGGAGATCCTAACCCACAGGCACACACCAAAACCAGTGCCAGCCCCCAAACCAAGCTCTAGAGGTCTGGAAAAGAGAATTGCTCCTTCTCTCCTGCACTTTTCCACCAGGATGGGACTCAGCTCCCCCAAAAGGAGCTCCTAACCCACAAACAGACACCAAAATTCAGTGCCAGCCCCTCTGCCAAACTCCAGAGGCCTGGAAAAGAGAATTGCTCCTTCTCTCCTGCACATTTCCACCGGGCCAAATATAATGAGGGCCTATATTTTACTGGGCAGTAATGTTTAATATTTGACATTAGGTAAATACGCTCTCCACGCCGCCAGAATAATTTCACACAGCTTCAGGGTGGAGCTTTGAAAAGCTGCTGGGTAATGGAGTTCAAGCTCTCAAGGCTGGGACTTGTTTGGAAAGTCCCACCCTTAATCTGGGATCCTTACAAACCTTTTCCCAGCCTGTAAATCTTTGGGTTTGCAAGAATGGTTCCACCAAAAAAAAAAAAAAAAAAAAATTAAAAGCCAACACCTGAGGTCAGATCTTGTGAGGGTGGGGGTGCTCCTGAGGACAAGCAGTGATGTCACAGCAAGGAAAATTTCTATTTCTGAAAAAAAAAAGGGAAAAAAAAAAAAAAAAGCCTTGGCAATGCAGAGCCATGGAAAAGGACGTAAAGAGCAAAAAACACAGAACTGAACTGTAAATAGGTTTTGTGAAATATGGCTCTGGGTTTGTCCATGCCCCACAAAAGGAGCTTGAAATGTCTGGATATATTGTAAAGTAATTTTTTTTAAATGTAATTTTTTAAGTACATTAGCAGTCCATCTATGGCAGTTCAGGGGATGGGAGCAGCAGGGCTGGGTTTGAAATGATGGATATTTTAGAATGGAGCCATAAATCTTTCCAGGCTCACAATCGACTTCCTTTGGAAAAATGGGTGATGGCAAATGGAAATTTACAGTTGTAAGGAATCGTGTTTGGTGTCGATGCAGCAAACAGGGAACTGCTCCTTTTGAGGGGTGCTTCTCCTCAAATCAGATGGGAAAGATCCATGGAAAGGTTTCTGCAGAGGATGCACTGATCCAACAGCGATTAACACCTTCAAAATGCTGCTTAGTGCACGGGAGAACTTCAAATTGGTTCAGTGAAACAATGGAGAATTTATTAAATAGGGCAAACTTTGGAATAAAAAATGGAAATGTCGGGGGATTTTCGAGCAGCAAATCAACTTTCCTGAAGTGGTGCCTGGACTGCAGCGATTTCAGGGTCTGGGTTTGGTGGCACAAAAGTGAACCCAAAGTGATTCCAGCGTCACTCCAGCTGCTGCTCCCCTTTTCCTGAGCGTTCACCAACATCTCCTGGGTTTTCCTGAGGCTCTGATTGGAGGGAAGAGGCAAAATGTAGGATTAAGAGGACGGTGAGAGCAGCTCTGAGCCTCACCTGGCTCAAAAATCCCACCTGGGGCATTTGGGACAGGGATATCAGCCCTGAGGGTGGCTCCTGTTCCCAAACAGTGACCCCGTGGCCACTCCAGGGCTTCCTGAGATGTCTCCTCCACTGTTTGCCTGTGCCAGAGGATAACAACACAATGAATTCTCCCGGAATAGAATAACAGAGCCTCCTCAAACCACAACATTGAGAACAGGACTTGTTTCTCAGAAGAAAATTAAGGAGCCCATTCTGTGATTTATTCTCTCTCGCTGCCCCTGCAAGGCAGAACTTATTTTTCCATTAAAATTCAGCTGCTCTCCGAGCACGAGGAAGAGGAATGCCTGCAAACACCACATTTGTTAGGGCTGCTTGAGTCGGAATAAACTTCAAGTAGCACCTTGTTTTTTTTTTTTTTCTATTTAACCCGTCTCCCAGTGCTGTGCTGTCTCATGAGGTGTGTTTTCAGGAACGGAGGAGCAAATGGAGGTGTTCAGCTCTCCCTGACCCAGTCCCCAGAGTGGTTTGGGTGGGTGGTGGAGCTGGGTGGGCGCTGGGGACATTTTCTGCCCAACGTCTCACCCTGGGCAGCTCTAAGCTGAAAACCAGGCGGTGAAACGAGCTCTGGTTTTGGTGAGGTTGATTAAGCAAGACAAAATCAATTAATGTCTGAGACCTCACAGGTTCCTGAAGGCAAATTGTTCCAATTACCAGCACCTGAGAGCAAATTAGGAGCAATTAAAAGGAGCAGCTGGGATTTCACTGAGTTACCCTTGTCACTGTCATCTCTGTTCCATTCCAGGCTCATTAAAAAGGTATTTTGCCCATTACATTTTATTTCAAGGGTGGCATTTTTCATTTTAAATAGTCACAACCACAGTTTGTACATTTGGAAACAGTCCCTAAAGTGGAGATGGGTGAGGGATGTGAGTGTTTTATACTGACTGTGGTTCAGGTAAAACCTCTGCAGGGGCTGTTGTTGTTACAAATTCCAAGAGCTGATTTGCCTGAGAAGGTTCTGGAAAATCCAGAGCTCTGTGCATAGCTTTGGCCTTCCTGCAATGCCTCCCTCAGAAAGACAAATTAAAATCCATTTTTCTCCTCATCATCTCTCCTGAAACAAAGCAACAGGGCCTGGTTTCATTGGGAAACACTCCCAAGAATCATGCCAGATTCCCATCAGGGAAGGCTTTGGTCGAGCATCTTTGAAATATTAATTAGCCCCACCTCACTCCAGTTCTCACACAGAACTTGGGAATTTAGATTTCAATTCCTCAGCATCACACAGGAAACAGGAATCCCAGTTCATGATATTCCCCAAGAGACTTAACTACCCTTAACTCATTCCAACCAAAAGACAAATGGACTCCCCACAGCCTGGCACTGTCAAATCCAACCTTCCCCACCTGACCTTTCCTTCCTGTCATTCTGCTCCAGGCCTTTTCCCACCTCAATTCCCAAATCTTTTGGATATTCCCCGTCACCTGCACCCCCAGTCTCATCCCAATGCTTTGGGTGCTGTGGTTTCCGTGGTGGAAGGGTTCCTGCCCAGCAGGGAATGTTCCTGGGCAGTGGGAGGCAGGATCAGCCCCAGGAACAAAGGCACTTTAATTGCATTTTCCCCATGGATTGATCCAGCTTGTCTCTTCATTGCTGCTGAATCCAAATCCCGTTGTAAAAATGGAGGCAAATCCCTCCAGCAGCAAAGTTGGGCACAAATGTCCAGGGTGAGGTTTGTTTTTTTTTTTCCAAGAGAGGCATTTGCAGCCACTCCAAATCCTGCCCAAATCCATCCCGCTGGGGACAAGGCAAAGAGGAGCTGGTGGAGATCACGGATTCATGGAATCATTGATGTTGGAAAAGACCTTCAGGATCACCAAGTCCAACCAGCACCACCGTGGCCACCATCACAGCGCTCAGGTGCCACATCCACAGGTTTTTGGGACACTTTTAGGGATGGTGACTCCAGCACTTCCTGGGCAGACCATTCCAAAGCCTGACAATCCGTTTGGTGAAGAAATTCCGGGACATACAGCACTGTAACAGGCCAGTGGGGAGGGGAATGGGAATTCCTGGGATTGGAACTGGAGTAGGAATGTGTAAAGGAAAGTGAGAGGTAGGCAAGAATCCTCCTCAGGGAAATGGGAAGGAGAGACCAGGCTCGGAGCAAGACTTAGGAAAAGATGGGGAGAATCCAACCCACACTTGTCAGGGAGTCAGGACTGCATTTGTTGTTGGACATTTCAAAGGTTAAGAGTGTCCCCAGTGAAACGTCGGCTGTTAGACTGGGAGGTACCACCCCAAGGCAAAAAAAAAAAAAAAAAAAGCAGCAAATTAAAAAATAAGCCTCACACCCACCAGTCTGCCACCAAATGTGCCCTGTCATGCCGAGGGACTGCTGGAGGAGAGGAGGAGGAGGAGGAGAGGAGGGGAAAGCAGCTCGTTCCAGCCCTAATAATTGTGATGATTCATCGCTCCGAATTACCCGAGCTCTTTGGGGACAGGAGCAGCAGGATCCCGCTGCTGCCTTTGGGATAACAAACACTAGTGGTAAACACTCCTTCCCCAGCCCCTAAATATCCACCTCACCCCAAAAATGAGTCACAGCTCCCACCCAGCTCCCCCGGGGCTGTGCCACCCTTCGCCATCCCCGCGACAGCCTTTGGGATCTGCTGGATAAACAAATCAATTTGGGATGGGTTCATCGGGATGGGGATGCCCAAGGCACACACAAACACACACGTGTGCACACTCACACACGTTTCAGGGTGAAAAAAAAAAAAAAAAAGGGTTTTTTTTTTGGTCAGAGGGAGTAAGGGAGGGCTCAGTGCCAAGGAAACGCCAGCGAGCGGCGCGTTCCACCGGAGGTGTTGACAGTGGATAATAAATCCCGGCCCTACCTAACATTTACAGGAACATTAGAAAATAAAGTGAAACGGCGTGAGCTGGTTCCCAGGGCAACCAGACAAACACAATAAACAGGCCTCAGAGGCAAGAGTAACTTACACCATCCTCCTGGGGCTCAAATATATCACTTTACATTAGCCTTCTGCTGGGGCTGCTCCTGAAAGCTCTTTGTTTTATTATTATTTGGAAGAAAAAAAAAAGGCAAAAAAAAAAAACCTTGGTATTTTCTTAGTGCAGATCGGCGTGAAATCGAAGAGTTCCTTTGGTTGCTGGTCTTTATAGGTCTTTTACTGCACATTAAAGCTCCTGTGCAAATAATAATGGGTATTAATAAATCTTTATAAAGAACTGCATCCCTCTCCTGCAGAAGAATATTATTAATAAGGTGGCCAGAACCCAGAGCCTTTGCTGGCCCAATAAAAAGCAGTTTTCTGGGGTGTTTTTCCTCAATACAGATACAAAATTAACTGTCAAATATATGGGGTGGCTAAGCCAGATTATTTTCCTGGTTCAACAGCCTTCCTCCAACTCTGCCTGTAACCAGACCTTGGGTTTGGATCTTGCTGTCACTGATTTTAGGGGAATGTCCTGGACCCAGCCAGGTCAGAGCAGCTCAGGCTCATTAAACCCCGGCACAATCTGTACAAAATCGTGACATTTAGTGGTAAAAAGCAGCCAGTAAATCTCTCCTCACCTGCCTATGGTGGGCCTGTGCACATACTCCATCACTATTTTCAGATACAATCCCCAAACACGTAATTTTCAGGATGACACCCTCCAAGAACACGGAGGTGGGAGCAGGAAGGTGAGACTTTGAGGGGCAAAGCAGTTGTGATAAGTTTGGGAACGAGGTGACAGCTTTGGGAATGGGACCTCAGAAGTTCCTCATCTTTTAAGACCACCCAGATGTGACTGACCTCCTGATGCATCACCAGCGCTGAAGGGACCAATTTTGGCCATTTTCTCCCACTCCTGCCCACCCACTTCTGCAAACATCGTGCTCCAGGCTCTCTTATTTATCCTTCCTGTGCCACCTTTTTGTGGTTTTCCAGGATTGTTTGTGCCTGTGCTGTCCCAGGACGGACAAACAGGGCTTGGCTCCAGCCTGGAGCAGTGTCCTGGTGGCTCTGACTGGGATAAACTGGGTGACTCAAAGGCAGCACATGGAACATGTGAATCTGGGAATCCTAAAAGAGGCTGCAGGACTCACTCAGCTCCTTTCCCTGCGCTCCTGAGCTGTCCTTGTGGGAAGAGCAAGATGAGAACTGCCTGGAAACAAAAGGGGTGCCAGCCCCAGATTTCCAACAGCACTCCCTGGCAATTCCTCCTCCCTGTGTTCTCCAAGGTTTTCTGCACAGGAATGACTCTTGGAAGCGTGGACGCCAGCCTGGCTGACAAGGGAAGGGCGGGGTGATCACATGCTCCTGATTTCTTTGCCACATTGAGCTCCGTCCTCTCCAGACTTCGCAGGGCTCTGGGAGTTTTGGAGCGACTCTGCCAAAACTGGAGCTGCTGCTGGGAGCACATCATCCCCTCCGGCCTGGTGGGTAAAAGCTGAGTAAAGGCAGAGCTGACAGAGTGGAGGTGGCTTTTTTTTTCCCCCTTCTTTTTTTTTTTTTTTTTCCTGACTAAATCACCGCCCTATTGATGACTAATTAAAATGAGTGAGGTCCAGATGGCCAGAGTCTTTAATGAGGCCAATTAAGGATCCGAATGTTTTCATACCGTGCCCGTTTTCCTAGAAAGACTAAGCAGCAATGGAGGTCCCACCTCCTGCTCCAGACCAACTTGATCCTGGAGGATTTAATACATAAAAGGTCAGACGTGATAAGGAAGAAGCCAGTGTAGGTTTTCAGCAGGTCTGTCCTGCCTCAGCCTCTGAGATTTCTGCCAAAGTTCACCCCTGAACACCTCAAAGCTTTATTGGGAGGGGTGTCCAGCCTCACTGTCTCCATTTGATGGGGATTTTTTTTCTTTTTTTTTTGCTGCTCTCCTGAGTCATGGTCATGAGGAGAGGAGCTGTAACACCATGAAGCAGAATTTCCTATTTCTAACCTGGGCTCACGAGGTTTCCACCCTTGTTTTGCAGGTTTGCAGGAGGGTGTCCAAGCAACTGCTCTGGAGTGTTTATTTGAGCTCCAGGAGCTTCCTGAGGCTCTGTTGTCCCAAGGGCAGTTTCTGTCTGGCCACCTGAGGTTTGCAGGACCTCCATTCCTGCCCTACACCACCCCCTGAGCACCTCTGGAGTTGTTTTTAACAAAACTGCCCATGAAAACACTCGGATTTTACAGGTGGGGAACGCAGGGGGAGAAGAACTTTTTGTATTGCACAGAAGGCAGGAAATAAAGCAGAAGATTCCCAATTTCCCAGCTCAGGCTGGAATTTAGCTGCCAAATCAATCCACTTGCTGCTGCTCTTCACGAGGGAAGCAAACAGAATCAAGTTCTTTCAAGGGTCAGGTGTCTGCACCTTCACTTTGATTATGAAATGCTCTTGGACAAAGAAAACCCGATTAAAGTTCTTCCAGTGGGGATGTTCAGATGAAAACCTCCCAGACCTGCAGCCACTCCTGCTTCCAAGTGACTTGAGGGATGCAAAAATTTCCCTCAGTCCTGGATTAGTCTGCAGACACAAAATTAAAACATTGTTCTGTTTAATAAATGAAAACCCCAATTTTTAAAGAATCCTTCTATTCCAAACCATGGGGTTTGGGGTGGTGTTTTTTTTTTTTAAAAAAAAAAGCAGATTTGGGGGTTTTAGTAATCCAAAAGGCTGGATAAAGAGTCCAGTTAAACATTTCCAGTTTTAGAACAATTCCACCTGACCCTGAGCTGGGTTTCAGGGGAGCTGAGGTGTTCCCAGGCTCCTCAGGTGAGCGAGGTCTCTCCCCTGGGAATGGCAGCTCAGGGATTTTGGGCATTCCGGAATGTCCGAGGGCTGCTTGGAAAGGAGCACGTCTGAGTGCACTGGGCTGGATCAACCACAGGCTCCGTGAGGTTTGTGGTGTGTCTGGGTGGAACAACAGCAGCCCCAGTCCACGGGAGATTTCCCGGATCTGGAAGGTTTATATGGATTACATACATTCCATGAAATGCCCTGAGAGATCCTTGGAGGGATCCTGGGATGTGTGGGAAATCACATCAGTGCTGACAGAATTCCTGGAAATCTGACCCTTCCCCAATTGTCCCAGAAGTTTTGAGTCTCAGTCCTGATGAGGGCCAGACAGTGACCACAGAGCAGAAAACACCAATTCTTGTGACAAAAGGCTTGGGTTGTTTGGTTGTTTTCCCCTCGAAAATCCACAGGAATACCAGAAAACAGCAATTCTTGTGATAAAAGACCTGAGCTGTTTGGTTGGTTCCTTTCAAAAATCAGAGAAATACCAGAAAACAACAATTCCTGTGAAAAAGACATGAGTTGTTTGGTTGTTTTCCCTCCAAAAACCACAGGAATACCAGAAAACAGCAATTCTTGTGACAAAAGACCTGAGCTGTTTGGTTGTTTCTTTTCAAAAATCACAGGAATACCAGAAAACACCAATTCTTGTGAAAAAGACATGAGTTGTTTGGTGGTTTCCCTTCAAAAATCACAGGAACACCAGGCTTTAGGAAAACTGTGGCTCTAAAATGTTCACCTTGGTTGCTAAAATCCCCAAACTGCTCCAGAAGTGATTCCCCACTGGAACCATTGCTGTAGTTTTCAACACGTGAGGGGCCAGGGAATATCTGGGACAATGAACCCAAAGGACCATAAATAACTAAATCTAGAGAGAAAGCCTTGGGTTGAGGAGGGAAGACCAAATTCTCTGCTTGATGCATTTCAGGACAGAAAAATAGGAATTAAATGACGAATTTCTTATAATTTCATGCCAAAAAAAAAAAAAAAAAAAATGCACCTGGCAAGGGGGAAAAAGGAATATCTGAGAGCAAATTCCTGCCTGGGATGTATTCCTGGGAAAATTTACAGGGAGAGTCAGAGAGCAAAAGGGTCCTGAGTTTGAGGGAGCAGACAGAGCCTTGTAGAAGCACGAGGCCATTCCAGGGCAGAAAAGTCTCCTGGGAATCTCTGACGTATTTTGGGGCTAAGGCAAACAGGAAAAGGATTTAGGGCAGGGGAGACACAGCCTAAAACCCCCGAGGTTGGGCTCCCTTTGTAGTTATTTGTGGTGCTGGGTTTGGTTTCACTCGTGGTTTCTATTCTTCCCCTCATCCTGAAAAAATGTGACCGATTCCAGAAGGTTTCTGACCAGTCCAGACCAAAACCAGCTGAGCCTCCCCATTCCCTCATCCCAGCTCCAAACTGGGATTCCCATGCTGGACATCCAGGGTGCCTCGGGGTCACCCAGCTGCTGCAAAGCCACCAGGCCTCTTTCTCCACTTCTTTCCCTCTTCCCTGATTGATTTGGTGATTTGTTCCCTGACTGATTGATTGATTGATTGATTGGTTAATTTATTATTGCACCAGCAGCTCTGTGCAGAGCTCTGAGAGCTCCTGGGCCAGGCTGGTTTTTGGGATGTTGTCTCAGGGTTTGTCTCTCCCAGCTGAGTTTGGAGCAGGGAGCAGAGCAGCTCCTGGCGTGGAGTTTTCCCAGGACATTTTGGGGAACAATTCAGCTCCCTCTGAGCAGCTGCTGGAGCTGCCTCAGGCACCTCCTCCTTTAAAAGGAGAAAAAAAACACCCTTGTGAGCCCTGAAAACACCAACCAGCCTCAACCTGGTCACCTGAACCCTGTCAGAATCCAACAAAGGGATGTCTAAACATTTTTATTATATACTAAACACGAGAGCTCTCTCTGACTGGCTTAAAACAACATTATTATTATTATTATTATTATTATTATTATCATCATCATCATCATCATCATCATCATCATCATATTTATTTTCATTTTTATTACTCTAAATTTACAAAAGGACAGGTCCCCAGTGGATCCAAACAAAGCCACTTGGAGCAGGAGTGAGGGAGGCACTGAAACGGTTGCGAAAGTCCACCTTAATTCTTCTTAATTCTAACAATCAGAATAATTAATTCTAATTATTTTAGTTTCTGTGAGTTGAGTATTGGAGGATGCCCCTCACTCTCTGTGACTTTTGGAAATGCCAAGGAGAAAAAGAATTCTGCACGGTGAGCAGAAACACAGAATCTGGTTCTGTCTTTGAGGTAATATCACGGAGGGAAACTTTCCCAACCAAAATGTGGGATGGCAGCAGCCAGGTCCTATGGACAGTGTGGGATTCTGTGGGATTGTGTGGATTTTGTGGATTTTATGGATTGTGTGGGTCTTGTGGGAGTTGTGTGGATTCTATGGATTTTGTGGATTGTGTGGATTTTGTGGATTATGTGGAAGATGTGGATTGTGTGAATTTTTTGGATTTTTTGGCCTCCACAAAGCTTCTCCTTTTCCAGGCAGCCAAAACCCCGTGACTTTTACACTCCCTGGTCCCACCAAAATGGGCTAAAACCCATTCATTCCCAGGAGCAGAGGATCTCCATCAGGAATTTCTCACACCTCCAGCAGATTAAAATTTTCCTCCACTAAGCAAATCCTCCTCACCCAAAGGGACTCCCCAGGCCAAGAGCTCCAAATCCTCTCAGAGCGATTTTAATCCAAATTTAACATTCAAATCCCTGGGGGCAGCTCCTGGAATTGTGGAGCTCCTGGAATTGTGGAGCTCCCCACTTCTCCAAGTGGGAATCAGAGGCCTGGTTCCATGACAGCTCGAGCTGGGCTGGTTTTACAGACCTGCAATGGAACTCATGAGCCACTCGCTCCCAGAATTTCCAACGTCACCAAGGTTTTTTGGGGTTTTTTTATTTTTATTTTTTTTATAGGAGGGGAACTTCAGGCTGAGTTTTCAACAATAAAAGCTGTTTCAGTGCCTTTCCCTCGTTGCCAAATTAGTGCTGAGTGTGCTTTGCTTTGCTCCTCTGTTTGGCTTTTATGTGCCTGAGTTTCCTAAAAAAATAAAAAAATAAAAAAGGGGAAGGAGCAGGGAGGGAACATGGAGCTTTTTTCCAAAAAAAAAGTGATGAATCCTAATGATAAATAGAAGTGAAGGATTTGTTCTCTGGGGTGCCACAGGAGAGCAAGATGTTCCTACAAATTTGCAATGGAATAAGAGGAGGGAAAATAAGTTTCTATCGACTTCCATCAGATTTATTTAAAGAGGAATCAAATCAATGAATAAATAAACAGTTCATTAGGCTGCCCTGAAGTGTTATTTAGAACTGATTTAAGGAACATTCAGAACGAAGTCTGAGCTAAGAACTGATCCCATTAAACCTCCCCAGCATTCCTTGGCTCCTTCTCCACTAAACAACCAGGGCTGGTCTCTGACAGAAACACTGGGGATTGAGAAAATTAAAATATTCCAACAAAATTCCCGGTTTGCTGGAGAAAATCAGGGTTTTCTTAAATAAAAGATACATCCTGGAAAACATTAAAGGTTTCTTATCTTTACTGAAAGCTAAAACATTTCGTTACACGCCTAAAAAGAGTCTCTTCTGAAGGAGAATCTCCATGGTTTTTGGAGAAGTGCCTCAGTTGTCTCCTTTTTGGTCTGTGGGTGACTGGGATGGGAAACTGGAGCTCCTGGGAAGGGAGATCCCAAGATAAGGTGGGAAAAATTGGCCTTTCGTTCATCCAAACTGCAGCTCCCCAAACTCAACACCACCAACCTCTCACCTTTTCCAAGAAGTTAAAATCCGACCACTTTTAACCCAGCCAACTCAATAATGTTCTTTTCCCTCCCCTTTCCATGACCCCCACCAAACCCTGGGATCTTTGGAGCCCGGGGAACATTTGCCATGAGGGAACAGCACGGAGCTGGCCTCGGGATTGGAGCTGGAGGATTTATGGCTAAATTAACATTACAAATGGAAAGTGTCCTCGCGGCAGCCCTCGGTGCTCTGACAGCACACTCAGCACATCCAAGTGGGGCTGGAAAAAATTCCCTCATTCCCTCGAACCCTTGAGGGTTGGTTTTGATCTTCCCTGGAGTTCCTCTGTCACAGAAATCATCCCCTGCTTGTTCTGTGAAGGATCCCCAGCACGTCCTGCAGCTTTCTCAGCCCTTTGCTTCTTGTAAACGGGTTATTTTTTGGGGGGGTTTCCTGCTGAATTTAGGATTTCTCCCTGCGTGCCCTAAGTTGTCCCATGGTTATCCATGAGCACTGACTTCCAGAGCAGTTGGGTTCCCCCTGGGTGGAAAGCTCTGTGTAAACACAAGATCATTCCCATTTAACATTCCCTTTTTTTAATTCCATCTTTACCGGGGGTCCTCACTGCTATTTCTTGTTCAAATCAGGGTGCTGACAACCCGTGGACATGGAGTTTTTTGGGTCTCTGTGCACAATTCCAGCACTGGCTGAAATTTTTGGAGGAATCCCAGAATTTACTCATTATCACTTCAACCACGATCCACAAAGGAGGGGGCACAGGGGGAAACATCCAAGGAAAATAGATAAAATCTCATTCCCAGTGTTTCCACAGGGCTGCCTTGTGTTTACAGGACAGGGTTCCTGCTGTGAAAGAGAAAGAAAATTATGATTTTTAATTTTTTTTTTCCCCCAAAAGAAGATGAGGAATTGGCTTTCTATGCCAGTTTTCTTTATGGATTCTCCAGCAGGAACTGCTGCCCTGTGGGGAAAGGGAGCCTGGAGCAGAGCAGGAGGGTTGGGGTGATGCCCTGCAGGGGTTGTAACTCCCTGGCCACACATTCCCAAGGCACCTGAACCATTCCAGAAGAAAGGAAAAGAAAGGAAAGAAAGGAAAGAAAGGAAAGAAAGGAAAGAGGAAAACTCGATATCAACCCCCCCCCATAAAATTCCACTTTTTTGGGGGCTCAGCTCCTCTCCCAGCTGGACAATTTTCCCCAGGTCCTGCAGGAGCCATTTCCCCTCCCCATGGCTGAGCCAACACCCCGAGGCTTCCCTGCCCCTGGGATCCCTCTGGAAAAGGGGCCTGGGAGCCATCCCTAGGTAATCCAGAGGTGCTGCTGATGTGCTGCTGCCATCCCAGCCCCAATCCTGTCAAACCCGGGGGGCTGCTCTGCTCGGAGCCCCAATTCCACCCCTGGAATTACCACCAGGAGCTGTTGGCTGCCCATCGTCACTGCTCCGCACACTTCATAACTCCCCGCACCAAATCCCACCTCCCAAATTCCCAGCCTGGCCCCAAATGCTGGGAAAAGCATTCACCAGTCAGCTCAGGAAGGCTTTAAAAATCAAAATAAGAAAGGTTTGGGCAATCAGGGCTTTTTCTTCCTTCTCAAATCCCACTTTTCTGGTTTATTTTTTAATTTATTTCCACCGATTATTCCCTGTCTGGCAGTGAGCCACTGAACTGTATCTGATTCTCTGATTTATTTACAGATAAATCTCTGATTTATCCACAGATAAAACCTGCAGAAAAAAAAATTTCATGTGTTCCCGTGCATTTCATGTGTTCGCTCTAATTGTCAGGGTTTAGACGCAAAATTCTAAATATCTAAAATAGTGGCCATATTCATATTAAAACACTGGATTTTGGCAGTGCCCTAATAGGGAAAAATACCAGTAACTTAAAAATAGCAGCGTGGGCTTTACCCTTGATTGGAAAATCAGTGAATAATCAGCAGTATTTGTTCTAGGAATGCTGCATATGTTAATATTTCAGGTGAAAATGTCAACGTTAAAAAGGAAATACTTTGGAACATGCCCTCCCTTTAAAAATGGAAGTAAAATTCTCCTTTTAAGTCTGAAGAAAGGAGAGCAGAGCAAACCTGTTCCTCCTCTCACAGCAAAAGCAATTAATAAATTAATATTTTGCTGCGGTAAAATGATTCCCACCCCACAGGATTTACCGGGCCACTTAATCCCTGAAATCTCTCTGGAAAATGATCCTGATTGCACAACAAGAGCCCAGATTTAGTCAGGCTCCAAGTCATGGCACATCCCAGAGCAAAGGGCTCCTTTGCCCAGTTTTCACTGACAGCCCTGAGCCTGAATTTCATTTGCCAAAGCCACGGACCCGATCATTTGTAAATATCTGTAAGTACGTTTGGGATTATCAAACAAATGCTTTGCTCTGGGTTTCCTCCCTCCTGGTTCTCGCAGGATGGGGAGAGGCTGTGGCACAAAAGGGATTTATTTCCCTGCAGGTGTGTGAACACAGGGCTCCTCCAAAAAGGGACTTTACTGTGCCCAAAATCCCGGTGGATTAGGGCAGGGGGGGGAGATTGGAAGCAATGCCCACCTTTGATTCCCATGATTTCCTCCACCCCAGGACTGCTCTCCCTGAGCAGGAGGATGATCCTGGACACCCCCCTGGACTCTGGATTTCAGGTTGTCTCTCCTCTCCGTGGGTTCCATTTCTGTGATTGGTTAATTCATTAAATATTCCACGGAACTGGACAAAACTCAGTTTTCCCACTGCAGGCTGAGACTAAAGCAGTCCTTAACGAAGCAAGACTGGGAGCTGCAGCACACCTGGAAGGTGAAATCTGTGACCTGGAACTCCTGGAGCCAAAACAAAAGCTGGAGAGGGAGATTTGGCATCTCCCTCCTGGCTTTTGGGAGGACTCCCCAAATGCAGCTCCACAATCAGTTTCCAGCAAATAAAAGGCAGAGAGACACAGCTCCATAAAAAAAAAAAAAAATAAAAACTTTCTGCATCTCATAAAACATAACATGCAGTTGCTAAATTAGAAATTCAGATCTTCCATGTACTTGGGCTGGCTGGAAATGGAGACTGCAAATTGCTTGTTAGAAACCACAGCGTGCTGGGCTGCTCTGGGTTTATTTTCCCCCCAAACTCCCTCTTCCCACTCTGACATCTTTTCTCTTTTTCAGACCAATCCTTCAACCACGGGGCCCGAGTCAGAGGCAGGTTTGGGTTTCAGGTCTCAGGTCTCTTGCCCGTTCTCTTACTCACATAAAATGCTACAATTAATTTATTGCAGTCTGGCCACAGTTGTTTTATTCATCACCACAGTGGAGCTCCTGTGAATGACGCCCAGGAGAGGCAATATCATCTCGACAAAACCATCCTGATGAAAGAAAGCTGAGAATTTGGGCAAAAACAGCCAGCTCAGGTACCTCCAGCGTGTTTCTGAGGTGATATTTCTCCCAGTAAAACATGATTTCATGTGATAACGAGGATCCAGCCTGTGCAGGGAAAGAAGCTGCACAGCAAACACGTGTGCGAAATGTCCAGAGAGGGAAAACACCACGGGAAGATATAGAATTGAGCTAATCGAGGTATTAGCTTGATAAATCCACAGATTTATCAATTTAAACGTCACACCAGGGGTTGGGATGAAAACACTGCCTTGGAAGGAGGGTCACACCCAGCAGGGAAGTGGTCCCAGCTCTTTCCTGGGGGTTAAAATGCAGCTGGGGAGGATGTGGAGGAGGGAAATGACCCTGTTCAAAGAGCTCTGGGACAGCCACAGGGTTCCTGATCCCCTCCTGGGAAGAGGATTGTCCATCCACAGGGAAAGGCAGATCCAGGGTTCTCCAAGCCTGATCTTGCAATTTAATTTTGATCAGCTAAGGGAACTTGGTGGGTCCTGGCCACTCATGGTGTTATTTAAGGATTTACAGGGGGAAAAAGATGGCTCAGCCTCACAGAGCAGAGCTCTGGGCAAGCTGAGTGAGGGTGGTTGGCCTTTTTCAGGAGTCTGAGCTGTGTTTTGCTTTGGAGACTTGTACACATGGCACTGGGGTTTATGGGCTGCAGGTATTCACCTAATTTGACTTTTGCCATCTAAACTGGTCTGTGTGAGGCTAAATCATGGCCTAGCCCTGGTCTGGCTCAGTGATTTCTTTCTGCCAAGCTGAAGTGCTGAAACGAGCTCTCATATTTTTTATTCTCTCTCTTTTTTTTTTATTTTCAGTCAATACCTGCAACGCTCTGAAGTCCCAGCAGCCTGGGCCACTGACAAAACCCTCTCCTTGTGCTCCCTGCCCATCGGTTTTCCTGCCAGCTCTCTTTAAGGGCTGTGCAGAACATGGAAAGGGTTTGCATGTTCACAAAGGAGTCACCAAAACACCCGGCCGAGACAGCGAGCTGGGCTGTGTCCCCATGACACAGAGCCATGAGGTTCCCAGACTGCTGCTCAGAAAATCCAGCTCGGTGCCCCTGCCCAGCTCTGCCTCCTGTGCCAGGAGATGTTGAAATTGGGCCTTTATTTACCACAGTGGCACTGACTTCATGCACCACGGCCCTTTCCACTGGGGCTGCCTCAGCCAAGGTCAGCATTGCGTAAAGCAGGAGCCCACAAATAGCAATTTCTTGCTATTTCAGAGGAGAATTACCAGTTCTGTTTGCATCAAGGAATCCCTGCTACACTCGGGACGTGGCAGAGCTGACTTAGTCAGAGTTTCTTGGATTAGGCAGCAATAAAAAAAAAATAAAAAAAAAAAAAAAGGAGAGAAAGAGAGAACGATGAGTCAGTGCTGAGTGAAAATGTGCTCTGAAGCTTCTCATGGAAATAAAACCTCCTGAAAAATCATCTGCTGGGCTCCTACCCCCACTTGGGCTATAGATTGGTGTGGACATGGCAATAAACACGTACATGTGAAGACTCCAGCAGGAACAGAGCCAGAAATGTTTGTGTGTAAACAGCACCAAATTCTGGGTAGAGGCGAGCACAGAGCCCAGGAATAAATCCTCAGGACCTGCACAGCAGAGCAGCACGTGCCCTTGTGCCTGCTTTGCACCAGAATTGATGCTTTGGGAAAGCCCATTCTCGGGAAGAAACGATGCTCTGATCCAGATTTCAAAGCTGTTTTTGATGCCCAGCTCTTGGTGGAATCACAGAGCAGATGTTCTGTGATCTTCTGTCACACATCTGGGGCAACGCAGGGACTCAGAGTTCACAGCTGGGAGCTCCTGACTCCAAACTCAGAGTGTTTTCCACATGGTTTTACCCAGAAAAGCAGCTCCCCTGGAAAACCTCCTGGATCCACAGCACGAGGGAGCAGCATGGCCATTCAGCAAAGTGCCTGAATCGTGGAATCAGGGAATCAGGGAATCAGGGAATCAGGGAATCAGGGAATCAGGGAATTGGAATGGGTTGGGTTGAAAAGGACCTCAAAATCCATCCCATTCCACTCCCTGCCATGGGGACAGGAACCACCTTCCACTGTCCCAGGCTGCTCCAAGCCTTGTCCAACCCAGCCTTGGACATTTCCAGGGATCCAGGGGCAGCCACAGCTGCTCTGCGAATGCTATTCCACTCCCTGCCTACCCTCATTAAACCACATTAATCCTTTAACTAATTATCATCTGCACATTGCATCTGTAACAGGAAATAAACATTGCTGTTCTTTTTCCTGATGGAGCTAACTCAATAATCAATTCCAGCTGAAGAGGCTGGCTGGTAGTTATTTGTTCAGGTTGTTCTTGTGGTTGTTTGCCCTCAGAAGGTGCAAGATGAGTGGATGAAGAGCAGGAAAACCACCCCAAAACCAGGGATCTAGAAACAGAAATGATCCAGAAATAGGAACAGGGATCCAGAAATAGGAACAATCCAGGAACAGAAATGATCCACAAACAGAAATAGGGATCCAGAAACAGAAAAGGGGATCCAGAAACAGAAACAATCCAGAAACAGAAATTATCCACAAACAGAAATAGGGATCCAGAAACACAAAAAGGATCCAAAAATGGAAAAAGGGATCCAGAAACAGAAAAAGGTATCTAGAAACAGAAATGATCCACGAACAGAAACGATCCAGAAGTAAAAACCATCCAGAAACAGAAACTTCCGTGTGATTTGGTTTCTCCTGCTTTGCTATGCCCAATGAAGGTTTTCCAAGGTGCTGCCAGCCCTGGTCCCTCTGTACCCCTCAGATCCCCCTCCTGCGGGGTCCCCCCATGGCCAAGAGCCATCCCCAGGTAAAACACAGCTGCCAACCCCACAGACACTTTGCAGGGCTCAGGGATCACGTCCTGCAGCAGGGAGACCCCAAATGCCGGACCCTGGTGGTGGAATGTCATTAATCAGAGGATAATGGACAGGAAGGTGGGTGGCTGCTGATAGTTTTGGCTCATTTCAGACGGTTTTGGGAGGCCGCCAGGTTGTGTGGAGAATTTTTGAAATGTTTGGAACAATAAAGTCCTTTACAATGTTATAAAATACCGGGGTGGCTCGAGTGGGTTTCAAGCTGGCTGTGGGCCAGTGAAACCTCAGGATTCCAGTCAGCTGTAAGCTGGACTCCAGCGTGTGTCTGGGCTGCCTGAGGTCACTGGAACCCCACAAAGCTCATTCCTCTGGAGCTCCTGCCCAACCCCAAAGCTCCACCTTGGCTCTTCAAGGCTTTGCTGCTGCTGGTTTGTACTTGATGGAGATGCCCTTTCCTTCAAGCCCTGTGCAATTGTGAAATGAAATATTCCAGTGGTGATGGGTAGGGACGAGGCTTCCATCATATTCCAGGCTGGAATCTCAAATGTGTCTTGTCACGAAGGGAGGTGATGTGACACGAGGGACAGACAGAGGCCTGCAGGGATGTGAGGAGTGGAATCCTGGAATCATTCAGTGGTTTGGGTTGGAGAAGAACTTTAGAGGTCCCATGTGGCCCATGGAGACTAAACCTGGAGAAGATCTGAAAGGGATCAGTGGGAACATCAGGATTCAGCCAAAGGTTGGACTGGATGATCTTGAAGGTTCTTCTCCAACCTTAATTACCCTAAGAATCCTCAAAGAACGAGGGCTGCAGTCAGGTAAAAAATTCCCCCTGGCTTTGGCTTCATGCTCTGTTGGCCCCTCAGCTGGGGCAGGACCCCCTCGTGCCACGTCCCTCCCACAGCTGTGTCCCCTCCCCATCCATATTCCAGCCCAGCTGCAATTCCCAACCCCGGCTGGAAAAAGCAGCTCCACATTTAGGATCAGTAAGGCCAAACCAAGATCAGAGAGTTCATAAATAATTATTGGGTTTGTTTCCGTGGGCCACCCCCTGATTGCACAAAGCAGTGAATTAATTGTGTTCCTATGAGGAAATGTCCTAAATCACAGCCCAGGCTCCTGATCCTTACCCACAGGAGGTTATCACACTCCCCTTAAAATTAGGGAAAATTCTGTGCTCTCTTGAGAGCTCTAACACTGAGGTATTTCAGCTTTTTAAGAGTAAAAGTTTCCCATTCTGGTAAAAGTGGTATTATTTCACATTATTAATTTAATATTGTTTTGTTTCAATTTGATTTTGGTACAACATCACTCTGATTTTTTTATGATTATTATTTTTATTCCAGAAAATCATTCCATTCCCAAACAAGACGCAGTTCAGATGGTTTTATTTATAGGAAAGTAAAACCTAAACCTGAAGGTATCGTTCCCTCCCTTCTGTGTTTCCATAAACATGATTTGTCCCAATAGAAAAAATGGGAGAAGTAACTTGTCATAATATCAGGCATCAAAAGGAGTCTGATAATCCCAGACATTGGAAGCCACATTTGCAAACAAAGCACCCTAAATGGAAACAGAGGAACTAAGAATTCACCAATTTCATTGCTTTTGCTTTCAAAAACCCTTTCGTGGTGGAAGGCTCTTGGTGTGTTTTGATGTTCCGTAAATTGAAAGCAAAATAATCAAGGATGGAAGCCCAGGCTCTCAGTCCGTGGGACTCTACAGAAGGGAAATTCTGCCTCTGGAGAAGGATTTTTGCTTTTCTTCAAGACAGAACCAACCTCCTGAACAAACCCATCTTCTGATGGGCCCTGCGCTGCTCCCTGTGACAGGGACAGGACCCAGGGAAGGGCTGGAGCTGTTCCAGGGCAGGTTCAGGTTGGATTTTAGGGAAAGGTTCTTCCCCCAGAGGGTGCTGGGCAGAGCCCTGAGACTGCCAGAGCTCCAGGAGTGGTTGGACACCACTCCCAGGGATGCCCAGGGTGGGATTTGGGGTGCTGGACCCAATCCTGGTGGTTCTCTCCTACCTGGGGATATTCCAAGAGCCCTGCCAAGGCTCTGTGCCGTGGGTTGTTTCTGGCCCCAGCTCACGGCATTTGTCAGGGACACACTTCCCCTTTTCAGCAGGTTTGTGTTGATCCCTGAAACGAAACCCGCTGTACCCAAATCCCCTCACAACGGGCAGGACTATCAAGCCCCCACGAAATAAAACAAACAGATAGAACAGCAAATTGGGCCGGACGTTCCTGGTGCTGCCGTCCAACCCCTCGTTGGGTGGCACAGGGACACGAGGGCTCAGCATTCCTACAGGGATCTCCCTGCTCCTGGCACTGCCCTGCACGGTCTGGGGGCTCCTTTCCCCGTGCACAGATGGCCCCAGCCCACCCACACACCCCGGAGCACACTGAGGCAGCCACAGGGACCATCCCACTCGGAATATTTCAGCGTTGATCATTTTGGAGGGACCGAGAGCTCGGAGTGTTTCCTCTCCCCAGCTCATCACAGAATAAATTCCAGCACGGTTTGGGGTGGAAGGACTTTAGGAAGATCATTTAATTTCACCCCAGCCATGGGCAGGGACACCTTCCACCACCCCAGGGAGCTCCAGGCCCTGCCCAACCTGGCCTTGGACATTTCCAGGGATGGGGATTCCACAGATCTTTGGGCAACCTGATCTAGGAACTCACCCCACTCTGAGTAAAGGATTTCTTCCTAAAATCTAACCTAATCCTGCCCTCTGCCAGTTTAAAACCTTGCTTTTCAATTAATTAATTTAATTTTAATTAAAATTTCTTTTTTTACCACAGGGGCAAAGCCTCATTACTCTAGGCCTCCCTTTCACAAATGTGATCATTAAAGTGAAGAGGTGAAAACCTTTGGAGTTCTGAAGAAACAGGAGGGAAGTGGAAAAGAAGGAGGCTCCCCAAAGTGCGTGTGTGTGGTGAAAAACTCAGCATAGCCCCGCTCCTGTGCCCAGCAAATGGCTCAAACATCAGATATTCACCTTAAACTTGACATTTCCAGTCAGGTTTCACCCTGCCAGGGCAGCTCTGATGCACCCAGAGAACATCTCAGCCCTCAGAGCCTCCTGCTCAGCCCATCAGCCCTGCCCCAGCCCCTGAACGGCTCGCAAGGCATAAAGTCCTTTTTTTGTTAATAAAAAATTATCCCGTGATTATTGAGCAGCTTAAGGAGCAGTAACGTTAGAAGCCTTTTGAAAATTCCCATAATACTAAAATAAAAATATATGGTCTTTGGAATTCCCAGAAATGTAATCTGTTCCTGGAAGCAAACTCCTGCCGTGCAATCGCTCGCTCCTCCCACCTCTGATCCACCTTGGTGTCGTGAGCGGCTTTTAACGGCAGAGCAGGGGGATATATTGTGGTTTCACACATCCACAGGTTTTTATGGGCACTTATTCCTAACTAGGAGATAGAGAGACACAGCAGAGGAGGATTCTTTCCCTCCTCCCAGCTCCTCACCTCCCAGGACTGAAGGTGGTTGTAACATAACAGCTTGGGACCGGTTTTATATCAAGGAGGAGAAAGATAAAAAAAATAATCCCGGGGGCTGGCTGATGGGAAACTGTTGGAGGAGAATTCATTCCAGCCCTAATACCTGTGATCTGGGTTAACTGAGCACCAGGGTTCTTTCCTCACCACAATAATTTATCCAATTACTTCTCAGAGGGCCTGAAGGCCGTTGCCTCGTTTCGGCGTGTGGATAATTAATATTATTAGAGCAAATCAGCCTCTTGCCCAGTCGAGGTGTGCATGGCTTTATTCTGCCTTGCTGGTGTGACTTTTCTGCATGATTCCCTCCAGCTGCAAGGGCTGTTCTTCAGCCCAGAGTCTGTGCACATATTAACACCTCGCTGTGACAAGTCCCACCTTCTGGGCATCTCCAGCTCCTCTCAGCCAGGACCTGAGAAATACAGAGAGGACGTGATAAATCTCTGCTCAGGGCAGGTAATCAGGGAGAGGATAAAAAACCTGGATTTTTTAAAGGTTTAAATCTGTGCTCAGTGACCAGCAGGACAGGGCAGGTAACCAGGGAGAGAACAAGAAATCCAGATATTTTTAAGGTTTAAATCTGGGCTCAGGGCCAGATTATCAGTGACATGACAAGAAATCTGGATTTTTTTAGGGTTTAAATTTGTGCTCACTGACCAGCAGAACAGGGCAAGTAACCAGGGAGAGGACAAGAAATCTGGATTTTTTAGGGTTTAAATTTGTGCTCACTGACCAACAGAACAGGGCAGGTAACCAGGGAGAGGACAAGAAACTTGGATTTTTTTAAATCCCCACTTGATTCCCAATCCAACATGAGCTGGGCGATGATCCCTTCACCTGGTTTGTAAAGGAGTTACCCACACCTGGACATTCCTCCTTGTGCATTTTCGTTTTCATCCTCCCTGCTGTTCTTTAGAAGCAATGATTAAATTTTGGTTCTCTGTGACAGTGGAGTTAAGCTCAGTGACCAGTGTTAGGTGTAGATTTGATGCTTTTTATGTGCAAGCTCATTGACTAAACCTCAGCCCTGCTCTGTGTCTCATTTTACCCATCCAAATTTGAAAAGATTGGTCTAAATATATTTTTTGAGTCAATTAAGTCTCATCTTTCCATGCCCTCCCTGACATTACTACATTACAGGAATTTGCCTTTAAAAAAGGCAACAAAAACCGTATTTTTGAAGCAAACACTCCTTAATTTGGTGCTGCTTTTGATTGGCACTTCAAATTTTTTTTCTCTTTTTTTCCCTTTTTTTTTCTTTTTTTTTACAATCAGGATATTAGTAGCTCCTTTACAAGCTGCAAAAATAAACAAGGAAAAGTGAATGTGAGGTTTTGTTTAGGAAATTTTAACTTTTTTTTTTTTTTTTTTTTTTTTCTCTTTGGGTTTCCAAAGGGCCGTCTGGGGTGAATCAAGGCTGATTCTGGGTGCAAAAAACTCTTCTCCAAGAGATAGCCAAGCTCCTGGAACAACTGGTTCGTGTTAGCTGGGGAGAGACACCGAATGTAAACCATGTGCTCCTGGCTCTTGTGGTTTCGAGCTGAACCACAAACACTCAGGCCAGCTGTCAGTCTCCAGTCACAATTCCAACCAACCTTGCAGGGAACAGGGGGGGCCCTGCCCACCAATCGTGTTTTTAACCCTTCTCTGATTAGTGGGGTGGTTTAATGCTGGGAGTTTCTGTTCCTGCACGCTGAGGGCTTGGGGAAGGATTAAAGACAAGTTTTGGGTGTAATGGGGGTGAAAGTGGAGATGGTCAGGATCCTGGAGGGCTTGGGGAAGGATTAAAGACAAGTTTTGGGTGTAATGGAGGTGAAAATAGAGATGGTCAGGATCCTGGAGGGCTTGGAGGGGACTCAAGGAATCTGCCAGTCCAAAACCCTTCCAAGAGCCAAGATCACACCAAGCCCAGCTCTCCTGGCAGGTGCCTCCCCCTCTCCATCCACAGCAGCTTCAACAGCTTCTCCCAGAGCAGCTCATTTATGAAATGCTCCATTTTTGCCACTGAGCAGCTGGGAAAGGGCTGCTGTGGCACGAAGTCACCTGTGAGAGCAAGTTTGGGACATTCCCAGGAATGAGCTGCTGCCACCTGAGCTGAGGGAACAACCCCTTGGGCTGGACTCTGCTCCACACCAGAGCTCTGGGGGAGTCTGAGCTCAACGTCCTCTTTGCTCCCACTTTCGTTGGTTGGGATCACTCAAAAGTGAGCTCAGAGAGTGCCACAACCTTTTGATCCTTCCGTTGCCACCGCTGTGTGAAAATCGCCGGAGCACAGGTAACACAGGCTGCACGTTGCCAGCCCTGCAGACAGCCAGGCCAAGAAATCCAAGAGCAACATCTCAGGGAAGATGCCTGTGTGTTTTGGAGGACATGAGGTGAGCTATTTGCAGGTTTTTTTCCAGCATTGGAGGTGACCTACGTGCAAGGCAAGAACTGCTTGTCCAGGAACTGAGGCTGCTGGAGAAAACACACGGGGATAAAGCTGCATTTTAATTCCAGGAACCACGCTGGGTAAAAACCCGGCTGCAGAGAGCTCAGACACACCTGGTTGCAAGCCTAAAATGGAAATGTGCAAGGGTTGAATATTTTGTGAGGACATGTTCTATAACAGCATTGTTTGGGGGGCTAAAATATCCCCCCTGGCTGTAAGGCCTTGGTAAATCAATCTCTCCCACCTCTCATTCACAGGAATGTTTGTCTCCTGACGTTCTGTATCATATTTGGGGCTGCTGGAGGACTGGGGGCTGGAGAAGGGAGAAGGAGGGAAGGGTTGGAAGCTGTGACTTTGGATCTCATCAGCAGCTGGTGTGTTAAAATGAGTCTCTTCCCTCCATCCTCTTTCCTTCTCTTCCTACACCTGGTCGGGATCTACTCGGGGACCCCACAAAAGTTGTAATGAAGCACTTTGAACACAAAACCTTCTCATGTTTTCTTCTTCATTTAGAACGAAAACATTATTTTTATTTTTTTTTAATCTGGCAAAGCCCCTCAATGTGAATTTTATCCTGGGCTGATTTCAGCAGCTGAGGATTTACCCAGGTATTGAATGGAAGAAATAATGTCAGTGTAAACTGAGAGTTTTAAGTATTAAAGAAGGGCTGGGTGAAGATCTGGCTCCTGTGTTGTAGGAAACTTAAGGATTAAGGGTGAGGGTGAGCAGATTTGGGTACATCGGGCAGATAAGAATGGTTGGAAGAAGCTAAAATTGCTGCTTTGCCAACTGAGCTGCCGAGGGCACAAAGCCGCCCTTGTTGGAGAGGTTGCTCCCATTCCAGCTTTTCCACTGGGAGACCCCATGAATGAGAATCTGAAGGAATTATCCTGATTTCTTCCAGCCCAGCTCCCACACAGCCACAAGACAGAGTGTGGGGCTGTGGCAGCCCCCACTCAACACCCCCTGAGCAAATCCTGGGGGTCCCGTGCCCTCCTTGGGCATCCACCTCATTTTTGAGGTGCAAATGGCAACAGTGCCCTGGGGGTTTAAAGTGGGACCCGATTCCAGCGCCTCTGGAATCAAGGATTTTCAGCAACAGTGATGAGAAATGTTCTGTGTCTTGCCCCAGTCAGAAGGGAGGGAAAAGGGACCTGGGTTTGTGTGGGAGAACATTGTTCACCCTCTCCCAGCATTTCAGGGGCGCTGAGGGATCCCTGGGGATGGATGTCCCACTACTGACTGCTTCTGAGGGATGTCTGGGCAAGGTTTGCACCCCTTTGGCTCAGCTCATGTTCTTCCCTACATTTCCACAGCCTCCCCTTCTCATCTGGAGAGCTCTGGTGAATCCAAACCCAACTCTGTGCAGAACCCAGCACAGCCCTGGAGGAACACGGCAGCCTCAGACTGACACGGCTCCAAATGAGGGCCAGAGCTCCTTCCAACCCAGCCCCTTCCAGCTTTGCATGAAGGTTACACGATCTCCTACTTAATATGCACATGAACTGGGATGCCACAAACTTCCCTGGGGTTTCCCGAGGGCTGAAGTAAAACTTAATTATCCCAACTGGTTAGACAGACTGTTAAAACTTTTGTTTCGCGTACACTTTTTATTCCCTCTCCTCCATCTTCTCCCATTTGCCAAAACCTCCTGAAGAGAAAATAGAGATTATTTTACTTTTTACCTTAAAGGGCTCCTTGTGTGCGTTGGCCTTATTAAATAACTGCCAGAATATCTAATATTCCATGGACAGCGCTGATGAAAATGAAGCATAACATTGGTCAAGCGAGCAAGTTTCATGTACAGCATTGTCCCTAATTTGGTCTCCAGCCAATGAAAATTTTCTTTCCATGCATCTGTTGGCTCCGGATGAGTCTTTGCATTTAAAATGGTCTTAAAAAAGAAAGGATTTCTCTCTTTTTTTTTTTTCTTTTTTAGTCACTCTCATTTTGAGTATAATCACAAAATTTTTATGCCTGACTAAGGTGTTGTCAGCCACACTTCCATTGTCTCTGACTCTTCCTTCTCTCCTTGGTGCTGGTTTTTCTCCCAGCCACGCTCAGAGGAGCTGGCACAGGTTGGGTAAAGCAGAGCTAAGCTCAGGAAGAGATATTATCCCTGATCCCAACAGCCTCTGGACTCCACCAGCTCAGAAATCCAGGGAAATGCAGTTATTACATCTCCAATAAGTCTGGGAAGTCTAGGGAGGAAATGGGGAGCTTCAGTGTCTGCAGAGCAGCCATCCAAGAACCCCATGTGCATCTGGCCTGAGCACACTCCGCTCACCAATGCATCATTAAGTTCTGCTGCAATGATTTAAAGGGGAAAAGGCCTTTTTTTTTTTCTGGATTTCCACCCCAGGTCGATTTTCCCTTTCCTGGCAGATCTGCGAGGCCCTTAATGGTGGCTGGAAGGAAACGGCGCTGCCTTTTCCACACAGCCCCTTTCTGTACTTCCAGCACTCATGTGAGGACCACCAGATTCTTCTGTTTTGCCCCAAGAAATTAAACACCAGCCATTAATAAGTTACCTACTGACGGCAGCTCAATCCCTTTCCTGTAGGGCTGCCAGTCGTTAACCGGGAGGTTCCATTCCCTGAATTCAGACAGGGATTTCTTCCTGCACGGTAAAACATCGCCTACCTGAGGCACCAGGATCTTGTTCAGTGTCTGGGTCCAGAAACAGCAAACAGAATCTAGCTGTGGCAAGCAGGGGGAAAACTGGAATGCCAAGGGCAGGATGGGAATCCAAACCACGATCCGCTGGAAATAAGGCCGGCTCCTGGAGAAGCCAAGAATTTCCAGCCTGTTTGTTTGAAAAGATTTCACTTGTGCACATGGACAGGCTCAAGCACGGAGAGCTCTGCGCAGCCTCCCTGCAAACCACGTTCAGCCTGGTGTGCTAAACTTCACGTTTTAAACCTCATGAGTTAAACTTTGCGTGGTAAACTTCATGTTTTAAACTTCACAAGTTAAACTTCACACATTAAACTTCATATATTAAACTTCACATTTTAAACTTCTCATGTTAAACTTCACACGTTAAAATTCACATGTTAAACTTCACGTGTTGCACTTTGTGTGTTCAGCTTCACAAGTTAAACTCCCCACATTAAACTTAACGTTAAGCTTCACGTGTCAAACTTCACATGTCAAATTTCACATTAAACTTTAAATATTAAACTTTGCATGTTAAATTTCACGGGTTAAACTCTGTGTGCTAAACTTCACATGTTAAGCTTCCCACATTTAAACTTTGGATGTTAAACTTCACATTGAACTTCACACATTAAACTTCACTTTAAACTTCCCATGTTAAACCTGACGTGGATCAGGAGTTAAAACAGATTTCCCACATGTCCAGTGCTGTTAGAACAGAAATCTGGATTGCTTTCAGACTTTCAGAAGCAATTCCTGCTGGTTTGGTTTGTAATTCTCTTCAGAGGTGAGGCTACCGAGAAGCTTGGAGAAGCTGGGATGATGATGATGATGATGGTGAAGAGAAGACATCTCCAAACATTTTTCAACAGCTCTCTGCCTTCAAAAATGTTTTAATTTAAATTGTCCTTGCCTCGCTCTGCAGCCAGGACCTTTGTATGTCAGACCAGGGAACCATCCCTCCTTTTTTCCACTTCTTTCCCTCTGCAGTTTCTAAAAGACTCCCCACCACCTCACACAGTTTATATCACTCTGCAGCAGAGAGGGGATTTAAACCAGGTCTAGTTCTGCAGAGCAGGGGTGGGATGAATTACCCATTCAGGGGAAAACGACCCATTAAAAGAAAATTGGACACACAAGTGGGAATAATCCATCCGCATGGATTTGTCAGCATTGCAGATGAATTCGTTGCAATACTGAGTGGAGATGGAGGATCACACTTAAATTAACAAACCAGAGTGAGGGTGGGAGGTTCCAGAAAGTCAGAACTGAGGATTTGAATCAAACATTTGGGGCTGGAATAATCCAGAATATCCTTTCAGCTCAAATACAGTATTCGTTGAAAAAGTTTATTTATTTTATAATTCGTAGAATGACCGAAAAACTTATTCCTGAAAAATAAATGCCGCAACATTTCTCTCAGAGTTAGAGATAATATTTTAGGCGAAAGCATATGAACAAAGATGACAAAGTGGGGTTTAACAACTTTTGATCTTGCATTAAATTTATGCATTAAATTTTTCACTTAGAGAACCAAAGTGCTTCAGAGAGATCGGAAATAAGGACGTGGCACACTTTACTGCTTTCCCCTGGAAATAAATGAGGGTTTGTTTCATTTAGAAATAATGCCTTTTGCTAGCCCTGATTGCTGAAAGGAAAGTCGGCTGCAGGACTGGTGCAGAACCAAAAGTTCACCAAAATTTGGGGAAGTAGAGAAAAACGTTCAGAGCCAGGCCCATAAAAATGTCACTTTCCTTGTCAAATGAAAGCCCAACTCCCCCCTCACTGTGCTAAAAGTGCTCAGCATTTCTTACGAGGAGATAGTGATGGGTGACACCAAAATTCAAGGTATTGACCCCTCTGAGCCTTCAGGGGCCAGAGAAGTCAGAATTTTAACCTCCCTTTCCTATCGGATTTCCACCAAAGCAGGCAGCACCAGCACAATATAAAACTCTCTTTCCAGCTCTACTTAGAATGAATTATTTTCTTTCTCTGAGCAGCCTCCTGTCTCTTGGCTAAGGGTGTATTTTGATTGTAAATTATTTTGGATTGACATCCTCTCTATATCCACACGTCCAAATACAAATCTCTGTCTGTACACTTCCATTGCTCAGTGCACTGCCAGCAGTCCTTCAGGTTGGATTAAGGGGGAAAATGCAACCTTATTCTACCAAAAAGTAATAGAAATCATTTCCAAACTGTACCAAAGCCTTCTCCAGATTCATCAGGGAGATGGCAAAAATAGAAAATGACAAAAAAAGAGACACAGATTTGTAAATCAGCTTCTCCTGGGATGTGCTGCTGCCCAGAGAAGTGGGAGATCCCTGGAAGTGTCCAAGGGCAGGCTGGACAGGGCTTGGAGCAGCCTGGGATAGGGGAAGGTGTCCCTGCCATGGCAGGGTGGGATGAGATGGGATTTAATGTCCCTCCTAACCCAAACCATGCTGGGATTCTGTCATCTCAGAATTTACAATGGCGGCACCTCTGGAGAATTAACCCCCTTAACTGGGCCGTGACACAATGACAAAGCCCAAGAAGAAAATCAGGAATTTAAGAATCAAAACTGAAACTGAGTGTGCAGTGTAGGAAAAAAAAAAAAAAAAAAAAAAAAAAAGACATTTATATACTCTACCTAGAGATTAGTTTTTCCACTATGGAACTGTTTAAGTTTACTTTTGTGTGTGTGTGTTTAACTGCAGCTCTGGGAAGCATTTTGGGCCCTTTTTTTGTACACCTGCTAGCTCCATTTCATTTGTTTAAACGCGCTTTATAACTGCAGTTTATATATTTTTCCGAGAAAATAAAAATGCTAAAAATATAATGCCGTGTGTTTGGGAGAGGGGAGGGCTGGAAGGAACAGCAGGGCCCCACCTTGGCACGGGTTCCACTTTATGCCAACTGCAGCACATTCATCATCCCCCTCTGGCCGGGGAGCACCTCGGAGCTCTCATTCCCACTCACACACACGTTTCCCCTCGGCACCAGGAGCGCAGTGGGACGTGGGGCACAAAGGCCCCATTGGCCATGGGTGCTGCTTTCCTGCTAATTACAGCCCCTGCCCCGCTGAGGTGTCGCTGCTGGAGCCTTGAAGCAATTTTCTGCTCCATTGGTTGGAGATGCCGGAGCGCCTTTGGTGCAGTCGTGGCTTTGGAGCACAGCCAGCACGGAGGGTGTGGGATTATTCCTTCTTCTGACCCAGAGATGGGGCAACTCAGAGAGGTGTTTTAAAAAAATTTTATTCCATTTTCAGTCTCATGTGAAGGGTGAGACAATATAGATGTTACAATTCACACCATCACAATCAGGAGCCAAACTTTTTCTTAATTCCAATCCATTATAAGCGTTTCTTGGCCTATCACAGATTTGATAGGCATTTCTTTTGCCACAGTGCTGCTGATGCCTTAAAGCCAATCATCTAAAATTACTCCTCGTGGGTCCTGCTACCATACATCATTCTATTTCTCTAAAATATCCAATCTATTTGCAAGGTAATCATTTGAAACTCATTTCCGGTTCCATTTCTCTCCCAGCAATGTCTGTCCTATCCCATGGCCTTTCTAAGTCAGCATTTTTTATCTCAGAGTTTGTATACAGATGTACAGAACTCTGTGAGCTTTGTCAGGCTTTGAGAACCCTCTACAAACCCATTTCCCACAGGAGGGATTGCTCTGCGTTCAACGGGGCAGGATCACCCCATGGAAAAGTCTGGATGGGGAGCTCTTGTGAAGGGCAGAGAAGAGCTCGAGGTTGTTCTTTAATGGAGGATCTGTGGTCATTTCGTCCTTTAAATGGTTTTATTTTCAGCAGAATTACTGCCAGGGTGTTTATCAACTTCGGGGTTTGAAGCAGTTGTTATTGTGCAGCTACATTACAGCATTTTGAATCTGTATCTCTATATCTCTGTATCTCTATATCTCTATATCTCTATATCTCTATATATCTATATAGATATATAGATATAGATATTTAAAGATATATATAATTAAATATATATGTTTGTAATTTTATAAATATATTAATGTTATATTTCTATAAATTTTCTATGTTCTATAAATATTTAACATAGTCAATATCTATATTGTATATTTTATAGATAGTTCTATAGATATATAGATTATAGATAAAGATTTGGATATAGATGATATAGATATAGATATAGATATAGATATAGATATAGATATAGATATAGATATAGATATAGATATAGATATAGATCCAAATACATGTATGTATGTATATAAGTGTGTGGGTATGTGTATAATGCATATATAATGCAGTTCACAACGTGCAAATGGAAAAAAAAAGATGCCTCAGCCCTAAACCTGCTTCTCCTCTTGTGAAACTGAGTTTGGAAAGCACTTTTTCACAAGTGCTGGCCCCTCCTAGCAGCTGCTGGGCTGTGTTTATCCAAAACCTTTATCCAAAGCCTTTATCTGCTTGTGAGAATAGAGAGGAGCATTTTGGATCCTTTATCAGGTCCTCTGCTGTCACAAGGAGCACATCACCTTTCATAAACTCATTTCAACAATGTCAGCCTTCCCACAGAATCCCAGAATGGTTTGAGCTGGGAGAGACGTTAAATCCCATTTCATCCCATGACAGGGACACCTCCTGCTGTCCCAGGCTGCTCCCAGCCCTGTCCAACCCGGCCATGGACACTGCCAGGGATCCAGGGGCAGCCACAGCTGCTCTGGGCACCCTGTGCCAGGCCCTGCCCACCCTCACAGGGAAGGATTTCCTTCTAATGTCTCATCTAATCCTGCTGGTTTGGTTCCAGCTTTATTACCTCCATTTTACAACGCTGAGCATCACCGTTGAAGTAATCTCTAGGTTTGAAATGAGTTTTGTAAGACCTGGGACAGGAGGAGACAGCAGCCCCCAAGCTCTGTGCTGCCTGAGCAGGACCCACACTGGACTGGCCATAAATAAGGAAACTGTTCCTACTCTAGAAAAGGGAACAACTGTAGTTATTTGAAGATTCATGGACCATCGTGGACCTCCTTATCATAATCTCAACATGAAAAATCCTCCTGAGCGCCGCCTGTGTGACTTAAACAATGACATCAGCTCAGCACAGAACATGTTCCCTGGCACCAGGAGCTCTTTTCCCTTCTCAGGGAGTTGCTGTTCTTCGCCTCGAGCTCCTGACTGCAGCAGCCAGGGGGATTCAGAGCTGCCAAGTGACACATTAGCAAAATACAGAGAGAGAGAGAGGAGTCTCCAGGCCCAGCTAACGCTGATTTAGCTTGGCATTAAGTACTCCCTCCCCCAGTAAAAGAAATACACGACCTTTGATTTCTTCTCCAGTTCTCCCTCTCCCCACATCGGTTCTTTCCCTCCTGCCCCTCTTCTTTTTTTACGGATGGTGGGAGGGGTTCTCACACCTGAGTCACACCTGAGGTGGGAGATGAACCGGGAGGAACCCAACCCCAAAGCAGAGCGTGTTCTGCCTCCTCTCCTCGCAGAGGAAAAAGAATAGCCTCAAGACAAGGAGCCTCCCTCAGGGCCAAGGCGACTGACAAATTCTTGTGGTTTTCTCCAAAAGTCAAACCGAAAGGCAGCTGCCAGGCGAGCTGAGTGCTGGCAGGCCCTCGCTGCCTGGAAATGAGCGCAATCGTATCCTAATGGCTATTTGGGTAATTGTCCCTGCGAGTGATCCGCCAACCAACGCTGGAAGCAAGGCTTTATTACAAATATAGCATGAAGGCTAATCTGGAAGACATTAAAATGTTATTTCTGTAGCTGCCTTTTTCCCAAACTTGAAATAATGGCGAAACCATTTATCAGCTCTGGAGGAGAAAGGTTGTGTACGCTGCGCTTTTCGGGCAGGGATGGAGAAAATAAAGAAAAGCCTGCAATAAAAACAGTCTCCGTTAAAACTCTGTAATTTCTGGTCCCTTGTACGCTGCTAAAAATTATTACAAATCCGGTTCAGAACTGCTGAGAGGGGCCTGGTCTGAATATAATGTAACAACCAAACTGTCTTTGAGGCACCTGCCACAGACCTCTGGTATCACCAAGAGCTGCAAGTGGTCACAGCAGCCAGAGCCCCCCAAGTGTTGTAAAGTGTGTGTAAACAACACACAACGAATAAACTGTGTGTAAATAACACGGAATAAATGACTATGTGTAAATAATGCACAATAGATAAACTGTGAGCAAGTAACACACAATAAACCGCGTGCAAATAATACAACAAATAAACTGTGAGAAAATAATACACGCTGAACTGTGTGTAAATAACTCCCAGCAGTCAGGAAGGCACAGGAGGAATCCTTCCCTGGCAGAGTGGGCAGGCCCTGGCACAGGGTGCCCAGAGCAGCTGTGGCTGCCCCTGGATCCCTGGAAGTGTCCATGGCCAGGTTGGACAGGGCTGGGAGCAGCCTGGGACACTGGAAGGTGTCCCTGCCCACGGCAGGGGGTGGCACTGGGTGAGCTTTAAGGTCCCTTCAACACAAACCCTTCCATGATTCTACAAACGTGATCATCCCCAGCAGAGTAATTTGGAGAAAACAGGAAAATGTGGTTTTTATAATTCAATCTGACGGGCACCTTGAGCAGCAGAGCACCTCTAACAGCATCCCAGTGCTGCGCTTCATTTCACTGTAGAGTCCTCCTGTTCCTCAAGAAGAGTATTCTGTGTTTGATGGATGTGCTGGGACTGCTGGATTTCAGTCCCTTCATTTCTCTGCCTTGTGGTTTTTGTTTTTTTCTTCGTGCTGTATCTATTAAAGTGATTTACTACTTTTTCATTGTTCTGCCTGGAGCTTGGCCAACTCTTGAGATCAAAATCCCCCCAAAAACTTCTCCTCGACAAAACACGAGGGCGATCAGAATGAAACAAGACCTGTGGAAAAGATTTGAATTGTGGGAAAGGAAATCACCCCATCTCCATGGAAACGCATTCACGTTTTCCAGTTGCTCCTGAATAAATGAAGTTTGTGTTCTCTAATTCCTGGACTTCAATTTCAAGCACACCTAGCCCGAAAGTACCTGGGAACACTGGTAAAGGCATCAAGGTTCCTCTGAGCAGCTCTGCACTTTCACAGCAAGGCTTTTTCTTTCCCTGGTTTCTTTCTTTTTTTTTTTTTTTTTTTCAGGAAATCACCATCCAAGTTCTTCAGAAAACGTCTGTGAAAGGCCCACACGACCCACGAGGTGCTTATAAGAATTAGTTGTAGTGCCTAAGGTTTTACTCCAAAATTGCAATTCCTCCTAAATCCTTAAGAACCACTGGAGCAGTCGGTGCTCCCTAACAAGCCCCACGTGTGGGGAAATATTAAAAAAAAACAACATTTAAAAGCTTTCAAACCCGAATTTACACAATGTGAGCATCCAGTCAAGGGTTTGGGGCTGCCCCTGGATCCCTGGAAGTGTCCAAGGCCAGGCTGGATGGGGTTTGGAGCACCCTCGGATAGGGGAAGGTGTTGGTAGAACAGGATGGATTTAAGGTGTCTCCCAACCCAACCATTCCCGATTTTGTGGTTCCATTTCTCTCCCTGGATTTCCCACTGTGTGCTGCTGGATAAACTCCTGCTTGGCAGCAAAGCTGAATCAGGATTATTCCTGATTTAGGCCACGGAAAGGAAAACCATCAAGTCTCAGCCTATCTGTGGTGGAGGTTGATTATTCCATGGTGTCATCTCAGAACCAAGAGCAACCCTCACTGAAAATTCTCATTAGAGCATTCTGCATTAATTATAATTCTTGGGGCTTTGAGGACACATTGTCGTGTTTGGTTCCTGTAGCTAAACTGAGAGATTTCATTTGAACCTTTTCAGTCCCCCCCTTTGCACGGCTCCTCCACATTCCCCACTCCTCAGTTAGCACCTCTCTCCCAAAGCTGTCAGCCTTCCCAAGGCTCATTTACCAGAGGAAAAGAAAACCTGAGCTGCAGAACCTCTGTGGGGAGGCAGCGCTTGATTATTTCCTCACAGAGGTGAGTTGGTACCTGCAAATCCACTGGCACACAGGGAAATTCCTGCCACTGCCTGGGCAGGGAAAGGCTGTGATCCACACGTGGCCACAGCCACATTCCATAGGGATTTCTTGTGGCATTTAATTGGGATAAAGACCAGACCCTCTGAACTGATTTTCACTCCACATCTACCCAGATCTGAGAACATTTGTCCTTGGGAGTTGCTTGTACCACCAGCAATCCCCCACCCTCAAGCTTCTTTTTTATTCACAGCAAAACTTTTAGTGCAAGATTAGGAGCTTCCTTTTATTCTGTGTCCTTAGCTAGGAGCCATCCCCAAATTTATGAAATGAAACAACAAAATCGTTAAATTCTGCGAAAATAATGGTTCTGTTCTGCCTCTGAATTCTTTCCTGAGATTCAGTAAAAAACTTTTGGCCTTATAAATCCTGGTATAAATTTAAAAGTCCAGGTAAAGGAATGGGCCACTTTCCTGATGAGGATGTGAGCTCCCTGCTCCAGAGCAAGGACCCCACAGATTTCCAGACAATGGATCATAACCTAAAATGCAAACCGTCCTTGATAGGAGAGGATGGCCTGGTTAAAACTCCCCCATTCTGGGCTGTGGACGGGACTTTTTCAAATCACGGCCTTGTGACAACGGGAAGATTTCCAGGGATGCTTGGCACCAGGTCTCCTGTGGATGAGAGGACACCAAGGATGTGCCTGGGAGGTTTTTGGGGGTCACCTGAACACTGGAGTCCTCACCTCGCCATCCCCACTGACACTTTTTGCTGTCAGGGCCCATCAAATAATTTCAATGTGCTTCGCTACGAATGAAGCAGCACCACCTCCACTTTTCCAAGGCTTTTTTTTTTGGCTTTTCCAACGGGTTCAACTGAGCTGGCTGCAGGAGGCAGCAGGTAGAAGGGCTTTGGTCCTCGTTCCCTGCTCCTCAGGCTGGGGAAGGCTCGATGGCTGCGGGGATCAATAACCCCTGTGTTTCCAGGCCCTGCTTATTAAAGGTGGTGCATGGAAAAAAAAAAAAATAAGAACCGTTCCCCTATTTATATCTGGAACTTAATGAAGTGAAATTATCACAGCCGACAGGCGCTGGGGTAATTCAGAGACACGGCTTGGCTTGGAGGGATCTGCAGGCTGTTTTTATTCCAAATAATAATAAAAAAAAAAAATACCCCGAGTGAAACCTAATCCTCTAATCAGTTCCAATTTACATATTCACGGCTCTTATTTCCAGCCTGCTCGGAGGAAAAGAAAAAAAAAAAGATAAGTGTTGGAGTCACGAAGCGATTATTTGATTAAGTAATTATTAATCCCAGGGTGCTCTGATTAATTCCCAGCAAGTTAAACAAACGGATTGGAGCTGGGCTGGTCACCTTCTCACCATTGTCACACACACAGGGGGAAAAATCCTGCAGAGATATTTTTACCTGCTCCACACTGAGGAGTTTTGTTCACTGAAGGGCTCCCCTGTGCTCCCCAGGGGTTAATACCCTGCTAAATGAAGTGTTACACGTTGGAATTTTATCTGTGTCTGACTGCAAGACCAAATGTTGATCTGTGTTTTTGAGCTGGAAACTGCAGGCCTGGATCTGTGAGCAAGCAGTTTGTTAAATGTTTAAATGAATGAAAAAAAATATAAATACAAAAATAAAAATAAACAACAACAAAAAGCCCTCGGAACGTGTGTTTTTAACAACTTTTTACTAACTGCACCGAATCTGTCATGGAGATAACGTCATAGCTAAGAGTCCTTCAGAGCAGGGTCTATCCACTGATTCCAAGAGAGCTGAGATAAATGCTTCTAAATATCATTTGTCTTCAGAAAAAGCAAAAACACTGAGAGAAAACAAAGCTGGAACTGACGTTTTCCAGTTTTATTGGAGTTTTTTTTATCCTAACCTCTTGTAGTTGGTTGCACAAGCAAACACAAAAACCCCTCAAGCACTGTTCACTTTGGCTTAAAAGCTGCCCTCAAAGCAGCCTGTCTCAGTCTCTTCATTCCTCCACTTATTCCTTATCCAGAAAAAAGCCCAGGAAAATAGGAAGATGATGTGTAAGCCCACAATAAATAAATTGGAAGCAAATTGCATGAAGGGAAAAGGTGAGAAGCACACACCAAAACCGCCCTGGGAACATCTTTTTGCCATGAGTGAAGTTAATTCATGGCACAGGGATAGGCTGGACTGAAAAACAGAGTGAATTAAATATCTTGGAAGTCCTAAAACTGCTGATAAAAGCACACAGTGACTGAGCAGGGACCTTCAGTTGGCGGCTGTGTCAGACCAGTCAGTTCTGGAACTGTATTTTTAATTCCTTGTCCATTATTTTACTGCTTAACCATACCTTCTCCTCTGATCCCAGGTCCAGGTCCACCCCATTAAACGCACGGGATGAATACAGGGGTCAGGACTGGACATTTGTTAATGAAATACAATATTCTTAATGAACAACTCTTCCTGATGCCATTTCTAATGACTCAAACCTTTCCATCAGCAATAATTCCTACTGCCAGTCTCAAATATCCTGATGAAAACGAAGTTTTAAAATTCCTTTAAAGGTTTTGAATTCAAAAAATGTAAATTATCTCTGCTGAAGATGGGGTTGATTTTTTTTTTGTCTGGGTTTGTTATTTTGGGGGGGGATTTCATTAAAGAGCTCCCAGCTCAATTTGAATATTCATCACCCAACCTTGCAGTGGGATGAAATCCCTGGTCAATCCTCATGGATAAAACTTCCTTAGAGGCTTCAAAAATACTGAGCAAAGGCCATTTCCTTCTGTGCATTCCATGGAGGGATGGGAAAATGTCAGATTCCCCATGGAGGCAGCAGCAGAGGATGAGACAGAGCTGCAAGTGAAGGAGCTCCTCAGCCATCAGCAGCAGAGTGGTGATGGTAAATGACACTGCCACGAGTAATGGGCACCATCCAGCTCTTCCCTGTCTTTCATGAGCTTGGGAACAGCTCAGCTCTTGAGGCAAGGAAATAATCCGAGGTTTGGGTTGAGGAAGATGAAAGCTTTTGTTGTGAGTGAAATGGAAAGTTTTGCTTCTGCCCTGTTCCAGTGACGTTATTGGGATAAAGACAAGACCCTCTGAACTGATTTTCACTCAACATCTACCCAGCTCTGAGAACATTTATCCTTAGGAGTTGTTTGCACCACCAGCAATCCCTCGCCCTCAAGCTTCTTTTTATTCGTGGCAAAATTTTTAGTCACATCGTCTGTGTGGTGTCTGAGCATCTTCCAGCCCAGCATTAACCAAAGGCAACCAAAAGCTGCTCCCAGAGCCAGATTTATCCATCAAAACCTAGCCTGAAGTGCCTCAGAAATGACAACAAACACACAAAATCAACCTTCTCCCTGGAAGATGTTGATGTTGAATTCTCTTTTCTCCCTCCAAATCTTTGGAGCAGCTCTCTGAAACACGCTCCAGAATCTGTCTGCAGCACCCCGGTGGATGTGTGAGGAGGGCTGTAAGAATGTAACCAACAACCTCAAACCTTTCAAACCTTTCCAAGCTGAAAAGAAACGACCAGGCCGCGCAGAGACCTCCAAAAAGAAAATCGGAACTGCAAATGTGGTCTGATGGTTTTGTTCTGAGACCACAAAACCTTTCTGCTCCTCTGACTCGCCGTCACACTCGGGAGGCGCCGTGGGGAAACCTCGGGGCCGATATTTCATCCTGGAAATGAAAGGCAAATCAGGGGGCAGTTCAAAAGCTTTTCCAGGAGATCTGGAATATTGGCTGTCTGCTCCAAGCCGAGCCTGGCCCAGCTCCAGGGCTGTGTCATCCCAGCCATACGTGTCCCACGCTGGCTGGGACCACCCAGCCTCTCCTGCAGCTCTCCAAATGCAAAACTTCCTTTCTTTAGCATTTTGTAAAGATGGTTTTCAAGTTCTTCCCCAGCAATGGCTGCCTTGATTTATTCAGCACAAGCTCCTCTGTGTTTGATAAGCAAAGGTGGCCAAATAACACAGATATTGGCTGGTAAATATTTCCCCAAAGAGGAACACGGAGCACCGTGTGTTTTGTTAACCACTGGGTCAGACAATTGAGTGTTCAACAACATTTGAAAGCCCTGTGAGTTTTTAAGTAAACTCTAGAGCTGAGATAAGCCTTGGAAAACGCAGGTAGAACAACCAGTACTCACTGAAGTGATAAAAGGGTTGAAAATGTCACTGGAACTGGGATGTCATGCCCTAAAGTCTCCTGGAATAACACTGAGCCGAAGAAGGATGAGCCAAGCCCAAGGAGCTGGGCACAGGTAGTGTACCACCTCGGGATGAGATCATGGGAGCTGCAGGCCTTGAGAAATCAGATGAGCAAAGATCTATATTCGTCTGGTGCCCCAGGATGAGCAGAGCTGGGAGGGTCCTTTCAGCCACAGTCCCAAAGTAACGTGTGTGCTGCTTTAACCTTTCTGAATTTCAAACCACCTCCTACCTAATGGACCAAAAAAGAACAAGTAATAATCTGGGAGGGCGGGAGCGAAAAATCTGTCAGCCTGAGTCAGACTATGGGACCATCAAGCCCAGCATCCTGTCTCCGAAACGCCGTCAGTATCTGACACTTTGGGCTTAGTTGGGATAATAAAACATTTTCCTCAACCTTATGTAACATCTCGGCCTGGCAAAGAGAAGATTTAAACATTGATTGCTTTCCACTCCCCTCTGTCCCATGAATGTGAATCTGACTCTTTTCCAAAATGAACAACTCTGATGAGCTGGAATTGGTTTTCTGGGCAGGATGGGAAAAGCTCCTCTCTCGTTACTTATTCCTGGAGAGATCTGCTAAACCTTTGCCTCCTAAAAGGGGCACTTGAACGAGGAGACATTAAACTCCCTGTGCAGAATTCTGGGTGCCCATGGCCGCCTCTCCACGGCAGCTGGAAAGGCACGTCACAAGACTTCATGTCTAGTCACTTTATTTTTCCCCATCATGTCTACTTCCTTTATTTTTGTATTTGTTTAAGCTCTCCATTAGTTTATTAGCTTGACAGCAGCCCAGTTAATTAGCCCGTCCTCCCTCCCCCCAGCCCGAGCCCGCGAGGCTCCCCAAATGCACACAAAATTTAGTGCTGCTGCTGCCGCTGCTGCTGGGGCACTTCTCAAAACAAATAAAAGATTTGCAAAGCCAGCCACCAAGCATCCAACATAATTAAAGTGCATTTGTTACTTTTCGGGCCCTCGCACACAATCGGGGCCTTGTGCAGAAGGAGCACTCCCCAAATCAGGCTGTTTTTCTTTCGGAGGGAAGAGTGCCAGGAGTCTCCCCAGCCCAGGTAACATAAGATCCCAAGGAGCAGCAAATGGACAGTGGCAGCCAGAGTGAATGGACTGTGGGGAGATCTATATGAAGGAGAGTATCTATAGATATATGCAAACACGCACAGACAGGGCGCTGTAGTTCTTCAGGGGGGAAAAAAATTTTAAAAAAATCCAACAAAAAAAAAAGCAGTGGAAAAGCTCCCAGAAATGAGAGTGCACAGGTATGTAAATGACTCTGGAGTCTCGCTGTCCACCACCTCAATCAATTACAAGGTTATTCAAGATAAAACAAACACCATTTCAATTAACTGCATATACAGCAGTGGTTAGAGGCACACGCAGGGAAGAGGAAGTGGGAGGAATTTTTGGAAAATGGAACTTTTTTTCCTGCTGCTCCTGGAGATATGCACAAATAGAGGTTGCCTTGAGGTGCTGCGAGTAGAGCCGTGAACGGCCTTTAAAACTCCCAACCTAAAGCTGTCACGGTCTGAACGAAAAGCAAAATGAGGGGACAGAAATAAAACCCAAAAAAAGAGTGAATGAACATTATTTAAACATCTGTTTAGTTTGTGCTGGCTCGGAACAACCATTTTCAAGAGTCAGTGGGAGCAGAAACTGGAAGAGATGCTGGAGGAGCACTGGTTTTGTTGGAGACAGAATCTGAGGAGCTGCCCTGTGTGAGTGCAGCCCCCTGCTCCCCATTCCCAGCAGGATTCCCAGCCTGGGAATGCTGAGAACACAGCTGGGTGACAGAATCTGACAACAACCTCCAAATTCAGTAGTGCCTTGAGAAGGCAGGGCAGGAATGATGATAGGGACTGGGCAAACAAAACCAGGGATGGTTTTCCACCTGTGCCACAGATTTTTTGCCTAATGCTAAGCAAAGCACTCAACCTCCTTTCTTCATTTTTCACACTCCTGTGCAAAAGTTCCTGGTCAAAAGGCCTTGCCCGCTGCTCACCTGCAATCAATATTCGACAGGACTTTTAGATTATTTTTCTACTTCTTTGGCTGATGCAGTAAAACTAAAGACCAACTGGCTTTTTGAAAAAAAAAAAAATAAAAATCCTTATTAATCAAATATTTCTGGATGAAATACACCCAGACCAGGAGATAGGATCAAAATTTATAGCCACACCACCATAAATCACCATCCAGTCTCCTGCAGCTACACTCATGGTCATAAGCAATAAATTTATTGCAGTTGCCCAGTTTTCCTCGGTGACTTCAGCCACGAAAGCTGACTGTGAGCCTGCTCCTGAGAACAACAAGCAAGAGCAGGTGTATTTGAAACACCCTCCCGTTAGTTTTGGTGACCCCCATTTGCAGGGGATTGGGATCTGTCACACTTCCCTGTGTCCTTTCACATCTCTGATTTATATTTGTGACAGACCAGAAACACTAAGTTTGTCATTTATTGTGGTTCTGCTTAATGGGCAGGAGCTTCTTGGGGACAAACTCCACACTTAATCCACGTCAACCTTCTCCTCGCTGGCTGCAAGAACTAAATAAAACCTTAAATTTGGGGAGGAATCAAACCCAGCACTTATTCTATAATGATTCCAACCTCAAACCCCTGACATTTAAAGAGACAGATGAGGTCCAAATGGCCTTGCTTCAATGCCCAATTAAATTAAGAAAAATCAACTCTTCCTGAGCCTTCTTCCCATTGCAGAAACGTTTTTTTCCTCTTCTCTGCTCACTCGCTGCCAAGGGCCACCCTAAACATGCAGAGATCCCCGCTGAGCTCAGACACAGCGCTGGGGGTTTTGTGCATTTCCCAGGACTATTAACAGAGTAATATAATGAGAAATGAACTGAGGTTAAAGAATTCAGTTCCTCGTGTATTTTCACTGAAAACACCGGCTGCATCAGGGGAGCTGCCAAGAGGAGAGTTTAATATCGTATGAAAAGGAAGAATTTTCATAATGACACTTGGCAGGGGCTGCATCCCCCCATGAATGGAGCTGCTGGGGCTTTCTCTCCTCCTCTCTCTGATTTTCTCTCTCCCCACAGCCCAATGGCAGCACAAGGGATTTTCATTTTCTAAGGGATTGGGAACCACTGGAACCAAGCTTTGGGCAACTCTTCACGGGGTGAGAGACTCACAGTGCCTATATTTAAGCACCTCCGCTCCAGAGGTGTTTTGGGAAAGAAGCTTCCAGGCTACGCAGTTTGTTTACAGTCAAAAGGTAAAAAAGTGAACTCGGAATGCTCAGAATTGCCTAAATTGCCTAAAAATTTCGTTCCACGTGAATCTTCCTCCTCGTTTTCCAGATCTAGATAGTGGACCAAAAGAACTACTTCCTTTGCAAACCTATTTGAGACTTTTTCTACGAAAATGATGCAGGAAGAATCGCCTGAGCCACTAAAACCCTCACACACAAACCAGCTGTAAGGATAAAGCAAATCCCACATTTTTGCCTTCTACCCTTTTGTGTTTGGTGACTCTTCCTGAATTTCCTGATTTCGATTGTATTCACACCAGCACTCCAATAGTGGTCGGTGTTTTATGTTCTCTCGCAGTGCTGCTTGTTCCCTTTTTTTCTCACTCCCATCTCTTTGGAAATGTCGTGCCGTGAAAAAAAAAAGTGCAAATAAACCAGAAATGAATGCCTGAACAGGGATAATAATGTTCTCTACAACAGAAATCGAACATTCCTGATAAATTCTGTTTTACTGTGCAGCTGACATTGGTTCTCAGCACAAAAGCTCAGGCTCCAGCAAGAAACTGGCTCCACTCCCCAACAACGGGCTGGTTTCAAACAGTTTTATCATTTTTACTAAAACTTTGGAGTCCCAAACTTTATCTGACTCCAATCAAACCTCAACCTGATGCAGTTGTAGGCGGAACAAATACAATAAAACTCTCGCGTGAGAAGGGCCCAACGCAAAGGGAAAATAATTCCTCGTGGAGGGATGGAAGAGCAGTGCTGGAGTTCTGCTGGCTCCAGGTGATGTGTGCCAATAAAAAACAATCCCACGGAGATTTGGGGGGGCTCCACATCCACCCTCGGGGAGTCACTTCCAACCCTGCAGCCATAAAACCCAGCACAGGGAGCTCATTTTTCCCGGACACTCCGGGTATTTTAAAGTCAGCAGAAAAAATACCCTGCAACGAGGATTACAGAATGTAACTTCTCCTTCGGAGGCGACGGCAGGGCCCTCATTTGCAAGTGATAAATGTCACTGCTCTTCCATCTGCAGCCTTTTAAAACCATTTTGAGGGCTGTAATGAGGCTGCACAGCCTTGGAGGGACGGGCAGGGGACAGCGGAGCCATTTGAGCTTTCCTGACTCTGTCACGGGGGAGTTGTCCTTTTTTTTTTCCCTTTTTTTTTTTTACCAAAATGAGGTGCCCCAGGGGAAAGTCAGCAGCTCGAAGCAGCCCCACCTGAGTGTGTCTTGGGAGGAAGCCTAGTGCCTCATATTTTTTAAAAGGGGAAAAAAAAAAAATTATAATAATAGAGCCGAGCCAAAAATATCAAGCAGTTCATAGCTGTGAAAAAGCCAGGGAAAGCTGAGTCGCCGCCGGCCCGTGTTGTTCTTCCAAACAAGCTGACCACCCTCCCTTCATAACATTTTATTTATTAAGGCAAAATTGGCCCGCTGGAATAAAATTATGCGCTATTCATACACATATGTATATCTACGAACGCACGGTTATTAATGACTGTGTTTCCATACGGCCACAAGGCCCCTGTAGATTTTATTTTTATTTTTTTAAAGGGGGATGTGAGCCACTGAATTCGTTACTGAGTGAAAAATTTAAGCGGTGTGGACGGGACGGGGCAGCAATTCAGTTATAAGTCACTTCGAGCTGGAATAATTCAGGTATAACTCGGTTATAACTCAGGTATAACTCGGTTATAATTCAGGTATAACTCGTTTTAAGGGTTCTAATTCTCATTTAATTCGTTGTAACAGCGCAGGCCGCGGCGCCGCTCGCGCACGCCGTTGCCACGGCAACAGCGAGCTCGCCTCCCATTGGTCGGTGTGAGGCGCAGCAGCCAATCAGCGCCCGGCGTTTCGCCGGCGGGAAGATGGCGGCGGCCAGGCGCGGGCGGGCGGGCGGAGCGGGGCCGCGAGCGGGGTTGGTTCTGAGGAATCAAATCAGTGTAAATTACTCCATCCCTGAGTAACTCCGTCCTTAACCAGTCCTTCCAAGCACACTTCTCTCGCACCAAATAGTCCTCAGGGAGCTTCTGGCTGAGAACTCACAGAAACAACCTCCTAAATAACGACAGGAATTGACCAAGCGCTACAGAGGCTCAGGGCAGCAGATGCAACACCTTCGCTATTTTCCGCTATTTGCCTTTTTTTTTTTTTTATTTTAATAATTCCCATTTTAAAGTCCCCCGTATTTACCTGCAGCACAGTCTAGACAGCTAATGAAATAGTAAGAGCCCAGCGGGTTTTCACAAGAATGTCAACAAAAAGAGAATCAGAAATGAATAGATTGAAGATTTGGATGGGTACTGAGCGTGCCCCAGGCAGGGGATCCCGGGTTTATTCGGTATATTCCCGTCATTCCTAAAATCCCCACAGGGTTTTATCCTCCCCGTTGTTTGGAGGACTGGGAAGGAACAGCAGGTCACATTTCCAAAATGTGCTTAAAGATGCAGTCAGATCCCAAAGGGATTTTTCCAGACAGTTCATAAAACCAGCTTGTGAGTCACCACTGGAAGCTAATGGGAGTAAGGCCTGGAACTTATCTAGGTGCTTTTAATAAATCCTACTCTTTCCATATCGACATGATGAAATGCATAATGTGCTTTTTTTAACCGTGACCCAGTGTTTATCCAGTGCCAAGAGCAGCAGGCTGAGCACTAAAATACTCCGTACTTCTGGAAAATAGTGCCTGCTCTGGAGAATCCAGAATATTAACGAGCAGGTAAATGTGCAGTCAGACCGAGACAGGAACGGAGCTTCTCCCCCAGCACCTCACAGCAGGGTTTTGTCTCTTAATTTATGTGCACATTCTGAATTTCAGAGGCTACTTCTGAGTTATCAAGGCCAGATTTTCAGCTTATTTTTGTTTCTGCCAGCGAACATGCCCAGAGCTGTTGTGCTTTACATGAAACACGCTCCTGACTGACAGCAGCGATTTTCTTTTGGGGTCAGTTGTTTATTTATCATTCCCTTCTAAGGAGGCAGTTGGATAAAAATCCTTTTTGTTCAGGAGCATCCTGCGAGCTGCAGGAGGAGGAGGGAAAACTCCTCATACACTGAATAAAACACACTCAATGATATTGAAATTATAAAATTTGGCACCAGAAGGAAATTAAATAGGTGTTGTAGCTGGACCTCTCACTCCACACCTGGATTTGGATGTTTGTCTGACGTGTTCCTAAATGTTTTGAGCACCTCCAGGTGTCTTCTGTGACACTGTGAGGTTGAGCTTCTTAATGTTCCACCTCCAAAATCAGTCTGGAGCAAACTTAAATTGCCCAGAAGTGCCTCCCTTTAGCTTAAACAACTTCAGAACTAAATTTGTATTTTAAAAAAACGGAAGGAATCTAGAGTGTTGTTTTTCCTGAGGCGTTTTCTGCTTTTATTTGGGAACTTTAAATGGAGGATTTAGTGTGGAGCCGGTGTGTTGGTTCCATGCTGCATTCCTGAGGGATAACTGGGATCAGGGGAAGTGGCTGCGTCATAAAAAGAGTTGAGCAATACCATGTGATGGAATTTTGGGTGACAACAGTACTACTCCCTGACCATTTCAGACGCCAGACACAGAGGAGGAATCCGGGCCCAAAAATAAAAGCTTCCTTACCTGAGCCGAACATTTTGCACTCTCAAATGAAAGTTGTTGCGTCAAACTCGATGGAGACACAGTTGATATTCCATAAGTGGCCAGGAGAGGAAATCCCAGTTTAAATGAGTCACCATTTTTGTGCAAATATTAACTTTGGCTGATCGACGTTTCTGCTGATATCTCTTTTCCAGATCTGTCTCACACTACATTGTCTTGGCTGTATTGAGCTGGAGCCTTTGGTTCTTTGAATAACTTTCCTTTTTCACTCTTTTATCTATTTATTGTATCTGAAAGGTAAAGAAAACACAATTTTCCCCATGATTCCGCTTCCAGCAATGCAGTATTACATTCTGCACCAGTGGAAAACTTTGATTTTAGGAATGGCAAAAAAGCACAATGCTGAGGATTTTGGGCTTCTGTGCTAAAACAAGTGGAAAATCCAAGAAGCTGGCAAGCCCTGCTTCCCAGGATCCCCCTACCCTTCCATCCCCATGCTCTCACTGGTTTATTTTAGAAATAAAAAGATACTATTAGAATTATTTCAACTTTATTTAGAGTTTATTAGAATTATTTCAAATTTATTTTAGGTAGAAACATTGGCGGGCACTGGAATTAATGTTTAATTTTGAAAAATCTTCATATTCCCCAGCAAAACACTCTTCGAGGTTGTGCCCACCAACTGTTCAGAATTAATTACAGGTGATGAGAAGAGAGGAAATTAATTAAATATTGCTCGTGCCTGGTTCCTGAGCCTACAAACCTCAACAGCTGCGATGGAGGAACACGGGAATGCAGACCTCCAATGCACAGCTCCAGGTGTCTGGAGGAGATATGGAATTTTGAGCATCATGGGGAAAAAAAACCAGGACTGAAGTTGGGGCTGTTAAACACATGGAAAGTCTAGGATTGAAATAAATCCCTTTTAAAATTCATTCTTTATTGGTCTCTTTTCATTCTGTGGGGGTGTTCAAGTGCTGCCACAAGGTGATAAAGAACATTTCTCTCCCCAGGATCCAGCAGCCCTGGGGCCGCTGCTCCCTCGGCAATCCCCGTGCTGCTGTTGGACCTGCAGACAGGACACAAAAATTCACTTTTCCCAGCAGTATTTTAGGGAGGCTGCCTATAAATAACCCAGGTTTGGACAATGTAGCACAGGGCTCACACCCTCAGCCTCGCAAATTGTGCCCCGGCATCTTCCGTGGCCACAAGTGGGCAGGAGCTGGGGTTTGGCATCCCACAGTGACATATTTTCTTCCTGACCTCAACACTCCTGTCCCCTGTGGTGCCACCTTCCGCGGCAGGCTGGGCCTTGGGGACGCTGCAAATAACCCACATTTCTTTCAGCTTTTTCTGTGGTTCCTTTAAAATGAGCTGCTGCCCAGATAAAGGACAGCCAGCAGGGAAGGGAACTGGGAAAAGTTCCATGAGCAGATTAACTGAGGGAGGCAGAATTCCAGGGCATCATCCAGGAGCTCTGCCTTTGTTTTTTCTGCTTTGTTCGACACCGTCGAGTTTGTGTTGTTTAATTTTTGGGTCCTTGTTTCATCTCATTTTTGGACTTCTGGGCTGCTGCAACTTGCGGCGTTACCAAGGCCCTTTGCACTTATCTTATCTGGGTTTCCTCGTTTCCACTATTAGGTGATGTCTGACACCTTTTGGGTGCAATCTGGTTGTCTGGACACGCGGTGAGTCACTCCCTGTCCCCCAGCATTTTCCGACCTCCCCTCACCCCTGCTTTGGGGGGAAACTGTTTTCAGCAGGTTATCCCAGACCTTGGATGGGTACAGCCACATCTGGATGAGGGTTAAGATGGAAATCTTTAAAAAAAGGAGAAAAAATTTTAAAAAAATGGTGTTCTGGTCATTCTTCAGGAGGGAAAGAAGTCAGAGGATCTGGGAAGTGGATGTTTTTGGAGTGGTTCTGTGTTGTGTATCAAAACCTCGTGCTCTGAGTGCTCCTCGCTGCCTCCAGAGCAAGGGAACGATCCCAAATGTGAAACAAAGATCTGTGACAACACGAGGACAGAAATGTTCTGATTTCACCCGTATTTATCTGCTCTGATGTGATTCCTGGGGATGGTTTTCTCAGCCCCGAGGCCCTGGACACTCATCCTCCTCCTCCTCACTTTGTGCTCTCCAGCATCCCCGAAAAGCCGAGCTGGGCCCGGATTATTGCCGATTATTGCTCAACAGTAGCTTTGATCCACCGCGGGCTGTAATTGCATTCCGATGGGTTTCCCTAATTCCCCCGGAGTGCGGAGAACAATCCTCTGAAGTCCGGCTGCTTCCTTTGCATTGTAACTGCTGGCGGCTGCCCAGTGTTTACCGACTGCTCTGAGTCATTTGGGAGTGTGATGCTTGGCTAAAAAAATTGTCTGCGAGAGCGCTATCATCATTAATCATTAATTAACGCGATTGCCCACGGTTGGAAGTGAGCAGGTGCCTCGGGCCGGACTGGAAGAGCACACAGAAGGTCTGGGTTGTCCCCATTCCATCCCGGCCAAGTGCTCCGAGTCACTCAGCAATGGCAGAACCTGGCATTCTTCCCTGCCCAGAGGAGTTTGCAAGTTGAAGAAGCGCTGCTTTCTTCATCGTGCCTTTCGAGCCGTTCCCACGTCAGTCAGCGGGATGAATTCCCGTCTTGCTTTCATTGAAATGGAAATGAGGGCGCTCAGGATTGCACCTGACCTGCGAGAGGGAAGTTCCATTGCAGGGAGCGTTCCAGGGATGAGTTCAAGGCTCTGTTCTTCCAGCTTCCACCCCTGAAATGTGCTGGAATTACGGTCTGGGGACTAAAAAAAGGGGTTTGAGGGAGCTGACAAATGGCAGCACTCAAATCTTAAGGCACAAAGCCAGAGTGGAGAGAACTGGGGACAAGAGATCAGTGTGAGGAGCAAGGGAGTGGGGGACAGGGTCGTGGGGAGGGTGGTTCAAAGACAGGACCCAAATCAGAGCTGCACATCTGGCTGAGGTGAAGGATCCAAATCAGAGCTGCACATCTGGCTGAGGTAAAGGGAAAGGATCCAAATCAGAGCTGCACATCTGGCTCAGGTGAAGGATCCAAATCACAGCTGCACATCTGGCTGAAGTCAAGGGTCCAAAGCAGAGCTGCACATCTGGCTCAGATGAAAGATGCCCCCAAACACTGCGGCCAGGACTTGCTGGTGACTCTCTGTCACACTTGGAGAAGCCCTTAGGACGTGAGTAACAGCTCCCAGGTTCCTCCGTGACACCTGCAAAGTGCTCAATTAAAATATGATTGGTTTATTGGGGGAAAGACAATTAGGAATGAGTTGACGGATGACCTGCTGCTGCTGGATTTGAGAGCCCCACAGGCCCTGTGTTCTGAAGTCCCTCCCAACACTTCTCACTTAGTTGTTAGGCCAGAAATAAAAGTTGTTTTTGCATTAAAATGCACCTCTCTAAACGATTTCCATTTTTATTTATTAAGCGAAAAAGAAATAATACTAGCAATATTCATCATGTCAGCCTCTTAAAACATTTTTACCCCAGTACCAACAGGGATAAAAACATCTTCCGGAGCAAAAAAAAAAAAAAAAAGGAACAAGAGAGTGATGGGAGCCTTTAGTCCCCATAAATTTAATTCCTATAAAGTCTGGATACCCTGGGCGGATGCCTTGGCTCAAAAAGGACCTCCTGGCTCCTCCTTTTTGTCTTGGGTTTTTAATTGGAGCCAGGAGAAGGAGCCCAGCATTTGCCAGGTGAAGGCGAGCTGTGCCCTGGCAGGACGCCCGCAGAGCCATTCCTGCTTTGTAGATTAAAATAAGGACAGGGAAAGGGGTGGAGAGGGAGGAGAAGGAAACCCGAGAGAGAAGAGCAAAACACTTTGTTCTAATTCAGGTGAAAAAGTTCATCTGGGTGTCCTCAGAGAGCGTCTGCCACGTACAGGGTGGAGGAGGAACAAATTCCTTTTGGACGTGTGTTATATTCCCGAATTATCCCGCTGTGCCAGCCTCTAGGAGCAAGCCCAGGCTCAGACATCATTCCCAGGGGGAAGCTCCGGGAGCAGCTTGGACACGGGGCCAGGTTTTGGGTGCTGTTTGTGGTGTTGGGACTGACCCACTGCAGCTTTGGCTGGGTTTGATCCCTGGCTCTCCTTCCTCAGCCTTAAAATATGCACAGCCCTGATAAGGAGCTCAGGAACGGAGCAGTTTCAGTTCCATGGCAAGCAGAGCTCCTGAGCACATTTTTCAAGCTGGTTTTGAACGAACCGCTTTTCTTTGTGGGGTTTTGATTCTACTGGATTTCACAGCGAGAGGCAGATTTCACAGAATCAAAGAATCACGGAATGGTTTGGGTTGGGAAGGGACCCTAAATCTCATCCCATCCCACTCCCTGCCATGTCAGGGACACCTTCCACTGCCCCAGGGTGCTCCAAGCCCTGTCCTTGAACACTTCTAGTGATGGGAAGTGTTTAAATATCCACATTTATACCTCCACATTTCCTCTTACTTTAGGCAATTAATTCCTGTTATTAAGCCCCTTAATTCCCAGATTTTCCTGCACGCAGTGCTTGGTCACCGATGGCAAAAGCAGCCTTGCAACAAATCCCCCTGAAATTCAGAGTGTTGCCACTCTCACTGAATGGGTCTGCTGGGCCCTTTTCCACACGGAGAATTTTCAGATGCAAAATAATCTCTTTGTGAAATCAAACTTTGCTCCTGGAGCCTGCCAGAAAAATTCAGCTCATCGGTGGGGAAATGGAACTGACAGCATCCTGCCTGCTCACCTGGAAGCCTCACAATGTCTTTTTTTTTTTTTTGCTGTCTATTGAAGGGAAAAAAAAAAAAAAAAAAAAAAAAAAAAAAAAAAAAAAACCTGAAATAAAATGTTTCTTTAATTTTTCAAGTGAACAAACAAAATCTTTAAAAGATTTAGAAATTCCTGCACAGAAATGAATTTATATCACGGTTGTTGCTGCCATTTTATTGGGGTTTTTTTGTCCCTGTCAGAATAATTTCTATCGTTATTTTATAATGATTTTTTTTTTTTTCATGGAGAGGAAATTCCATTTTCAGAGAGATTTTTGGACTAATGAATTGAAACTGACTGGGAAGACAAGGTAAGGAGCAGAGAGAGCAGGGAAGGAGTCACAGGATATGCTTGACCTGGGAAAAATTAGTTCACCTATTTGACAAAAATTATCTTTTGGCTAAGCCAGAGCCATTTTCCTGTGCAATGGAGTTGGTTTCTAATTGATTACACGCAGAGGCCACTCAGATGTCTGAAAGGCAACACTTGGACATTTTTGTTCTTTCTGTTATTGAAGAGATCCCAAGTTCAAACCAACGATTTTTAAGCTGCCATGTTTCCCATTATGTGGGTAATCAATTCCCTGGAATTCTGGCTGGCTGGAGATGTGAGTTCAGACCTCAGAAGGATTTCTGGGCTTAGGAAATCCTAAAGGAGAGTCCAGTTCCTTTCCTGGAGTGGCTGTGAGACACTGAAAGCCCCAGGGAGGGGATGGTCCCCTCATTATTTCAGTTATAGGACCTTTCCCTAAAACACAGCAAACTTCATTTTGGTGCAATTATATCCTCTAATTTTATAAACTGCCATATCCGAGGACTTAGGAGAATGATGCCGTCCTAAAATCCATCCCAAATTCCCTTACATATCCATATCCCAGTTATTTATTCACTGGCGAAGCACTTGTCTTTATTTGTGCCATTGTTTGTGCTGAGTAAACTCCTTGGAGACCAGGAGCAGATTCCTGGGAGGACTCTGTGGCCAGATCGATGTGTGGAGCCCTTCCCGTGTTTTCTGATGCAATCCAGTGTAACAATGTTGTATCCCAGTAAACATGGAAATGGAGCAAGGAAAACATTTCTCAATCCACTTCCTAAAAATACAGCTCTGCCTGGGGAGGGGCTCGAGTTTTATTCCAGGAGCTCGTTCAAGCCCTCCTCCGTTTCCACAATGTCTCGGGTTTGACTCAGGCTTGGATTTCACGGGTTTGGGGATTGGGTAACAGAGCGCTCCGTGGGCCAAATGCCCACGAGCGTGACATGCAAGAGCCATTCCCCAGTCCAATGTGCTGTTCCCGGGTGGAAAAGTGCCAGGCACGGCTGGGAGAGAGCTCTGGATTTGGCAAGGTGGGCAGATCACCAAGGGCAGAGCCGGGAGGGGCTTTCTGGAGCTGCCTTTTGAATATTCCCCTGCTTTGTTCTGCAGGGAGAAGGAAAGGTGATGCTTTTAAAGTGAGATTCTGAGATTTGGGAGGGTTTGGTTTAATTGTCTTCCCTCCTTCCCTGCTGGCTCCTCAGATGGAACCTGATGGAGATCCAAGTTTTGAGCTCCTGGAGAGGACGGAGGGAGTGACAGGGGACCAAATCCTCCCTGGGTGTTGGGGTGAGCTGGGGTTGTGCCCTTCTCATGGAAAAGTGGAGAACTTTCCCACCATGGCAGCGCTTGGCTCTCAGCCCACGGCACAGATTCCTGTCTGACCTCTGATCCTGCCGCTTTTATTCCTGTTTTCAGGGCACCTGACAGAGCACATCAGCCTCTGGTGCAGCTGATTTCAGTCCCTGCAGCCCCTTCCCGGAGGGAATCGATTCCAGCAGTGCCATCTCAGATGGGTGGAGCTCATCCAGCTTCACCCAGGGCAATTCTGTGCAGTGACAGTAAATCCGAGCGGTTTCTCCAGACACAGAGATTGTTCCGTGATGAACAAACTCCTCCTGCCCCTTTCCTCCCCACCGGGGTCTGTCTGAAAATAGCCCTAAACACCTGAAAATGTGTTACAATCTTTGAACAGGGAAGTGATGAGGTCACAAGGGACTGGTGGGGAGAATGATGATCATGACACATCCAATAGATCCAAGTGGGGTGAAGAAAGATAAAAGGGGCCCAGAACAGCCTTTTTCCAGTGCTTTTTGTTCCTATCCTTGGTGCAGATGAAACTCTGTGGGTTCAAAACCCTTTTGAGGGCGGGATGGGATGGGATGGGATGGGATGGGATGGGATGGGATGGGATGGGATGGGATGAGCTGTTCTGCTTTCAGCACTGTGAACTTCACAGACCGTGGAGAGGAAAAGAGAAACCGATGGATTTAAGCATAAAATTCACGGTGGACACGGACAGAAAAAGGCAAACCGATGGATTTGAGCACAAAAACCTAGATGGACATGGACAGAAAAAGGCAAAATGATGGATTCAAGCTCAAAATCCAGTGTGGACACAGCCAGGGCACAGCTCTGCTCCACTCCCTTTGTTCAGCAAGAAATGGGGGGATTCTCCTTCCAAGTGGTCTGGATCAAGACTTCACCTTTGGGTTTGGAAAATGTGTTTTCTTTGTCGGCATTTGCCAATATCCCAGCCCTGCCTTGTGCCTGGAGAAAAGCTGAGGCTGCTCAGCCGGGGTGGGAAGCTCAAGAGCACAGAAAAATGAAATATCCAGGGAGCAGGCAGCATCCAGGCTGGAGGTTCTCATAAGAGTTAACAAAAGAAGGTATTAAATATCCTCCTGCCACCCCGACAGAGATTGCCTGGGCTAAGTATTCCCTGAATTCTCGTTTCCTGCCCCCGCACATGGGGCTGCGCTGGCGGAGTCGCTCAGGCACGAAACGCTTCGCTCCGGACTCGCAGCAGCTCCGCTCCGGCTCTGCGATTTGCATAATTGGGTGCTAAGGAAAACAAAGCCAACAAATTGCTGATAATTGCCCCAGTGTCAATTGTAGGGGGTAGGTCAGGAGGGTGAAGTCTCCAGGTGTGTGGAGGTCAAAAGCGACTGGGTTTTGAGGGGAGGCTTGTTAGGGGTAATAGCTATCAGAGCAAGTGCGCTGACTCGTGTTAAAGCCGTGTTTAACAACGTGTTCTGCCATATTCCAAATGTTCCAGGGGAGAGGGAGCGCTGCCAGTGGGAGTTCTGCGTTAGGACCCCCCTGCGAAGGGGCCCTGAGGAGAGCTGTGAGCACTCGGGGTGTGTGATGGGGGTACAGGACAGGCACAGGGGGACTGGCCACAGAAATCCTGCCAGAAAACAGAACAGAGGGCCCAAAATGAATCCACCTGAACAGAGTGGAAGTTGTCTCCCGGGAGAATCCCCGTGGCACTCCAGATTTGGCTGGGAAGAGAACGCTCCGTTGGCTGAGTTGAGACTGAAGCTGAAGGGGCAGGAGGGAATGAATGGTTTGGATTGATGCAGAGCCCAGTGGATCCCTGGATCAATAAATTCCCTCTGAAACTGCCAAGGTCCCTTCTACTGAACACCAGGAAAAACCACGGAGAGCCTGAGGAACTGGAGTTCTTTTGGAAACAGCCTCGTCCTCAACTTCTTCTGCTCCTTATTGCTTCAGAATCCTCTCCAGAAGTTCCCTGGGTAGGGGACAAACAGCCTCCCGAATTCCCGGGGGGATTAAACCCTCTCCAGGGCAGCACGAGGTGCTGCTCAGCTGCTCCCAGTGACAGCTCAGTGACAATCACAGAGGGCACTCCGGGGACTTTGCTGGGACACGACTTCTGTCGTCCTCTCGGGGATTCTCTTTCCCTTCTGTCTTCAGCTGCAGCAGCCAAGGCAGGAGAGGAACTGCCTGACAAAGGTTTCATTGACACAAGTGGATGATTTTTGCTAGAAAGCACTTCCTCCTCTGTGAAGGCTTTGAAGTGTTGCCTTTGTTCTTTCAAGCTTGCTTTTTTTTTTTTTTTTCCTCTTTAAAAATGATAGACAAAATACTTGAAAGTCATCTTTTAGCCCAGACAGAATAACAGGAGCAGCAACAGAAACCCTTCATTTGAAAAGGTGTCATCCTGCTCGAGTGGTGCACTTGAAATATCATTTTCTAATCCTTGTTAAGAAAACACTGCCTTGAATAATTGAGAAGGGCTGGTTGAATTTTAAACCATGATTTACTCGTCAAGTTGTCTTCTTCCTTCTGTGTGTCCCTGGCTCTGCTGCCTCTGATCTTTGTCCCTCTTTCATGTGGCTTTGGCTTCACTATCTGCAAAATGGAATCCTGGAGATGAGCTCCCTGTAAAGTGCAGGGAATCAGCAGCCAGAGGTGTCATAGTGAGGCAAGGGGTTACAAAGAAATCTGGTTTTTAATATCTGAGCACTCTGGTAGATTTGGGTGTTTTTAAACCTGAAAATCTGCTGTTTCTTTTTTTACTCCTTAGCACCAAGTGTTGTTAACCCCTGGTTGAATAAATGGAAATTTCATTTCTTTGGTGAGAGGGTCAGATCAGCCTCAGACCCTGCAGGATCAGGTCCTGGAGGTGCCAAGTGAGGAGAAGGATCTGTGATAACTCTGCCAGCAGTTCCTGCTCCAGGGAACTGCAGCTCAGACAGACCACAGGGACACCCCAATCCTGGGTTAACTCCTGAGGAACTCTCTGCGCTGAAAGTTTTCAAATCCATCTCTCCGGGCTGTTGTTCTCCACCGAAGAATTTTTCCTTGGCAGGGAAGGATGGGTGATTCCAGCTCTGCAATTCCCTTTGGTGCCCCCAGGCTGAGCTGAAAAGCTTTAGGATTCAGAGCCTGGGCTTTTTATTCCGCAGCCCACAGTCAGTGGGTTCATCTGCATCTGCTCTAACCTGGCAGCCAGGGCAGAAGTGGGGAGAGCTGAGCACAGCAAGGCACATTTCTGTCCACACCCAAATCCCTGCGTTCAGAAACGCCGAGGAAAAATAAATGCCGTGGAAGAAAAAGCCACGAGAGAGTTGTCACAGGATCCCAGCGTGGTTTGGGTTGGGAGGGGACCTCACAGCACATCCAGTGTCAGCCCTGCCACGGGCAGGGACATCTCCCAGACTGCTCCAGCCTGGCTTTGGGCATCCCAGGGATCCAGGGGCAGCCCCAGCTCCTCTGGGAATTCCATCCCAGCCTCTCCCCAGCCTCCCAGGGAAGGGGTTCTTTGTAAAATCCCATCTAAGCTGCTGGTTTGGATCCAGCTCCATCGTCCCCTGGCAGTGACAGTGTCAGTGGCCCTGGCAGTGTCACCTGGGTGAGCCCCACCCTCCTCAGCGGTGCTGCAGCTCGAAGTGGAATTCCCTTGGGAATTCCCTTGGGAATTGTCCTTCCCGGCAGGACCTGGCCATCCCAGGGCCCTGCAGTGGCCTCAGGGCTCATCCTCCGCCTGCACAAAGCTCTTAAAGCTGAGCTGATAAACCCTGGGGAGTGCTAAGGCACTAAAACCGGGGAAATCGCCCCAAGAACCCCACAAAGTGCCCTTGTGTAAACCCCTTAAAACCCAGCCAGGTGAATTCTGCCTCTCCCTCTGCTCTGGTGCCTTCTCCCATCTCCCCGAGCTTCACAACGGAGCTGGCTGAGATTGTATAAGCTGAATTTTCAACAAAATGTTTGCCCACGATTTCCTAAATATTTCATTAAAATAATATATTTTAAAAGGGGTATTTTTAGGGTGGCTGTCAGTGATGGGAAGCCTGTCTCACTTCTGCGGAGCTGAATTTTCCTGGGTTCTCATCATTGGGATGACTTCGAGGTCAGTCTTTATGAAAAAAAACCAAGATTAAAAAAATCAGAGGTTTTGGGATTTACAGGGTGGGAAAAGAGATCATTCTTTACTCCTTATTCTTTCTGCTGCTCCTCTCCCTCCTTCAGCACTGCAGCAGCAAAGGAAATAAACCCCAATAAAGCAGCCTAAACGCTGCTCTTTTTCTTTTTCTTTTTTTTTTTTTCTTTTTTATTCCAAATCTCCATTCTTAGCAGAAGCAACGCTCAGCTGGAAGCCCAATAAAACCTTTGAAGCGGTAATTTGCGCCCATTCTTTTAAAGCCTTTTCCCCAATTTGAAATATTAGTAGAAAAAGGGGATTTGAGGCGTCGGGATCGCCAAAGCAAACATTTGACACGCTGTTACATTCAGATTTTTGGATATAAAGCTCAGGCACGTGAAGGGAGGCCGGGGATCGCTGCTTGCCTCTGCAGGGAGGACAAAAATGATGGGAAAATTCTGTTTTCTCTCTGCTTGGGCTCGCTGTGGTTATAAAGGAGGAGGAGTTGCACCAAGCTGGGATGGCAGCAAGCTGTAAAAAAGCAAATTGTGTTGTGGGATGGAGGATTTTGGTTAATTCGTGTCTTTCAGCACAGCCCCAGTGCCACTGGCAGCCTTTTCCCTGAGCTGGGCACAGATATTTGCGTTTGGGTGTTGTCCTGGAAAGTGCCCCGGCTCAGAGGTTCCTCGGGGTTCTGTTTCTGAAAGGTGACACCGGCAGCCCAAATCCCAGACCTCAGGGAGGCTTTCACTTCATGGACCAGAGCTCAATCCCCTCCCTGCCACTCAGCTCCTGGATTTTGGGAGCAGGGAGATGGATGGAAAAACCCCCGGAGCAATAAACAAGTGTTTGGTGTGCAGAGGGTTCAATGAAAGCCACTTTTCACCATCCTTCTCTTTCTTTTCCTCCCTTTTTTTCCTGCTGCCTCGGAGGCCGGGGAAGCTTTTCTTTGGCTCCCCATCCAATTCCCTGTTTTGTGAAATCTGGTGGAAACCTCTCCTCAAAATCACCGTCTCCTTGAAAATTATCAGTGATTAAAAATTTGGGGGTGGAAAAGAAACGGGAGATGAAACTCACGGAGTTCTTTTGGCTCCCGGGTTACACATTCCACGTGCCCAAGGTGCAGGATGCTCTGTGTTTGTCATCTCCATTGCGAACCCTCTACACTGCAGCCCTGTGCTCCGGCTGGGAAGGAAAACAAACGGGGAACAGTGGGAGAGAAAGGCCAGAGCCGGGTCTGGAGAGAGGGAATTGAGTCATTGCCCAGCTCCAGGGGGGAAAGGGAACACAGGATTGGGGAAAGGGAACCCAGGAATGGGGAAAGGGAACCCCAGAGTTGAGGAAAGGGAACCCCAGGATTAAGGGAACCCCCAGGATTGGGGAAAGGGAACCCCAGGGTTGGGGAAAGGGAACCCAGGGCTGGGGCTGGGCTCTGGGCGAGCAGAGAGGACGGGACGGGTGTCTGTCTCCCTGTGTGCTCACCCACTGCAGCCTCAGGTTTGGGGAGTTCACATTTAATTGCGCTGGTTTGGGAGTTTCCAGGTTCCCTGGATTCCAAATCCACGGAGGGGGAATGTGGGGGAAGGTCTAAATGAGTTTATTTCTGAAGGCAGCACTTGGAAAAACCCACCGAGGTACAGCCAAGAGCAGAAAATCCTGTTTGGAAGAGGAATCAATTCGGTTTTCTGACTCCTATAAAGGAGTTTTTATATGAAGAATATATTTTTATAAATATACATATTCTTTATATAAATTTCTATTTATATACGTTGATATAAATACAGATATTCTTTATTATTATAAATATATTTATAAGTATTTATTAAATTTATATCTTTATATAAGGAATCCTCCTGTAAAGAATAAAGGTGGAGTTTTTATATAAAGAATATATTTATATAAATATAGGTATTCTTTACATAAATTTCTATTTATATGTATTTATATAAATATAGGTATTCTTTATTATTATAAAGATATTTATCAATATTTACTAAATTTATGTATTTGTAATAAGAATTCTTCTATAAAGAATAAAGGAGGTTTTATGTAAAAATATCTATATTTATATAAATATATGTATTCTTTATTATTATAAACATATTTATTAATATATTATTAAATTTATATATTTATATAAATATTCCTCCTATAAAGAATAAAGGAAGAGGTTTTATATAAAGAATATATATTTTCCATATTATTATGAAGATATTTATAAATATTTAATAAGTTAATATATTTATATCAAGCCTCCTCCAATGAAGAATAAAGGAGGAGTTCTTACAAAAAGAATATATTCTTTTCCTTATATTTATAAATATTTATTAAATTATTATCTTTACATCAAGACTCCTCCTATGAAGAATAAAGGAGGAGTTCTTACATAAAGAATATATTCTTTTCCTTATTATTACAAAGATCTTTATAAATATTGATTAAATTAATATCTTTATATCAAGCCTCCTCCTATGAAGACTAAAGGAGGAGTTTTTAAACAATTCCCTAACTCCATCGAGCGATACCAAAAGCGCTCCTTGACCTGCTGCACGTGAATTTCTCCTCAGCAGAAGCACAAATTTCCCTGGAAATTAAAAATAAAACAATAAAAATAAACTCCTGCACATACATTTCAGGCGCTGTCCTTCCCCCAAACAAACTCCCATTTCCCCGTGTCCGTGTGCAGGACACTCCAGAACCTCCCACGACAAACGTGGGGCTGTTTTTCCCTTCGCTCGTGGCATTAATCACCAGAGGGGGAAAAAACCCTCCTGATGCCCCGAGCTGGGGTCGGGTTGTTGGTTTGTTTCGCTGCCAGGGTCCCGCAGTGACACTGAACTCACGACTCACAGCCCTGTCAGGAGCCCGTTATCCCCATCCAGACATCCATTTGTACACCCAGCCATGGAGAGACGACTTGGGTTGGTTTATTTTTTATTTTTTTTTTCCTAATTAAAGTCTGGAAAGGTTTTTTTGGGGTTTTTTGTTGTTTTGGTTTTTTTAGTTTTTTGGGTTTTGGGGTTTTTTTTTTGGTTTTTTTTTTTTTTTTTTTTTTTTGTTTTTTTTTTTTGTTGTTGTTGTTGTTTGTTTGTTTTGGGGTTTTTTGGGGTTTTTTTTTTTGTTGGTTTGGTTGGTTTTTTTTATCAAATCCAATACCTGCACACTAAATTACGCTGCTGGTGCCAGGCTGACTCTGCCTCCCCTCACCCTGGGAGGACACAGGGGGTTTGTTGGGATGGTTGGAGAGGTCCCAAGGAGCTGCTCTGACCTTCCCACCTGAATTTTGTTTTTTGGGGGTTTTTTTTGAGTTGTGTGTTTTGTTTTGTTTTGGTTTTTTTTGAAGGAGGAGGAATATTTACCATAACACATCCCAGGGCTGCTCCTGGAATGGCAAACATCTCGCAGGGAAAAGCGTGGGGTGCTGGGTGGAGGAAGGAAGGGGCTCAGTAATGGGCTGCAGCCACCCGAGATGTTTGCTCATCTGTTTTCCTGAGGCCAGTTTGTTTTGTTTATTAATAGGCCTTGAAATGCCAAGGGGAAGGGTTAAGGTGAGCTGAAAATGCCATATGTTCCTCTGGATGGAGGCTCCTTTTTGTGCTGGCTAAAATTAGTGGGGTGCTGGCTTTTCCCTTTTTTATCCACCCCTGTTTCCCCTAGGGAAAGGTGCTGTTGTTGTTTTAGAAGAGGCCAGAAATCTCAGCGAATTAATCAATTTACTGAAGGTCAGTTCAGTCATGGCCCAGCACTTTTCCATGCTCAGATGCAAAAATCGTCCACACAACAACTGAAAAAACCCCTGAAAAATCCTTAAATAAAAAAATAAATAAATAATTAAAATAAAATAAAATAATAAAACTAAATTAAATAATTAAAAATAAAGTAAGTTGTTAAAATAAATTAAATAATTGGCATAAATTAAATAAGAACATTAAAATTAATTCACTTTGCTTTTCCATGGAGGAAAAGGGGAACACAAGTTATGAACAAACAGCATTTTTACACATTTTTGCACATTTTTACCCATTTTTTAACACATTTTACACGAACAGGCAGGAAGATGCTCCTGCTGTCACTGTGGGGAAGAATTCCACACAGGACAACTTTAGGCAAATTAATTTAGAATACAGCACCCTTATTCCTGAGAGTTTCATCCTGCAGTGACTCTTCACAGGAGGATTTCCAGCATTCCCTGCCCCTGCTCAACAACACATCCAGCAACCACCGGCATCAAATCCTGCTTTTTGTGCTTCCCAGGAGCTTCAGGGCTTGGAAAAGTGAATTCTGGAATTCTGGAGGAATTCCCAGAGCGTTCCTGGAAGTGCCTGTGCTGACGGGAGGGGCAGGATGGCAAAGGACACCAGGGCAGGGTGACATTGTCTAGGTGGAAAGGGACAGTTGGATTTTCAGTTCAATTCTTCCTGGAAGAGGTTGGTCAGGCTTTGGAGGTGCCCAGGGAGGTTTGGGGTCCCCCATCCCTGGAGGTGTCCAAGGGCTCCGTGCTCTGGGCTGGGGATCAGATGGACTTGAGGGACTTTTCCAACCTCAGGGATTCTGGGATGATTAAATATAGACAGGAAATATGCGGCTTTTCTTGATGTGTTTGATTTTGGAGGATGAATTCATCTGAAGTTAAGATAAAAATACATCTATGAGAGAGAACCTAACAGAAAAAACCAAAACGACTTGGATGTGTGGAGACACTGTGGATGTAAATGGAGCAGGAATTAATTCCAGACAGAAATACACGATGAAGGTAACAGAAGTACAGAGTCTATTTGGGACACTTTGGACTATTCCACAGAGCCTGAACCTCAGTCTCTTTCTGAGCACAGATCCCGGGGTCTAAAGCCCAGCTTAAGTCACTCCAGGATGGGTTTGATCATCTGAATTGGAGCTGGAGAGGTCAGGGTCAGCGCTGACTCTGAGGTTTGATACCTCCAGGGATCTGAAGTGAAATCCAGCAGGGCTGAGGTGCTTCTGGAGGTTTTATCCCATGACAAGTTCAGCAAACCCAAGAAATCAGAATGTCATTAGGATCTGAGATCTTTTCCAACCTCCTCAGAGGACATAAATCCTTCAGGGATCTGTGTATCTGGGAATCCTCAAGGTTTGATACACCCAGGAATCTGAAAGGTAAAAAATCCAGCAGGACTGGAGGTTTTGTCTCACGACAAATTCAGCAAATCCAAGAAGTCAGAACATCTTCGGGATCTGAGATATTTTCCAGCCTCTCCAGAAGACACAAATCCTTCACGGGAGGGTGACCCACACAAGAAATGGGTCCTGCTCAACCCCTGTGGTGCCTCATTGTTCTCCCTGCTCCGAGGGGGAGGAATCAGCCACTCCAGGGAACGGCCCAGAGACAAAATGTTAATTGTGAAGTGATTTAATTGCATTAGAGCCCTTACTAAGCAAAGCACAGAACATAAAGGTGGCCTGCTTCTATTTTTGATGCAGATATTATGGAAATTTATGTCCCTGATGATGCCAATCTTGTGAACCCCCTCAGGTTTCTGAACAGTTTCCAAGCTGTCCCCCTTGCTCAGGGTGGAATTCTTTTAATTTTGTTCTGGTTTTGCCTGGTGAACCCCCCAGTGTGTGTTTTGTGTGCTGCCCTTTCCTGCCAGCCAGGGGCTGCATCTGGCCCGAGGTTTTTTTGGCTGCTGGAAAGAAAAGTTTGTTTCGGAGGTGAAAAAATTTGCCTTTTAAATTTCTGCGCAGTTCATACCCAGATTATAATTCATAGCCAGGGCTGAATACCAAATGACCCCGGCTCCTCATTTCCACAAATCTCCTGAAAGGCAGAGAGGGAGGCGAGGCAGAGCACTGGCCCGAATCCAAAGCTGTTCCCAAATCAATGGCATTTAGGGAAAGGTTGGATTTGGCCTCTCCCATCTCTCATTTCGAGCTCTCAGATTAACAGAATATAAATATTGCATGATGCCCCAGAGCTGCCCCAGCAAATGGCTCCAAGATGCATCTTTCCCCCCTTGAACAAGGCAAATATTGTGGAATGGAGGCTCCAGGAGAAAGACTGGAAAAGCTGTTAGTGACTGTTCCTGATGTGAGCTCCAAGGTGCTCGTGGAGACTAAAAACTTGGAGGAGAAACTCCCCACACGAACCAGAAACTCTGTTTTTTGGCACCGCCGGAACAATCTGCAGTTGCTTTTTCCATGATGCATCATTAAAAAGGTTTCATCAGACTTAGTCCTGCTGGTTCCACGCTGTCTGTCATCCCAAGAATTTTCCATAACAAAGGAAAAGAAGGAAATGTGAACTTTATTGAAAGGGAGATAAACTGGCTGGAAATTGTACTGAGGAGTTTTCAATGCAGTTGAACAAGATTTGCCGTCTCCTGGGAATTGTGGTTTATTCCTGCTCCGTTCCCTGTTTTCCAGAGGTGTGGGAGCAGCTCAGAGTTTGTAATTATTAATTAATTAGCTAAGTGTGACACCAGGGGCGCCCCATGTCTGATGGTGATTCCTGCTGGGATGCCAAGCGAAGGGATCTGTCCTGGCAAACCCCAAATCCCAAAAGAGTCACCGAGCACACTTACATTTCCACTTAAATGTTGGAATCGTTGCCTCCTGGGATTGACTTTTTGGGATAAAACCCCACGGATTTCAGCTGAATCCCTAGGGACGCCTGCGGTGTGGGACACGTGCTTGTGATTTCTCCATCAGTGTCGGAGCTGCTGTTGTTCCTGTGTCAGTTTTCCGGCACGTCGTTAATAAACTGGGAATTTCATCCCTGATTTCCACGGTGTCCTGCTGAAAACCACCCGGGTTTCCCTTTTCAGCGGCGCTGAAAGTGAATACAGGAGGAAGAGGGGGGCAGAGCGTGGTGCTTGTGTTTGAACCGAGCTCAGCCCCGATCGATCAGCTTGGAATGAGCATCCCTGCTGGAAAAACCACCTCTGGAAATTCAGATGTGCAGGGCTTGGGAAGGATTTCCCAGCACGACCTCCCCAGGCAGAAACCTTTCATCAAACAAGACCTTGCCCAAATCTTTGTTGCCTCGATGGGATGTGCGCTGATCCTTTGTTATGTCTTATCCGTGGAGGTGGAGAACGATTTATCCCCTTCTGTGAATTCCCTGGATTTCAAGACCCGATGTGTGTTCTTCCTGTTTTTCCCTACTTTGGCTGATTAACTCCAGTTCCTCGCACTCTCCTGTGTCTCATTTCCCAAAAGCCCTGACCTGGTGTCACCAATCCAGATGATTTTGGGGATTGATCCTTTTCCAGGAGCTGTTACAGGAGCTGCCTTTGCCAGCAGGTGTCACCATAAGAGAACGATAATTCCAATTCCAGCTCGGCTGTTCTGCGGGAAACGGGAATTCTGTCCCTGCTCCGCATCCCGTGGAATCTCCTTTATTCCACAGTGACTTAGCACTGGGTTAGGAAATTAAAAAGGCCTGGAAAAAAAAAAAATCAAGACGCTCCCAAGCAAAGGGAACAAACAGTTTGGAAGGGAGCTCGGCAAAATTATCAGAGATTTTCTGGAGTGGTGGCAGCAGGGAAGCGGGTGAGGATTTGGGATGGCAGAGTGGATCTGTGTCCCGTCCATCCCGTGCTGCAGGAAAACCTGGGCGGATTTTCCTCCCTCACAATTCCTGTGTGCCCTGAGCTGCCTTTGCTCCTCAGACCCAGAGATGTGCACCGAAGCTCAGGGAATCCCTCCTGGGCCTGCTGGGACCTCTCCCTGGGATTTATTCCCAGGATCATGGGTGCAGGAGTGAGGGTCTCCTCATCCTCCTGCAGAGGGATTTCAGTCACCTTTCTCCCAGTCTGCACAAACCACCAGCAACAAGTGTCCATCCAAAGGCTGCTCAGGACCGGCCCCGACCAAAGTGGATTTTCTCCCAGATTTCATTATTTTCACGAGCTGTGACTCTGCACAGGGGTTTTGGGGTGGTTCTGGCAGAATTGGACTTTGGGTTTTTTTTGGAGCCTGGGTGGCTGCAGGACAAGCTGGATCCCCAGGACTGCCACGGGCCAGGGAAAGGGTCCGAGAAAGAGTTTTTGGATTTCTCTTTCCTTGCATAAATACTGGAAATCAAACCCGCTGCAAACTGAAGGATTCGTATTCAGCTCTTTATCGAAATACCTCCTCTCCCCCCCGCCCCTCCCCAAAATAAAATAGCGTTGTTTGAAATTTCCAGCCGAGCTGAAGGCCTAAAGCATTGGGTGAGATGTAATTTCTTAAAATATTTATCCATCCATAAGTGGCTACATATTTGACATTATTATAGGGTTTCTCAGTGTTCCATTTTATTAAAAAATATTTATTTGGTTTCTAAGATTACTGCTTCTCCGACCACAGAAAATTCAATTACCGAAAACTGCAGCTATCAAATTGGTTGAAAATAAATAGCCTTTTATCCAAACCTGGCATGGGCTGGTTTACTTTTAATACGCAGCCATAAAAAAAGAAGCTCTTTCCACCGAGAGCCGGTTGGTTACAGAGCGAGAAGCCAAGGAATACTTTGCATCATCAGGTTCTATTTAAAATAAGGGAGGGAAGGGGGAGAATATAAGTCATTATGAGGCTAATTAGTAGCTCACTTCTTTATTTTTATTTATTATTGTAATTGTTGTTGTTTGAAAAAGGGACAGGAGATCTCTCAAGGCGTTTCTTTTGTGACGATAAGTGAGTTTTGATTCAGGCAGGGAACGATCCCGAATGTTTTCTGGAAGCGCTGGATGTCTCCTACCTGCGAGGTTTAAAACACCGAGTTTGCAGGTGGTAAATAACAGAAATAAGTGTTGGAAGAAGGGCTGGAGGTCACCTGGGCGGGTTTGTTCATTGGTTTTCATCTTTGTTAATGAAGGAGGGACCCGAGTGTGGATGGAGGATCTGGGGCACAGGCGTGGCGTGTGCTCAGCCACAACAACTTCTGACCTAAAACAAACCAGGAGGGAGCAAATTAAAAAAAAAAAAAAAAAAAAAAAAGAATATTTGCCATTTCCACCTCCTGACGAGCCGGGCTAAGAACTCCTCTCCTTCAATTCCTCCAACAACCGCGTCCCTTTTCCAGGGCTGCGAGGTCCCTTCCCTTTACACGCCGCTCCCGAAGCCACCGCATCTTTCAGCCGGGGCCCGGCGGGTATCAAAGGCTGGAATTCGAAGCATCCCTGGCCCGTGGCACGGCAGGAGCTCCGCGCTAACAGGAGCTGTTGGCGCTGCGCTGGCGCGGAGCCCCCGCTGTCCCCACATCAAGGATGCTGCTGAGAGATGGGGATGCTCCAAAGAGCCGCCCGGGCCGGCCCCCGGCATGAAAAGCCACGAGATCAAAGCTCTCGGGAGAAAAAGAGATAAACTCTCCCACTCCCCTCCAAAAAGAAAAAAAAAAAAATGCTGGTTTGCAGGGAAAAATGCCTGGCTGGCTGCGGGATGAGCGTGCAGGTAACCTCCGAGGGGAGGTGAGGGGCTGAGGGGGTTAAAAGAGGAACAGGATTAAAGATCTGGCGGCTTATGGCTTTGGAAAGATTTTCAATGCCCCGGGGGATCTCTGCAGGAATTGGGCAGCTGCTGGGATGGGTTAGAATGTTCCCGTGTGTGTCTCCCACTGGGCACACGGGGAGAATCACAGCTCTAACCATTCCCTGGAGAACTGAATTGGCCATTCCCTGGAGAACTGAATTGGCCATTCCCTGGAAAACTGGATTAGCCATTCCCTGGAGAACTGAATTGGCCATTCCCTGGAAAATTGGATTAGCCATTCCCTGGAGAACTGGAATGGCCATTCCCTGGAAAAGTGGGTTAGCCATTCCCTGGAGAAGTGGGTTAGCCATTCCCTGGAAAATTGGATTAGCCATTCCCTGGAAAACTGGAATGGCCATTCCCTGGAGAACTGGAAGCGTTTTGTAGTTCAAGTTTTCTGAGTTTGCAGCCTTTGAGAACGCAGGGAAGGAGGATCACCTGGAGATCCCGGCCAGAGCTCGTGGGTCAAGGCAGCGAGCCAGACCTTCTCCGAACTCATCCCCTTTGGGTGGCACCTGAATTCCCCCTCCCCTGAGCCCATCCAGCTGCCAGACACATCACAAAGGGCTGAGCTGCCAAGTCTCTGAAAGTGAAATAAAGCTTAGAAAGGGCTTTAAGAAGATTCCGTGAGGAAAGGACTCACTTAGGGCTGAAGAATAGCTGGCTGCTCTCGCATGGATGTGGTTTTGCAGGTCTGTACACACATCCCATTGTGCACAAAAGCCACTTATTTGTTTAAGGCCGTTGCTGAGTGTATTATGTGACACGGAGCCATCCAGAGAGGCTGCTCCAGCCAGAACTGCAGGCGGAGCAGAGCCTGGACCTGCACTTTAATCCCCTTTTCTGCCGTGATTTCCCAATTGCATCAGGAGGAGAGGTCTCCCTGAGCCCGGAGTGTGATTGTGCAGGAAGATAAAACAGCTCCCGGCTTTTCCAGGAGCCTTTTCCCGGCTCCCCAGGAGGAGAACCAGCCCCCCTGCTCCCTGCAGAGCCAGGGAGCTGCAATGCTGCTGAAATGTAGTTCGGGGATAAAATGTAGTTGAGGGATCTGTAATGGATCCTGCACTCAAAGCCAATAGAGCATGAGCTCAGCAATCAGTTGGCAGCCCATAAAATCTCCGTTACCTTCCTTTTCTTTTCCTTTTTTTTTTTTTTTTTTTTTTTTTTGTTTTTGGTTTGGTTTTTTTTTTCCTAGGGTTCTTAAAGCGATGGTGTGAGGGAAGCTGAAAGACTAGGGATTGCAGGAGCAGCTCCGAAGTTCTGTAGCAAATGGAAATAAACGTTGCAGTTTTCTGTTGATGTCCCCACTGTCCCACCGAGGCTGAGCCAGGACTGAGCTCCCACTCTTCACTTGTGCCCCCTGACCAGCAATAAAACAACATCACTTGCAGCAATCCCTGAAAGACTGTTGGTCCAAAAACCTCCTGTGTTCATGATGTTTTGAAACGTCTCCTTCCAGATAACGTCGCTCTCCTCATTTAAAAAACCCTGCCTTGAATAAAAAGCTTCTTTGGGAGCTTTTTTAAACGGGGGTTAGTGCTTAATGTTGCCTTGGTAGCAGAGACCCTTCGTGTTCCAGGGTTCCTACAAATAACACATTGACTGTGGCCCCACTTTATATTCTCACTAAATCAAGGTAAAGTTTTTTAAAGCCCAATTCATATTAAAAAATTTTCCTGCGGGTGTGAAGTGATTTTGACAGAGGCACAGCTCACGCCGAGAACCCTCCAGACTTGTGGCTTCGGAGTGAAGAAGGGAAAAAATATAGCTTGGGGTGGGGACAGGAGGTAGGAATAGTTGAGAGGACCCTTTGGTCTTTAATTCATGTCAGAAGAGCCCCAGCTGTCACCCAGCACTTGTCCCAGATTTATGGATCATCTGTTTTGTTAATGCTCGTGGATCTCTTGCTGAACATAACCCTTCTGGAGGGTTTTTTGGCTGATCAAAGGCTTGCTGGAGTTATAAATGTCCCAGTGATATCTTGAGGTTTTGCTGAGAAGAAGCTGCATTGATGGGAGGGTTCTGGGGCTCCTGACGAAGCCATATTTCTTCCCTGTGTGTGTCTTCACAAGCTGCACTTTCATTTTCTATACATTGAACAATCTGTGCTTTAAAAGAACCAGCTGAGGGATTTCTGGGCTGGCTGTGGCCACGTGGAGTTGAGGCCGTTTATTCACTGTCAGTTTTACCTGAAATACTCAACAGCCCCTTTTCAATATTTGCACCGTTCTGTCTCGAATTCTCTCGGGTAAAAAGGTTTGTAGAGTTTATTCCTGTGTGCCTGCAGGTGGAGAGGATCGAAGGTTAAATGCAAATAAAGCAGAGCAGGATTTGAAGCTTGTGTGGCTCCAACTGGTTCTTCCCCCTTCTGTGCCAACTGTTTTCCAGTCTGAGGTTGTTGTTTTTATGGAGTTAAAGGCTGCCCATGGATCAGCCAGGCACGTGTGTGTCTCCTCCCTGCCTGGATCACCTCGGGGGCTCAGATGAGCTTTTCTTCCCCTGCACCATTCCAGCAGCAGCTCCTCTGCAGGGTCTGACACTGGGGACTGGAGAAACCAGGGGATTTGTGATTAACTCTCCTCTCTTTGGTAAGCATGGCTTGCAAGAGGAAGGAGTTTCATTATTCCTATGAAATTCCATGGGCAATATTGGATTTCTGCACTCCTGGACAAAGCCCAGAGGTGTCTGGAGCTGAACGTTTGCCAGAGGCATCAAAATTCCAAACGAAGTGTCTCACGTGTGCCTGAGCTGAGGCAGGATAATCCACCAGGGAATGGCAGCAGAGAGGCTGAGTTTTCAAATCGTGCAACGGTTTGGGTTGGAAGGGACCTTAAAGATCATTTAATTCCACGAGCAGGAACACCTTCCACTGTCCCAGGAACACCTTCCACTGTCCCAGGAACACCTTCCACTGTCCCAGGGTGCTCCAGCCTGGCCCTGGACACTTCCAGGGGTGGGGCAGCCACAGCTTCTCCATGGAACCTGGGATTTTAGGGCACATCTGGATTGGTTTCTCTGCACCCCTGCCACAGAGAGACCAAAACCTCTGGATGTTTCCTTCACCTTTTGGCTCAAGCTTTGCCAAAGAGGCTCTTGTCCCTTCGGGGGCTAATTGGGCACATTCCCATAAGGAATATCCCTTGTCCTGGAGCCTGGAGGGATTTGCTACAACATTTGGAGAGTTTCTGGGTGTGGGAGATTAAAAAAAAATAATAATAAAATAAGAGAAACTGGAATTTTGAAGTGGTTTCAAAGGAGTCATCCCATAGTTTGGCTGGCCAGCAGCACAGGTGAGGCTGCTGGAATTGTTTCCCTGGGAATATCCCTGACAGCAAGGAATGAACATCCCAAAACGAGGGGAGGGAATGAGAGAAGGAAGACTTTGCCCAAACCACAGAGGGTGCACCAGACTCCAGACCTCAGGCTGCCCCTAATTTCAGGCTCATCCTGATACAGGTTTTAGCTTTGCTCCTTTTAGGACCCAAACCAAGGGCAGCCCCTGGTTGGAATCCTCGGAAAAGGCGGCGGCATTCCGGGATCTTTGGAGCAAAGGTGTTAATTTTCATCCATTTTTAGCCAGGCATGATTATTGCTGGCCTGGCCATTGCATTTGAAATGCTTTAATTGCTTGAGAACAAACTGTTTGACACAATTCCCACAGCAGCTGAGCGATACTTTGGGAGCCAAATATTCTGGCAGGGGCCAGGGTTATTTTTGTGTGTGAGGGAGCAGGAAAAGGGGCACAGAGCACTCCATGAAAAGCTAAAACCACGGCCCGGTGTCCATTCCATCACTTCCAAGGAATTCCAGTAGAATTTCAGCGGAGATCTGTGTTTTAGGTACAAATTTGGAGGGTTTATTACAGCGTTAAAGTGCACGCAGATTATTTTCCTTTAATTCCAAGTCACGTTACACCCAGCCAAGCCTGGTGTCATTTTACAGACATGAAAACATAGAAATTCTCTTCTCAGATTCCCTGTTGTTTATTGGTGAGGATTCTCCTTTCTTTTACAGCAGCAGTGGGGAGGAATTCATTGCCTGAGCTGGTTTTATTTATATTATTTATGTTCCTCCTTCAGTGTTGGCTAATCTGAAATCAGATAACAAACTCTGCCCCATCCGATTTAAGGCCATGGATAGATGAGAAAAGAGAAAAAAAAAAAAAAAGCTGTAGCATCTGAGCTAATGATTCATAATTAATAAGCTTTGCATATTTCTGAGGCTGGCAACATCCTCAGGGCAGTTCAAAGGTTTTATCCTCTTTTTATTTGTTCTAAATAACGAGATATTTTTTTTTCAATTTTCTATTGGATTGGGGGGGAAAAAAAAATGGATGTTAAGATGAGGCTGCAGTTTTGCTGTTGTCAGGCTGACAAGAGGAACCCGTGGGAGTGTGTGTGGGGCTGAATAAAACCGGGATTACATTTGATCTTCTGCATTTCTCACGGCGTTATCTGGAAAGCCACGAGCAAACATTTTAATCTTTTTGTGCTGAATCAAGGAACGCTGGGAATGGGGTTTGCTCAGGGCACAGACGGAGCTTCCAGCCCACAGCAAGAGGGTTTGGGGTGTTGAAATGATGCCTTGCTGTACGCAGAAATCTGTAAAAATCCCTTCAGAGTGAAGTGAAAAAATAAACCCATACAATAATTTCTGCTATTAATGCAACTGGTTCTTCAGGAATATTGCTGGAGTTCCTTTAAAAGAGTATGGAATGGCCCCAAAATGTGAATTTAAAGTGGGTTTTTGCTCTCCTTTCCAAAAAGAAATGTAAAAAAAAAAAAAAAAGGGGGGGGGGGGGCTGAGGAAATGCAGGGATTTAGAAATAAATATCAGAAATAGAGATTTCAAACTCCAAAGTTTGTTCCTCCTGCAGTGAAAACCACTCTGCTTTTCTGGCTGGGTCCAGACTATCTCACAATCAAATTTCCAGGATTTTTCATGGAACTTTTCCAGCCTGGAAGCACAGAGGGAGCATGTACAGACAGAAAAGGATGGAAAAGGGGTGGTAAATTCCCTAATAAATCTGTCAGTAGGAAAGACCCTTGGAAAGAGTCGGGTTTGTAGCTGTCTCCAGCTACCACATCCCATCTTTTAACAGCAGAAAGAGCTGGGTTTAAAACCCCATTTCTCCTCTGAAATTGTTAAATTTGCTGGCATAAGATGGCAGCTTTTGACATTGGAATATGGGGCCATTCCATTAGATTTACAGTCTCCAAGTCCATATTCCCTTGAAGATTAAACCTTCATTAAGTTCCCCCCTTTTTTTTTTCCCCCCCTTGATTTCCTGCCTGTTGCTCACATCACACTCCGACTTTCATAAGCACTCCTGGGTTTAGTGCTTTAATAAAAACAGCTTTGGTGGAGCTTTAAAGGCCCTTCAGGTCCCCCTCCCCCAAAGAAAAAACCCTTCTGGAAACTCCCCCTCAACCAGAAATCCAACCTCCCTTCATCTCCCAGCACACATCTCCATCAAGATGCATCCAGAAGAAAGCAGCAACAACCACACCTAGCTTATGATTTTTTTTCCTCTTTTTCTCTCCTTTTTTTTTTTTTTTTTTTGAGATTTTATTTTACTTTATTTTATTTTATTTTATATTTTATTTTAATTCGTTTTCCCCCCATTGTTATGACTAGACAGAGGATCCAGCTGAGCGCATTAAGGCAGGCTCCGAGTCAGGACACCTAGGGCTCGGAATGCCATTGCTCCCTGCGAGGAGAGGGCTGAGCCCTCCTCTCCTGCAGCCCTGAACCCCTTCTCCCCTTGGCCATATTTCTGCCCCAGGAATACTTTGCTGGCAGCTCCAGCCAGGCAGCGTTGGAGAGCTGCGGTAGTTTGTTGTCAAAATGAAAAATGGTTCAGTGCAAAAGGTCCCGGCGCTGGGATGCGAACAATCAAGGAACACTAAGTCAAGCGTTTGACAAGGAACTTTGGTCTTGCTGTTAAATACCACTTAATATTGTCCTGCCCGATAATCCCTGCTGTTTAACAACCCTGGAATCACGGCTCAGGGATGGCATCCTGCCTTTCCTGAGGAGGGGGGAAAAAAAAAAACCCTGGCCAGATGTCAGGGTTTTGCCGGCGAAAAGGGAGAGATGTGTCTGTTAATAGCCGGGGGAAATTGAGATGTTGTTGAGGAAAGGAGACAATTGCAGGCACGTCGTGGGCTCAGTTCTGCTTTGGGGTTTGTGTGTGGGACATTACAGTTCCAGCTGAGGGTGGTTGGAGGTGAAAAGTGAGGAATTTCCAGCTCTCGTGGAAGCTGCTGTGTGCTGGGAGCAACCTCGGAGCATCCTGGCCTTTATTTGGAGTGGAGCTGGAAAATTTTGCTGTTATCACCTCGATCTCCACAGCTTGGCTTTAAAAAGTCCTTCCCCCGTGGGACAGGTTGTCTTTTCCAGGGAAGATTTGTTGCCTTCAGGCCGTGACCTCTCCGTGTCCCTGCTCTGACTGGTCCTGCTCAGATAAACCTCAGATTTTGTGGACATTTTTTCCTCCTTGCCTTTCAACCCCTGCTCCCCAGCCAGCCCACCTCCTTTCTCTGATGTCTTTTTGGTTGGTTGGGTTCTTGCTGTAACTGATTCTTATTTTTCATTTTTATTTTAATATTTTTTTAATTTCATCTTTGCCAATAAGAAACTTCGTATTTGTGAGTTTGGTCCCGTTCCGAACCTAAAATTCTGCATCATGAATTGGGGACAGGGTGAGGAGATTCCTCACAGGAGTGTCAGAAGATGAACAGATTATTGACCTGAAAGTCCAGAGGACTTTCCTTCATTTTAGCTTGGCTACAAATCCGAGCTGGAGCCAGGAATAATCATAATCACACTGGGAGAGGGGGAAAAAAAAAAAAAATAGGCTGTAGGAAAGTTAAATGGGCAAATCCAAGCATTGTTACTGATCTTTAACTTCCAGCCAGGAATTCCAGGGTCACAAACAGCTTAAAGTGGACAATTTTTGGCCGGAAAAGTTGAGGGACTCTCCATCCCTGGAAGGGTCCAAGGCCAGGCTGGAGCACCCTGGGGTGGTGGAAGGTGTCCCTGCCCGTGGAGGGGTGGCACTGGCTGGGCTTTAGGTCCCTCCAACCCAAAGCATTCCATGATTCCATGAACTGGGGGGTAATTATTTCAGAATTTCTGGAAGGAGAAGCCCCAGCAACTGGGGAAGAGCTTCCAGGCAGCCTTTGGAGAAAAGAGTCAAGACTTGTCACAGCTCAGCCTCTCCTTGGTGACACTTCTCGGGCAGCTTTCTGTGGCCCAGGGGGAGAGAATAATTACTTTGGAATTTCTGGAAGGAGAAGCCTGAGCGATTCAAGAGGAGCTTCAAGGCAGCCTTTGGAGAAAAGAGTCAAGACCTGACACAGCTCAACCTTGGTGACACTTGTGGGACAGTTTCCTGTGGCCCAGGGGAGAGAGGCAGAGCTGGGCCTGGCACTTTTCCCAGCCCTGGGAATTGTTGCTGCCCCCAGGAGCTGTTGGGGAAGGTCTGGCTGCAGCAGGGTCGTGTTTGCTGAACTCACCACCCCAACAAAGGCAGGGGAGGGCTGGGAGACGTGGCTGCTGGCAAATATTTTCCTTCTCTTGATGTGTCAGCGGGGCTCTGGCAGGTGCCCTTAGGAAAACACATCCCACATTTCGGAGCACTCAACACCCCCCCAGGGCCACCCTCGGGGCCCTGCCCCACACCTGAGGGCTTCAAAGGCAAACACGGCCCCTGCTCCCTGGGCTGGAGGCTGCAAAGGGCTGGGGAGAAGATGTTTGGAGCTGGGAAAAGCTGGAAAAGCAGCCAGGTGTTCCCAGAAGGGTGGGAAAAGGCAGGAGCTGAGCCGAGAGCTCAAAGTGATGTGAGAAGGGAATGTTCTGTGGGAATTTTCTGTGGGATGGACAGAAGCTGCCTGGGAGGGGAAGGTGGTCACAGGCAGCCTGGAGCTGAGCTGGCTGCAGGAGCTGAAGGCAAAAGCTTTGGGAACTGGGGAGAAATCAGAGTCCAGGACTGTCCAGGAGTGGGGGGATCCCACCTGAGCCTCAGCTCAGGAAATTGCCACCAGCCAGGGGACAAGAGCACAGAGACAGACCCTGACACTGTCCCCAGATCCGTGTTCCAGAGAGCTGCCATCCCTGTCCGAAGAGAGAGACTAAAAATACATCTCCGTCAGAAGTAAATACCGAATTTACTAATTTATTTTAATTCCTAGTTGAATTTATATTATTAAAAAATAATCAATTTAATTTCCATTGTTATTTGTTATTCGTTTCAAACCGAGCAATAATTCATTTATAAATGAAAAACGAAATAAATTGTTGCACGAATTTAAAAGCCATGGGCTGTGTCCAGTTTGGGGGGTTGAGGTGGGAAGAAGGAAAGGTGGGAATGGGATGTGGAGCTGGGATTCCTCTGTCTCAGCTGCATTTGGAGCTGGGCAGTTCTTGGTGCTTCACTGGAAGGGTTTTCACAGCGCAAACGCCATCCTGCCAGGACCTGAGGCTTTGGGGTGGGATGAGGTGTCCCTGTGACACTGACAGGTATTCCTGCCAGGACCTGAGGCTTTGGGGTGGGATGAGGTGTCCCTGTGACACTGACAGGTATTTCTGGTAACTCAGCCTGGCCTGCAGAGCTGGATTCTCCACCTTTCCCATCACACAGGAGCTGGAAGGGTCGGACAAGCAACCCCAGTGGCATTTTTAGGACTTTTTAGCTGATAATTCCCTAAATAGGCACTTTCAACAAGCAGGGGAGAAGAAAAAAAAAAAACAAAAAACAACTCGTTAAACTGCCAAAGGGAAAGTTCCAAAATCACCTGGGGTGTCTGCAGCCCAGCTGGAAATGCCAGTCCCAGGAGAGGCCAGCGTTTAGGATCAGCCTGCGGCTGGAAAAGCCAAGCCCAGGGGTGTTCTAGGCAGGCCCAAATATCCATCCCCATTTTTCCCAGGGCTTCCCAGGAATGGGTGTCCCATCAGCAGCTCCGGGGTTATTAATGGAGCGTGGTCACGAGCCAGTGGAAATGTCTCGCTCCGGAGTGAAGAATGATGTTTTCCAGGATCACTCTGGATCTCAGCCCAAAGCTTTGCCTTTCGGGTTGTCCAATAAAGGTCCTCCGAAGCCGTTGTGGTTGTTTTCCCTCTCGTTTCCATCATGAGCCATGGAAATTTCTGGATGTCGAGGCAGTGGGCAGCCAAGGTGCAGTGGAACTTTGTCCTCAGTTCTGCTCCACCAGGCTCTAATCTAGCAGAGTTTGCTCTTGAGGAATGCTTTGCAAAATTCTTGTGGTCGAAGAGTAGAAAACAGTAAATCAGAGTTCTGGCCTCCTGCACTCGATTCTTTCATCTCCAGCTATTCTATCTTCTAATATTTCTCAAAAAATACAGATAATTACCTCATTATATACTTTCTCAATTAAAAAAAAAAAATCAGAATTTATTTCTGGACCCTTCCAAACTCTTCTTCATTGTCTGGGAAGTTCTCTGCTCTTCTTTTCCATCTGGCCCAGTGACTTCAGGGAAAGCACTCGGCTCATTTTTAGTTGTCAGTTTTTCAGCTGCGAGGAAAGTGATTGGATCTTCCTCAAAAACGATAGGAAAACCCCAAAGCTTGCTGGAATCAAACCCTCAGCCGTGTGGTCGGAAAGGAACGACTCTCTCTCATCTTCTTTTGAAAGCTATGGCCTCTAATGGGCACTCCAAATCCTATTCCCTGAATATCCATTTCCAGCCAGCGAATTTGGGATGAGACCCGAACTGGAATCCGGTGCCTTGGGAGCAGATTGAGTCACCCAAATCACTCTGCACCTTGGGCTTTTTCCTCTGCTGCACCAACAAATCTAAACCTTATTATCCTGAGCTGCTTCCTGAGCTGGCTCCTTTCCAGGGCTGCTCCGTGCCAGAAGATCCGGCTGTCTGTGGGGATGCTCTGGTGTTTTCACTTCCTGCACCGGAGTTAGTGGCACCCACCTGGTCTGCTTTGGAGATGAGTCAGCAGAAGAGTCCAGTTTTTTGGTTTTTTTTTTAGGAATCTTCCTTGGAAGCCGTGTATGAGGCAGATTCTATCCCAGGGAAGTCAGGGGGCCGACGTCACGGAGGCTGAAAATGGCATTTGGAGCAGGATGGCTTCACTTGGAGCCCAAAGAACTCCCTGAGTGTCCCTGTGTGCACTGCAGGATCTTCCCAGGAAGATCCCAGAGTGTTCCAGGAGGAGTTTTAGGTAAAGAACCGGCTGCAGGCTGAGGTGGGAGTGGAGGGAAAGTCCTTGGTCTCGCAGCAGCTCCTGCCTTGCAAAATCCCCTCTGTTCCGACCTCCAGCAGAAGTCCAGCCGCTCCAAGGGAAAGAAAAGGGACAGACAGGCTTGGAGAATTCCCAGCAAAGCCTTGTGCTGGTGGATACTGTGGATAAATGTCAAACAACAGCAGCTTGCTGAGGTTTTGTTGGGAATTATAATTCCTTTGTTATCCCACCCAGCCCAGGCACTGTGAGCAGTGGCAATCTTTCATTCCTGCTCCTTCCTTTCTTCCCCCTGGTAATTGAAATGCTCAGGCTGAGCCAAGAGGAGATGAAACTCCTAAAAAAAATGTATTTATTTGTGGTTTGCAGAGAATTCCCTCCATCAGTGTTCCATGCTTTGGAGGGGGGAGAGGTTTCCTTGGAGGCAGCAGGAGTTTCACCCCCAGGGGAACTTCCCTGCGAGGGGGAGTTAAAAACTGGAGAAGGTGATTGATAGGAAATTGTCAATTCCACTCCAAAGCAGATGCCAAAACCAGACAGATCTCTGGGCAAACAGGGGGATCTGGGAACGGGATGGGATGGCTCAATCTGAGTGTGCCTTGACTGGGAAGCCAAAGTCCTGAGTTCTCTGCATCCATCCCAAACGTTTCCCTGAGGGAAGGCCACAGGAAAGATGGAGAGAGACCTTTCATCAGGGCCTGGAGTGCAGGGACAAGGGGGAGTGGCTTCAAACTGACAGAGAGTCGGATTAGATGGAATATCAGGAAGAAATTGTTCCCTGGCAGGGTGGGGAGGCCCTGGAATAGAATTCCCAGGGAAGCTGTGGCTGCCCCTGGATCCCTGGCAGTGTCCAAGGCCAGGCTGGACATCGGGGCTGGAGCAGCCTGGGACAGTGGGAGGGATGATCTTTAAGGTCTCTTCCCACCCAAACCATTCCATGGCTCCGTGATCCCACGATTGGAGCAGTTTTGGGATTTCTCCATCACTTCTGTGTCTGCCAGGTGGGATAAAGACATCCTGAGGTGGGGATGGAGAGGAGCTGTGTCACACCTGACCTGGGCACCCGAGGGACAGAAGGGTTCTGAGGATCCCATCAACTTCCAATAACTCATTAACCTGTCTAATTACAGAATAACCAAGGCAGAGAGGAGCTTTGCTCTCAGGGGAGTGAATCAGAATCAGGAGCAGGTGAAAACTCTTGCCTGTACAAGGCTGGAGCAATTCCTTCAGGTTTTTTTTTTTTTCCTCTCCATCTGTCAAATTAGCAAAGAAATCCTGTTCACTTTGTAGCAGGGATTGTCCACTTTGGTCCTGGAGGGAAATATCCATGAATAAATTGGAGTTAATCAATGTTTGTGCAGTGAGGCTGATATTCACTTTTCCCTTAACTGGAGATTCAGATTTTCAGGGTGGGTTTTTGTTTTGTTTTGTTGGTTGTTTGGTTTGTTTTTTAAGGTTTGTGCTGAAATGAAAGATACTTTTGTGCCCTTCATTTCGAGGCAGCAACATTTCCACGTTCACCTGGGAACAGAACAAAACTCCAGCCAGCCCCACGTACGGATTTCCAGACAAATCCTGGCTTCTAATTAAAATAAACAATGGATTCCTCAGAGCTACGAGATGTTCAATAAAAGATATATATATAAAAAAATAAAAAGAGAGTGAAGGAAGATAATAGTTTAATTAACAGAATCTGGCAGCTTCCCAAAGTACACTGTGGCAGTTGGAGGGGTGGGAGGTGGGATGTGGACGAGCCAAATCTCTCAGGATGGGTCTTGCAGGGAAATGCCAGCGATGCCTCAGTGAACACCATCAGGTGTCTGGGCTGGGCCAGGACAGCCTGGCTGTGCTCCCCTTCCCCACTGGAATGGATCCCACCCCGGGAAGAGTCAAATCCCCTTTGTGCTGCCGGGGAAAGCTGCAGGGTCAGGGAGCTGCAGTGGCTGCCACGGGCTGGGACATGCTGAGCTCAGGAAGGAGCTGCCACTGCCAAAGGGGCTCGGGGCAGGAGGTGTCAGCTCCACTTCCACCTCGCTGAGGTATCAGCCGCTGCCTTCCAATGCAAATATTTTCCCTTTTGGATTTCCCGAGGCCGAGGAGGCGTGCCCGGTGCCTGCAGCATCGGGGAGCCAAGGCTTTTCCTTGGAAGAAGGAGGTGGGAGTCGATGGCAGAACACCCAAATGCTCCTTCCTCTCTCCTTTGCTCCACACGGATCTGTCCGGGTTTTTTTTTCCCCTCAGCCTGGTGTAACTCTTGGTGCTTCAGGAGCCTGAGATTGCTAGAAAACTTTCCTTATTCCTCCTCTTTATCCCTTCTTTTTCTTCCTCATCCTTCCTTATTCCTTCTTATTCCTCTTTATTCCTCCTTCTTATCCTTCCTTATTCCTCCTCCTTATCTCTTCATATTCCTCTTCCTTATCCCTCCTTTTTCGTCCTCTTTATCCTTCCTCATTCCTCCTTCTTATCCCTCCTTTTTGCTCCTTATCCCTCTTTATTCCTCCTCCTTATCTCTCCTTTTTCCTCCTCCTCATCCCTCCCCTCTGTCCCTAAATCAGTGCAGGTTTCACGGCTCACCTGGGAGCTGTGTCTGCCTTGCTCCGGGCTCGATTTTTGGCCATTTAATGCATTCCCAGCCCCCGAAATTGAACCCGTGGAAGGAACCAGGGTGCGGAATTCCAGCCGGGGAGAGGCTGTCACTCCCATCCCCTGCTCCAGGGCAGCTCCTGTCATTCCAGCCCCTGTGACTTGGATCACCCCACACGCCTGAAAGGCTCCGTGTGCCCCTCACTGCTGAGCTGGGGGTTAAAGGAGCTGCTTGGGAGGTTTTCCTCTGCTCCAGGACTCGGGGAGAGCTCAGGACTCCCCCAGGAGCTGTTTTTGGGGATCTCTCCCTGCTGCAGTGCAGGGATCAGAGGCCAGGAGTGATCCCTGCACGGAGGAAGGTGGAAGGGAGTTAATGATTCTTCAAGGGCACAGCAGAGCCAGGTGTGTCTGCTTTCCCCGGGGCCCGATTATCTCCTGATAACCACATCCTCCCCGAGCTGATTTGCTGCCCTGTTTTCCCAGCTTTTCGTACAAAGGGATGATTTAGATAAACCAAATTGACCAGAAAATTTACCAGGTGAATCCCAACCACCCCCTCCTTTGTCAGAACATCGGGTGGCCACGCTCAGAGGGAGTTGCAAAGTGACACAACCCCGTTTGTATTTTGAATTTTCACTATGGGTGTCATCGCCACCGCAGCTTTGTGAACGTGGGACAGGATCGGCCTCGGGCTGGTTGACACCCGGCGGGGGTTAAGGAGGTGGGGAGGGGCAAAAATGTCAAAATGAACAAAAAAAAACCCCGAGTTTGTGCATTCCTGGAGCCGCTGCCACCTGTCCCACTGAGGTGGTTTAAGGTGGCTCAGCATCCCCAGGCCTGGGGCGCTGCTGTGCTCTGCCAGGATCAGCACCCAGGGCCCTGTGCCTGGTCCTGAGCTTTGTCCCTGTCACCTGTGTGATCCCTGTGCCCAGTCCTGAGCTGTGCTTTTTGTCGCCTGTGTGATCCCTGTGCCCAGTCCTGAGCTGTGCTTTTTGTCACCTGTGTGATCCCTGTGCCTGGTCCTGAGCTGTGCTTTTTGTCACCTGTGTGATCCCTGTGCCCAGTCCTGAGCCCTGTTTTGTCCCTGTCACCTGTGTGATCCCTGTGCCTGGTCCTGATCTGTGCTTTTTGTCACCTGTGTGATCCCTGTGCCTGGTCCTGAGCTTTGTCCCTGTCACCTGAGTGATCCCTGTGCCCGGTCCTGAGCCCTGTTTTGTCCCTGTCACCTGTGTGATCCCTGTGCCTGGTCCTGATCTGTGCTTTTTGTCACCTGTGTGATCCCTGTGCCTGGTCCTGAGCCCTGTTTTGTCCCTGTCACCTGTGTGATCCCTGTGCTCCATCCCCCGGGAGCTCCCCTTTCACACACAAGGGCCACTCAACGTCTGTAAAATTGGATTTTCCTTCACTTCAGGGTTTCAGTTTGGGGAAGTGTTGGTGTGAACGAAGTATCAGACCAAGGAGGAGAGAGGTTGAATCAGACACACGAGGCCCTGGTGTTTAAATTCCCAAAGGGGCATCCTGGAAATCAGTGTTTCTCTGAGCGTTCAGGATGTTTGAACTCATGGAATTGTGGAATCCCAGACTGGTTTGTGTTGGAAGGGACCTCAGAGCTCATCCAGTTCCACCCCACTGTGGCAGGAACACCTTCCACTGTCCCAGGCTGCTCCAAACCCTTCCAGCCTGGCCTGGGACACCGCCAGGGATCCAGGGGCAGCCACAGCTTCTCTGGGAATTCCACCCCACCCTCACAGGGAAGAATTCCTTCCCCATATCCCACCTCACCCTCCCCTCTGGCTGTTTAAATCTGCTGCCCCTTGTCCTGTCACTGCCTGCCCATACAAAAATTCCCTCTCCCTCCTTTTTGAAGCCCCCTGAAGGCCCTGCAAGGTCACTGTGGTGTTTCCCTGGAATCTTCTCTCCCCCACAGGTGCCAGAGCTCCCCAAGCACCGCTGGTTTTTGCTGCTGCCCAAAACCTTTCCTCCCTGTGCTCGGCACCTTGGCGCAGCATCTGTGCAAATCCCTGCTGCTCCTGGGGTGGAGGTGTGTCCCTGGGCCATTCCCGTGTCCCTGGGCCATTCCCATATCCTTGTGCCATTCCTGTGTCCCTATGCCACTTCCATGTCCTTGTACCATTCCCTGTGCTACTCCCGTGTCCCTGTGCCATTCCCATTTCCCTGTGTCACTCCTATGTCCTTGTGCCACTCTTGTGTCCTTGTGCCATTCCCTGTGCAATTCCCTGTGCCATTCCCATTTCCCTGTGCCATTCCCTTGTCCCTGTGCCATCCCCTGTGCCATCCCCTGTGCCTCTCCCGTGTCCCTGTGCCATCCCCTGTGCCACTCCCGTGTCCCTGTGCCATTCCTGTGTCTCTGTGCCACTCCCGTGTCCCTGTGCCATCCCCTGTGCCACTCCCGTGTCCCTGTGCCACTCCCTGTGCCATCCTGTTGTTCAGCCCTGCCCCGTGTCACACCCTGCCAGGCCCACGCTGTCCCTCAGGACCCCAGAGTGGCTGGCTCCAGGATCCATCCCATCCCCAAGGGGCTTTTCTGCCTTTGGGCTTGATTTCGGGAGTAGAACAGGAGCCTCTGGATCCCAGATCAGTATCAGGGAATGAAGCACGGCACTGAATTCCTCCTGAATCCAACCCCAAAACCTCCTGAGCTGCATTTCCAGCTCTGCCCCCAGCTCAGGGGACGGGGCAGGAGAAGGCCCTTGGCTGCTCGGGGTGTCGTTTTTCAGGCAGGGTGATGAGTTAATCCCTGATGGATATGAGAGGAGCCCAGCCCCGTTCACATCCCTGCCTGGACTCCCGCAGAACCCTCTGCACACATCCTATTATTAGTAGGAACACAGCAACAACACCAGGTAGGGATTCTCAGGTAGACAAACCTCCTTCTTAATTACTGGTTTGACTTCAAAGCCAGGAGAAAAAAAAAGGGGGAAAAAAAAACCCCAACAAGAATCCCACCCTGCTGCCAGTGAGGAGAGCCCGGGCTCCGGTGGGGAAGGTGACATTTCAGCTGATGGCTCTAAAAATAAAAGGGAAGAAGAGGAGAAAGCGCCTGTTACCTGCAGCCCCGGCCACACCCCGCTGCATTCCTGGCCTGATGAGATCTCTTTGTGCCACGGCCAGACGCCAGCTTTCCAAAAGCCAAAGTGTCACTCAAAAGAACGGGAATTTCACCCCCAGCCCTTGCTCAGCACCATTAATGCTTCAGCTGCTGACAGTGATGGGAGCTGGAGCCTTTCCCTTGCCCAGAGAATATTCATTTATTTCTGAGGTTTGCAGTGCAGCTGAATTTCAGGTGTCAGGTTGTTGCTGCTGCTCCTTCTGGGTCACTCCGGCCAGCCTGGATATGCCCCAAACTGAAAAATTTGGATTATTTAGGTGAGGTCTTGACTCCAGTCCTGCCCACGTGGAGCAGCTCAGCCTGTGGGACCTCGCTGGGTGGATTTGGGGAAAGAGCCGAGGCTCCCAGACCTCCCCAAAAGCACCAGAGCTCCTGACATCCCATTCCTTCAATCCCATCCCATCCCTTCAATCCCATCCCATCCCTTCAATCCCATCCCTTCAATCCCATCCCTTCAACCCCTGGGGAAGCTCCTGCCCCTGAGGGATGGCACAGCCGCCCTGAGCTCCTGCTCCTTTAATCCCCAAGTTTGACGATGAGTTGAGAAATTCTGGAGGACAATTTTTTCATCGTGATTCATTAAAACCACAACGTTTTCTTCCTCTTCTTCTTCTTCTTCTTCTTCTTCTTCTTTCTTTTTTTTTTTTTTTTTTTTTTTTTTTTTTTTTTTTTTTTTTTTTTTTTTTTTTTTTAAGGAATGCCTCCATTTGGAGCAAAGCTTCCCAGATGCAGGGTAGCTCCTGGCTTTGGACAGGAGTCATCATCTCCAGCAGACAGGGGGGAATATTTAAGTTGGAATCACTGAAATCCCAAATCAGAGCTTTCACCACAGATTTTTGAGTTTGGTTTTTTTTTGATGTTGTTGGGTGGGTCCTTTCTTTTCTCTGCAAAATTTCTTCCTACAGCGCAGCAAAATTGTTTTGGAGATCTCATGAGTTTGTGGGATGGGAAAATTGTCAGGCAACTTCGGGTTTTATCCAGAATTCTTTTTTTGGGCTTTTTTTGCTTCAGGAATATTTTTTTTTTTCAGAGACACCACTCTTCTTGTTTTAGACATATTTTTAGCTCAAACTAAAAGCAGATGGAGGAGATGAGGTTTAGTAGTTTTCTGAGGGGAATGGTGAAATCATCACATTTTGCTTAGAATGGAATTCAGGGAAGTGGCTGCAAGAATTGATAAGAATTTTTTTTAAAACTTTGCAGCCAGCTGACATTTTCAGCTTTGTAGGACACAACCAGTGTCTGCACCAACATTTTGTTTCAAATTTTACTGAAACCTCTCAACTTTTTCTTGCCTAAAACAATTTCAAGGCATTTTTCTTTTATCACTTTCACTGCAAAAAAAAGCTTCATTACTTGGAGCTGTTTGTCTGACCTGAAGCATTGGAAAAACAATAGAATAAAAAATATTCTGTTCAAGTTTCAAAACTCTCATTTTAAAACCCTAATTAAAAAAAAATAACATGAATCTTTGATATTTTGACTGTTGTTTTTGCCCATTATTTGTATAATTTCCAGCCAGGAGTGAGACACCTCTGACCTTTTCTGGGCCTTGCATCAACCCAAAATCTCTGTTCCTGAGAGTGTCAGATCCTGAGGGTGAAGCATTTGCCTTTCTGTTTGATTAGAACACAATTTCACTTTGTCTGTCTGGGAGGATGAGGCCATTTTCCCTCATCCCCCCTCCATCTCTCCAGTCCAAACAAGAACTTTGGGTCGAGAGTTGGTTTTCCTCCTGCCAGGTGATGCTGGAAGAGGTGGGCAGACAGAGTTTGGAGTGGCCCTGGAGACGTGGATCCAAGGGAGGGTGAAGAAGAGCGTGGAGCCCTCAGGTGTCAGGTGGAGGAGGCTGAGGATGGATGAATGCTTGGAATAACCATGGCAGAGGTGGCAGAACCATCCAGCTCCAGTTTTCACGGGATCACGGAATGGTTTGGGTTGGAGAGGGCCTTAAAATCCATCCCATTCCACCCCTTCCACTGTCCCAGGGGCAGGGCTTGTCCCAGAGTTTCTGCTGCAGCTCAAGGGCATTCAGGTGGATTTTATTTTTTATTTTTTTTTCCCCATGCAATGAGCAAAACTCCAGATGTGGAGTTGCTCCTCCCATCTTCAACTTCCAGCTGCAGATGCTCCCCTGTGGTGTTTTAAGGCCACGAGGGGAGATTTGGGTTGGCAGCCAAGGCCTGCAGTTCGTGGCTGTGACCCGGGGTTTGTGCTGCTCATATTTGGGGGATCCCACCTGAGGACACCTCTGGATGTCCCCGTGGCAGCTCCAGCTCCTCACGCCCTGGAAACCCCCAGGGAGGTGGGGAAGGTTCTCCTGGCACTCCAGGCTCTGAGCTCATGGCAAAGTCTGGCACAAAGGGGCTCCTCTATCTCCAACTGGAAGGAACAGCACGAGTTTTTATTGGTTTTTCCTGAAATCCTCCTCCTCTGGAGCTTTGGCAATCCCGAGCTCTCCTCATTTCAATTCCCCTTCTGCCTTCCAGGGGCCTGAACAATGCTGGGAAAGGTTCTTCCCTAAGTTCTGCCTTCCTGAACCTCCCCTCAGCGCTCCAGCTGCTCACAGTGACCTGATTTTGTGTTTGTTAATTATGATATTAAGGGGCTTTCTCCCTGAGGGGTTGTTTTCTGGACAGGCAACTTCCCAAGTGCATCCCCTGAGCCCTGGAAATGCAGATTCAGGATTTGGCCAAACCTGTGTGGTGACATGCCGTGGGTGGGAAGGAGTGGAGGGAGATCAGAACCTGGAATCCTCGAGAAAAAAAATGAGAAACAATAAATTGGAAAAAAAAAAAATTTAAAAAAAAAAAAAAAAAAAAAAAAAAAAAAAAAGGAAAGAAAAAAAGAGTGTTGTCTTTTGAGGTGATTCCTTTTCATGATTCCTCTTTAGGGCATTCTGCTGTCCCATCCCTCCTCTCCCTGCCCACAAGCAGATCAAGGTGGAGCGTGGAGAGGTCTCCTCCTTGCTCAGGATGCCAACAGATGGCAATATTTTATCACCCTTCCCTCCCAGGGTTTGCATCTTCCTCCCTGTGCCACCAGGAGCTCGTGCTTGGCCGCTCCCACAAACACCTTTCTGCTGAGATATTTCCCTTTTCTGACGGGTGTTTTCAATGGAGAGCACAACTGGATGTTCTAATGTCCTCACCCAGGGGAATTTTGTGGCGTCGCTTTGTGCCAAAGCGTGGAAGTGTCCCCTCAGCCCTTGTGACAGTGCCAGGGGACACGGGACAGGAGGGACACTCCTGCAGACAGGTTTGTGGCAGCTCTGTCAGGAATGAGCCTCCCCTGTCCCTGCTGGTCACTTTTTCCTTCTTGTTGTGAGCAAACATTTGGCAGATGGGCTCAGCACATTGTCCTGTTTACTCGTTCTCAGCTCACTCTTCGAGCAGTCAGTTGGGTTTTTTCTGCTTTCCCTTTGGCCAGGAACCCTTGTCCTTACAAACACATCCAGATCTTTCCATGAATGTGCCTTTTCCCCTCCAGGTTTGCCAATTTTTGCCTCAGGTGGGAGCCAGGCCCCGCATCTTCTGACAACACCCAGCAGCTTTCACCTCTGCAGTGAAGGCAGGGCTCCAACAGGCAACAAAAGAGACCACCAAAATTCTTCTTTTTTTTTAATATAATTTCTTTTTTTTAAAAGTGTTTATTTCTCCTTTTTAAGTGGGTTTTTTTCCCTCCCCTCCCCAGCAGAGGCTTTCCCTGAGCTGAGAGGGATCCCATGGCCACGAGGCAGCAGGAGAGGCTGGGCAAAGCTTTGACACTCTCTGAGGAGGAACATTTCAACACTGAGGAGCAGCTCACACTGAGAGCCCCTTCCTCACCCTCTGGGTAAGGAGTGAGGGATCATTCCTCATCCAGCTTCCCCTCCAGCCCTTCCCAAAAGTCCAGCCCTTCCCATCCCGGGTCCCCAGGCTGGCCTTTTCCACAGGCAGTGCTAAATGCATGGTATTTACTGGGTGCAACACTTCGAATAGGATTAATCTGGCCAAGAAAGGATTTATGGCCCATGAGAATCCCACAGTGGCTGGTTCAGGAGCAGGACCAGGAACGTCCAGCCCCTGTCAGAATTCCTGGGAGGAAGAGGAGGGCAGGGAGAGGAAATGCTGTAAATGCCTTAAAGCCAATAATGTAAAATTATCTCTCTTGGGTTCTACTACAATTCATCTTTCACAGTTCTATTTCTCTAAAATATCTATTTACAAAGTCACCGTTTGAAACTTATTTCTGGTTCCATTTCTCTCTCAGCGATGTCTGTCCTACCCCTTGGCATTTCTAAATCAGCATTTTTTTTATCTCAGAGTTTGCACAGAACTCTCCAAGACCGTGTGAGCCTTCTGTCAGGGTTTGAAAACCCTCTCCAAGCCCATTTCCCACACCGAGGAGCACAAACGAAAGTGAATCTGGGGAGGAGCAAACCAGGGGAATGTGACTTCGTTACCTGAAGCTGGAATTGGACAATTAACCCCTGATACACAAACTGACCACACTTATTTCTGCCCGAAGAACTCGTGACCATTGGTGCAGCCTCTTCCAGGCTTTTGCACTGCCCAAGGTGCATCTGTGGAAGGCTTTTAATAAATATCAATTTAATTCTCTTTGCTCTGTGCAGCCTCTGTTCCAGGGAGCTGCTGCAAGGCGCCAAGGAGACAAAGGTGCCAAACCCAGCACCCACAGCTCCCAGCCCAGCTGTGTCCTGCATCCCTCCACACCACCACGGAGCTTCAGTTCTTGGAAAGCCTCAAATTCTCACCCTCTGCTGGTGTTCCTGAAATCCTCCTCCTCTGGAGCTTTGGCAATCCTGAGCTCTCCTCATTTCGATTCCCTTCTGCCTTCCAGGGGCCTGAACGATGCTGGGAAAGGTTCTTTCCTAAGTTCTGCCTTCCTAAACCTCCCCTCGGTGCTCCAGCTGCCCACAGCCACCTGATTTTCTGTTTATTAATAATGATATTAAATTATATTTATATATTATGATATTTACATATTATATTATATATATATTGTGATATTTATAATGATATTTAAGTGTACTTTTTATTATGATATTTATAATGATATTAAAGTGCACTTAAATGACATTGAAGTAAAATTATATGAATTTTAATCTGACCAAACTGCTCTGGCAATGGAATTGTTTCAGAGCATCAGAACACAGATTTGGAGCTCTCCAAAGGAGGAGCATGTCCAGCTCTCGTTCCTTTGGGGAGAAAAGGGATGCCTGTGGCACAAAGATGGATTTTCCGTTCCTTTCTGGAGGAGCTGGGGGTTGTTGTGGTCCTTCTGAGTGACCCCGAGGGTCTGTGGCTGTCTGACACCTGGTCAGAGCTGGTCTGTAACAAACAGGGACCTCTCTGCTGTCACCTCCTCTGCCTGGTGGCTTTTGCAGCCCAGCTCCTGTCCCTCCTCTGGTTTTGTGTCACAGTGGGAGCAGCTTTTGCTTGAAAGCAAAGAAACCAAACGCTGCCTGAGCACAACCCCGGCCCTGAGCTGCTGGGTGAGTGTTTGACTGTGTGCACATCAACATCTGCACGTGCTTTTGCCTCCTTTGCTGTCATCTCATCTGCAGGCCAAGGATCCTGCACTCCAAATCCCAAGCCCTTGCATTGTATGATGTGATGGAAATTAACACCTTCATATGTATATGAAAACCAGCCCCAATTAGATTTTTTTTTTCTTTTACTGTTTCCTGCTCCTTATGACTAAGTGTGGGTAATTATCTTGGCTCACTTTTTCCACTCCACCCAAGCTTACAGAAAACCTGTTGCAAGTTTTCTTGAGATTTTTGCCTTTTTTTTTTCTCTCCCTCACTTCTTTTTTTCTTTTTTTTTTTTTTTTCCTGTAGTTTTACTAATTAAAAGCTTTGCAAATTGTCATAATGTGTGATAATTATTGTTGATCATTCTGGTTTAGCCACCTAAAATTTGAAATGCTTTCAAGAAGAAATTGAGGTGTCCAAACAGGATTTTTTTTTTTTCTTTTTCTCTTTTGCAAAGGTGAGCAGAGAGGGGCTGAATGGAGAAGGGATCCTTGGAATGCTCAGGGCCAGGTTGGATGGGACTTGGAGCAACCTGCCCGTGGCAGGGGTTGGAACTGGGTCATCCCTGAGGGCCCTTCCAACCCAAACCATTCCAGGATTTCAGGATTCCAGGGTCCCAGGATTTCAGGAGTCCAGGATTTCAGGATTCCAGGGCAGCTGTGGGGCTCAGGACAGCGGCCAGATGTTCTCTGCTCCCCAGGCTCAGATTGCAGGAGCTCCCTGTCCCCAGGGCACACCGGAGCACGTCAGCAAGGCGGAGGATCCCAAATGTGTAAATTAATTATCACTCTGCTAAGGAAGAGCCGTGCAGAGCTGGCTCTGAGAGGGAGCTGGGAGAGCAGAATCCCCGGAGCACTGAGGATGGGGAAGTTCTCCAAGATCACCGAGCCCCAGCTGTGCCTGATCCCCACCTTGTCCCCAGCCCAGAGCTCTGAGTGCCACCTCCTTGGGCACCTCCAGGGATGGGCACTCCAAACCTCCCTTCCAAATCACCGAGATAATCATAACGAGCTCACTCTGTTCATGGTTTGGTTCACCACGAGCGGAGAAGCATCTTCATGCAAAGATTTCTCACTTTCCCTGTTTCTAGATGTTTCTGGGAGTTTCCTGTCACAGACATCACCGTTTTTCCAAACCCGTGTGGCCCTCCTGTCCCCCTGCTCTTGTCGCCAGCCCTGGGGCACAAAGACCCAACTTACCCAGGGCCAGGGTGAGCTGCAGCATCAAAGCCCAATTCTGCAGCTCCTGACCGTGAGTTATTCACAGATGACGCTTCTGACAAGTGCAAAGGCAGGACTTCCAGGAGAAAAACTCTTTTTCTGCAATGAATTATCCACTCAGGTTAGGAAAAAAAGTGATAAAAAAGAGGGGGGAAAAGTAAAAGAGGGAGGAAAAAAGCGTCCCAAATGCAACATGGAACTTCTTAGGAGGGTTTGGGCCTTTTCAATCACAGAATCACAGAATTTCTTCTTCAAGATCATCGAGTCCAACCCAGCCCTAACACCTCAACTAAACCCTGGCACCGAGTGCCACATGCAGTCTTGTTTTAAACACATCCAGGGATGGCGACTCCACCACCTCCCCGGGCAGATCATTCCAGTACTTTATCACTCTTTCCATGAAAAATATGTGTATAATGGATGAGTGAGGAGGAAATCCGGGCATTTACCTGCTTTGTTATAGCTGGGAATGTTGAGAGTTCCAGAATGTTGAGAGTTCAGAATGATGGGAGCTTAGAATTTGGAGGGTTCAGAATGTTGAGAGTTGAGAACTCTGAGGGTTTAGAATTCTGAGGGTTCAGGATACTGTGAGTTCAGAATTCTGAGGGTTCAGAATACTGAGGGTCTAGAATTCTGGGGGTTCAGAATGCTGAGAGTTCAGAATGCTGAGAGTTTAGAATTGTGAGAGTTCAGAATGTTGAGAGTTCAGAATTCTGAGGGTTCAGAATGTTGGGAGTTCAGAATGTTGCGAGTTCAGAATGTTGATAGTTCAGAATTCTGAGAGTTCAGAGTGCTGAGAGTTTAGAATTCTGAGGGTTCAGAGTGCTGAGACCTCTCTTGAATAAAAAATGAGAGTAATGCCAACCTGTCCCATAAAAAAGGAGGGAATCAGGAGAGGACTGAGTGAGACTTGGGGGGATTTTTTGCAGCCCCCGAGCTGAGGGAAGCGCAGGGAGCGGGGCAGGGCTGAGCCGCGGCTTTTCCTGAATTACCGGCGGCTGTGGGAGCCTTGCTGCCGCAGTCAGCACCGACCTGTCGGGTCTCGCCCGTCTCCCGGAGCGATTCCCAGCGCCGGAGCCGCCGGGCGGGTTCAGGTGCGGGTTACAGAGCCGCAGTCATCCGGAAAACCGCGCTCCCAGCGGGAACGGGACATTCCCCTGTTCCCTGGGGGTGACAGGGCAGGGGACAGCCGGGATGTGTCCCTTTGTTCCTATGGGTGACAGGACAGGGGACACCCGGGATGGATCCCTTAGTTCCTATGGGTGACAGGACAGGGGACACCCGGGATGGATCCCTTAGTTCCTGTGGGTGACAGGGCAGGGGACACCCGGGATGGATCCCTTTGTTCCCCTGTGGGTGACAGGGCAGGGGACACCCGGGATGGATCCCTTTGTTCCTGGGGGTGACAGGGCAGGGGACAGCCCGGGATGGATCCCTTAGTTCCCCCATGGGTTACAGGACAGGGGACACCCGGGATGGATCCCTTTGTTCCTGTGGGTGACAGGGCAGGGGACACCCGGGATGTGTCCCTTTGTTCCTATGGGTGACAGGGCAGGGGACACCCGGGATGTGTCCCTTTGTTCCCTCATGGGTGACAGGGCAGGAGACACCCCGGGATGTGTCCCTTTGTTCCTATGGGTGACAGGACAGGGGACAGCCCGGGATGTGTCCCTTTGTTCCTATGGGTGACAGGGCAGGGGACACCCGGGATGGATCCCTTTGTTCCTATGGGTGACAGGGGACACCCGGGATGTGTCCCTTTGTTCCTATGGGTGACAGGGCAGGGGACAGCCCGGGATGTGTCCCTTTGTTCCTATGGGTGACAGGACAGGGGACACCCGGGATGTGTCCCTTTGTTCCTATGGGTGACAGGGCAGGGGACACCCGGGATGGATCCCTTTGTTCCTATGGGTGACAGGACAGGGGACAGCCCGGGATGTGTCCCTTTGTTCCTGTGGGTGACAGGGCAGGGGACACCCGGGATGGATCCCTTTGTTCCCTGGGGGTGACAGGACAGGGGACACCCGGGATGTGTCCCTTTGTTCCTATGGGTGACAGGGCAGGGGACACCCGGGATGGGTCCCTTTGTTCCCCTGGTGGTGACAGGACAGGGGACACCCGGGATGGGTCCCTTTGTTCCTATGGGTGACAGGGCAGGGGACACCCGGGATGTGTCCCTTTGTTCCTATGGGTGACAGGGCAGGGGACACCCGGGATGGATCCCTTTGTTCCTATGGGTGACAGGACAGGGGACACCCGGGATGGATCCCTTTGTTCCTGTGGGTGACAGGGCAGGGGACACCCGGGATGTGTCCCTTTGTTCCTATGGGTGACAGGACAGGGGACACCCGGGATGGATCCCTTTGTTCCTATGGGTGACAGGACAGGGGACACCCGGGATGGATCCCTTTGTTCCTATGGGTGACAGGACAGGGGACACCCGGGATGTGTCCCTTTGTTCCTGCGGGTGACAGGGCAGGGGACACCCGGGATGGATCCCGTTGTTCCTATGGGTGACAGGGCAGGGGACACCCGGGATGTGTCCCTTTGTTCCTATGGGTGACAGGACAGGGGCCACCCGGGATGTGTCCCTTTGTTCCCCTATGGGTGACAGGGCAGGGGACACCCGGGATGGATCCCTTTGTTCCTATGGGTGACAGGGCAGGGGACACCCGGGATGTGTCCCTTTGTTCTGCCCCCTCCCAGGCTCCGGGATCTAATGGATCCCTGGGGAATTCCAGCGCCTCGGGGCTGCTCCGTGCTCAGGGCAGGAATTGAGAGGGAAAACAAAGGATTAGGGATGAGAAAGAAGCACTTAAAATAAAAGGAATATATAAAAATAGAGTTTTTATTCCGGATAGCTGATCACAGTATGGACCCCCTGATATTTTTTTACCCCTTGTTTTGTTTGTAGGGCTTGCTACCATTTCCTGACAGCAAAATGTCCCTCGTGGCCTTTGGCTGGAGAAAAGGAGAAACCAAAAAAAAAAAAAAAAAAAAAAAAAAAAAAAAAAAAAAAAAAAAAAAAAAAGCCCGAAAAACACAAACCCAAAAATAAATTTAAATAAATAAAGAGAGAGAATTAGGAAAAAGGAAAAACAAAAAAAAACAAGGAGGGACCCCAATTTAAGGCTTGATTCCCTTAAAGAACCGTGATTGCTACACAAAACTGAATTCCTTCATCCAAAGCCTCAAGGAGGGAATCACCACCATCGCCCATGATCATTCATGGCAGCGAAAAGCAGATTTTCTGCTGTCAAAATGTCACCTTTGGGGGTCCAACCCCACTGCTGCTGTTGGAGTGTGCCCCAACCCTGGAAAAAACTGAGTGTGGCACATTCCAGGCTTGGCACAGCTCGGGTACTTTCCATCCCGAGGAAAAATGCAGGTCACCACGAGATGCAGAAGCAAATCCTGGGGCTGTTTCTCGTTTGATCCTGCTCCTGGTGCTGTTTATCCTGCCCTGCAGAGGTTCTGGGGAGCAGGTTGAGCAGGGAACAGCTCAGGGTTACGCCAGCACTGATTGCTCAGGCTTTAGGGTTTTGTTGAATCAGGATGTGAAAAGTCAGCTGAGGGAGGATAAAGCCCGGCTCGGGAACAAAGCTGTGCTGAGTGAGGCTCAGCCCTGAAGAGCAAACACAAATCCTCCTGAGAATGGACTTGGCTTGTTCGAATTCTGATTTCTTTTTTATTTTTTTTTTCCTTTCTCAAAGATGTCAAAGTGATGAGGAGGAATAGAACAAATAACAACTAATCCATGATGGTGGGGGATTCCTGATGTGGGATCCAGGTTACAGATCCCAGTGGATTGAACATCTTCATTTTAGGTTCATCTAAATTCATTTGAGGTGTCATGTGCTGGCTGTAAAATAACTCCTCTTTTCACCAGCTGAGTTTCCTGAAGACCCACAGAATCCCAGACAGAATTCCCCGAGTGGGAAGGGACCTAAATTTCACCTTATTCCACCCCCTGCCGTGGCATGGACACCTTCCACTGTCCCAGAGTGCTCCCAGCCCTGTCCAGCCTGGCCTTGGACACTTCCAGGGATCCAGGACAACTTCTCTGGGACAAAAAAATCCCTCAGCCCTGTTGCAGTTGTCACCCAGTTTTGCCCTGGTGGCCCTGGGCCATCAGGTGCTGAGCAAGAGCTGCAAAATCATTGATTTTCAGAGCCCACATTAAACCCAGGCTGCCAGAAAACAGAAAATCTCATTTTCCTCCTTTTCTCTGCCTTTTGCCCTCCCTTTCCAGCCTGTGAGGTGATTATAAACACACCATGCCAGCGTTTGGAGGTTTATTTTTACCCTTCTCCTCAATTCAGGACACACCCTTTTCTCACTGCCTCCTACTCGATTTGTTCCTGTTTATTCTGGATTTCCACTCCAGCTAACGAGGGAAAAGGAGCATCTCTGGTGATAAATCACCCACAAAGAGCACCAGGGAATACGTGGCCGCCACTTCCACTTCCAGCCTGATCCTGGCAGGGAGCAGAGGCTTTATCTCGCTGTCTGATCAGGATAAAATGCTGCAAGGCAGCAAACCCGGCTCTTTTCCCCTCCCTCTCCTGTTCAGACCTGCTGCTTTTTGCCCTGGGACTCGTGACGGATGTCAAGAGAAAAAATATTCTTTAGGGAAGAGAGTCCTTGAGCCCGGGGACTGCTGTGGGTGCTGTAGGAGAGGGATTCACCTCCAAAAATTTTCCTGCTCTGTAGCTGGCCAAGGAAAGATGCAGTTCTCTGTCAATGAGGAGCCCAAAGCTGATTTTTGTTTTTCCTTTTGGAAGCCCTGACTGGTCACTGTGGCCTGATAACAGCAAATCCACCAAGGAGGGGACGTGTCCTGAGAGGTGCCACCACTGCCACGGTGTGACAAAGCCACTGCCACCCCTCGTGGCCGTGCTGGAACAGGGAATGTTTTATATCCCAGGATAGAAATGTTTTATATCCCAGGGTGTTCCCACCTCTAAACACAATCCCTGTGGTTTTCCCTCAGCAATTTCCAGGGGCTGAAGGTGCCCAAGGCCCTGATGAGTGACGAGGATCACACCAGGCAGGAAAAGGAAGGGAAAAAATCACATTATTGGTGTTTGGGCCAAACATCAGCAATCAGTTTGGCCTCAGCCTGACCAAGGCGCCTGGAAGTTCATGGAAATGTCTCCTCTGAGCCAAGAAAATACTAAATTAAGATAAAGAGGGATTTCATAGCTCTCAGCAGGGTGAAATGTGAAGTTCTCTTTCCCTGGCAGTGGTTGTGCTGCTCCCCAAGGATTGTCCTCTAGCCCATGAGCTCCCAAGGTGGTCAGCAAGAGAATCAGCCAATTTTGGGAGGGCACCTGCAGCTAATGAACCAGAAGGGATAAATAAATATTGCCTCCCTAGACCATTAAAGATAAATAAATAATGGTCCCCTCCTCTTCCACCTAATCTGGACCCACAGCTGACAGCAAAAATCCATTTTTTGTTATGGAAACCCCAGAGCAGCTGGCTTTGTTTATCCCTGAAAGGAGTTGCTTTTGTTTTTCAAATTTCCATTTTCCCATACCTGATACTTTTGTGGTCAAAACTCAAAGAAGCAAGGAGGGGAAAATCCCCTCTCCAAATGAAGCCAGAGATGAGCAAAAAAGAAATAAGAGCAAAGCCCAGCTGCTGTTTGGAGCCCTCACCCTGAGGTTTGCTGCTGCTGAAAAAAAGCAGAAGGAAAAAGAAAAACGTTCACAGTCGTGTTGGAATTATTTTAAATGCATCAAGGACAATGATAATTTTTTGATTTGCAGGACAACAACGTGAAGTCTGGGGGACAAACGTGGCGCTCGTCTCGAAGCTCTGCTTGCTGTGACACGTTTCCCTTTATTGCAGCAAATCCCTGGTGGTTATTTACAGTCATTAAGCTAATTGTGGCAGGGCAGGGAGGGAAGAGAGGCTCGGGGAGCTGAGGAAATCACACAGACACTGTCCACCCCCAGAGCCGAGCTCCCCTTCCATGTGGGATTCGAGCTGTGCTGGGAAAGGGCCTGGAAAACACCAACATCTGGAAGGATCATAATGGTCTCAGGAAGAGTTATTGCAGTGCTCGGGGAGGAAACCCGGAGCTCTGCAGCCCAACTGCAGCTTGCTGGGGTTACTGAAAGGGGTTTGATGTCCTCAGCCACAATGGAAGGGAAAAACAAAAAAAAATTAAGTTTAATCAAAAAAGAGACACCGGGATGGAGCCTTGTGCCCAGGCAGGACACAAGGGGAAAGATGGAAAGGCAGAAATTTCAGCTCTTGGATCAGTTTTGTAATTCTAAGACAAGCCCCAGAGGAGAAGCTTCACGACTCCTTCCACTTCATCCCTCAGATTTCAGTGACCCCATAGGAATCCACTGGTTCTGCTTTCCAGGGGAAATTCGGAGGAAAAAAGAGGAAAATTCAGGAGTTTAAGCTGGAGGGTGTTTTAAAAGGTTTCTCTTGGCCATTTTTGGGGTTTAACTGGGTGGTGAATGTGAAGTGGATCCATGACAGGACAAAGTGGTTTGGTTGCTGTTGTACCTTGATTTTAAAGGCTTGGGAAGGAACTCCCCAAAACCTGAATTATGACGTCCATGACAGAACTCAAAGAGGGCTGGAGAGTTTCTCCCTGACCCTGTCCTGACCTGGGGCTGTTTGTAGGACAGGATAAAGCTCGAATTGCTCACACTGACCCTGCTGGAGCCTGTGCAGGGCTGATCCAGGGATCAGGGACACACCTCGGTGACATCCATTGTCACCCGAAATGTCACCTGGGGAGAGCTGTGGTAGAGTTTAGGGTTTGGGTTTAGGGTTAGGGTTTAGGGTTAGGGGTTAGGATTTAGGGTTTGGGTTTAGGGTTTAGAATTTAGGGTTTGGGTTTAGGGTTTGGGTTTAAGGTTTATGGTTTGGGTTTAGGGTTTGGGTTTAGGGTTAGGGTTTAGGGGTTAGGATTTAGGGTTTGGGTTTACAGTTTGGGTTTAGGGTTTGGGTTTAGGGTTTGGGTTTAGGGTTAGGGTTGGATTTCAAGTTTTGGGTTTTTCTCCTCACACCCAGTGGGAGGTGAGGGAGGGTGATTTTCAAAGTCCTTTCCCAACCCAAACCATTCCATGAGTCCATGATTCTACTGTCCCCTGGTGCTCTTAAATGCACTGAAAATTCGAAAATCTGCTGGATTGCTCATGAGGAAGCGAAGCCAGCCCCGGGTTAAAATCACCCCAATTAAAGCTGTTGACAAAGTTCCCTCCTGGCCAGGTGCCACCCCAAACACGCCAGGGGCTGGGGAAGGTGGGTGTTGTTTATCAGAGCCACATCTCTCCCCGTTTCATCATCACCTCCTTTCAGGAAGAGGGCTGCTCCAAATCATTCCTTGCTGCATCCCAAGGTGCCTTCCTGCAGCCCTGGCTCTCCAAAAATGGCATTCTGGGAAGGGAAAGATACCCAAACAATAATTTTAAAAAAGGAACAACCCACAGCAAAATATCAAGCTGAGCCAAGACTGGAAATCTGTCCTGGAGGTGCCTTTGGTTTCAGCAATAATAATCCCCGTCGTTTGTCGCGTGTTAATTATCACCTCATTATCTTTTGCGGGTTAAATTAACCCCAGGTTTCTGGTAGGGTTGGAAATGAAGTTGTGACCTCTGGTGGGGTTTGCAGTGCCAGGGGGGCTGGCCTTGGCCTTGCTCCTGGTTGTCCTTTGGGGTCTTGAACTCGATCCTTTGCACATCCACGGGGTGGGTCTTGCTCCCCCATGGAAATGCTCCTTTTCCAGAGGATGATCCCAACCCAACAAACCTGGAGTGATTCCCATGGGAAAGGCAAAGCCTAATCTTCGTTTTGTAAAGACTGCCAGAGTGAGGAATCAGGAAAGATTCCCAAGGATTGAAGCTGTTCCATGACCACAGATAAATCCGTGTCTCCTACCAAGGAGTCAGGAATGGAATTATCTTAAATGTCTGGCAAAACAGACCCGAGAGGTGAGGAAATAGTCCAGATATCAAGCTCTGGGAAATAAGGATTTATTGTCTTGACGCATACAAACAATACTGCTCAAGTGAGCAGGTGTAAAGTGGTTTTAATATGACTACAAGTAACTTCTCTAATGGATCTTGTGACTTTTAATACAAAACCTGTGCCAAAATGTGCAGGTTTTTACTAATTCCATCCTGTATTCTGATTTTATGGAAGGTACTCATAATACTCTGAACAAAGTAAACGTAAGGCTTCACCTCTGCTAGATACTGCTTCACCTCTGCTGGAGTTTTAGAAAAAGAATTAAAAAAAACTTTATTAAATAAACATTAATTTTTCTGTTCTCTCCCCATCTCTGTCAGCTTGTTCTTCACAATTCTCTTTTCCCAGCCTGAGGATGGGATGTGAGTGTGATTTATCCAGGCTGGGAATTCCCAGTGCGGATCCTCTGCTCCCTGGCACTGTTGATCCATCAAACCCTGAGCCAGGCAGTGGCAGATACACAGGGACCTCCTTCCTCCGTGATGAGCTTCCCAACGTTTTTTCCTGAATATTATTTGGCTGAAGATCTGTGTTGAGAGATGGAAGAGGATCCCCAGGATTCAAAGCTGAGGCAAACTGAGCCCAGGGAAATGGGGAGAACACATTGTCCATTTTTAACTCCACTTCAGAAGCTCCTGACGAGCTCCAGGAGTCTGTCTGGGTGCCCCAGGTTGGGGTTTTTTTTAGGGTATTCTATCATGTTAGGCCAAAGCAACACCACAGAAATCATCCTCTCATCCTGCAGCCGCTGCACTCTCATCCCATATTTTGTCTCCTCCCATCTTTTCCTGACTTTTACTGCACAACTAATGGAGAGTCTGGGATTGCTGCCTGCAGACAGAGGACAGGTTTAAAAGCTGAACAAGACTTTTTTCCTCCTTGCCCCATGAATGGAGCATAAACCTGAAACGGCAGAGTTTGCCTTGTTATCGCTGTGTTTTTCTTTTTTTTTTTTTTTTTTTCCCCTCTCTCCACACACAAGTCTGGACATGATTTTCCACTCAGAGCTTCCACGTTTGTCTGTTGATTTAATTCCTCCCAGGGTATTAAAAATAAAACAAAACAACCCCAAAACAATCCCAATGCTTTCCAAGTGTCCCCAAGCACCATCCTGCTGCCAGCCAGGGAAACAAGAGCTGGACTGGAGCCTTCCAGGAGAGATTTTCTCTGAGGAAGGGAAATGTGTAAAGAGGGTGATCGAAGCCATCTTCGGGCTTGTTTGTGATTTATTTGCATTTTTTTTGGAGGAATGAAGGTCAGGACTTGCTGCTGACTTTACCTGTGCAGGTGTCTGACCTGGGAGGAGGGCACAGCCCCCAGAGGGGCTCATTCCTCCTGCCCTCCCTTCTTACAGGTTTAGGGACACTCTGGCAAATGTCTCTTCTCCCCCTTGGCCTGAGAGGGAACTGGGTGCCAAATTTTACGTGGATGAAGGAGTTTCAGGGCAGTAATTCCAGGAGAGATGAATTCTCTCCGTTCCAGGAGGGCTCTGCCCTCCTCTCTGAGCATCTCCCTTTTAAGTGACAGCTTAGTGGTCCTCAGGAGCTCAAATTCAAACCAGCCACCCTGAGCTCCAGCACTTCCATTCCTCCTCACCTCACAGCCCTCTTCTGTATTTCAAAAAGCAATTTAATAAACCCACCCGTCCCCTTATCCCCCCAATCCTGTTTGCACTCACCTGTTCCCTATCTGCAGTCAATCTGTTTTGGTGTGTGTCTACTTAAATAACCATTAACCCAATTCCTTTAATTCCAGCTCAAAAAAGAACACAGTTTCACATGTTTCCCCTCGCTGTGTTATGTTCTGCACCTGGAGCTGTCTGGGGGGGATTTTGGGGGGGTTTTTTTGCTTTGTCTGCTTTGCATTTTTGCCCCCCGGGCGGTGACAGTGTCTCATTGAACGCTTCCCCCGCTGAAGGACAGCGAAAAGCTCGGCAAGAAGGAACAAGTGAGGAGCTTTTTGTGGTCGTGGCAGGCTGGGAGCAGAGACCACCACGCGAGAACAAAAGGGATCAAACCAGCGCCAGCAGCTCTGATTTCACAGCCCCGGCACATCCCGGTTCTACAGCCCGTGCCCGACACGGGTTTGGCCTCTCCCGGGCTGGTGGGAGACGGGCGGCAAAGGGTTAAATCCAGCACGGCTCTGGGGATGTTCATGCACTGGGATTTGGGACAGGGGACCAGGAGGAATTCCTGCTCCTGTCCCCTGGGCAGTGTCCCAAAGCCAGAGCAACAGAGAGCTGGGATTTGGGATTTGGGATTTGGGACCAGGAGGAATTCCTGCTCCTGTCCCCTGGGCAGTGTCCAAACCCCAGGAAGAGAACACAGAGCTGGGATTTGGGATTTGGGACCAGGAGGAATTCCTGCTCCTGTCCCCTGGGCAGTGTCCCAAAGCCAGAGCAACAGAGAGCTGGAATTTGGGACAGGGTGGAATTCCTGCTCCTGTCCCCTGGGCAGTGTCCCAGTGCCAACAGAACAGAGATTTGGGATTTGGGACAGGATGGAATTCTTGTTCCTGTCCCCTGGGCAGTGTCCAAACCCCAGGAAGAGAACACAGAGCTAGGATTTGGGACAGGGTAGGATTCCTGCTCCTGTCCCTTGGGCAGTGTCCCAGTGCCAGCAGAACAGAGATTTGGGACAGGGGACAGGAGGAATTCCTGCTCGATGCCTATTGATCTTTTGCCTTTTTTACTTTAATATATACTTTATTAAAAATAAATATTTTATATATATATTTTTACCTTTTAAATTTATATACATATATATATATAGGTATTTACTTTCCTACATCATTTATGTATATTAATACTATATAAACAGCATTCCAGGGAAATCCTTCAATCGCCATCAATGTAAATAATATTTACTGGGACATCTAGTGGAAGAGCAACACAGTGCAAATCCCAGCCCTTATCTCTGCTGGGGCTGCCTGGGAGGCTGAAAAATCTGCAAATACATCCACTTTTGGGGCTGGGAAAATCCTCACTTTCCAAAGGATCCCACCAGGAGCAAAGGTGATGTGAATCGCCTTCATTTCATTTTAAATGTCATTCCACAAACATCTCTGCTGGGTTTGAACTAGTAAAGATTAAAAAAAAATAATAAAAAAGGAAAGAAAAGTTTTGAGATTTTGAGAAACTCTAATTATAACTATGTTATATAATCACAATTATTTTTCCAAAACGGGAAGAAACTAATGAAAAACTATAAGGTGGAGAACGTTCTCTCTATTTTTTTTTTTTTAATTTTTTTTTTCTGGCCTCAACTGAAACCTCATTTGCAGATTGAAGCGATAATGAGGTAAATAAGGGAAATGACGGAGTTGTTTTGGAAACAAGAGGCTCCCTTTTGGCTCCCGTTTGGGCAGCGTTGCTGACAGGAGCTGCCTGGCACCACCGGGGCTCCCTGGAGCCACCAGTGACGATGGGAAAAGATCATTTTTGAAGCTGCCTCGTGTTGTTGCTGTGCCCAAATGCTCCCACAGGAACCTGGAGCTGCTGCTGAGCCCCAGATTTGCGCCATTTCCCAGTGAGCAGACGCATCCCTTGTTCCTTGCCGTGGAAACGGAGCAAAGGGGAATGTTTGTGTCTGTCTGAGGCACTGGGAAAGCCCAAACAGGGGTGGTGGGAGTGCAGGGTTTTGTCACACGCTGCCTGTCCCACCTCCTCCAGCCCCAACCCGGACTCATTCTTCGCTCTTTTTCGGAAAAAACACCTGCAGATTTCACGTGTTCCATTCTGCTCTTCCCAGCCCATCCCTTGGGCGACTCTCTTGGGCAGAGAACCTCCAAGAGAAAGAAATACATCAGTAACTGAGAGGGTTTTGTTCTTTTGCTGTTCGCTGCTTTGATCAAGCCTTGCTGGGTGCTTGTCCCAGGTTATCCAGCGCTCTTCAGTCCCTGGGATGGATCTGGGATATCACCTGGAGCTTTTTTTTTCCTTTCACAATTCCCTCTATTCACATCCCCAGGCCAGGTGAAATGGGGCAAATCCCTGCTGCATCCCTCAGTGGGACATTTGCCGGGGCACCACCAAACCCTCTGAGCTCCTGGCAGGGGTTTTTAGGGACAAGGGAGAGGCAGAGCAGGAATTCCTGCTGGAATCACAGGAGGCAGAGCTGTTCTGGAGCCACAGGGAGACCCCAGGACCCATTAACCAAGGCAGAGTTTAGCAGAGGGACCCAGCAATTCCTGGCAGGGGTTTTTAGGGACAAGGGGGAGGCAGAGCAGGAATTCCTGCTGGAATCATAGGGAAACCCATGAAGTAAAAGCAGAGCTTAGCAAAGGTCCGAGGGACCCCAACAATTCCTGGTAGGAGTTTTGAGGGATGAGCTGAAGGCAGGGCAGGAATTCCTGCTGGAATCACAGCAGGCAGAGCTGTTCTGGAGCCGCAGGGAGACCCCTGAAGCAAAAGCAGAGTTTAGCAAAGGTCAGAGATCTCAGCTCCTGCCTCCAACAATCCCCACATCGGCTCAGGGCTGGGAGGAGCTGATCTAAGGATTCTTGTTTTCCAACTGGAGCTTTGCAGGAGGTTGGCTCCTTCCAGCCTGTGGGATCACGAGGTGGAGAAACCCCATGGATGTTCTGGATGTTGGTGACACCCTCCCAGGCTGCTCAGTTTGCCACCAGCTGCTCGGAGCCTTGCAAATCCCCTCTGCCAGCACACTGGAAAAGAGTGGGGCTGGAAAAGAGGTGGGATCAGGCTCGCCCACAGACTTCCCTGTCCTGCCAGGGCTCACAGACGTTTCGAGTTAAAGCAAGAAACAGCCAGGAAAAATGTGCAGATGCTTAATTCTCTGCAGGATTTATAATATTACACGGTGAGCGTTTGCACCCTATACAATAAAACCACGTTGGCTTTACTACATATAAAAGAAAACAAAACAAAACAAAACAAAAATCAGAAGTTTGACAGCAATTAGGGTGAATAGACATTTATTTTATCCTTTTACTAGCAGGACCAATTGTGATTTTATGCTCTGAAAAAGCTCATTTTAAAGTTTTATGTCTGAAGTGGCCTTGCCAAATCGAGCTTAATATTGTTACATTAAATGGATGGTAAAATGTGTTCTTAAACCCCTCCATCCTGTAAAGGGCCTGGAAGCAGGGAGCTGCTGCTAATGAGAGGCAGGGGCTGAATCCCAGCCCTCGTGGCTGTTTGCTGCAGTGGTGGAGGTGTTTGCCAGTCCCTCCCAGCATCGTCCTCCCTTCCCAGGCCACATTTGCCATCCCAGCTCCTCATCCCAGCCCTGGCCACGGCCACAGCAGGGACCCCAGAGCTGTGCTGGCACCCTCCAAGGAGATCTTTCTTCCCACATCTCCAAAATCTCCAACACTTTTTTTTTCCCCCTCTCTTCTGGCTTTAGGAGCCCTCGAAACCCTTGGCTGGAGCAGAGAAACTCTGGTCACATTTTCCTGTTTTCTTCACCCTCTTCAAAATCTTTTATCATTTGGTGAGGTGGCTCTGGGGATGGAGGAGCTTTGTTCCTTTGGATCCAGGTGATTCCATCCCCTCTGCGCCCTGGGTTCACCTGGGCCTCCAAATATTTGCTTTTGGAATGGTGAGTCAGGCCTGGAGGGGCTGGAGAGAGTCCAGGGAAAGGAACGGAGCTGGGGAAGGGGCTGGAGCCCCAGGAGAGGCTGAGAGAGCTGGGAAAGGGGGAAAGGAGGCTCAGGGGGAACTTCTGGCTTTGCACAACTCCCTGACAAGAGGTGGGAGTCAGGATCTGCCCCCAGGGAACAGGGACAGGATAAGAGGAGATGGCTTCAGGGGCTGGTCCGGGACAAGAGGAGGGATTTCCTCATGGGAAGGGTGGAATATATTCCACCAGGCCTTGGCAGGAGCTGCCCAGGGCAGTTTCACCATCCCTGGAGGTGCCCAAGGAAGGGCTGGAGGTGGCACCCGGAGCTCTGGGCTGAGGACAAGGTGGGCACTGGGCTCAGCTGGGACTGGATGATCTTGGAGAGCTTTGCCCCTCTTAGAGCTCCTGGGGTTCCAGGAATGCTGTGCCCCAGGGATTGCTGCTGGCACTCCCTCCTGCACTTTGTGCCACCAGCCCCAAGAGGAGCCAGGAGCTGCAGCAAAAGCTGGGCTGGGAAGGAAAAGTCCCCAGCAGCTCTGAGCACAAGGAGCTGAGGGGCAGGAGGGATTAAAGTGCTTTTTTCCAGACTAAAATTCCCCTCCTCATGCCCGGGGCTCCTCAGAGTGGTTCAGCAGTGCCCCAGCTCTGGTGGAAGGTGCCAAAATTCCCAGCTCCCTGCAGAGTTCAGCAGTCCCAGGGGGTGTGGAGAGCTCCCCATGCACACCCAGCCCTGTCCTCACCTCCCTCCCCAGCTGAGACCAGGAAACCTCACTCAGAGGCTGAGAGTGTCGATCAGGGGTCAAAGTGAAGGTGAGAGGGGCCACAGGAGTGCTGCAGGTCCCGGGAGCTGCCCCAGCAGAGCAGGAGCTCCCTGGAGACCCGGGCTGGGTCCTGGGGATTTTTATTTTTTTTTTTTTTCAAGGCCACTTTAACTCCTCCAAGTGTCTTGCTCAATAAAAAGCTGACATTTGAAATGTCAGGGTTGTGTAAGGAGGACAAAGCCAAGGCAAAGTTCTGTAAAACTGGGCTGGAAAAGCTCCTGCTGCTCCTGCTGAAAGCTGTCCCAGAGCTTGCTGTGGAGGGATGGTGGACCAGGAGAAGGAGCTCAGATTGGTGCTGTGCAGTTCATCAGGAATTAAGGCCAGATGGTGTTTTCTGCAATTTGGTTTTATTTTAGCCCATCCTTCCAGAGATTCCTGCGCTGACAGTTGTGACACCAATTTATTTTCTGTAATTTGGTTTTATTAATTATGAAGATGAGGCTCCGTGCTGAAAAAAAAAAAAAAAAAAAAAAAAAAAAAAAAAAAAAAAAAAAAAAAACACAAACACCAAACCAGAACCAATCAGCCCAACAAAACCAGCCCAGTATCAGTGAAATTCTTTGGGTTTCCCCACCAAACCCAAAGGGATTTTTACCAACATCTCAGTCCCCATCCTTCATTTCCATCATGAAGTTCATGATCAAGTTGAAACGGAGCAAAGGGAGATGGAGGAACTTTTCCTGCAGTGGGGGATGGATGAGGCATTTCCCCACAGCCATCCCTCCTCCTGCCTGTCCGTGCTAGACCTGGGTTAGGCCAAGCTTTGCTGGACTTGCCTTGGAAAAATGCTGATCCTAAGTGAGCCCATCCTTCCAGAGATTCCTGCGCTGACAATCGTGACACCAATTTATCTCTAAAACCTCTCTGCCGTTCCCTTCAGAGATGTCATTCAGCCCCACGGAAGGTTTAATCTATCAAAACTCCTTTAATTACAGCACAAACAGGCACTTCCGAGCATTGACCAGGCTTTTCTTTCCCCAGGTTCTTGCTGAAAGCTTTCCTGGCTTTCCTAGGGAGGTGATTTCCAGCCTCTTTGTTCCGTGGCACTTATTAAACAATTCTTTCTGACAGCCTTAAATGCAAACAGCGAGACTGCAGCAACTGGGAAATTAAAAATATATCGTTAATACAACACCAAAGGCACTTTTTTCTCCCCCATGAGAGGTTTGACAGCATTTGCTTTTTAAAATGGAACTGTTCTTTAAACAAATCATGTTTAGTTACTGACTTGTGTCATAAACCTCTGGTCAATCATTTAGGGAAAGGTCTTAAACGTGGATTTAAATTCAATATTTATAACATTTGTTGTTAACAAATATATTTAATATTCCAATTTTGTTTATTAGTTTTTTTCAGCCTGGAGGAAAGAAGGCTCTGGGAGAGCTCAGAGCCCCTTGCAGGGCCTGAAGGGGCTCCAGGAGAGCTGGAGAGGGGCTGGGGACAAGAGATGGAGGGACAGGACACAGGGAATGGCTTCAAACTGACAGAGGGCTGGGATGGATAGGTGATTGGGAAGGAATTCTTGGCCCTGGGATGGAATTCCCAGAGCAGCTGTGGCTGTCCCGGGATCCCTGGAAGTGTCCAAGGCCAGGCTGGAAGGGGCTTGGAGCAGCCTGGGACAGTGGGAGGTGTCCCTGTGGAACTGGATGAGCTTTGAGGTCTCTTCCCACCCAAACCATTCCATGATTCCATGAGTTTGAGCCACTCAGGAATGTGGATTGGAACTCCACGTTTTCCCAGATGGAATTAAAGCATCCCATCGAATTGGGGCCTTGTCTGTTGGTGTGGTTACCAGCAGTTCAGGAGGCAGAAAGCTGATGCAGAGCTCTGGGCATTCACTGGGCAGATCAATTCCTTCTGTTTTCCCGAGTTTGGGTTGGGTTACATCCCTCTCACAGCTGAGTTTGAGCAGGCAGGGGATGGCTGGTGACAAATCTGCCCTCGGGGCTGCTCCTGAGGCCTGGCATCACTTGGGGACACTGCAAATCCCTCCAGAGCAGACCAAGCCTGTGCTGAGACTGGAAACCAGGATGAGCTCCGTGGAAATGAAGTGGGAATGAAGTGGGAACGGAGCGCGGCGCTCTGTTTTCACCACCCCGCCATGACCAAACGGTAGATTTCCCCACAATTAATCATCCCTCTCCTCAAGCGAGCACATCCAGCTGTCCCTGCCACCGCTGCCACGTGCCTTTGTTTTCAAACACCGTTTTCTATCCCAGACAGAGCTTTCCCAGGGGAACACGGGCGCGTTGGGCAAGAGGGAACGGCCTGGCACGGCGCTGCCAGCGGAGGTGGCAACGGGGAAAGTGGTGCCTTGGGAGGGTTGTGCAAGGCTCGTGTTCCAGGCTCTGGGAGGGTTGGAGCCAGGCCAGTTTTCCAGCCTGCCAACCTCAGGAATAAAGCCCGGGTGGGAAGGGGAGAGAGCGGCGGCGGGATCCGGCGGCGTTGCCGCGGCTAACGAGGGAATCCTGGCAATTAGCAGGAAAGAAAATAAGCAGGAACCAGTCTGGGCTGGCTGGAATGGCTGGCTTTGCCTCACACCTTGGTGACTCTCCTGGAGCCCAACACCTGCGGGGTGGTTTGGAGCCAAAGCCAGAAGAGTCTCCACCCAGAGCGCTTCTCCCCGAGGGCTCCCAGGGCACATTTGGGGATTACAGCTCCCAGCTGGCAGCCGGGCCAGATCTGATGGCTCTGATGGCTCTGTGCAGATGGGATCGGGCTGTAACTTATAAATACACCTTCCATCTCCACGTCCTAACACGGAGGTGGCACCCAGGAGGGATAGGCAGAAAAATGCAGCCGTGGTTTGCAGCCCATCTTTTAAAATCGAGTGTGAAATCTCCGGGTTGATTGGGGTGGGGGGTGATGATTTCAGTGGAATGAACTTTATTGCCCAACCCTGGCTTCCTCAGCTCGGTGAACTCACAAACGCACGAAGATAAACACGTTTGAGTGCCTCCAAGTGCAGAGATACTAGACCAGAAAATCCTAGCCCTGAATGGATGCGAAAGCCCCGAATTTGGATGTTCATCCCCTCAGCACTGAGCACGGGGCTGAGGGTGAATGTGCTGCTCATTTTGGCCACCTCCAGCAGGCGCCTGGAGTGGAGTGGAAGGAGCAAGTGCCAGATGTTGTTCTGTGCAGACTTGGTGTCACTGGGAGGAGAAGGTGCTTCAGGGAGAGCGTTCATTTGGGAGGGGCCTAAAATAATGAAATAAGTGAATGTCACAGCGTTTTAGTTTATGCAGGAGGAGAAACTCTGGCAGCATGAGTCAGGCCCTCTTCTAAGAATGACTAATATTATAAACAAATGGTAAGATAGAGGCACTAAACTCCCTTTCCTGACTGCACTCCTTAAAGGTCATAAAACCGATCGAGTTTTCCAGTTTCAGCTTTTCCCATCGACTTTGCTGAGCAGTAATCAGGTCATTGGGCCACTTCCCTTGGACACTGACCAATGCATCCTCAGCTTCATCCTAAATATAGCAGGCCTTTTTTTAGCATTGTTGGTTTTCCCACTTTTTTTTTATTTATTTAATTTTTTTCTTTTTCACTTGACTCCCTCAAAGCGAGTTTAGTGCAGCAGGAAGGTGCCAGATCGACATCACTGGAAAAATGATGTTGCAGGGCTGCTGCTCCTGCACGGAGAGCAGGCTGTGTTTATCCACAGGCTCTGGCAGTGCAGCCTGGCTCCTGCACCTCTCCACCAGCGTGCCTTGAGCCTGACCTGTGGAAACCAGGCTGGGCTCAAACCCTGCCCTGTGCAGGCAGCCAACAAAACCACCAAATCCCCTTGTCCTGGTGGCTTTGGAAGGCAGACAGCCCACAGGCTGGAGCTGCAGCTTCCACGGCACCAGGAGCGTCCTCCTGCACAGGAGGCTTACCCAGAAAAGCTGGGATTTGGCTTCTCCTGCTGTTGAAGGATGAGGTGTCTGCTCCGAGCTGGACACTCCCTGGGAGGGTGGGGAGGCCCTGGAATAGAATTCCCAGAGAAGCTGTGGCTGCCCCTGGATGCCTGGAAGTGTCCAAGGCCAGGCTGGACAGGACTTGGAGCGCCCTGGAATAGCAAAAGGTGTTCCTCCCATGGCAGGGGTGGAATTAAATGAGCTTTAAGGTCCCTCCTAACCCAAACCATTCCATGTTTCCAGGATTCCCTGGAAAAGGAAAGGACCTACGTTAGACCCCCATGCAAGGGAGGTGGCACCACTCCATTTCTGACTTCCCCCTGTGCTGTTGGCTTTGAACAGGAGATTTGAGGAACAGTTAAACCAGAGAGGTGTCCTGGAGCCGGGCAGAGCCCAGTGAGCTGAATCCCACCCAGAGCGAGGGGAGACCACGCGACACTCAACAGCCCAGCCTTGTTCCAATTGCTCCCTGTTTTCTTAGCCCCCATTCCTCCCCGGGATTCCTGGAGACTCCTTCTGCTGTGCTGACCCCGCTCCTGGAGCAGAGCTGCCCCTGTGGAGCCTCCAGGGTGCAGGGACAGCCCCGGGCAGCTCCTGTGTGACACCTTCACCTGCACAGCTTCGCACAACACCCGGAGCGACGGGGCAAACGTGGTGCTGCAGCTCTGCTCCAGGGCTGGAACACCAGGGTCTGAGTAAACAGGGCTTTAATTAAATGGAAATAACTCTGCCCTGCTGTTTATTGTGTCACTGAGAAGTTTCATACCCTCTCTTAATCGCTACAATTTGCTCCCATAATTGCGACTCCGTGTCTTGCAAAATGCACGATGCTTCTCATTCCAATCCATGGAAACTCTCCCAGATCGACCCTGACAGCTCCCAACTTCCCCCTTTTTCCCCCTGTGCGCTTTCCTTTCTCCTGCTCACTGCTGGCATGGAGCTTTGGAAGCTGCAGGGCTGCTTGCAGGGTGTTCTTATTAAAAACCAGCAGAGCAAAATGTCCCCGAACATATTCCTGCTCCTGGTGTCCTGCAAGTGCTGTTCCAACGTGTTCCATCCAGCCCCAGGAAATAAAACTGCTGTAATGCTGCCCACGTCATCCCAGGGGACATCCAGGGGCTTCCTGACAGCCACTGGGAAGAGCTGCACATCTGCAGAGAGGAATTTGTTCCACCTATTTCTTTTTCACATCGAGGTGTTGGGTGTTGATGGGCTGCTGGGTCACCCCAGGCACACAGGACAATCAGGGATTTCTCAGCTTTAGGGAGAAAACCGATTTTTTTCCCTCCTTGTCAGTACCCTCAGCTCCATTCCAGATGCAGAATCTTGGGATAGAACCGTGGAATGCTTTGGGATAGGAGAGACCTTAAAACTCATCCAGTTCCACCTCCTTCCACCTTCAGCCCTGCTGGAGAAATAACAGGGATTTCTTCCTTCAGCCCTTGGGCCTTGTCCTTCAGAAGCCTCAACCACCCTGAAATCCCACCAAACAGTAAAAACCAACCAAGACACCAAAAATAGTTTCCACCCGGCCCTGTAACCTGCGAGAAGAAGGAGAAAAGGAACATTTTCAATCGTGTTTTACAGTTTACTGTCCCCAAACAAGCCCAGCCACTGGGTTTGTCTTTGGATAGACAGATATTTGTCACTCTATTATTGTTTTACAGTGTCAGCTCCAGACACTTAAGTATTGTTGGAATGCAGTGGGGGGGTGGGGGAAAAATCATGTTTTAAATCTCCGATGGGGTAATAAACTGCAGCCAGGAGCTAATTGTGCTGAAACTTGATCTTTTACAATCTGTTATTGCTGGAGTGGGACTCCCCAAGCCCAGAGCACTGGGGTTTGTTCCACCATTAGTTAGGTCGTAGATACACACTCCCCAAAACCCCCAGATCACAGCTCAGCTCCCAGCTGGGGACTCCAGTTCAATCCTCCGAGCCGTGGATGCATTTTGGACATGAAACCAGCCAGGGGACGGGGATTAATCCTCATCAACTTTAATGGCTCGCTGTGGATTTGCTTCCTACAAAACTTTCTTCCACCCAAGAAGTGCTGAGAATGTTGTGCCCCTCCTGTCAGGAGGAAAATGAATCATTGCCCAGAGCCTGGAAGGCCAGAGGTGAATTGGAAGCCGCGCTGTGGAACACTCACACTGCAGAATTATTATTTTCTTTTTACGCCAGCATTAAATAATATTTGAGCTCAGGGTGGCCAAGCCAACGGGTGGTTTCAATGCTGAATGAGACCAAAGAAAGGGTCCATCCATCATGGGCTCAGCTCAGGTTTTGTTCAACAACCTCCTTTTTTTTTTTTTTTTTTTTTTTCTTTTTTGGTTTGTCCCAAACTTCGTATCGACCAGATCTTAAAATGCCAAGTCCGACTTCTAAATGTTAAGCCCCAGGTTGGATGAAATTTTTGGCTGGAAAATGTTTTGAAGGTCCAATAAAAGGGATGTTCTTTCCCAGTGTTTTTCTCATCTGGGTGAGGCCGATTAATAGACGTGCCTGGTTAAAACTGGAGAATTATTCCGAGGATATTTTAGCCAAGGACAATGAGATTTATTGAGGCTGGTGCAATTCTGGGGTCACATTTCAATGGGAATTCACTGATTTTTTTTATTTTCAAATTTTTCGTCTGTAAAATGTAGGGTGAAGATTTGTTTTCACCCAGTCCTGGGCTCGCAGAGTCTCCTGGGTTGGAGGGGACTCCTGAGGGTCACAGGGGGACACTGAGGATCCTCGGATTTCCTGGGCTCTGAGCAGTTCAGCAGCACAGCAGAGATGGTGAGCAGAGCTCACCGCACGCTCAGCCTGCAAAGGGGTCCAGATAAATTCAGATTCATCAGGAGTTCCCCAGGAAATGTCCCAAGCCAGGTTGGAGTAACCTGGGGTAACAGAAGGTGTCCCTGCCCGTGGCAGGAGGTGGAACTGGATGAGTTTGAAGGTCTCTCCCATCCCAAAGCATTCCACGATTCTATTCCAAGATTCTGCATGTGGAATGGAGGAGCTGAGGGTACTGATGGAGAGGGAAAATTGATTTTCTCCCTAAAGCTGAGAAACCGCCGATTGTTCTGTGTGTCTGGGGTGACCCAGCAGCACATCAACACCACCCAGGTGGGGAACAAAGCCAGCGGCCTCTTTCCACAGCCAGCATCTGACAAGGAGACAAAATAATTGTGGAGAGGGTGATACTTAATCCAAAAGTGAAGAGCTTGGCACTGCGAGGGCCCAGGCACGCCGGGAGCACATGGGAAGGGAGGAACTGTTTTACAAAGCCATTTGTCAGGCCAGAAGTGCTCATTAAACATGGTCAGCCTCTCTTCCCGAGGAAATTTGCGCCCTCCTGCCTGAGGAGAGCTGAGATGTCCATGGATATCCACCCCTCAACTCCCAGGGTTGGGACACAGCAATTAGAAACTAATTACACCAAAACACTGAATCCCAGTACGGGGAAGGGGGAAGAGAAACTGCTGAAATCCAGAGCTGTTCATCCATCATTCCAAGGGAACAAGTGCCAAAGGGAAGGAACAGGGCTGGGGCCAAAGCAGCTCGAGGAGGTTTGGCTGTTTACTCTTCCTTTAAGTGCATGTTTGGTCACAGGGGGTCTGACTGGGATTATGTTGATATTCAGCTTTCCAGGGGCAGTTCCAAACCTAAGAGTTAAGGTTTACTCTCAGCCCTCTCCGTGCATCTGAGTTTAGTTCAGCCAAGACCAGAATTAAATGCAGCTTTGGTGTAACTAATGAGAAAAACTCGTTCTTAAAAAAAAAAAAAAAAAAAGGGAGCCTTTCACTGATGGATGCTTCCCAAAGAGATGCTGTGGTTGATTAGAGCTGATTTAATTACTGTGCATTACAGAGAGCACATCTCCTCTTCCCTGGGCAGCGTTGCGCAGTGTGGATAACCAGGAATCCTTCCAAGGCACGGAACACACTCCCTGCCATGGGCACAGCATCTCCTGGGCCCAGAGATTTCCCATCCCAGGAGAATTTTCCTGTTCTGTGTGAGCCGACCCAAGTCACAGATTGATGAGACAGAGAAATTCCCCTTGGTAAAATCAGGGGTCATTGTACTCTACAGTCAAAGCAAGTGAGAGGACAGCAAAATGTTCCTGTTTCAAGAATTGGGATGATCATTTTTGACAAAAACCAGAAAAATTCAAACGTATCTTTAGAACCTTTGGGTTTCACAGCAGGAAGTTGTTGCACTGTGAAAACACCGATCAGCTCTGTCTGGCAGATCTGTTGGGCTGGTGGAAGGGAAACCTTGGGGTGATCCACGTTCCTCCCCTGGCTTCGAGAGGGGCCAAAAAAAAAAAAAAAAACAAAACCACCCCAGGGTCACCATCACATTTGGGGCCGAGGAGTTTGGCAGGTAAAGAATATTCCAGAGGCTCAGGGGGAACGCAGAGCGGAGTCCAAGTGGAGCCCAAGCTCAGCTCTGCACAAGAGAGACGTTGATTGTTTTGGCCTCTTTCCTTTGCTCCAGGGGAAAATCGAGGCACCCTTCTTGGGATATTATTGGTGCGAAATCATAAGTTACAGTTTTATTACCGGTGGCTGTGTGCGTGTGAGGGAGAGAGGAGGAGGTGCTGGGCACAGGAGAGCATAACCACTCTTTTGTAACCATGAGTCCATTCTTTTTCAGTTCGCTCTGCAGAACACAGGTTTAATTTAGGGAGAGAAAAAATAGGGGGGAAAAAAAAATAGAATTTACTTTTCCATACAGCAGCAAACAGCCATGTTTTGAATATATATATATATATATTTCATTTAAAGCCCTCTTGTCTTCAAACTCGAATTCTTCGCTTTGCATTGCTGAAAAAAAAAAAAACTAAAAAAAAGAAAAATAGGTGAGCTGTAAAGATTTATTCTTGCTTTATAAAATTGCAAATTATTTTAGCCCACTTCACATATTGATCTAGAGCAACCATGTATTCCATGTAAAAACATCTCCCTGCATTTCATCCCTTCACAGATTTCAAAGCTCCCCGGCCTGTGTTGAGTTGTAAAGTTCTATTCAATGGCTTGGTTGGCTTCCAAAAAAGCTGGCTGAGAAATTTGGATCTGGAATCAGCATTGTTGGGGGAGATGTTTTCCCCCATTAGCTGCGGGATGTTTTCATTGATTGTTTTGCACGTGGGGCGGATTTATTTACTTTTCCCTGATGTCAGAAGCCTCAGCTGGGCCATTTGGTAGAGCCCAAAACCAAGAGGTTTTAGGGTTAGGACAATGTCCCCTTCTTTGGGGCAATGAGGATTTTGCTGTCCTGGCCTTTCTGTGGACATTTGTCCATCTGATGGTTTGTGCTTTTCCCACAGCTCATCCCTCACCGTCTCCCTTCTCCTCACAAACTGGGTCTGATCCTCTGCGTTTGTGCTCAGAGGGAATCAAATCCATTGGGATTGGTGGGTGGATGCCCCTGGATCCCTGGAAGTGTCTCAAGGCCAGGTTGAGCAGGGCTTGGAGCACCCTGGGACAGTGGAAGGTGTCCCTGCCCATGGCAGGGGTGAGATGGGATGAAATTTAAGGTCCTTTCCAACCCAAACCACTCTGGGATTTTGGGACTGTGCCATTAAATGTCCTCTCCACTCTATTTCCAGCAGCAGCCACCCATTCGTATTTTAATTAATTTACCAAAAGAATTTAAGAAGCATTTAAAAGTTCTCTTATCTCTGCTTGACAAGAGCTCACCTTAAGCCCAGCAGGGAGATGGGATGGGTTTTTTGTACTCTGCATGTTCATGGCTCCCCATGTCTTAATTCTCCTGGGAATGGTGTTTGGAAGCAGAGGCAGGGGTGGCAGAGAGGGTCTGGGGGTGGTTCCTGTGCCAGGGGACTTGGAATCATGGAACCCCAGATTGGTTTGTGTTGGAAGGGACCTCGGAGCCCCTCCAACCCCACCTCCTCCACAGGCAGGGACGCTTTCCCTATCCCAGGCTGTTCCAAAGTCCAGAAGTCTTTGGAGAAGTCCAAAGCTGCTCCAGAGTCCAGAAGTCCAACCTGTCCTTGGTGACGGGACACCCATCAAAGCCCTCTTTACTCTTCGAAGAGATACCCAATCAAAGCTACTCCATGAAAACTCTAAATTTAGCCAACATGAAAGTGACTTCGGCGGGTTGATTTTTTTGGTGGTTTTTTTTTTTCCAAACGATTGTTACAGTATTTTGCAACTTCTGTTCCCCTCTGGCTGGGATTCGAGCACCCTCTCCCTCCACCCCCTCCCCACCTCCTGACAGCAATCGCCAGTTGTAAAATAATAGACCATCAGCCAGCAATAATTTGCAATCCAAACAGACTTGACGCTCTCTGACATTTATTGAAACCTCAGACCCTGTTCGCCGGTTTCAGTTTTCCTCCCTTTGCTCTGTTTTTACAGACAGACAAGTGCTTAGATTTGGGTTTAATAATGAGCAGAAATTTCTCCTTGGCCCGGCTTTGCTTGTGTTGGCTGCGGCGGGGCCGTGCAGCAGACGGGCGGTTGGAGTTAATTACGCTAAATGGTGAGAACATTATTTGACCCCACTGGTTCGGCACCAGATGTTGAACATTGCCTCTGAGAAACCAGCACAGACGTCAGGCTTTGGAGGCTGCACGGGGAGGGAGAACAGACTTGGAGCTCGAGTCACTTTCTTTTTTATTTATTTTTTTTTTTTTTAACCAGTTTTAACTATCCCGGGATAAGCCCGGGACAAACAAAGCTCTTATTAGGGACAGATGACAACATTCAGCTGCAGCCACTCGGGGCAAATTAGGGCACAGTCGTAGTTCTGGAGCTGAACGTATCAAAAAACCACCCCCGAAAAAAAAAAAAATCATTTTGCTAAATGTACAGTGAACGTTCTGCCAGCACAAGGTATCAACTTTGGTAAATCCTTCCTGGAAAGTGAACTTTACATTTACGGGCCAGACATGATGGAATTTAATGTTTGAAAATGATTAAAGGATTTTGTTCTTTCCTAGTAACAACTGCATTTATCAAGGTGGCAGCCACGGTGGCCTTAAAAAGAGCTGAAATGGAGCTGAACTGCTGAGCTTTCCCTGGCTTGGGGCTGGGAATCCCTCTGGTCTTTAGGCATTAGGATTGGGGAATTACATGGGGAGATATGGGAGGAGGGCAGTACAAAGTGTTTATTGACCCCAGTCTGTGTTAATAAAGCATTAGAAGTATTACCTGCTCGGGGATTGTCAGAGCACAGCAAAAGTTGTCCTGACCTTGGTGGAAAACTGAAATTCCACTCAGTCTTTGAATAAACTGTTTGGGCTGTGGGAGTGACAACGCTCGTGCAGATTTATACACCGCAGGAAAAGAAGTTAAAAAGCTTCTTACCCCCCAAAATGTGCTCCCAATGCCTTCAGCTGCTTGCACGGCGGTGATAAGAGTTTTAACACTGCACAATTCACAGACAAATTTGAATTCTGGTTCTTCTCCCAGCGGGTGACATCCCTCACGTTGTGCTGAGCAGCAGCTCCCTCCACTCCCTGTGTGTCTCCGGGACAGGGACTCCCAAACCTGCTCTGAACAGCATTTGGGGCCTGGTTTTGGGGGTACTGCAGCAAAGGCATTGACCACAGCCAGCAGAATTCACAATCATTGGATCATTTGAGTGGTTTGAGGTCTCTGGTACTTTGTTAGAGCATCACCACTTGCCTGGAGCGTTGTTTCATCCAAAATTCTTTGTTCAGCTTTGGTCTTCCTTCCTCATTCCCCACATGCCAACACGATCCACGTGCTGTTGTCACCACATCTGGACCAAACCCTACACTGGATCACTCAGGAGTCTCTCAGGGTTCTTTTATTTCCGTTTTCCCTCTGACTTTCCTGGCCTTGGAGTGCTCTTCTCCCAGCACATGAGCAGCAGGGAGGTGCTGGTGATGCAACACAACACAGAACGCTGCAATTTGGGTATTCCCACTATTTCCTGGCTCAGTGAGAAATTCTCAGCCCCCTCGATCCATAAAATTAAACAATTAAGAGCAGATCCACTGGAATAAGTGGGGCTACCCTGGAATTCCTGCAGGGCAGGCCTGAACAAAACATCCTGCCTGGATTCTGCTTTGAAAAAGCCAGACCATGGAACAGGGAGCTGCCTCCCATGCTGAGCTCACCCGAAGGGCATCACCACCCTGGGATCCTCCAGGGAACACCCCCTGTGCCCCAAAACCCACGGATACACCAAGGCTGAGGACACAACAAACACTGAGGGAATGTCCAGGAGGCAGCTCCTGCTGCCTTTCCCTCTAAAGCAGGTGAAGGTGCCCCTCAAGGACAATGCCATGGCCAGGCCTCTGCTGAGAGCAGCAGGAACTGCCAAAAATGGGGTTTTCCACCCAAATTTGGGCACAGCTGTGTGGACCAGCACTGGCAGGACAGGAGGGATGGTACCTGGAGGGGTTTTTACAACAGAGGAGGGGTTGATGGCACCAAGGCCAAAGTGCTGTCAGGTGGGCACAGGTTACTGCAGCTTTTTTCCCACATTTGGGTGCTAAATAGATAATTTTGGATCAGCACTGTGATTTTCTGCATGTGTTTTATGCAAAATTGGGGCCTGACAGGTCCATCTGAAGAGCTTTTTACAGAACTTCACAATCACAGCAACCTGTGGGATGAGGAAAGACTGGCTTTGGAGTTCTGGGGTTCTCTAAGGAAAGTTTAGGTTCCCTCACAAGCTTCAGTGCTGCCTATAATTTACTGTGAACCAGGAGGGACATGAGCTGAGATTTTTAGGAGCAGATTAGGTTGAAAAAAAATTTATGACAGCATTTAGAAACATTAGACTTGTGACTGCATGCCAGAGCATGACAAAATAGCAGGTAATAACAGATCTCATTAGAACTGTTTATTTAAATTGAACATTAGCCTGTCAGGGATGTTTTTGCTGCTGGATTGGTCTTATTTTCATCCAGATTAATTTCTGCCCAATCCAAGTACCCAGAGGTGTCTTCCTAGGACTGCTCAGTGTGTTCATTCCGTGAAGTTTATGTTATTTCTGAATCTTAAGGAGAAAGTTACCTTCTATTCTTCTTCATCCACCACCTCCATGGTTCAGTGATCTTTGTGTATCAAAAGGCAACGAGATTCTCAAACAGAGCCAAGGGATTTAGGCTCCAGTGTGCTGTTTCCAAAGGATTGGCTCGCCCTCCCTGAACAAAACACTGGATTATTTGCTTTTCTTGGTCTTGGACCACAGTTCTTCTGCCTCAGCCTTCACCTTCTCCCCTCTGAGGGTGGAGGGGCCTTGGCACAGATTCCCAGAGAAGCTGTGGCTGCCCCTGGATCCCTGGAACTGTCCAGGGCCAGTCTTGGAGCACCCTGGGATGGTGGAAGGTGCACCTTAAATGATTTTTAAGATCCCTTCCCGGCCAAACCATTCCGTGATGACACCATGACTCTTTCTAGATTTTACTCTTAGTCCTTTAAATGCAAAACGTGTGTACAGAAATCCCCCAGACCCAATCCCCTCTCTGGATGATCTGCTCTCCTTCCCCCTGATCTTAACTCACCTTCCAATAACAGCTTTATTCTTCCAGCTCATCAGACCTTCAATAATTGCAGCACATCAGCTGCCACCCCCTCCAGTGAAGGTGAAGATCTTTCCTGACTCAAACCTGGAGGTAACTGCTGTGCTTTGAGGTTGTTTGAAGCACACAGAGACATCCTGGATGTGCCTGGACCTGCTGCTTGGTTTATCCAGGCCAGGCCCCTCCAGACAAGAGCTTTGGGATTTATTTTCTGAGACAACAACCCGAGGTGCAGCAGAATGTTTGTGTGGACAAAGATCAGGCAAACGCAGAATAACAAACCTCCAAACAACACAAACAAAATCTTCCAAAGCTGCAGTCTCACTCCAGCAGCTGAGCTGTGTTTGACAGGAATTCAGTGCCAGCCCCATCTCCAGCAGAAAATAATTGCTTGGATCTTAAAAAAAAAAAAAAAGCATTGAAATGATATCACCATTGCTCAGCTGAATCTGGGCAATCAGTTGGGTTTTGCAATTGTGGGGATGGAAAATGCTTTTCATGAGCCTGGGCAAAATAATGTTCAAAACACCTTTAATTTTATCTCTACTAATCAAACTGTTTCCTTTTATTATATACATTTGAGGGGGGGGCGAGGGGGGGGGAGAGGTTCAGCTCTAGCAGAGCATCTTTAGGCTCTTTAAAAATATTCATAGAAGGGTTCATGGATTCATGGAACGGTTTGGGTTGGAAGGGACCTTAAAGATTATCTAGTCCAGCCCCAGGGGCATAAAGAATGGAAGGAACCAACATTCCTGAGGCTATTCCAAACACATCTCCAGGGAAAACAAAAAAGAAGGAAAGATGTTGATAAAAGAGGGGCCATTCCCTGATGTCCCAGTGCCTTTGATTTCCACCCCTGTGAGTGCTGCAAAGCAGCAAAACATCGTGAACTCCAGCAGAGCCCTTTGGAGAGGGGTTCCACATTCCCTCCATGTGCTTCCCTTCCATCCACCTTTTCCTTCCCCTCCCGGCTCCAGCCAAACACATCCCAGCCTACCTGGCTTTGGAGGTGTCTTCCTGCCAGAAACCCATCAAAAAACCCATCAGATCCATTTATTCATACATTTACATTCTGTCCAGGACAACAGAATGCCTTCGATTGGTGTTTTTTGGAAGGCAGCTCCAGCTGGCCTCCCTGGAAATCTCACCACGTTATTAATCCCTGAGGATAAAGCTGGCAGCCAGTTCCCTGCTTCATTTGGCTGGTGGCACTGGGGCTGAGATAACCCCAGCCCCGCCGTTCTTTTTTTTTTTTGGAGGGAAAAACGATTGGAAAACACCTTTAACACCTTTCCCCAGCAGGTGGAATGTCTGAGCAGCCTCACCTGTGCTGGTCCCCAGGGTCCATCAGCAGCAGTGGCCACGGTGGCATCAACTACAGAGCTGTGGGGCCTTTAGTTCCCCCAGGGAGGGTCTTTTAGAGAAGAACTTCCAGCAAAAAAATTCTCTTTCTGCCAGGCCTTTGTTTTGTGAACTTCATGGTCATCAGCACAACCAAAGCGTAGTTTGTCCTAAATTAAAGAGCTTGTCCTAAATTAAAGAGCTTGTTCTAAATTAAAGAGCTTGTCCTAAATTAAGACAAATGCACACTTACACAGAATTCCTTCACACCAAAAATTCTGTTCAGCCCACGTTTCTCTCCCTAAATTAGCTAAATTCTAGATTTTTCTATCACCACCATGTTCTGGGCTCTGTTTGATGGTGCTGGGTGATTAATGTATGTTCTGGTCATTTAATTAATTAATAACTTTTCTAGTTTGCCTCATTTTAAGGCCTTTTCATGTGGCTTAATATTTGGTTCATGATGGTTTAATAATCTCAAATTCACATCCACGGACAAGAATCTGGATTATTAGATGTGAGCATAACGATAATTAGATGCAGTTGGAATTAAAGAAATCCCATTAGATACAATTTTTTAATTAAAGGAAAAAAAATCAAAGGAATCTTTAAATGTTTTAAGGGCCACCAAGACGCTTTATGAACAGAATCAATTGCAGTTCACAGCTGAAATCCTTCCATCATTCCTCCTCGTGGTTCCAAGGGATGTTAACTTCCAGCCACGGAGCTCAGCGGTGTCGTTTTTGGGAAATAGAGAAGCAAATTCTCCTTGCTGCAGGAAGCACAGGGTATAATTCTGTGGCTGATGTTGTGGTGGGGCCCAGCCTGGCCTTTTCCTCTCTGTGAAATTATTGTGTGTTTTAAACCCTGGAGCACCTGGAAGGAACGAGCCCAGCAGGTACCTGTGGAGGGATGGGAGGGCAGCTCTTCCTGCTTCTCCCTGCTTTCCCAACAGGAATGGGATTTTTCAAGAGGAATTTCCCCCTGCTGGGTGGGATTGGATTTCCTGGGGCTGGTTTTGGTGCCCAGCTGGGAGTGCTGCGTGTTGTGGTGGGAGATCTGCAGCTCAACCCAAACCCGGTGATTGCTGTGGCCTGGGTGGGCAGCTCAGCCCCGGCATTCCTGGGGACTTCTCCTGTTGGGAACAGCCCAAAAATGCCGTGGAGCCCATCCCAGAATGGTCTGGGCATCAACCTCAGCCTGCCTGGCCCTGCAGGCCACAAAACCTTTTATGTTTTAGTGCCACGAAACCAAATCCTGTCACCTCGGAACTCTGCCGTCCCTGGAGCTGATTTCCAATCAATAAATGGCTTTTCCTCCCATTCCCCACTGGAACCCAGCTCTTTGTTCATCCCTCAGAGGATGCTGAGCTGTCCCCTCTGCTGTGCCACTGCCATGGATCAAACAAGGTTTGGGACAGGGGATGGGAAGAGCACGTGAGGAGGAAACGTTGGATTCATGGAGCTGCTTTAATCCAGAGCCCCGTTCAGCAGGGGGAAATCCCTGACCAGGCACCTGCTGGGCTTCCCCTCTCAATGGGACAACTCCTGGGGTTATTCCTGTTAAACAGCTCCATGCCACGGATTTTAAACAGAGGAGAAAATTCCCAAAGGAATTCAGGCTCCAAGCCTCGTGGGCAGCTCCTCTTCCCTCCTCCAGTCCCATCCCAGCTGTCCCTCACCCACAGGCAAAAGCCATTCCTCCTTTTCTGCTCCAACTGAGAATGCCCAGGTGCCATTCAAATATTTATTCCCAATATTTATTGGGAATTGTTCCCAAGAAGTATTTTATTCCTTGCTGCCAGTCTGTGCCAATGTGTTGCCTTCCTGGACAGGGGAAAGAGAGAATCCATGTGTCAATCCCATCAGGTGGATGCTGGGGCTGGCTGCTCTTCCCAGGAATTCAGCCTCCAGCAGAGACATTTATCTGTTTATTTTTTTTGTTTGTTTATGAAGTTAGCCAGACTCAAAGCCAGAGGATGGAAAAGCTGGCACAGGAATGAACTTGGCAAAATGGGATGGGAAGGATCATATTCCATTTAAAAAGCAAAGCTCAGCTGTAAAGGTTTTGATAACTGGTAGATCTGAAGTGGAATCGATTTGAAAAATAACAAAAAAAAGCTGCTAAAAATCACCTTTTGCCTGTTCCCTCCTCAGGAATCCCAGCACCAAGGCAGAACTTCCAAGCTGCCCACTATGAATTTAAAGGGATTTAAGTAATAACTTCAATATAAACCACTCAATAATTGTCCTCCCAGAGCTTTAGCTAATAAAGCAACTCAAGGCAGAATAAAAGTTCAAATCCTGGAATAAAATGCCCAGGTTTCATTTCATTTGCTTCCTTCTCTTTGCCCCAAAAAGATGTTTTCCAGCCAAAACACACCACTTGTTCTTACTAATGAACTTCTGTGTATTTATCCAGATTTTTCACTAGTGAACATCTCCTTCTAGCCGTTATTTTATGCTGCTGAAATTCAAGCAAAAGAAAGGGGTTAGAATTAATTATAGCCTTTGGCTTGGAGGATTAGCCACAGATGTTGAATTATTATTGTTATTGTACTGTATTTTGGGGAATGACACAAGGAATGTGTGGAGACTGCTGGTATCTGCGAGGAGAAAAAAGGAATGTTTGAATCCTGAAAGAACTTTAATTCTCCTTTTATTGGCAATCCGTGGGCCTGTTTAGAAAATGAAGAATCAAGGTGACAGCTATGAAACGTTGGAGTGGAGGGCAGGAGTTGGACTGGGATCATCCTTGTGGGTGCTTTTCATATTCTGTGAGTCCATGATTCTGTGACTTTTGATTCTATGATTCCATCATTCTATTATTCCATCATTCCATCATTCCATGATTCCATCATTCTATCATTCCATCATTCCATCATTCCATTCAGAACCATCTTGCTCTCTGTGTGCAAACGATCTTTTCTAAAAATCCAAACCCTTTGGTCGCACAACTTGGCACGAAAAGCAGGCAGGCTTCTCACAATTAATGACAGGTCTGTAATTAAATTACTCTTCTGCCCCGTTTAATTATGGCTGGATCTGACCATTCAGCACCTGGGCAGAATCCACAGCACCATTATTTTACTGTTGAATGAATGTTCAATTAGTTTTGCATTCAGCTCTGGGCACGCTTTGCCATTGTTACAACGAGAAGGGATTAAAAGAAAAAGGAAAAAAAACCTCCCCTGCATCCAGGGCCAAGGGGAATAACATCAGAAGCCTGATCATTTGTCACCTATGGTCACTCGAAACCATTATTTCTTTTACACGCTGTAATTTCAGATAGACTTGTGTAAACAGTGTAAAGATTTATTTTCTCAAAATATCAGAACCACTTAGCGTGAGTCACAAGCCAGATTTCAGGCAGATAATTTTCTTCTAATAGATTTTTGGGTTAACAAGATAAAAATTAACATGAAAATGATTATGTGCTGACTGAAGGAAACCTGGTTTTATTTTGTTCCCTATTTGTTTTACAAGGGAAGTCTTCAAGTATCTTGCAGGGGCAAAAAATATTTAAAGTGTTTGCACATGTTTCCCATTTCCATTTTATAAGATTCATTCACAGTCAGCCAAACGTATCTTTCTCTCCCTCTCCTTCTCCCTTTTTTTTTTTTTTTCTTTTTTTCCTTTTGATGCACTCCTTAATTAGCCTTAAAGGCTCCAAAGGTGCTTTTTTCTGTCTGTCTCTTTATTCCAGACGTCGAGAGCGGCGAGCGGCGCTGGCGGTGAAGTCATCGGGCTCTCCAACCCGAGCTGGATGCTCCTCAAAGGCTTGGGGGGTGTCCTCTGATCTGCTCCTTTATTTTTTTTTTTTTTTTTTTTTTTTTTTCTGCACAGAAAGGAGCAAAGTGCAGATCTGAGGGCTGGCCGGCGTTGGGAGCTGAAGTGGCTGCTCTGGGATGATGTGGGGTTGATTTTCGGGGATGGTTTCGGGCTCTGGCTGCCAAATTCCAGCCCCTGGGGAGAGTTTGTCATTCTGTGTCCAGAGGGGCTCCAGCTCTGGCTGCCCCACAGCCATTTCTGTCCCCAGAGGAGCTGTGGCACCACGGCTGGACTCGCTGGGGTCAGATTTTAAAGTCATTTAGGCACAGGATTGTGCTGGAGTTGGGGATTGTTTTCCCCTTTAAAATCACACCCAAAATGCAGCAGAGCTGAGCGAAGGCCTGAGCCCCCCCCAAACTGCCCCAAATCCTTGTGTCCCCACTGCTGGCTGTTCAGCTCCATGGGCCAGGCTTTAAAATTATTTAGGCACAGGATTTTGCAGGTGGTGGGGATTTTTTTTTTTTTTTCCTTTTTAAAACATGCTCCAAAACAAAGCAGAGCTGAGCGAAGGGCTGATCCCCCCTCAAACTGCCCCAAATCCTTGTGTCCCCACTGCTGTGCCATCATCTCCTTGGGCCAGGCTTTAAAATTATTTAGGCACGGGATCTTTGCAGGAGTAAGGGAATTTTTATTCCCTTTTTAAGATCTGCTCCAAAACGCAGCAGAGCTGAGCCCCCCCTGACCTGTTTTGTGTCCCCACTGCTGCGCCCTCAGCGTTGCACCACACGGAATTTGTAACCACCATTCCAAATACAATTTTACAGTTTACCACAGCTCAAGGTCCCTGCGATGATGAATGTGCTGCAGCAGGGCAGAACTGAATGTCTTTTAAGGAGAATCTTATCACGGTGATTAAAGTTTCTTTTTATTTTGTGTTTTGCAAAGTGACCCCTTTTTCCCATCATCAGAGTTTCAGCTCCACAGGGAATCCCCTCCTTCCATTTCAGCAGCGGAGAGAAAAGCAGGATTTGAAGAAGTTAAGGATTAAGCTGTTCCACTTTCTCCCCTTTGCTCAGCCTCAGAAATCCCTCACACACTGATGAGTCATTTTTTATTCTGTTTAAACCCATGTTAAGTCAACATCGTTTAAGGCTGGTGACTAACTCTTGAGTGATGTTGATGTAAATGAAATAGGAATAACTGGGACTTCACCAGGACACAGCAAATAGAGATTCTCTCCATAGAAAAAAAAAATAATAAAAAGAGAAAGACACTGAGTTAGTCCCAACTAGAGAAAGAAAAAAGAAAAAAAAAAAAAAAAAGAAGAAGAAAAGAAATAAAAGGCAGCTGTTTGCAGGAGATCTCTGATGGATTAAAACCAGGACTGGAAAGCTGCCCTTCTCCTGCTGGTGGAAATCAGCAGATCTCTCCTCGAAGTGGGCAGCATTTCAGCAATTTCTGTGCAGAGCAAGGACAGGAGCCCTTATCTGCCACAAGTCTGAGCTCATGATCTGCTCAAAGTGATTCCACTGAAGTCCTGGTTTGGGTCAGGAAGGGAAATTTGGCTCTGTGGCCCTCAGAAGTGGAATGGAATCAAGAGTAGATGTGGTACCATTTGCAATAAAGGATATGAAGGAGCTTGTGGGCATTCTTGGGGTTCCATGTGGCAAAACAGCCCAGTAAAGACCAGTAAAAGACCAGTGAAAGACCAGAAAAACCAGTTTTAAAGTCAGGCAGCCTGCCCAGCCCAGCAGCACCAGAGAACCCCATTCCTTGGCTGGCACCACTTTCTTTTTTCTTGTCAGCTTTGGAGCCTGCCCCACCACCACCTCCAGAGGCAACACCTGAATCCTGCTTCTCCTCCTTTCTTCTCCTGGAACGTTCTCGGCAGCTGCTGCAGAGGCTTTGCTAAACATGTCAGATTAAAGGTCTAAGCAGACGAATAAATGCAGTCCATCTGAGGGCATGTTTCCTCTCACACCTTCGGGGGCTGTCAGCATCTTGAATGGGATTCAGAAACATGTCCTTGAAGCTGGCTGGAATGCAGCTTAAATACATCAGGGGCAGCATTAGAGAGAGGAGAAGAAAGGATGGGGGAAGCTTTCATGGCAGTGCAACCCTCCCCTTTTTTCCCTCCCCAGTGCTGCATTTGCTGCACAGCAGGGATAAACAAGGGCTGGGGATGGGATGGGGACCTGCAGCCTGGACCCTGCTCTGGAGCTCCGTTTGCCATCCCCTCTCCAGACCCTGGGGTTTTCACACTCTCTTCCAAGCTTGTTTTATTTTTTTATCAACCCCCCAGTTCTTTCCAGCGCTCCCGACTCCCGGATTTCAGCACTCTGCAGAGCTGGTTGTGTCAATATTCCCGGTCAAAGGGAAGCTGAGGAGTTACAAAGAGATTTCTCAGCTCTTCACGCTCCTGTTTCTTTGCACAGCTCATTTCCCAGGAATAATTCCTTTGTCCTGGGCCAAGTCCTGTCCTGCCCTCAGTGCAGGGAGCAGCCCCAGAGCGGCTGAGCCGGGCCTTGTTCTTGCTGTATTTGCATTAAATTTGCAAGAAAACGAGTTTAAGGCAAAGCTGATGAGGGTCGACCCCTCCCTGAGCACAGGGATGCTCCTGGCAGGGGACAGGGAGGTGACAGTCCCCGAGGGAGGTGACCTGAGCACAGCACAGCAGCACGTGCAGGGGTTCGGATGCTCTGCCAGGTGAAATATTCCACGGAATGAGCAGCACTGAACCATGGAACATCCTCCTGAATTGCACGTTATCGTCCCTGGAAGAGTCCAAAGCCACCTTGGAGCAACCTTGGGGATGGTGGAAGTGTCCCTGCCCGTGGCAAAGGATGGGAGGAGCTTTGAGGTGCCTCCATCCCAAACCATTCTGGGATTCTGTGGGAAATCACCGATTCCATGACAGGAGAACCCTTCAAACACTGATTTGAACTTGCAAACCAATCACTGTGCTCCTGATTGATGCTTTTTTGTTTGTTTGTTTTACTTAAAATACCTATTTGTTTGCTTCTCCTCAAGTCTTTAATTTAAGGGATGCAATTAATCTCAAAACCTTTTAAATTTTAGAGTGAGCACCCCACAGTGACATTGTACCATCCATCTCTGGGATTAAATTCAGAGAAGCTGAATAAAATGAGTTTTATGGGACGTCTGCATTTATCTCCTCTGTAGGAAGACAAATTCTTGTGTAACAGGGAAAGAAAAATCATTCAGGCTCCTGTGCATTGTAGGGGGACTTAAAATATCTCCTTAAAATGTAGATTTTGACTTTCTGCCCAGCGCTGCCTTGAAAGCTTCTTGCCATTACAACCTAATTGCTGAATAAATGTTCCCTCAGTGGAGGACAGGGAGTGGGGCAGTTTTGGTACCATTCCTGCTCCTGGAAATCTGTTCCCTTTATTGTTTTACATGGAATTCTTTCAGTTTGCAAACTACTGATCTTCCACCCTGGGAAAGGCTTTGGAGCCAAGGAGGGGGGGAAGGTGAAATGTGTTGGGTTTCCAGGAGTTATTCACCTCTTCCCAAGCAGAAGATGGATTTCCCTTCTCCAGGGTCTCCAGATTTCCCCTGGATATTCCTGACGTGTCACAAATCCCCCCCTTGGTCACTGCCTTGGAAACTCTCCTTGGTGCCTGAACTGGGCAGATTGGGAAGCTGCTGGCACAGATCCAGGAATTAATCCAACCCTGGGCTGTAAGAAACAGTCGGGGCCCAGGGATTATTATTTATTAAATAAGATGCATGGAGTTAATTAAGTTTTAATGCAGTAGTTCTGTTCTGGGGCCTTGCAAGCTCCACACCTGGGCAGGGCTGGGAAGGGGAGGGTGGCCCAAAAAATGGCTTTGGGCACTCAAGGCAGGAGCAGAGATTTGGGGGCTCCCTTTTGGGGTCAGTCATTGTGTGAAGCTCCTGGAGTTTGCCTTTGAGGGGAGGATGCCCATGTTTTGTCTCCCTCCCTCATTCCACAGGCAGTGCAGAATCCTCTCCTGCTTCCTCCTGGGTGAGGAGAGCATTGCCTGAGGATCTGAGCCACCAACAGCACCCAACACCACAGAAATCCTTCAAATTATGAATTAAACTCTTTTTTTTTTTGTGCTGAGGGGTCCAGCAGAGCCAGGGGGAGTCACCAACATCCTGGACAGACCTTCCCCCATCACAACAACAGGGGGAGATGAAAACCAAATGCAAGGTTTTCTTTGGAAAACAAGAATTAAAGAGGTTTTAGTTGGATTTCTTGCTTTACCTGGATCTTGCAGAGCTCAGGGGAGCTGTGATTTGTAAGCCCCAAGTCAAAATTAACAATAACACTCAACTCTATTATATTTCACTGATGCTTATCTGCGTGAAATGCATGATACTCCCAACCTGCAAGATTTATTATTTGTTATTTATTTGATCTCCTGGATAATTGTTCAATTAAAGTAATTAGTAGCTGCTTTCAAGGCCCAAAATCATTACTGAGCTGATTCCAGCACGCAGCTACTCCAACCACAACACCTTCCCCTGCTCTGTGCCAGGGAGTTCCTCTGGAATTCCATCCTCCCTGCAAGACATCCCCCGGGGCTGGAATTGGGGACATTACTCTGATGTTTCACTGTTTGTGACATCCAACAATTGTCACCTCAATGAACAACTGGCCTGAGTCGGGCAGGAGGTGGGAAATGGGTCTGAAAGTGGAAGATGTGAATTTGTTGTTAACGAAGTCTGGTTCTGAGTGATATTTTGGGATTTATTTTTTTTTTTCCCCAAGCAGAATTCTTCATGGCTGTAGGAAATCCATCAGAGTTATTCCATGCTTCCCTGAGAAACCCCAAAGACATCCAGGCATGTATTTATATCCACGGAGTTAGGGCAGGACCAAGACATAATCCTTTGAAAGGACCTTCTGTGGTGGAAATCCATGTCAAGGATCCAGTGGGGATTACAGGAAAACGGCTCAGTCAGGGAGAAACTTGTCAGGGAGAATGTAAATAAGCAGAGGGTCCATATCCACAGTCCTAAAGGGAGAGAAGGAAATTGAATTCCTTTATGGCCTCGCTCCTGAACCCTCCCACAGCACAGGAAGCAGTAGGCCATGTAAAACCCAAAAATAGCTTGGCAACTTCATGTTCCCCCTCAGACAGAGAGCAAAAAAAAAAAAAAAAAAAAGGAATAAAAAATGCCCCCCGGGGAAAAACATGATCTTTTCCCCATGTTTGAGTTGTCAGTTTTGACAGCAATGCTACAAACTAATTAAATTTTTGTTAATTTATTTTGTCTGATGCAGGGAGCGCCTGTCACGGGAAGTCTGACTTCTCCAGGAAGCACCCGTGGGTTGGTGCGGGGAAAATGGACCTGCTTAAGTCAAATAAACACAAAAAGCATTTAAATTCATTTCTGCCTCAGCGCTCCAGCTCTGTTTGTCTGCTCCAAAGGCAATCCAAGCTTATTCCTTTAAACCCCCAGTCTGGTGGGATGGCTGCTCCCTTCGGGTTGGAGATGAAACGGGGAATGGGGAAAGGACAAAGTAAAAATCCATCCTGGAGCTGCCCTGGAATTTGTGTTAAACCTGGAATTACTGGACACCCTTAGGCTGGATTATTTCCCAACGAAGGAACTATTTTGACACCCAAGAATTTTCTCTTTTCACACAAAAGGGAACAGAATGGAAGCAGTCTGTCCAGAGTGTCCAAATGTCCAAGGGCAGCTCAGAGCAACTTGGGATAGCAGAAGGTGTCCCATGCCCATGGGTGGCTTTTAAGCTCCCTGTCCACCCAAACATTCCACGGCTTTTCCAGGGAGATCCGTGTGGTCAAAAGGTATGAAATGACAGATTTATGACCCCGGGAAGAGGAGAGATGCAGAGCAGCCTCTGCCTGCTCCGACACGATGCGATGCTCATTTCGCATTCTCCCGCAGCTCCGTCAGGGCACGGCGGCGTCCAAAGAAAGCACCGTGCAGCCTGATTGTTCTCAGATAATCAGCTGAGGAAACAGGCAAAAGACAACCCCCGGGGGTGTTTATTCTGGGGTTTGGAACCTGTCTCTCTCTCTCTCTCGGGGCTTTGCACTTCGAGGCCCTTTCACAGTTGAAAACCCCTTGAACAACGCGCTGGAGAGGCAGAGCGTGGCTGGGGGAGGTGATGAGATAAGAGAAGGAGATAAGCAATTAGCAGAGCCCGTGGAAGTGCCAGCTGAAAGGGGAAAGTGGAGTCTCCATCCCACAGCCCGGCTGGACCCGCAGATGTTCCCCAGCTCGGGGTGTTCACACAAACATCCAGCTCTCCTTCCAGCGGGGATTGCCCCGCTCTTATCTTGTTTAATGGGTAATTTCTGCATTAAGGGATCTGCAGGTTGCAATTAAAGCTCCCGTTCTTTTTTTGGCACTGAAATCCCACCCTACGTGACTGAAGGCACTGCCAGTCCCAGGGTTTGCCAAATGGGAATGAGGAATGTACCCTGAGCACATCCTGCACCTCACAGCCCCTGACACCTGCACCTGGGGTCCTCCAGGTGGGAAAAGGCCTTCAGGATCAGCGAGTCCATCAGGTGGGGTGGAGCTCCTGGAAGGTGTCATTGCCCATGGCAGAGCTTTGGAATTGGAATTTGGTCCCTTCCAACCCAACCCAACCCATCTGAGATCCCAAAACCAACCCCAAACCAACCCCAACCCATCTGAAATCCCAAAACCAACCCCAAACCAACCCCAAACCAACCCCAAAACAACCCCAAAACAACCGCAAACCATCTGAAATCCCAAAACCAACCCCAAACCAACCCCAACCCATCTGAAATCCCAAAACCAAGCCGCGTTCTTCTGCATCTTTAACATCTCAATATCTGTCAAAACCTAATCTATGCTTTCTTCCAGATCTCCCCATTTTATTTTTTCATTTATTACATTTGCCGGAAGTGTTTAGGAGAGAGACAAACCCAGAATTTCCTTGTGGTGGGGGTTGTGGTAACATAAGGGAAACTCTGTCCACATTCTGAAGAATTTAAAGCACAAGTGGATGAATTAAATGCCCTGATTTCAGAGGAATCTTGGATGGAGTTTTTTTCATTCCCTTTGAGTTGTCCTTGGCACTCCCTTTGGAGAGACTGGTGCTGCCTGTGGAGGGAAGGACATTCCCACCTGTTTCTTTATCCAATATTTCTGTCCTAAACAGGACAATGAACAACAAGGAACAATCTTTGAAGCCCTAAATTCACGTTCAGTTGCTCTTCCAAACATCCTGCAATGGAAAATTGCACTGGAAGATGTCTCCAATAAAGATTTAACCATATAATCTAATATACGAATATTGAATGGGCCCCAGGGAGCCAGGTATGCATTGCAAACATCTGTAATAAACATTTATAATCCAACAGGCTTCTGAGTATTAAGAAATTACCAAAAATAGAAAAGGAGAGGGGTTTTGTAAAATAATTTCCTTCCAACTTGAAGCAGATGTCTTCCAATTACTGGTTCCCTGCATTTGGAGATGATGCTGGGAGGGTTTTGTTTCAGGAGGTTTTTGACGAAGATGAAGCACAGACTCAAATAGGTAAAAAGGACACAGAAGACCCTTTAAAGTCATTTTCCCTCACCTTTTGGACTCTGATTTCTGTTTCGGCCTTTTGTGCTTCCCAGCACTGAAGCTCCAGGCACCCACAGCGGTGCTCCCACTCCCAAAATACTGGTTTGGGTGGGTGGGTGATGAGGACATGGAGGAGTCACTGGGCTAAGAGGCTCCTTACAGTAAAGGGTTACTCAAACCTTCATTGTTTCCACGTGGAAATCATGAGATGGAGGCTGCTCCTCCAGGGAGAAGGATCTCAAGGAGCCTGGGACACTCTGCTCATTTTATATCTCAATTTCCCTGGAATTCTCTCTGTAGCCAGCCTATGAAAGCTGGACAAACAGTACAAAAATGGGTTGAAAACTTTGAATTCGGCATTTAAAACACCAAGCTGAGTCTAAAAAGCCGAGCTGCTCCTTGAGCTCCCTCAGATGTGGTCGTGGTGCAGGACAAATGTGTCTTCTGCTGCTCGTGAAGCTGCACGAGGAATGAAGCCAGAGGGAGATGAAAATATCCTAAAACCCCGGCTTTGCATCTCTCTGCCAACTCCTGAGATGCTGACGAAAGATAACGTTGAAGTTTCAAAGCTGGGGGGGAAAAAAAAGCTCCCCGAAGATTTTTTTGTGATGTCAGAGGAAGAAGGAAGCCAGCTTGAAATGCAGGGCTGCTCTCGGGCTCTAATCTTGTAGACACCTACTTAACTTTAAGCCAATTAAATCAATGGACTACTTAACCTTTGCCTACAGGAGAAAGGATTTGCCAGCACAGTTTATATTAGTGCCCCAAACCAAATAAGCAACGCTCCAAAAAAGCACTCTTCTTTCAGCAAAACTCTATCTGCCCTCCGTGTCACGGGCATAAAGCTACGGGGGGACTCAAAGGAAACTTTTCCTTTCAGTGACACCCGCTGGAACTTGTTCCTCTCAGAAGAACAAGCCCCAAACAAAAGCCCTGCCAGGGTGGAGGCTGCGTTTTCCAGAGGCAGGGCTGGTGTTTGAGCCCAGCCTGCTCCTGCTTTCTGTAAATCCCTGGGGCAGCTTTAACGAGCTGGGTGCTGCAGGCTGTGCCCACATTTCCACAATATCTCCCACAAAAGTGAGTCCAGGAGGAGTGGCAGCCCTTTGTGGCCGTTTTTGGGGTGTTTTTGGTGGTGCCCTGGCACCCCGGGCTGTGGGGAGGGGTTCGTGAAGGAGAAAATGTTGGCGTGCAAAATGTAATGAGAGCCAGGGCTCCCCTGCACAGCCCCCCTGGGCCAGTAACACGTTACATCATTTGTCACTGGACACGTTGGGAGTGTGTCACTGGAAAAACCTTTAAAAGCTGAGCTGGGAGTGCTGCGGAGACAACCACGGCCTCGGCGGGGGGAAAAGAGACAGCATCATTTATAAATGTTTTTGTGTCTACTATTTACATTTTGGGGCAATTTCAATGGGGGAAAAAAAATAAAAATGGAGGAACAGAAAGGCTCCACTTAACATCTTCCCAGATGGAAACAACATCTGTCTAGATGGCAGCCCAAGGATCTGACATTTTATGGGTGAAGGGAGGGGCATTTCAGGATTTCTTGGGTTTTTTGCCTTTTTTTTTTCTTCCCCCCTCCAGATTAATTGTCCTGCACGTTGGTCCCATCACTCTTTGCTTTGGGCCATCTGGTCAGATGTCATTAACCCTGGAGACCAACAGCCCAAGAAAGTGGAACCATATGTTCTCAGCAAAGATAAACAGTAAATAGGGCCCCGTGCAAGAGAATCGTGGGTTTGGGGCTTGTTTGGGGTATTTTTATTCCTTTTTTTTTTTTTTTTTTTTTTTTTTTGCTGTTAAAATGAACACAAAAACGTTTTGGTGGCAAAACACACGTACAAACACATCCTGCTGTGGAAATCCTTGGAGTTGCCTGTGGCAGAGCTGCTCCCGTGTCCGGGGTCTGGATCCCAGCTCTGCCCTGTGCTCCAAGGAAGGGTCATTGCCACGCTGGAATGATGCTGGATCCTGCAGGAAAATTCCCCATCTCTCACCGCGGGGTCACTGAGCAGCAGCAGCCTCTCTCCACCTCTCCTTTGTGCAGCCTGATCTCTGCCAGCTAATTCTTCTCAGAATCTGGTTTCCTGCCCGTTTCGGTGTGACAAAACCCGGGTGGTTTTCCTCTGGGATGGTTCTTTTGGGGACTGTCGTAATTTTGAGCCACATGAGAGATTTCCTTTGAGCCCAAGGATGCCGTGGCAGCTCTTCCAGAGGAGAATAATTCCCCAGGACACCCAAGGGCAGGGAGTCAGTGGCTGTTCATCTGTCTCCCACCCAGCAAAGTCACCCTGACACCTCGATGTATCCAGGGAAAAATGGGATAACACCCAGGCTCTTGGCTGATGAGGCAGGCTGGATGATTTCTTCTTTGCCAGGTGTCGTTCTTTTCTGTCTATTTTGTGCTGCAGCCTCATTTCCAGACAAGGGCACTGTAACTCCAGCGCAGGAAGGCAGGGACAAACCTCGTGTGCCAGTGAGGGATTGTTGTAACAAAACATCCACTTGCTCGGATTATTTACCACAAAACACCACCAACAGCAGCACCTGTAGAGAATTACTGTGTGGTGATACAACACTGGAAAGAATTTGAGCTGAATCCCTGCCTTGCAGATTTGTGTCAGCGCTTCGAACCTCAGCCCAAACGCTGCTGGATTGATCTGAATTGGAGTGGGGAAGCTTTTGTAGTCCCAAATATTCCCCTCCTTCCCATGCAGGAGCAGCTGAGGAGGGAGGACGGGGTGGATCAGCTGCTGCTGGGGTTTATCCTGAGCTGTCACATTCCTGAGGGCTGGGCACGGGCAGGTCAGCACAGCCCAGCTCCCAAATCCAGCTTTGTGTGTGTTTGTTGCCTTTGCCCAGAGCTCGGGGGACATGTCCAGTTGGCTTGGCTGAGCAGCCTGGTGAGGGGTGAAGCAGCACAGGGAGCACACACAGCACCAGGGACCACAGACAGGCCCTGCCCAGGGGTGCCAAGGGCTGAACTGCTCAATCAGGAGCAGTCTGTGCAGTGCCCAGCGCTCTCCTGAGCCTGGCTGAGCCCTGAAGGTCAGCACTGCCCAGCCTGGGAGGGTTTCACCCACTCACCCCACCCCAGGGCAGCCTTTCCTTGTTTTCCTGTGGGATGGGATGGCTCTGCTGCACTTCTGGCTCAGTGTGAGACCAGCCAACACATCCCCTGTGGGAAATTCGGGATGCAAGAGACGTTCTGATCCAGCTGGAAGCTCAGGCAAGGTGAGGAGTGCCTCATCCTGCCCTTGAAGGGCACTGAGGCTCCTGTGGTCACTCTTGTCCAGGGGATGCAGAGCTGGCTGGGATCCCTCCTCCAGCTGCTTTCTGTGGGAAACCAACCCACATTTATCCCTTTTGTTTTAAAAGGACATTTGTTCCTTTTTATGTTTTATGTCGCAGAGACACTCTCATTGTGGACATGATTAACCCCAGTATTTTCCCCACCTTTGTTGCCATGCCCAGCTTGGCCAAGGCTGTGTCCTGTCACATTTGGGAATCACCGAAAATCCAGATTTATCAGATCTCTCTGGCCATTCTGGAATATCCTCTTAGCTGCTCCTTCTCCAGCCACGCCAGCCAATTTGATCATATTTAACGTGCATTCTTCACACATGATCTTATTACCATTCCAATGTTCTGGGTTTTGCTTATTCAGGCTGACCTTCGGCATCTCCTGCCATCCTCTGCCATGGTCAAGACCTCCCAGCTTGTTGCCTGGTGGCCCCCAAAGGAAGGTGTGAAGATTAACAGCCCAGAGGATGTATTTAATGAATGGCAACAAGGGATTAGTGACACAGTGTCACCTTTCATGGCCTCTTTAAGCAGGCGAGCTGACACCCGTTTATTTTTGTTTGCACTGTTGAGTAAACTCTGGAAACAGACTGGATTTACAGTCCCTGCTCCCCCAGCGAGGAGCCTCCTCCTGTCCACCAGCCCTGCCTTGGGAGGAGGATAAAACCAGGAATCTCTCTCCCAGTTTTCTGCCCGGGGAAACCTGATGGTGCTGTGACCTTCTCCTTGCTGCTGAAGGTGCAGGGGAAAAGGGAGAGAAGTTTCAAAGCTCTGGAGATTCTGACTGACTGCTCAGAGCTTCGCTGCTCTGTGTCCATCAAAAATCAGCTCCACGCTTCCCAAGCCTCCAGCTGCCAAAGGGTTCCTGTGCCTGGAGAGGGCTGGGCAGGGGGTACAGGGCTCCCCCTGCCCTCCTGCCACACCTCACGGCTTCCAAATGCCTGGGGAAAGGAGAATTCTGGCAGAGACGTTCCCTGCATGGCAGGACAGAAATGCAGGAGGGTTTCCAAGGCCGGAGTTGTCCCAGCACGGTGGTGACAGGGTTTTGTCCTTGTCCCACTGCTGGTGACACTCCCAGCCAGCAGCAGCTCCTGCTGAAGCCCCCAGGGACCAGCCTGGTGCCCTGGCTCCAGCACAGGGCTCATGCACCTGCCTGCTTTGGAGCATCCCCACCACACCCAGCAGCTCCCCCGGGATCTCTCCTGGCATCTGGGATGTGCTGCAAGCTCCGTGCTGTGCTCGGGGTCACTGCACGGGGACACAAGGTCCTCAGAGGTGACATTGGGTGAGGTTATCCCACAGCTGGCCTTGCACTGCATTCTGAGTGATTTCTGCCCTCTCTGCTTTCAGATTCTTCATCACACTGTGGGAATTCTGCTGCTCACAGGATTTATTCTTGGTGGCTGCCTTCAGTTTTCTTCATTCTGTTCTCACCAACCTTCTCCCTCCTTTGCAGATCTCTTGAAGAAATCCACAGAGCAGATTTATCTGTGACATCCTTAAATTCCATCTCAGGGCAGCTGCAGGCACCCAGAAAAAAAAAATACCCAAAGCACAGGAGAGAAGGGTCTGTGGGGCAGGAAACCCAGGGATGGCCGGGTGGGAAAAACCTTTCTTGGGAATGGGAAGTTAAATCTGGAAAGGGTGTTTTGGACTCCGTGTACGGGGGTAATCTCTGCTGCTGACAACAAATTAATACATTTTGTGGCGCTGAGGAAAATGAAGTTTATCTTTCCCAAGAAGCTTTTGTGGCAAATGTTGCAATTGTATCTGAAATGCCGGGCAGGAATTACTGTCTCCAAATAAAGGCCAATCCAGTGGCTTTGATTTCTCTCCAGTTCGGGGAGTCTCCTGTGGTTGTATCTTCCCTGTGTCAAGGACAGATGCTGATGTTTCCTTTGCAGAGACAAGAAAACAAAAAAGAAAATCTAAAATCGGCCCAAAATCCTGAGCGGGAGTTCAGAGAAATGCTGCTCTGATTTAGCTTTGATGCGTTTGCAAACGTGTTTAAATTGTGCTCCCGGATCTTGGCTGATTATTGAGAAAGTGGAGTTTGTGTCAATGAAGAGTTTGTGGTGCAGTGGAGATCTGAGAGGGGAGCAGACAAAGCAGAAAAAAAAAAAAAAAAAGGCATTTTAAAGATGTTTATCTATTTGTATGTGGTGTTTATCTATTTGCCTGAGATGTTTCCCTATTTGCCTGTGCCTGTGATGCTTATCTATTTGTGTGCGTTTGGTGCAAAACGCAGCACAGATGGAGCCGTTCAAATCCCGTTTTTTGGCCATTTGGAAACCCCTGGCAGAGGAACTGTGAGTGAGTCGGGGCTGAGCTGTCAGTCTGGAACAACAGGTGCCTGTGGCAGCGAGGGGTGGCCGGCAGGAGCAGGGTGGGAGCTGCAGGTTTGGCAGGAGGGAAATCGGGAGATTCCCATCAGCCACGGGTGGGGCAGGAGGGATGGGGAAATCTGCCCCGGGCCTTTGGCTCAGGGCACTGCAATCTGCTCCATTGTCTTATAAATTAATTTCCCCTTCACTCCACAGATTTGTATGTTCTTTGGTGGTTTGAATTTTTTTCTTGTTTGTTTTTGGGGGGTTTCTTTGCTTTTTATTTGGGGTATTTTGGCTTGGGTATTTTGGTGGTGGTGGTGGTTTTATGTTGGGGGTTTTTTGTTTGGGTTTTTTTGTTTGTTTGTTTGGGGAGTTTTTTGTGTGGGTTTTTTTTCAGGTTTTTTTTTTTGGTGGGTTTTTGTTTGTTTGTTTGTTTGTTTGTTTTTAGAGGGTGGTTTCTTTGGGGTTTTTTGTTTTTTTTTTTTATTTTCGAATCACGCTCGCTATAATTTTCCAGGCAATTAAAACCCAGAAACGAGACCCAAAGAAACACCCACTGCATTCCTGGGATGATCCGTCTGTGCTCCCTGCATTCCACCCCAGGCGCAGAGGTGGGAGGCAGCCGGGTGCCAACACCACCACGCTGCATTCCCAGCGGGGAAAAATCCACGGGCAAAGCAGGATGATCCAACCCAGGCGCTTCCAATGAACACAAGGGCTGGAAAAAAGTCCCCCAGGGCCTTTTTCCAAGTGCTGCTTCAACGGGGAGCGCACAAAACGCCTTCCACTCTCCAGGACAAACCTATCTTGGGGGGAAAAAAAAGAAAAAACGCACCAATTAACATTGCAGAGTCTCCGCACCCAGATTCCTGCCGGTTGGCATTTCTATCCCTTGGATGCTGCCTGTCTTTGCAGCTGGATTCCTGAGGCTTAACACCTTAATTCCTGAAATGAGCCCCAGTCCTAATTCCCGATTTTGGGAAAACAACATTCCTGCCATTGAATGAAAACGTTTGTACACAGTCCATAAACCATCTTCCTGAGGGGAGGGGGCTGGCCGAGGGGAGCTGGGAGCTCATAGAAGTGCATTGTCCAGGGCAGCCCGCGCCGCCGGCTCTGCCATCCAGCTGCTGCCGGGGAAATGCTCTGCTCAAACATCCCCAAACCCTCTGCTGGGCACGGCCCTGGCCACGCACAAATCCCAATAAACGCAGGCTGGAGAAGTTTCTGGATCAGGCCTTGCGTTTCTCGCCGTCAGTGACAGGCCCAGAGGGAAATCCCACCACGGTGGGGTGGGACAGCGTGTCCTGGTTTGTTGAGACACCTCCAGGTCCGGGGTGTCCCATGGCACAGTCATTTGGAAAGGTGAGGAAGAGTAATGTTGGCCCAAACTGGGATCACAGAAACATGGAATCATGGATTGGATTGGGTTGGATTGGGTTGGGTTGGGTTGGATTGGATTGAGTTGCATTGGATTGGATTGGGTTGGGTTGGATTGGGTTGGGTTGGGTTGGATTGGATTGGGTTGGATTGGGTTGGGTTGGATTGGGTTGGGTTGGGTTGGATTGGGTTGGATTGGATTGGATTGGATTGGATTGGATTGGGTTGGGTTGGTTTGGATTGGGTTGGGTTGGATTGGATTGAGTTGCATTGGGTTGGGTTGGGTTGGGTTGGAAGTGAATTTAAAGCCCATCCAGGTCCACAGCGTCACTTTCCACCATCCCAGTTTGCTCCAACCTGGCTTTGGACCTTCCAGGGATCCAGGGAGAGCCACATCTTCTCTGGGAATTCCATCCCAGCCCCTCACCACCCTCAGAGGGAACAATTCCTTCCCAATATCTAACCTAAACCCACCCTTTTGTAGTTTAGAGCACTTCCTCCTTAAAATTCTTAGGGAATCTCCAATCCATGCTGCCCTTCCTGCAGGATTTGCTCCATTTTTAGAAGATTTGCTCAAGCAGAAGCTCTTGGGTGGAATCCTCAGAGCTGTGTTCCATAGGAGCTTGGCCTTAGAGAGGGTTGGGATGGTTCCTCCTGGGAACTAGGAAAATGGAGGTGAGAAGTAGGAGCAATAATGTTCCTATTCCAGCTCCGTGTTGAGCTCTGCTTCCATGCTGGAGCTGAGCATGTCACACTTTGTTTCTCCTGCCTGGAAGTCCCATAATCCACTCCCCATCCCACCAGGAATCCCATCTCAGTGCTCTGGGACTTCTCTCCCCGTGGGCTCTGTAAAGAGCAGCAAGAGCCTGACAAAAATCAGGCAGAGGAGACCAAGGGATCTCCAGCAGGTTCTAAAATATGGATATTTTTCCTAGCACACGTCGCCTGTCAAATGGCAGGATCCAGTCAATACAGTGGAATTACAGTCCTGGGGGAAAAAATTTTGAAAAAAAAAAGGAGGAGAGAGAGAGGGAAAAATTTGATTCCGAATTGGAGGGATTAATGGTCAAAAGAATGTTCTTCTGGGAGTAATCTAAGTGTTATATTTACATTTGGCTTGGAATTATTTGCAGTGAGGAATTTCAAATGCAAATATTTTAAAAGCATAACATGTAGAGAGAGACACTGTGGGCACTTCTGTTTTCTCTGAAAAAAAAATTTAAAGAAAAAAAAAGAAGAAGAAAAAAAAACTGGTTTTCTTGACTATTTTTTATTGGAATCTTAATGAGACCATAATTACAGCAGGGGAAAAAAAAAGGAAAAAATGTAGCTCTTAAAGGTCTGCTGTGAGTGTAGGTACAGGCCTTGGATTGCAAAGGGAAAAAAAAAACTCCATATTTTTTAAAACTATTTATTTTCCAAAGTGGTGCATGGGAGGGAAAAAAATGACTGAGCTAAGTAAGTCTTGTCCATTTATGTGCTTAGTCTGTATTTTCTTTCTCTAAAAAAATATGGAGGAATAAATGTGGAGAGTGGGCCCGTTGTGTTTGCCTTGGCTCCCGCCTTTATCTTGTTTTATTGTGTGACCCTTCCAAGGGGGCCTGGAGGAGCTGCAGAGTTTTCTGGGCTCCTTCTGCGCCCACAGGGAAGGGAGCAAAGGGGTGCCTGCAGTAATTCCCTGTGTTTCATGGCATCACGGAATGGGTTGGGTGGGAAGGGACCTTAAAAACCGTCTCGTTCCACACCTCCCACGGCCCCAGATTGATCCGAGCCCCGTCCAGCCTGGTCACGGACGCTTCCAGGGATGGGCATTCCACAAACTCTCTGGGAATCTGTGCCAGAGCCTCACAGGGAAGAGTTTATTCCCAAAATCTGGTCCAAGAAGCCCCTCACCTGAGCCCAGCAGCAGGATCAGCAAAGGCACAAAGGTTTCATTTCTCGTGGATCTTTTTGAGGTCCCCTCCACTCCCTCCGTTCCTCCCTGAGCTGAGGGTTCCCTTTCCTTCTCTAGATCACCTCTCACCAGCAGGGTTTGATCTCTGCACTACTTGCAGGGGACTTTTCAAGATCTCTTTTTATACCTCTTCTCATTTTTGCCTCTTCTCCTTCACTTTTATTAATCCTCCATTCATTTTCTTTGCCTTTAATTTTGCTCATGTTTTTTCTCACATCTTTCTTTCACATCCTTTCTCCTCCGTTTCTCTTGCTCCCCTCTCAGGGATGGAGCAAACTTGTTAAAATAAAGTGCCTTTTCTTCTCCCCAAGGAATGAACTGTCCATTTAATACCCCACATGCCCATCAGAGCTGGTGGAGAGGCAGAGCATGACAGGCACATTCTGTGATTCAAACCTTCTGGGTACTGGCAGGAGAATAAATCTTATGTCTGACATAAGAGGACATCGGGAAAACCAACCTGAAGCTTTTGGAAAGGGTCCACGGAGCTGTCAGTCAGGAGGAGATAAACTTTACATGAAATAGGACCTTCTGAAGTCATTAGCTCCCCGCTCCTGCCAGAACTGCTGGAGGAGAGCAACGAGAGGCAGCCAAAGAGAACAGAAAACAAACGTGAATGGCAACATGTCCCTGAAGGAAGTGCCCGGTACAAATGTGGGGAATGCTGGGGAAAACAGCTCTCCAAAGGCTCAGCACGAACAGGATTGATCCCCAGGAAAACTGTGCTGCCTGGGGAGCCCAAACCCGGGGTTAGAGCGTGTGCAGGCAGTGGGGAGGCAGCTCTAAGCAAAGGGAACGCAGAGAGGTTAAACCCTTGGTCACAAATCGCTTTCACCAGCTCCGGGAGGATCTGTCGGTTAAGGACAAACCCTGTGGGTCACATCCAGCAAAGGCCCAACTCTTGCTGGTGTCCCTAACACAACAATTTGGAGGTTTGGAAGGGGTTGGGAATTTTCCAGTGGAAGCTGCTGCAAAACTGCAGAACCTCCTGTGAGTGAAGGGGCAGAGCAAACCCCTCCCAGGCCCTGAAATGGGGGATTCTCTGCAGATTGATGCCACAAATACCTGTGATTTCCTCTCAATCCCTTTGGCTGGAATCTCCCCATCCGATTGCTGCCCTAATTGGTGAAGAGACTCCAGGAAATGGCAAAGCCACATCCTGGAGCTGCCCTGGCGTGTGGTGTCACCAGGGGAAGTCCCACGAGTGGAGTTAATTCAGCCCAGGTGCTCCAGAGGCGCCGGAGCTCACGCAGGTCCTGGCAAGACAATCCCCTGGCAGTGCAATCCTCAATTATCTCCACAGCCCAGCTCCAGCAGAGCTGGAAATCCTCTCCAATGCAACAAATGCCGTTCCTGAGGTTTGCCCACTCCCTCCAGGGTCCCAGGGACCTCGGGAGCATTGCTTGTTCCAATTCACGTTCCTCAGCTGAATTACACAGGGAACAGGGATAAATCTTGTCAAATCCAATGGGGAGCCGTGGGAAGGATGGGAATTCGTTGAAGATTCAGCATTTTTAACCCACTGACTTGCTGTTGGGTTGGATTTTCCCTCTTCTTTCTCCTCTTTTGCCCTGCCCAGCTCTTATCACAGAATTTGCGAGAAAAAATGCATCACCAGGGAGCTGTGCTGGGGACAGCTGTGGGCACACCTGTGCCCCGTGAACTTTTATCCTCCCTGCTCTTTCAACAGGTGCTTTATGCCTTGTTTTCAACAGATCCTGCCCTGAATTTGTTATTGCCCGGAGTAATTTCATTTTTAAGGGCTGCCTGACAGGACAGGCTTTTCTTCTGATAGAAACACTCAGGGAAGCTCCTCGTGAAGGGGGGAAAAGGGAGGAATGATAGCAGAGGCTGTGCCAGGGTGTCTCCAGCGTGTCCTGTGTCTGCTCATCATGGAGGGAAATAACCCAGGAGCTCCTGGAGGTGATGCTCAGCCCCGTTCCCTGGTTTGCCAGCACTGTTTTGTGAAGGTCCATTCTGACTGTCCCTGTAACTCCAAATGTTCACCCAAAACCAAACAGCACCAGCAGGAAACTAAGGCAGAAACGCTGAAAATTTAAATCAGCTTTAATGATGGATCATGTTTGAGCACAAGGTAAAATTTCCAGGAAAACCCTGGGACTGGTGCCATTCCCAACTCCTCTTCCAGAAGTGAGTAGAGACACACAAATATTCCTTTTCTGTCTCTGAGCCTTTCCACGTGATCCCATTTGCTGCATCTCTTCGCACCCAAAACTGATTTCTGTCAGTGAGGATGCCCTGGTGATCCCAAGAGGAAAGAGGATGATGATGGATTGTTTGATCGACCCCCAGGGATGTGAGGAAGAGGAGTGAGAAGGGCCCTGCTCTGCTCGGGCTGGGTTTGCCCTGTGATCCCCCAAATGAGCCCTCACCGTGTAATATCTCCCCGAGCCATAATATCTCTCTAATAATTCCATTTATTGCCCTGTTTGTTTTCATTTATGGTTTAACACACCAGCTGGCAATTAGGCCCTAATTATGCTGTTATGCAAAGTAGCTGCGTTTATTTTTATAACACGGGCTGCAGCATAAGCTGGATTTGTTTTTAATTGTCAAAGCAGCCACGGCAACATCCCCTAATGATGATCCAAGTGTCACAGCTGGGAGTGGCTGGGGCTGGCTGGGAATGGTTGGGAATGGCTGGGAATGGTCGGGAATGGTCAGGAATGGCTGGGAATGGTTGGGAATGGTCGGGAATGGTCAGGAATGGTCAGGAATGGCTGGGAATGGTCGGGAATGGTCAGGAATGGTCAGGAATGGCTGGGAATGGTCGGGAATGCTGCTCAGCTTGGCCAAGGAAGGTGCAAAAAAAAGCTGGAGAGGTGACAGCCCTCAAATTCCCATTCCACACCCAGAATACTCAGGAGTTCCCCTGGATCCAGCACCAGTCCTTCTGGGATTCCACTTTTCCACTTGCCTCCAGTCCTGATTTCCTCCTGTGGGGCAGGAGCTGCTCCCTGAGACAGGGACAGGACTCAGGGAATGCTGGAGCCGTGTCGGGATTGGGATGGATTTTAGGGAAAGGATCTTCCCCCAGAGGGTGCTGGGCACTGCCCAGGCTCCCCAGGGAATGGGGACATTCCCAAAGCTCCCAGAGCTGCCAGGGATGCCCAGGCTGGGATTGTTGGGGTGTCTGGGCAGGGGTTGCACTGGATGACCCCTGTGGGTCCCTGTCCCACTCAGGATATTCTGTGATTCCAGTCTCTCTCTCTCTCTGATATCTTTAATTTTGCTTTTTTCCTCACATTCCTATGATTCAAAGGGGGAGGTTTACCCTTATTTCCAGAAATAAGGGTGACAATTCCCTCAGGGGGGTGGCTGCTGCTATCCCAGCCCTGGGCAGAGCTCACCCTCACCCCTCCACACGTGTGGGGACACAGCCTGGGCTCTGTGGTCACCAGAGGTCCAGCCAGGGCGTGACCCACCACGGCTCCAAACGTTCCAATCTGTGCTGGCCGGAAGGCTGGGCCTGCAAAACAAGAATTGTAATAAATCACGAGGCTGAGGGGGCTGCAAAGAGCAGGAGGAACCACAACTGCCTCTCTTCCCAGAGCTGTCCTCACCCACTGGGCTTTTCCCCAGAACATCGGCTTATCTTCCCAGCCTGGGAGCAAAGGGATGTGAGTTCAGCTTTTGGCACAGCCAGAACCCTCCTGAGGGAGCCCAGAGCTCTTCCTGTGCCTGAAATCTGCTCCTGCCCAGCCGGGATGTGGCCTCTCCTTCCCTTCCCCATCCCAGCTGCTGGAATTATTTTCTCTGCGGGAAAACGCCGTGTCCCAGCCTTGGCTTGCAGAGAGGATTTGGTGCTGCACTCACTTGGAATTTCAGGCAGTGGGATTTTAGCACTTTACCTTCCTCTGCCCCGCTGATTTAAATCAGTGCTCAAAGTGCAGCCCCTGAGGCCTCTGGTGTCTCTTCCCCAGGGCAAACGATCTCAGGCTGGTTATTTTTATCTCGTTCATTGGGAAAACGATACACCAAGGTTGTTGTTCCCTCCACGTGAGCGGGGATGGAAACTCAGGGTCCTGCCTCCTCCCCACTGCTCTATCTGGGAACAAAACCCAGCAGGGCAGGAAAAAATAGGAGCTTCCAGGAGCACAGAATCAAACCAAAATAACCAATATATGAAAAAAAAAAAAAAAAAAAAAAAAAAAAAGAGTCAATATTTTTATTTTTCCTCCAGAAAAGAAATGCAGCCCTTTGGTGCTGGTAGCTTGTCCTTTATTTGGAGGAGTCTGTCAGTCCCTGCCTGGAGCCGTGTGTGAACGAACACACACGCACACAAAAATGCAGACAGCAAGAAGAAGTCATTCCACAGTCTAGCCTTGTTAAAGAATACAGCCACTTTCCAGCAGCAAACCTTCCCCCCTCAGCCTCTCCAGCCAGAGGAATTTCTTTCACCTCCTCAGAAGCTGCTTATTAAAGCCGGGGCTGGTGCTGGTTCCCAGGTATTAGAACAGCAGCAAGGCTTAACTAATCTCTGCTTTTACTGCCGTAATTAAACCCTGCACTTGCCAGTAAAAAGGCAACACTCTAAATTAAGGCCCCGTTTCTAAATGCTGTATTAATATTTATGAAATGATTACTGCATGCAGCCACATTCTTGCAGGACTTATTAGAACGTGGGTTATAAAACTCGATTGTAATAAACCCTTAATGGCTCTGCTCTGGTGAGCTGCAGGGTTTGCAACCCTACCAGGGGCATCTTCTGAAACTGAGAGGAAAATGCTCTTCCCTGCCCTAAACCCCCCGAAATTTTGTGTCTCTCTGAGGCTGTTGGTCCTTCTGCTCAGCCACCTAGGAGATGAGGTGGGGTTTCATCATTACAGTGTTCCTCTCGCTGTCCAGAGGGTTTGCAAAGGTTTGGGATCTCCTCTGAACCCTCCTAAATCCTCTCTGCCATCTCACACACACACCTGGGCAAGCGCAGGGCTCTGAGAGCAGACTGGGGTGTTTGGGAGTTAAATCGTTGATGTTCTGGCAATTCAGTCCTGCCCCCAGCCGGGTGACAGAGCTCCTGCCCCGACGTCACTTCATCCCCCTGCCCGGGGTGTTTTGGCACCAGTTGGGAAACCCCACGGGATCTGGAGCTTTGGGATCTGGAGCTTTGGGATCTGGAGCTTTGGGGATCTGGAGCTTTAGGATCTGGAGCTTTGCTGGGCTTGGAGCTCTTGCAGAGGGAGCAGGGTGAGGTCACTGCCCAAAAAATCAGATCCTCGTCCCCACAGCCACGGATTAGATCCAGAGGAGAGCGATGGATGTTCAGGGAGCAACAGGAAAGGACTTCACCAGATGATTTTCTTCGTCAAGAAACATCTCACTGTGCCAAGGTTCTGGGTTTTAGGCGGTTTTTTTTGTAGTCTGGGCACCCAACCCTTCAACTCTTTCACCCTGAGCTGTCATTTTTGACTTGCAATGTTTTGGAGTAAATAATCATTGACTGTTCCATCCCAAAGCGTTTTGCAAGGGGTTGTACCCAAGGTGAGCATTTGCAGCAAAACTTTTGGGGGGTTTTAGCTCTTTTTTTTTTTCTTTTTCTCTACAGTTTGAGCTTGGTGTTGCCACCTCCCGCCTTCCCTTTTGCTCCCTTTCAGAAGGGCCCACGTGAGGTCCCAAACGTGCAAAACCTGAATCTCTATAAAATATTCTGCGCCGTGAATAGCTCAGTGTAAGCCAGTGGCACTTCTGCTGCAGGAAAATATCCCCACGCAGAAGTGTTTGACAGTTTAAGCATCGGTGATTAACCTCTTCTAATTAAAGCTTGGGGGGGGGGGGGGGGAGGATATAAAAAAAATAAAAATCTGCTCTCTGCTCAGCTTGCGTAGAGCAGAAAAACTGGGATAAACTGGTGGAGGGAAAAAAAAAAAAAAAAAAAAAAAAAAAAAGCCATTTCCATGAAGTTTTCCTGTGGAAACAAAAGGGAACCTCCAGCCCAAGCGTGGGACATCCTGAAGGGCCAAAACGCCGAGAGGCTGTGCTCCAAGTGATCTCACCTAACGCCGCCCCAGTCACATAGCAACGTTTGTTGTGGCCAGCAGCAGAGCCCTAAGTGACACAATAAAAAAAAAGAATTATCTGCGATTAGAACAAAAACTCCTGAAAAGTCTCCGTCCGGAGCCAAAATTTGGGAGGGAGGTGGGGGGAAGAATAGAGGAGTTTATTATTTCAGTAGCAGCGGTGCAAATCCCCTCTGGGTGCTCTGCAAAACCACCCCCTGCTCTTTGAACCCAGCCCCCTCATTGACATGGTAATGGGCTTTGTTGAATTCAAAGACAATTACATCAGAAATGCGCGGCCTCTTGTGGCTTTTTCCGAGGCTTATAAAGCGCACAAATTATATGAAAATATTGGGCTGAAAAATTAGTAAGCCGTAGGAGTTTGTGTTGTTTTAGCCACGCTTTACTGCAGGGAAGGAAAACTCTGGCTCCTCCAGACCTTTGCCCAGTCTTTCAAAGCTACTTTCTTTATTGTTTTTCTTTTCTGGTGGGCTCGCTGCGGATACACAGCCTGGATTTTTAAAGGACTTTCACGCTGGAGCCACCTTTTCAACAAAAAGTGTGTAAAGAGCAGATACCACTTCTCAGAGCTGCTCCAGTTCAGCTTTAACCAGGGGAAGTTTTCACCAGAAAGATCCACCCCACAAGTTTTGGTGGCATGAACCATCCAGAGACATCACTGCCCTTATGGATTCTTGCCTGTGCAATTGGAAAACGTGGTTGGGAACGATTTTTTTTTTAAATTATCTTTTACGTCAGGCTCACAGATTTGATAACGCCACCTCAAGTGCAACGGGTTGAGTGAAAAGCACCTACAAATCAAAACTAAATCAAAAGGAAATAAAACCAAATCACAGCTCACATCCGGTTATAAAATACCTGAATATCCTATTTAAATGATGAAATCCTGTGGTAAAAGAGGTTTTGGAGCTGCAGGGAATGTCTTTTCCACTCCTTCCATTCCTCCTCCAGTACGAGCTCCCATTTCCAAGGCTCTGCCTGATTGAACAGTCACCGTTAAATATCTGATTTTCCAAAATCGATGCTCCAGTGTTGATCAGGGTGATGACACAGTTTATCAGGAGTTAAGAACAAGCCACAGCAGCGGTTCTGCTCCCCGTGTGAGCAGGCAAATTGTTCACCCCAGAGCAGCCAGGGAGGGAGGCTGCTGAGAAGCGAGGTCAACCTACTCGATCTTGTCTGTTTGGAGTTTTGGGACAGCTCCAGACCGTGGATGTGCTCCTCCAGGGTGAAAGCCTCAATTTTCAGCTTTTTGGTGCCTCCAGTGAGATGTGGAGATTTCAGAGGATGTGTCAAAGGGGCAGAAGATTGGAGAAGACTCCTCCCGTTCTGTCTGAGAGCGCAAATATCGCACACAGAAATAACAGTGGCATTCCGTGGTGTCCAAAATGTGAAAAAGGATGGCCGTGGGATTGTGTGGTTGAGCTCCTTGCATGGAGCCACCTCAGCCTCTGTCTCCTCCAGGCTGCTCGTGGCCAGGTGGCTGTGGAGGAAAAAGGCAGTGCCAGCAATCAGGAATCAGAATTAGGCATTAACCCCTCACATATGGTTTGTTTAGCAATATTCCATGTTCCCCCACTCCCACAGAGCCAGCAGCGCCTTCCCTGTGCCTGCCTGGAAGGAAACAGGAGTGGGATAGCCTGCTCTGGCTGCCAGTTTGGGGGTCTGAAGACAGGAGGAGGCTCAGGGGATGATTTTTCCCTCCCTGGCCCTGCTGGGGTGCCCACACACTCAGCATTAATCGTCCCATCATTCCAGCAGCTCTTTTGATTCACAATATTATTATTAATTATTATTATTATTATTGTTGTTGTTGTTGTTGTTGTTAAGAGCTCCTGGTCTTTTCCAGAGCCAATTATTGTAGGATTAGAACACAGCATCTGCCCCTGTGTGTGTGTAGATGCATAAATAAGGAACTGGGAATCAAATTAAAGAAATACATTGGATTTTTTTATGTAGTTTTCTTTAATTTTATTTTTTTTTTCATTTTCTGTCCCCTTCCAGCCTTTCACATCCAGATATAAAAGTCCTGGAAGGAAAAAGACTTGGAGAGGAGCAATGGGAGAAAAGTTTGCAAAGGGCAAAATCAGTGGGACCCTGCAGAACAAACATGTGTAAAGGCTTTGTTTCAAAGTGGATGAATGCAAAAGCCTGTTGGGGATAATTTTTGGGCTTTGCCTATTTTGAAAGGGTTGAGGATCAGGAGTAAAGTGAGAAAACAATTCTCTGTAGGAAGCTGTAGCAGACTAAATGGAGCTTGTTGTTGTTGGCAGGGGCCGTGATGCTGAGGGCAGCAGCATCGTTACTGAAGCTGGAGGCAGCAGAGGTTTAAATAAATAAGGAGAGATCCCTGAACCGAGATAAAAACGGGATCTCACTGTGCTGGGCCCTGCCGTGCTCCGGAGCAGGGAGGGCTGGCAGGGTGTGAGTAAAGGGAGATGAATGAGCCTGATCACATCAGGGCCCCGGCTCTTCCTCCCGCTCGGGGCGTTGGGAATTGGGGAGAGTTTATCTGTTCATCTGCACGGAGCCAGGCATTGCCCCACCGGGGGAACTGGGGCATGGCACAGCCAGGAAACTCCTGGGCTCTGCTCAGAGCCACAGCCCACAGCTCAGGGATTTTCCTTTTGGGTCCAGTGGAAGGCAAAGGGAGAAAAGGCCCTTTTTCCGTGGTCCTGCTCGGTGGCAAAGCCCCATAAAAGCTCTGGGATTGTTCCTGGCTGAGGCCAGCACCAACACAGGGCTCTTCCCACCCTGTCCCGTGCAGCTCAGCAATATCAGCAACAATAAAAACCCCTAAATCCTCACAAGAGCAGCAGCCTGCAGGATGTGCTCCTGATGCCTCAGGTTCTCTCTTTGCTGTGTTTGAGGCTCTGTGCTGCCCAGGGGCAGCTCTGAGCTCACAGTCAGTGTCACTCAGCTCTCTGCACACAGCAGGGACACAAAACAAATCCTTTCCCCGATGGACACCAAGGACAACTTTCAGCCCCAAAGCACAGCCAAGGGTGGCTGCAGGGAGGAACAAGAAGGATGGGACCTCCCAACCTGCAGCTGCACTTGGACAATTCAAGCCCAAGGTGCAAATGGAGCCAAACTGAGCCAAGGCTGAGCCCTGGTGACCCTTTGTCCATTTGGGGACCACTTTGGGTCCCCCTTGGCTGTAGCCCTGGCCAGGCTCTTGTCCTGCCCCAGGTGGATCCTGGAGGCCTTGGAATAAATCTCTGCTTTATTCTCAGCTCTGTGCAGTCTCTGTTCCAGCTCAGCCCTTCCCAAGGTGTCGCTCCAGTTCCAGGAAGGGTTTGAAAATTTCTTCCAACACTCCCTAAATCCAACCCTCGGCCAGCAGAGGTTGGGGATGTCAAGGGCAGGTGATAAGAGCCTGGCCTGGGTGGGGAATCACTGATCACAACCAAACCCTGCAAAGAAACATTTTTGCAGATTCTGCCTGCTGGATTATCCTCCCACTCCCAGGAAAAAACTCATGGGAGGGCTGCTCTGGATGAAATTCCCAGGATAAAGGGACAGCAAAGCAGGAAAGAGAGGGCAGGAACAACCTGCTCCTGCTCTGGGCTGAAAATAGCAGTGCAACTGCAACATATCGAGGCAAAATGTCCTTGTAATTCCATTTTTTCCCTGTTCTGAAGGAAAATCCTGCCTCTTGATTAAGGATCTGGTTTGTAGAGGTGGAGGTTGAGCAGTAAAGAAAATGGGATCTGCATCCGTATTTAAGACATTCAAAATATTCCTCTACATTTTCAGGTTGAAACATTTGCTGAATTCCTTTCTCCTGGAGTAAACTTTGAGGGGGAAAAAATCAAAATAGTTAAGGAATGAATTATTCTTATCCTGGTTTTCTCCTCCAGCCTTTGACACTGAGGATACATTTTGAAACAGTGAAAGTCGAGATAAAAAAGCAGAGAAGGGCAGTTGAGAAGGGCAGTTCCCTGTGGTTTTTCTGTTCCCTTTTGGGGGTGCTCTTTTGTTTTAATTTGTGTGGCAAGATTTCAAATAGAGCCCAAAATTATATTTTTAGTGTTTTTTGTTTTGTTTTGTTTTGTTTTGTTTTTTTTAATTTAGCTTCTGCTCCAGGACACTTTTCCTCATGGTTCCCTTCCCCAGGGCTCCCTTTGGTGCTCCATCCATCCCCCCAGGAGCTGCCAGCAGTGCCAGCCTCTCCAGAGCCCAAATATTCCACTTATTCCATCTGCAGGATGCATTTAGGGTTACACCAGCCCCTAAGGTAAATAACCTGGGGAGATGCATCCCCAAAAAAATCTCCTTTTCCTGCAGCTCAGGCCAGTTCTGTGATTGAATTAAACAGGAGCAGATCCATTTCCAGTGTTAAAATAAGGGACCCAAATTTTCTTTTTTTTTCCCAAGGTTTTTTTTTCCCCCAAATAAACCCTGTGACTGTTCAGATCAGAACTTTTTCCATGATCAGGAAGAATTTGGGTTAAACGGGGTGGAAGTTTTGGGATGTCCTGTGCAGGACTCGATGATCCCTGAGGCCCATCCAGCTCAGGATATTCCCTATACAGGAATACACATAATATATATAGGAATATATAATAATATATAGAATATATAGAATATTCTCTATAACCCCACTGCCACACACCTGATTCCTGGGATCAGGATCAGCAGATCCTGCTGGAATTCCTGGCATCAAAGCATCCCAAGCCTGTTTGTAATTCCTCTGAGTAACCCAGAGCAGCACTCGGGGCTGGATAAAGACACTTTGGTTCAGCAGGAAAATGGAATTATTTTTACAGAAGCCAGAGAGGGAGGCTGGAGCCACCGATTTGGGATGATTACAATGAAAAAAAAAAAAAAAAAAAAAAGAAAGAAAGTCAAGCCTGGAAGTGTTTATTTTAATTTAGGGGAGCTGCTGAGGTGGGAAGATATTATTTTTATGGGTTTAATCAGATGGCCGGGGCCTGTGGGCATTGCTAATTGAAAGCTGTCTGCCTCAGCTTCTGCAGGGCTTTTCTCCCCGTGGCTGGGAGGCAGAAAAAAAGCAATTATTGAGGCTGGGGAGGGGAAAGAGGAATTGGGGGAGGTTTAGGGACGAAAAGGAAAAAAGGGGCTTCGTTTCAGAAGGAAATTTCAGTCTGTCCTGGATGGAGCTGCCGCAGCTCGGAGCCCATTTCCCCACCCTGAGGTAAATCAGCAGTAACTCGGGGTAGAAGCTGATCAGGACTTCCAGAAGGATGCTCAGGACATCCCAGCACCTGGAGAAGCGTGTTTGGGAGTTTCAGCAATTCCCAGGACTCGCCTTTTCCCTTTGAAGCCCCTCTGAGTGCCGGGTGGGGAACCCTGGACTCCCCCAGGACACCTCACTTCTGCCACTCGAGGACCTCGGTGGCCCAAAGCGCAGGAAAAGGCAGCAGCAGTCACCAAAACCACCCAGCCAGGCTGCACCAAGATGTCCATTTGACTGAAATTTGGCCACTCCAGGGAACCCTCCAGATCTTCCCCAGTGATTTTCACCACTGACCGCCCCAAAAAGAGAAACCAGGACAAAATTTTATTAAAAAAAACCCAAAAAACACCCAACCAAAACCTGGCCGTGGATGAGCTGAGGGGGTTCTGGGGGTTCCTTTCTTTTCCTGGTTTGTTTTCTTTGTGGCACAGGGAATTCCACCCGAACCAGCTGATGGAGAACAGCCCCAAAAATGCCGCTTCTTGCCCCAAATGATGACACCCCAAAGCCACCAACAGGGTGTAAATATCCCCCAGGCAGGGGGGCAAACGTGTCAGGCTCACGTAGGAGCCAGCCCCCAAAAAAACCACCATCTCCAAATATTGTCTATGTCATAATCACACCAAATGAGTGGAAATTTCTGCCCCCTCCTTCCCCCCAGCCCCCCAAAACACGGCCCATTATGAGCCCTGCCAAGTCTGCAGGAACATAAATAACATCGCAGGAGCTGGGAAGTGGAAAAATGATTGAGGGACAAGTGGTTTTTAAGATCCCCCTCGAGGCCTGTAAGTTACCTGTTTATTTCAAGAAGAGCTGCCACTGCCAAAAGGAAAGGAAAGGAGTTCCTGGAGTTGCTATCACCGTGTGTTTCCAGGGATTATTTCAAAATAAACACGGGCTGAGGCTCTGCTTTGCTCCTCAGTCAATATTGATGCGCACAGTGAGGAGGGCGTGGGGTGCTCCAGGACTGCCTCACCTGAGCTCAGGGGATGAGCCTGGAGCAGCCAGGTGACAGGTGACATCTCCAGGGCCAGGAATGAGCTTCCCTTGGCCTCAGGAGATGCTCCAATAATGAGAATATCAAGTGAGGAGACAAAAAGGTGTTCGGAAATCAAGAGACAGACTCAGGGAAACCCAGAGAGCAGAACCCCCCCAGCTCCTCTGGAGAGGTAAAATAATCCTCATTTTCTGCATAAAACACTCCAGCTGGAAGGGAAATTGTCATAACTGACTTCTGAAAATGGAAGGGGAAAGTTGTGAAGTCATCAGGGAGGATGTTTCAGACTGATAAAAGTGAGGTGAGGAAGGGAAGAGAGAGGAGAGAGAGGAGAGAGAAGAGAGAAGAGAGAGAAGAGAGAGAAGAGAGAGAAGAGAGAGAAGAGAGAGAAGAGAGAGAAGAGAGGAATTCCCTTCATCCCATCATCAGACTTTATAGAGAGAAATCCTTTAAAAGCAGCAAGGCTTTAATTTTATCATAACAAATCCATATTTTAGAGCAGGTTCATTTGTAGCACTCCGGTGCCTGCCCCAGAAACATCTCTGGGAGCATTTGTGCCCAGCTAAAATGGCATTTTTCACTGCCAGCCCCAGTGATGCAATGCAGGCAATATGGGGAACGATGAGTGACGCTGTAATTGCAGAGGATCCTTGGCTGGGAAAGAGAGATTGGAGTGGGGACAAAATAAAAATGATCCCAGGAAAATGAAACCAGCCGAACTCCTTCCCGAAACTGCAGAATAAAGTGTTCCTGGTAAGCTGCCACGGGGTTCAGAAGGAATATTGGTGTTTGAATTGTCCCCGGGTTTTCTCTTTGCCTTTTTAAACCATCCCCGGGCGGATCTCTGCTGCACCCAGGGAACTTTCACCTGGCACCCAGGGGAGCTGCCAGACAAGTTCCTGCACAGCTTTGCACAGCCCAGGTGTCTGCAATTCCCCTTTTCTGAGCCACCCCAAAGCCCAGGCAGCTCCAGCTGACTCGTCTCCTCCCTGCCCAGATGGCAGCCCCGATACTCCTTCCTTATCTCCCCCTCCCTGTGCCAGTTCAATTAAAGATTCTCATCTAATGAACAAAGCTAATGAGTGACAAAAGATCATTAAGGAACGGGGAGGCACCGAGGAGGGGGGATCCAGAGGAGGCTGAAGGCTCCTCAGCAGCTCAGGGTTGGAAATTTACTGCCCCAGGAACAAACCCAGATTTTCCCAGCCGGAAAAAGGAGCAGTGGGATAAAAGAATCAGAGAGTTCCAAAAAATCCAAGGCTCCAGCTGCTGGAGAATGATGGGAATGAGGACAGCAATAATGTCTACGATGTTTCCTTCAGCCCCTGTGTTGGTGGGAGCTGTCTGGGCTCTCCAGGAACCCTGGATGGATAAAATCGGGAAATTTTCCTCCCGAGTACTCTGTTCATTGCCTGCCTCATCTGTGCTGGGAGCCGCTGGTGGAGCTTCACCTCCTCCCCATTCCTCACCTCCCCACATTGTCACTTCTCTTCACCTCAGCAGGGATTTGGGCTTTTTCTTTGGAGCACAGAACCTGTGGGATGAGTGGATAACCCAGTAAATTACTCCAGTTGTGTTTTAATTACCCCCAGCCTCGTCAGCAGAAGAAGTGGCAGAGCACTGGTGCTCCCACAGAGGTTTTACAAGGACCTGTGGCTGTTCCCTCCCTGCTGGAGTCAAACACACACAGGAGGGCCAAGCACCCACTGAAAATAAAGTGGGGAATGCTCCAAAGTATCTGGAGTTAACCGTGAAGGGCTGCAGAGAAAGAAGATCCAGAGAAGGATAATTCTGGCTAAAAAGAGCTGAAAGATTCTCATCATTTCACTCAGATCTCTCATGGCTGGGTTGGAATTCCTGGGTGGACAAGATTACTGATCCTACTGAAAATTCCTCTAAATTTCTCTGTTGGGATCATTGTGGCTCCTTTGAGGATTTCTGGAATTATTTTTGGTTTAGTTCGTTATCACTCCCCACCCCTTTGTCCCCAAGGGGCTCAGAGGAGGCTCCTTCTAAACATGGAGCAGAGCTGCTGATCCTCAAGCTCCAGGCACATTCCTTGGGAAAACCTGCACTTCTTTTGGTCCTGAAAATCCTTTGGGAAGGGCCACATCCCTCTCGCTCCTGTTGGAGTGGCCAACAGGACGCAGGTGCCAAAGCCTGGTGAGCTCCACCCTCCCACCTGGGGCCCAAAAGCCACCACGAGCCTAAAGTACCTTTTATTTATTTTTTTACCCATTTCTTTTCATGGATAAAAATAAAATTTCGGCCTCCAACCTTTCCGCAGAAGCACATCCCTCTGTGGGGTTGCCCTGGCTGTGGCACTGGCCCTGCAGCCTGAATTCCTGCTCAGCGTGGCTCCGTGTTTTCCAAAGGCAGCGGAGATTTTGTTTTGGAAACACCACCGAGAGGGCAAACAGGAAGCAGGAGAAGAAAAAAATAAAAATAAAAAAAAGGTGTGGGTTTTTTTTGTTTGTTTTTTTGTTTTTTTGTTTTTATCAGAATCTCAAAGGCCAAAAGCAATTCCCATTTCTTTGGCCCGCGGCTCCAGGTTTTGCCACAGCAGCAAGACACGAGTGGTGAGGGGAAGAGCGGAGCAAACACGGGGAGCGACGCTCCAAATCGCCCCAAAAATGAAATAAAATCGTGGGACTCCCAGTGTGCAGCCAGGAAAACACAGAGAGATGCTGAGCAGTGCCTGCAGTGCAGCTGTGTTATTGACAGATGGGATTAAGTGGTGGCAGTGCTCCGAGCTGGGCAGGTTTTTGTACAAGCACGTTGCCTTTGTTTATTGTGATTTAGATTCTTTTTTTGTTTTGTTTTGGTTTGGTTTTTTTTCTGCCCAGGCATTCGGGGACCTCTTCCCCCCAGAGAGCACAACTGGCTGTTTGTTCTCGTTCCTGCTCTTGTTGGAGGGGTTCAGCTGGGCCCTGGGGACGTGCTCAGCACACCCCAGGGTTGGAAAGCAGAAAAAATGAGATTTTTCTTTCCTTTTGCAAGGCAAGAAGTTTGAGGAAGGAGCGGCACCATCGAGACTCTGCTCCTGCAGCCCAGCCCAGCACATCCCAGGGCTCAGAAGCAGCAAAAAGGGAGAATTTTTTATCCTTTTGTAGGGCAAGAAGTTTGAGGAAGGAGTGGCACCACCGAGGCCCTGCTCCTGTTTTCCAGCCCAGCACATCCCAGGGCTCATTAAACCCCAAAATGAGATTTTTTTTTTTTTTTTCCCCTTCATTCCATGAACTCGTTGAATTTAAGAATATTTCCCCAGCTCTGGAGCTTTCCCAAGGCCCCTGAAGAGACGCAGTGATGTTTTTCCACCCTGCCCATAACCCACCTGGAGATGGGCTCACCTTTTATTCCTGGCTGCTCTGCAGAATTCCCAGGCTCCATTCCCTCTGGGGTCACTCAAACCTTTCCTCTGGAGAAGATGAGGGTTTTGAGGCTGGGCAGGACAGGACTGGGAGGGTTATTCCTTGGAAAAACCCATCTCTCTGTATCAAAACCCTCATTTTTCCACCTTCCAGTGGGACGTTGGCCACGAAGACTTTCATTTACCTGCCTGATATTCCGTGACAAGCAGCAACACACAAATCTGTTCTTTTCCAGCCTGGAAAAGGGTAAATCCTGCTCGTGTGGGTGGCCAGCACTGCACCCTGCACTCCTGGGGCATTTCTCCCCCTCCATCCCCAGCCCTGTGCCATGTCCTGCTCCTCTGGCTGCAGCAGCACCAGAGTTTTCTCCAACATTTCCAGAGCATTTCCAACTGTTCTTGGCTCCTGCCCCCTCTGCAAGGCCCAAACAAAATGTTTCTCCATGGTAAGCAGGGAAAGCAGCTCTGATTTCAGATCTAATTTGCTGTAAAACGAGAGGCGGCGAGGAGAGGAGTCCTTTTTAATTAGAAAAAATAGGGGAAAAAAAATAAAATCGGAATAAAAAGGGGACACTTCAGCCAGCAGAGAGTTTCTCTGCTGTGCAGGAGCCTTGGTGCGTGGAGCCCAGCCCTGGCTGCTGCAGAGGCTGAAATTTGATCAATATTGCTCTGCCTTTATTCCTGTTTCTCTTCCGAGTGCTTTGGACCAGCTCCATCCTCCCCAGCTCCTGACAAGTGAGAGGGACACGGGGACTAAATTCCCTCCAGCATCGTTTTTCCAGCGTGTTCTCGTGTTGTCCAAGCGATTTCTTTTATTGGGATTCTTTAATTTTTAATGGGATTCTTTCTCCCCAAAAAAAGCTCAGGATCCACTCAGCCTCTTGTGAAAACGTGGATGGCTCAAAGCAGCAGCCCTGGGGTATTTCTGAGGGTGAAAGGGGAAAATTAAATATGAAAAGTTAAAAAAAATTAAAACGTAAAATTCAAACTCAAAATTTAAAAATTAAAGATTAAGGATTAAAAAGAAATTAAAGTTTAAAAATTCAAATTTAAAATTTAAAACTTCGGAGTTAAAAACTGAAAGTAATCCTAAAAATTAAATGCTAAAAGTAAATTTTAAAATTAAATATAAATTAGATGCAAATTAAATACAAATTAATTAAAAATTAATTTTAAAATTAATTTTTAATTAATTAAAATTATTAAAAATTAACAAAGGACAGCATGTTCTCGAGGGATTGTGTGACTCTCTCAGGACTGGAACACCCAATTTAGAGATTTGAGGCACTTCCCACCCCTCTGTCCCTAAGGAGAATCCACAGGCACAAGGAGCAGCCAGCCCAAACCTGAAATATCTGCACTGAGACCCTGAAATATCTGCGTTGAAACCCTGAAATATCTGCATTGAAACCTTGAAATATCTGCATTGAAACCTTGAAATATCTGCATTGGAACACTGCATTGAAACCCTGAAATATCTGCATTGGAACACTGAAATATCTGCATTGGAACCCTGAAATATCTGCACTAAAACACTGAAATATCTGCCTTGAAACCTTGAAATATCTGCATTGGAACACTGCATTGAAACCCTGAAATATCTGCATTGGAACACTGAAATATCTGCATTAAAATGCTGAAATATCTGTACTAAAACACTGAAATATCTGCACTAAAACATTGAAATATCTGCATTGGAACCCTGAAAAATCTGTGTTGAAACACTGAAGTATCTGCACTGGAACATGGAAATATCTGTACTAAAACATTGAAATGTCTGCACTGGAACCCTGAAATATCTGCACTAAAACGCTGAAATATCTGCACTAAAACACTGAAATATCTGCACTAAAACCCTGAAAAATCTGCATTGGAGCACTGAAATACCCCAGGCAGACCCACCAGCCCTCTCCTAGCAAAGGCACACTTAGTCCAGGCCAAATCAGGACTCGGGCACCTGGTCTGGTGTTGTGACATCTTCAGCCAAGCCAGCACTTAAGGCTCTGCCCGTGACAAAAAACAAACCAGAAAATGGAGATTTGCAAGAAATTCTCGCCCCTGAACCAGGCTGCTCCTTCCTCCCCCCAAAGCCGGGTCTCGATTAATGGAAATATTTATTTGGGTGACTCGCAGCTGATGTCTCCGGCCAATTAGCTCCATCTCCATGTTCTATTTCTTGCCTTTGAATCAATAAACAGTTCAAGATTTCCTGGAGTCAGAGGAGCAACGTCGGTGCCAAGAGCTGTGGGTGTATTAAAACCATCCCTACAACAATACCCCGAGCCCGGGGAGCTCTGCTAATCACTCCCTTGTTTGGCCGGGTGTCTGAAAGTCTCTGACACCCCCAAAAGAGGAAACCACAGCTTACAGAACCCAGGGAAAACATTTCCTAACCTCCAGGTACCCTTTGTTCTCCCCTTGCCTCCTGACAAGAGCTTTTCCTCAGCACCACGTACCTTGGATGCCTCGATAGGATTGGATTGTGGGGGCTCGGGGAGGTGGGTGGGGATGGGATTATCTGCCTTTTATCTTTCATTTCATTGGGGGAGTAAAATAAAAAAAAAAACAAAAAAATACCAGCAGAAAACAGGACACCGTGTTCCCGTCTGTGATTTGGGCAAGTTATTCCAGGTTGCTTTCAAAAGCAAGCCCAGAGTGTTTGTGTGTGCACACGGATCCTTTATGGCAGGAAGGAGGACTCAAAATCCAAGTTTGGGACAGAGAATCCCACAAGAGCAGCTTTTTATCCCAATATTGGGACACATCAAGCTCAGGAGCAAAACCGGGAGGGTTTTTTTTGCTGGGAGGGTTTTTTTTTGCCTGGGCTGAAATTTGGTTTGTAAAGGAAGAACAGCACCAGGAGGAGGCCTGAGGTGTTGCTGTTAGGGACATGAAAGAATAAAGCAGGCAGCAGAAAGGGCAGCAGGAAAGTCCTTTTTTTTTAATGTTCTGATTTTATTTTATCTACACTTTGATCAGAAGGCAGAAGATTGGCTGCACAGGTCGCCACCTCTTCGACCTCATTGGTGAACATCACCATCAATCAAAATAGATAAGTTCTGAAAACATACATATGGGGTTTTTTTTGAAGCTGTGTGAGAATAAAGTCCAAACAATGCAAAGCAGGCAAACTTGGGGCGACACTGAGGCTGTGAGGGGTCGGTGTGGGGCTGCTGGAGAAGCTGTTCCAGCCTGGAAGCTTTATGGCCATGTTAACATGGCTCCTCTCCACGGGAATTATTGCTCTGGGCCCCGAGCCACGGGAATGCAGCTCCACGGGCTGGGGAGGCCTTTGACTTTAGTTTAGTTTTTATATTTTTCATGTATTCCTAATCCTGCAGTTCTTTAGAGTAGGACTCTAAACTCCACACGCGGTGTGAGCTGCTGCTGCCCCATTTTGGTCCAACGAAACTCCTCTCCAGGCCTGGGGATCAAGGACACCTCACTGCCTCAGGCCTCCAGGGGATGGGAACAAAAATTAGTTTGGTGTGAATTACTTCATTAGATGAAGCTGTAATTGGAAGATTAACCCCCAATCTGCAAATGGGGCAAACTTATCAAAGTGTGAAACCCATGACCACACGGGATGAGTCTCCCAGGCTGCCCTGACACCTCCTGCCCAGGAGAACCACATTCTGCACAAAACCCAACAAAATGCAGCAGGAGAGGTGGTGCTGCCTGGTCCAACACGGGCTGGCTGACTCTGGGCCCCTCCAGAGCATTTTTCCCCCCTCAGAGAGGTCAGCACAGGTGACTTTTAGCTTCCCTCAGCCCCCAGCATCTCTCCATGCACAGATCCACGGCCACTTCAACCTCCTGCTGCTGCATCCCTTGCACTTATAATTGCATCCCTTGCAATTATAGCAAACAGATCTCACCAAATAACCCTTCACAAATAGCAAAAAGATCTCACCAATCTTCTGAGAAACACAAAACACCCGTCTGCCAGCAGATAGATTCTTAAATGCCATTTTACATCGGCACACACTGGGAAAATTAAAAGAAGATCCTTTAGTTTGGATCAGAAATCCAGAATCAGGACGAACTGAGTCTTGCTGTGCCCAGCCGTGCTGGCAGAGGAGGAGCCAAGGTGAGGAAGAGGAAGGTGATGAAGGGGCTGGAAGCTGGCCCAGCACTGCACCACGGGCGGGATGGACTTGGCTCCGGATCCAGCCATCCCAGCTGCCTCCTGAGATTAAATCACCTCCCTGTGCCCTACAGAAATCCTGGCAATCACCTGAGGGATTCTCAGAATTGCTAGATTTTAAATTCTTTTAGGGATTTATTTGGGATATATATATATATATATTTATTTTTTTTTTCCTGGGAGTTGAAATTGAGCTCAGCTCTGTAAATGGAGCTGGGTTTTATTTTTGCCCCTGTGCAACCCCAGGTCAGGATGACATCAAATCATCCGAGCCACGGCTGAGGTGGGCAGCTCTTGGGTGGCTTCCCCAGCTACACCCCAGCTGGTGGTAAGGATTAAATCATCCCTGTGTTAACAGCGCCAAATTATTGTCCCCTTTCAGCACCCTGGGGCTGAGTCCCACCCTGCAGACACCACACTGCCCGTGCTCCGACTGCTCCTGGCCCTGGGGAATGTCCCTCTCCCAATGCCAGGGGTCCCATCTCCCAATCCCGGGGGTCCCCAATCCCGGGGGTCCCCAATGCCAGGGGTCCCCAGTTCCAGGGGTCCCCTCTCCCAATGCCGGGGGTCCCGTCTCCCAATGCTGGGGGTCCCCAATTCCGGGGGCCCCTCTCCCAATCCCGAGGGTCCCCAATCCCGGGGGTCCCCAATTCCCAGGGTCCCCTCTCCCAATTCCGGGGGTCCCCAATTCCGGGGTCCCCTCTCCCAGTGCCAGGGGTCCCCAATGCCGGGGGTCCCTAATTCCGGGGGTCCCCAGTTCCAGGTGTCCCCTCTCCCAGTTCCAGTGTCCTGGCGTCCTGGGGAATGAAGAACCCAGAGCCCGAGCACAGAAGCAGAGGCAGGGTTGAGCAGAGGCATCCCATTTGAGGGATGGATTTTGGGGATGGATTTTGGAGTCTGGAGCCGGCACATCAGCCGAGTCTGGCAAACACAATTTGGATCGCTCCTGTCATTTTTATTTTTTTTTATTATTCCTTTTCCCCTCCCAGCCTCTGTCTCCTGCACAGAGACACACATCGCAGCCCTTGCCGTCCGGTCGCTCCCAGCAGTTCTATCCAAATCCCCCCCAAAAAAAAACCCCACACCGGGAGGGCCCCTTTTGGTGGAAGCGAGAGGAGGAGGAGGAGCAGCACAAGCATCAAGCCCGGGTTTGTGCCGTTCCCCGCCGGAGCAAATGGATGCGGAGCGGGCAGGCTGCAGCGGCCTCGGAGCATCAGCGGAGCCAAGAAAGAACACACGGCGGTTGTGTGCAGCGGTGACACTTCAAGAAAAATCGCTTTGAGCCGTGAGCCCGATCACTTAACGGCAAGCGGGCACCTTCCCAGATTTCCTGAATCCGACGTGAATTGCCTGAGGAAACGTCCCCCTCCCTCCCGCTGCCCGTCACACACACGCTGCCCCTCTGTCTCCCGGCTCCTTTACTGTGTTTACAAATTATGAACATTCTGGGTCAGTTAATTATGAAAATATTGGTGAGTCTGCCCGGCTGGCTCCTGCTTGGAGCCGGAGCCCAGAGCAGGCTGCAAAGGCGGTGAAAAATGAGCCGCTGGTGTGGCCGCGGGATTTTGGGGATGGAGAAAGGGGAGAAGCCTGGCTGAACAAGGGAGGGATTTTGGGGATGGATTTTGGGGATGGAGAAGGGGGGAAAGCCTGGCTGAACAAGGGAGGGATTTGGGGGGTGGATTTTGGGGATGGAGAAGGGGAACCTGGCTGAACAAGGGAGGGATTTGGGGGATGGATTTTGGGGATGGACTTTGGGGATGGAGAAGGGGAGCCTGGCTGAACAAGGGAGGGATTTGGGGGTGGATTTTGGGGATGGAGAAGGGGAGCCTAGCTGAACAAGGGATGGATTTTGGGGATGGATTTTGGGGATGGAGAAGGGGGAAAGCCTGGCTGAACAAGGGAGGGATTTGGTGGATGGGTTTTGGGGTTGGATTTTGGGGATGGGTTTTGGGGATGGAGCAATGGGGAAAGCCTGGCTGAACAAGGGAGGGATTTGGTGGATGGATTTTGAGGTTGGATTTTGGGGATGGATTTTGGGGATGGAGGGAGGAGCCTGCCTGGCGGCACAAGGAAGGGATTTGGGGGATGGATTTTGAGGATGGAGGGGGGGATCCTGCCGGCTGAACAAGGGATGGATTTTGAGGGTGGGTTTTGGGGATAAGGGGGGATCCTGCTTGGCTGCACAAGCTCCACGGGCAGCAGGATTTGCTCAGCTGAGTCCCGTGGACAGACAGAAGCTGATGGGGAGGATGAAATCTGTTCATTTTTAACCCTGGATGCACAAGAGGCAGGAGCCAAATCACCACAGAATTCCATGGACGTGTCCCAGTTGACACCAGTTCAGTCACTGGTCCTGAATTAACTCCAGGCTCAGCTAAACCTGGACTATTTGTGAGAGGAAAAGGCTGGGCCTGACCCCACTGTGAGGGATCTTTGCTCTGCTCCAGTTCTGGGGAGGATGAAATCTGCTCATTGCTAATCCAGGATAAATCCCTGCACAAGGGGCAGGAGCCAAATCTCCGCAGAATTCCGTGGAAATTCCCAAATCCACACTGGTTTAGTCACTGGTCCCGGATTAACTCAGTTAAACCTGGATTATCTGTGTGGGAGGAGAAGGCTGCTCTGACCCCACTTGCTCTAGCCCAGTTCTGGGGAGGATGAAATAAATTCATTTTTAACCCAGGATAAATCCCTGCACAGGGATTCCCAGATCCACACCAGATTAACCCCAGGCTCAGCTAAACCTGGATTATCCGTGTGGATGGAAAAGTTTGGGTCTGACCCCACTGTGAGGGATCTTTGCTCTAGATCCCCCAGGATAAACCCTGCACTGCAGATTTGACATTAATTCGGGATGGAAAAGGGCAGGGCCTGCTCCCAGCGCCAGTGAAAAAGTGACTTATTCCTCTGAATTAATTCTCTCAGTTTGCCTGGTGTTAATGGCAGGAAAAGAGCTTTTCTCTCTCACTCTGCTTGAAATAAAGCAGCATTTCTTTCATCAGCTAAGTGGCCAAGGAAAAGGTTTTAATGAATGACATCAAGGGGCTAAACTTAAAGAAAAGAGAATTTTTTTTCTGCTGTATCTCTTTCGCTATTTCCTCTGAAGAAACCAGGATTTTTTTTTCCCTGCAGTTACAGCAGAGGGAAAAGAATCTGTGCAGATTTTTGAGACCAATTCTTCTCCTCTCCAGGCAAATTAAAAAAAAAAAGAATAATATATGTAAAGTGCAGCATATTCCCAGCATGACAACACCGCTCAATTTTCATTGCAGTTGAATTATTTGTCAGGGTGACAGATCCAAATTTAATGTGTGGTGCCACGAATGTTGAACTGTATGAAAATTGATCAATTTTCTAATATATAACACATGCTCCAGACACTTCTGAATATGTTGGGAGCACACTCGCTGTGTTCTTGGCTGAGGAAAAAATTAAATTTAACTATAAATTTCCAGTGGATGTTACATTTTGCTCTCATTGAATTTATCCCTTATTTCACTAAGATTATCTATTTAACTAGATAATTAACGCTGGATTTAGCATGATAAAAATCAGAATTTAGGTTCAAACACAGCAATATTTTAGCGTGGAAATAAAATGGTTTATTATATATTAAATTAGCTAATTAACACTTAATTTGACAATGATAAAAATCAGAATTTGGGATCAAATGCAGCAATATTTCAGAGTTGAAACAAAATGGTTTATTATATATTAAATTAGCTAATTAACACTGGATTTAGTAATGATAAGAATCAGAATTAGGGATCAAACGCAGCAATATTTCAGCATGGAAATAAACTGGTTTTCCATCAGGCGGTACAAAGGTCCATTCAAAGGGACAATTGTGCTATTAAATGATATTTGAAGGTCTGGAAGGGTTGGGAGAGCACGAAATTACCTCTCAAAAAGAATCATCATCTGCTGCCATCGGAGCAGCTGCGCCCGGCCTCGTCTGGGGAGAACAAATGGGAAGATTAAAAACCCATTTGGGTCACCCAGGGGAGCGTTTGGAGCCTCCTTCTCCACCAAAAAAAAAAAGGGATTTCTGTGCTCTCAGGAGATGCCTGGGAGCAGAGCACTGGAATTCCTGGAAAAGCAATGTATTCACCTCCCAAGGAGCTCAGCAGCAGAAGATAACACGAGAATTTTCCATGTCGGTGCCATTAAATTAAAAGTTTGATTTTGATCGCTTTAGGAACGTTTTCATGTTTCATTTTCTTGTGCTATAGTTCCAATTTAAAAAAAAAAAAAAAAAAAAAAACCCAACACTTTTTTTTCCAACTTATTTTGGCCTTTTAAAGAAATGCCAAACCATTTCTCTCTTTTCCAAATTCCAAGCATTTCTCTCTTTTCCAAGGAGAAGAACACTTAAAGAAATGCCAAACTGATATTTCCAACCATTTCTCTCATTTCCACAAAGAATTGCATTTGCCTGGTGGCTCCCACGAACATTTTTAACCAACGTTAGACTCAAAACACCCAGGACCAGTTAATCCTGAAAAAAAACCCAACACCAGGAGAGACCTGGGAACATCTGAGCAATGAAAATAATGATTTTATAATTCTGTGAATATCCCAACCACAAACCAATGGATCAATCCATGATAAATTAAATATTGATTTTACAATTCAGTGAATATCCCAACCACAAACCAATGGACCAATCCACGATAAATTAAATATTAAACCACCAACAATCTTGAAGCCCAAGAGAGTTAAAATTCTTCTCATCTTTAGTTCGTGTCAGCTCTGCAAAGCTCTTTCCATCCATATTTTTGAGGAAGCAGAAGTGATGCCTTCCTGCAAAAACTCCTTCCTCGGAACCTGGGAGGTTTTGAGCTCTGTGGGCCAGAATTAGCTGGGCTTTTTTTTGGTGCTAAAGATTGTTAGATTTAAAACCACCCCAAAATTACATGGGCTATTATTATTATTATTATTAATTATTATTGTTATAAATTATTACACTTGAGTGCGTAATTTTTGTCCCATCCCAATGCACAGTGATCCATTGGTGTGGGATTAAGGGAAATTTTGCCTGCAGAGTCAGTTTAGCAGCAAATAAATCCACTTTGGTGCTGGGAGTGATGGCCAAAAATTATTCTTTAAATCGAGCTGCAGCAGAGCAAAAACTCTGGATCCAGTGTCAAAAATCCGCACGGCTCCGAGGCTAAATTGATCCATATGATTGGAATATTGCCCAGGTGGGTTTTTTTTTTTTTTTTTTTTTCCCAAAAAACCCTTTGGAAATTACCATTATCGATGCTCTAATGCATGTTGAAGGCTCGTTGGGGCTGACATGGGAAGTGATGCAAGAAGGGAACCCTTAATATTCCAACAGGAAACGTTTTCCTCGAGGAATAGCAGGCCTGAAAACTGCAGATTACGATTTAATATCAACCAGATTTCGACATTAACCGTGATTTCCGAGAACAATTTGATTTTTTTTTCCTCCTCCCCTCCTCTCCCTCCTTTTTCTTTTTTTTTTTTTTTTTCTTTATTTTCCCCTGTTTCTCCTCCGAATGATCAAAACTTCATCCGACCGCAGGCGGCTCCTGGAATGAGCCCGGAGCTGCTGCAATTTCACTGTCAGCCTCGGGAATTGCGGAGTTCTCTGGGATCCCCTTCCAGCTCTGCCCCTTCCCTGCTTCCCTCCCAACCCCGCTCTGCCCCACAGCTCACATTAAACCGCATTTTTTGGGGGGATTTGGGGCATTTTGTCCCCAGGATTTTGGTGGTGTCACCGATGAATCCCTCAGCGGTCCCGTCTGATGGAGCAGCGACAGCACAGGCAGATTTTGGGACCAAAAGTCCCCCAAAATTCCCAAATTTCAGGACTCCCAGAGCAGCGTGAGGAGAATCAACAACGGCCCAAATATTTCAGTTTCTGGCTGCTTTTTTTCCCCTTCACCTTGCCCATGGATCTGTTCGCACTCCGGGGGCTCTGTCCATGAGACAGAGAACACAAAACCATCCCTGTCCCCAGGAGCTCCCAGGGGAGGTGACAAACACTTTGTTTGGGTGTCTGTGACCCCAACAGGAGCTGTCCCCTCTGTCCCTGCCGGGGCCACGGCCAGGAGTCCCTCCAGGCTGAGCTTTGCTGGAGGCTCAGGAATGAGATGCTGGGATGGAAAAGGGGAGAAGGAGTGGCACAGTTTGCTCGGTGTGGACAATTTGAGTCTCCAGGTGAACTTGGAAGGGCTCGACAGAAGAAATGCAGCCAAGAGCATCCCCTGAGGGCGGGGAGGATCCCACCAGGGCGGATGTGAACTGCTGGCTCTTGTTCCTGCCCTCGTTCTGCCGGGGAAGAATCGGGAATTGTTCTCCGGCCAGGACCAAGATGTAAACCAGGATCCCCCGGGAGCAGCGGGACAATGGACACGAATCCAGGCAGAGGATGCCCACGGGGAAGGGGCGCTCACCACGCCGTGGGCATCCCCTGTGGTGTAAATCCCGACCTTCCCACCATCGCCCTCTCGGGAATGTCCCCATGGAGCCTCCATCTCTCCCAGGCCGTGCTCCGGCTTTGTCCCCTCGGGCTCCTGTCCCCCCAAAGCCAGCCAGGGGTTCCCAAATCCAGGGAGGATGGACAGGAGTGCGAGGACAAGGCTCGGGGCACTGCCAGCTCCCGGAGCCGCTCAATGGAATCATCTCCCCCATGGAAGATTCTCCCTTTTTCCCCGAGCAGCGGGATCCTGATCCGCCGTGAAATCCTCCCAAATTTGCCAAATTAAATCCACCCCAGCGACTGCAGGGGCAGAGGGCAGTGAGGAGCCAGGGATGGGGAGGTTCCTTGGGAAACGAGCCCTGGCACAGGCGGGAGGTGGCTGCTCTTCACCGGCTCCTGGCCACAAAAATATCGACAAGGATTTTTTGGGACAAGCGGCTCCATCCCGAGGCACTGATGGAATTGTCGTTCCTGCTAAAAGTGTGTGGGAATAAACAGAAATTAAGGAAGAAAAGAGGTTATTTGAACTGAATATTTTAATTTTTTTTTTTTTTTTTTTTTTTTGGCACTTCTCCCCTTTTTTCAGACAGATGTGATATTTATAGGGGTGTTTTTTTCAGTTGTTCTCATTTTTCCAATGGTTCGTGTCTCCATCTGGGCCTGGTCTGGAAAAATCCAGCTTTGTTCAATCCAGCCTCGGCTGGTGACTGATAAATTCTGTCCCTGCTCCTCGCAGAGAGGAGTGACATTCTCAAGGGTCTCAGATTCTTGTCTTTAATCCCCACTTTGGGGAAAGTGTGGATTTTTTAGAGAAGATTTCCCTGGGAGCCTCCCATTATCCATGGACTGCTCCTGTGGTCCTGCTTAGAGCCATCCTGATTGATTTTTTTTTTTTTTCCCCCAAGTTTTAGGGCATTTTCTGTCTCCTGCAAAAGCAGATGGGTGACAGATTGCTCCGAGTGACCTCACCAAGAGGCGTCATTTATTATTCCAAAGTTTCCAAGAGTTTGGGAAAATATTCCTCAGCTGCCACAAAGCCCAAAGTCTCCCGTTCCACCCAGCAAATCCCACCTGTGGAGGGCAGAAAAAAATGCTCATTTTTGGGTCTCCCCCAGGTCACCCACCGCTGCAGAGTTGTCATTTAATGAATTTTAGGATTTAATTTGCTCCCGTTCCCTGGCTTGCTCAGGGGATTTTTCCACTCTTTCTTTATGGATCCATGAATCGCTCGGTGTTCTGGAGCACGTTTCACCATTTATCAACCGTTATGAGGGGAGAAATAATCCCTTCTGAAAGGAGAATAATCCAAATTATTCTTATTGTTTTATTGGCAAATAAAAATATAATTTATGAGCCAGTCAAGGGCAATAACCCTTAAGTGCACGACTGCAGAATAGCCCATTAAGATATTTTTAATGCCATTTTTGTCTGGACTGGTGTGAGTTAATTTAAAACAAACACACGGTGCTGGCTTTCCAGGAGGATTTCGGTGTCTAACCCCAAGTTGTTTCAGGAAAAATGAGGCAATTTTGGTGCCTTCGAGGAGCCTTTGGCTCAGATTTTCCAGTGCTGGGGGTGCAGTTGCTTGGTTCTTGGCGGGGTTTGATCCCTTTGTTCGAGACCGGCGGATGGGGCTGATAATTCCATTTACAGGTGGGGTTTCAAGGGAAAGGGATGAGATAATTCCATTTACAGTTGGGGTTTCAAGGGAAAGGGATGAGTTTGGCTCCCAAAGTTTCTGTCAGGCTGTGGAATTCCCTCTGGAAAGGAGTGTGGGCTGAGGGGGGAGAGGGTTTTTCCAAGGTTGTTCCTGGAGTTGAAGCTCTGACAGCTGGGAAAGGCCAGTTTTGGGGGGAACCCCAGTGGAGGCCTGGAGTGTGAATCCAGGAAAAGGCAAAAGGTTCTTCCCAGTGGAGATGGATCAATCCTTGCTTTGGGAAAGGCAGGAACGGGACACTGGGATGCTTTTCCATCCCTTTGGACTCCCTGCAGCAAACCCGGGGGAACCTGAGGAATGTTTGATCTCAGGAATCCTGGGATGCTTTGGGTTAGAGGGACCTCCAGGCTCATCCCACCCAGGGACAGCCCCAGCCATCCCACAGTGCTCCAAGAGCTCCTCGGACACTTCCGGGGATGGGAATTCCATAAACTCTCTGGGCACCCTGTGCCAGGGCCTCCCAGGGAACAATTCCTTCCCAACATCCCACCCTATCCTACCCTATCCCAACCAATCCCATCGTAGCCCAACAAATCCCATCCCATCCCAAGAAATCTCACCCTATCCCGCTCTATCCCACCTAATTCCACCCAATCTCATCCTATCCCACTGTATCCCAACCAATCCCACCATATCTCAACAAATCCCACCCTATCCCAACCAATCCCAATTAAATTTTTTAATATTTAAAAAAAATATTGTTTTAACTATTGAAATGAAATTTATATTCTCAGCTCTTAGACCTGAGAAACCTTGGGTTGTTTTGGGGTTTTTTTAACTTTACCTCTATTTCTTTCACCAATTTTTGCATCCGTCGCCCGATTTTGACCGAAGTCTTCCCAAATCCATCTTAAAAAATGGGATTTGGTGAATTTCTGTCTTCCTGCCTCCTGTTATCAAAATTTCTCCTCTCCTTCCTTTGTGCTCTTAATCCTCCTGGGAGGAACAAGGAATCCCCAGGATTTTGTGGGAATTCTTATTCTATATTATAATATTATTAGAATTCTTATTATATCGAGAATATTATATCATTTTATAATTAGAATATGATCAGAATTATAATTGTTTCATTATTAGAATATTATATAATTTTATAGAATATACAATAATATTCTACATTAAAACCTCAAATCAAGGTTTTGGTGTCTCCTGAGCCCCTGAAAATGAGGAAAAAATTGATATTTTGGCTCTTCAGTTTCTTCTTCTTAGAACCTGAGACATCATCACCTCAAGGATATTTCACAGTCCTTATTTCTCAGGCAGAGGAATACAAAAAAAGGAAAAAGTCTTGCCATGTTTTAGGAGCAAAGTGAGTATTTTACACACATCCCAACAGCTCTCTGGAAAGCATTTAAATTTACAAGCTGTTCCTAAATTCCCTGGCAGTTGGCAACACACAGGAACCCCCTTGGAAAAGAGATTTCTTGAGGAAAAAAACAAAGATTTCGGCTTCGTCTGAGGGGGGCTGCGGCTCAAAATTGTTTTAACAAATGTGGGACCCAATATTTATATATTTAAAGCTCTTTTTAAAGATTATTTCTGCAGCTGAAAAGGGATTTTTTTTTTTTAATATGTCATCGTTTTTTATGTTCCTCAGCAGGACTTTTAGGATGACCTTTTTCAGGTGTGGTCTCAGAATTTTGGGGTGATTTGGCTATTTCATTCACTAAATACTGATTTTTTTTATCCATATTTGAATAATTGAATCTGTGAGCGTCAAGGGGAGTTGTTCACATTTCATCAGGAGCTGCTGTAGATAAAGAGAAATGATTTGTGCCTTTGTGACTATTTAATTCATGTCATTTTTCTATATAATTCACGTTATTATCAGTATTACGGGCAGTTTGCATCCAAGCTTTGTGGATTTTGGCCGTGTGGGGTGGTGCTGAATGAAGATAACCCAAATTTATTTCTGTTATTTCTGATAAAAAGTTCCAATAAATGAATTATAGTGATTTTCATATCACTGTCATCCTATATTCCACATTTTTCTGACTCTAGTGGCATTTAGGAACTGAAAAATCGGTTAAAAATCACCAAGATTTTAGGATTTTATGGCTGTGGGGAATGGGATGAGATTTTCCCTACAAACTGCCTGTTATCCCATCCCTGGGAAGCTCCAGGAGGGGAAGCCCCGCACCTTTTCCTGTGCTTGACCCTTCCCATAAATAACACTTTTCCTTGGAGGGGAATGGGAATCCTGCCTGCTCCTGAGGATGGAGAGCTGGAAAAGAAACCGGGATGAAGGGAGGGAACATCCCCCGGGAATTCTGATCCCTCTGATCCTCTCCGGAGTCAGCTCAGCCCGAGCTGGGCTGTCCTGTGCCTTTCCCTGGATTAGCTCCTCGTTAAACCGGGATCGGGGACAGGCGCTAAGCCAGGCTTTCCTAAGGGCTGTGGGCTGGGTTAAACCGGGATTAAATCCTCTCCTCCCCTGTGCAGTTCCTGTTTATCCTGGGCTGGATTAAATCTAAATTAAATCCTGATTAAATCCTGTCCTTCCCTGGCTCCAGGGCAGGGATTGATGCTTTCCTTCCCTGTGCAACTCCTACTCATCCTGCCTGGATTAAATCTGAATTAAATCTGGATTAAATCCCGTCCTTCCCTCTGCAGCTCCTGTTTATCCTGCCTGGATTAAACCTGGATTAAATCCCGTCCTTCCCTGTGCAGCTCCTGTTTATCCTGCCTGTATTAAATCTGGATTAAATCCCGTCCTTCCCTCTGCAGCTCCAGTTCATCCTGGGCTGGAATTCCTTGAAAACTTCCCTCGCTGCCAGGGTCGTGGAATGGGACAAAGCTCCTCCAGAGCAGAGGAGTGAATTCCTTCTTTTTGAAGGGAAGGGACCTAAATCCCACCCCGGGACCCTTCCCAGTGTCCCGCTGCTCCAGCGCAGCCTTGGGGGCTCAGGAATTCCATCCCAGCTGTCCTGGACACTGCACGGGGGGGACACAGCCCAGGGCTGTCCCTGCAGGGCTCGGGATGTGACTCCTCTGCTCTTTTTTAGGGCAGCACAGCCCAGGAAGATGAAAGAAAATAATTAAACTCCCCCTTCCCTCGTCTAATGATCAATTTGTTCCTCCTTAATTAAACATCCAGCCTCATCCCCGTTTGATCCCACCACGGGTTTGCCTTCTCATCTTGGCTTGAAAAGAGATTCCATTTCCATTTCAAGACCTTTTTGTTCTTTTTTTTTCCTCCTTCCCTCCCACCCACCCCAGCAGGAGATGTCTCTCTCAGGAAGCTCCAGGCTCAGGAATGATTTTGAAAATTATTCAATAATGTGGGGAAATATTAAATAATTTTGGGAATTATTAAAGCACCTCCACCAGAGCTTTGACAGATCCAGAACTTTCAGCATTTGGGGTTTTGTTTTGTGTTGTTTTGTTTTTAATTTTTTTCACTCCCTGAACCTTTACTATATTTTTTTTTTCCCACATCCACACATCAGCAGAGAGCTCAACAAAGGAGCCCCCAGGAATGAGCCAAAGGGAGGGATTTGGGAGCAGTTTAGGAGAGAGAAGGTCATTATTGGTGAAATTTTCCTCCATTTCCAGGTTGCTGTTCAGCCAGGGAAAAGAAATGTGACGGGGTCTGATTGGACTTGAAGTGGAAAGGACTCAGCCAGGACTAAAAACAAGAGAAAAATCTCATTTTTGCAAGCTTTTCTCATTGTCCTTCATTGAAGATTCCAGTTTCTGTCGGACAATACTTAAATCCTTAGAAAAACCAAAATAAGATTTAAATCAGTTTGTGGTTGCAGCTCCTCATTCCAATGAAACCATCGACTTCTGTTGCTCTCCAGCTCCTTCTTTGGTCATTTATCAACTGGTTTTCCTGTGATTCTTCCCTGATTTTTTTTTTTTTAATTTCATTATATTGGAATTATTTCTTCCTCTCATCAAAATACCCCAGGGTTGGGCAGCTGCCACTTTTCAGTGTTGAAAATTCTGTTGATAAACCCCAATCCATCTGAATTCTTCTTTCCCTCATCCCTTTACCTGTAACAACATTTAATTTTGGCTGATTTCAGGGCTCTGCTCTGCCTGGCCCAAAATTTCAGCACCTCAGATGAACATTTAAGACAAGGGTGGATTTTTGTCCCAAATGCTCCTGAACGTAATTCTTTAAAATCTCTCGTTTTGCTGATTGCAGCGTTGGGAAACAACACCCACTTGGCCATAAAGGTTTTTTGATTTTATTTTTTTTTCCAGAAAACCAGTATTATTTTATCTTTTGAACATCTCAGATGCGTTTGTCCTTGTCACTGCCAGGGCCGAGTGTTCAGCTCTGTTCCCTCCTTTGCATTTCCAGCGAGCTCGGAAATTTGAGCTGGGATTGGGGAGGAACCAGAGCAGCCCCAAGTGAGGCTGAGGATGTTTTTAATGTGTATTTCAGGCCTTTATTAGTGCAGGTAAAGCCTGAACAGAAATCCCGATTGAAGCTCCAAGCGTGTGTTTGTGCATCCCATAATTACATATGTGTGCAGGACACGCCTGGATTTCGGGAGCAGGTGGGATTTTATGGATCCACATAAACACCTGGGCAGCGACTCCCAAACCCTTGTACTCCAAAATCAACTTCCAAAGCCGGGATAATGGGAAGGATTTGTCCCGGTTCTTTCGTGGAGTTTTGTGGAATCTTGGGCATGTTTAAATGAATTTAAAATGTTGTTTAGATGACATTCCCTGCCGGCATCCCATCACCTCAGGGGTGAACTGATCCAGGAATTCTCCCCAGGGGATGAATTCCTTGAGGGAGGAGTTTGACTCTCCTTCCCAAATTCCCGGGCTGCAGGAGCAAACTGGGAACGCGTTTTTTTTCCTGGGTCCACCACGCAGAAAATACAAATACACCCGTGGGGTGATGGATCAGGGTTGCTGTGGCAGCTTTGCTCCAAGAGCTCTCATTCCCAGCTCAAAAATGAGGGATTTTGTAGGGAAAAAGCATCAGGCAGTGGCCAGGGCTCAGCCAGACCCTAAATGTTTATGGCCCTAATTAGCTGCCATAAACCTCCCAAGGAGCGGCCCCGGCTGCTGCGGGCTCAGCCCGTTCCTGTGGGGTTCAATCCTCCCCAAAACCCGGGATTTTCCCTGCTGGACACTCTGGGAATGGGGCTGGCACCGCCACATTCCCTTTCTGAGGAGGGAGAGACGCCAGGGATGGGGGGAATTACAAAAACAGATTTGGTGCTGCTCCTTTATTTATTTTTATTCCATTTTGCCCCGTCTCCTCTGCCTCTGAGGTGACCTTCAGACCTTGACCCTCTGCAGCCCCAGTGCTCTTCACCACCCTGCTCTTCCCAGCTGGAATTTCCTTGCCCAGATCCCTGGCAGAGGTGGTTCGTCCCTCTTCTCTCCACCAGGGCTTGGAGGTTTTAAGGAATGTTTTCCCTGCTGCTCAATCCCATGGAAGCAATCCAGGGGACACCAGGAATTGGAGAGGCATCTTCCACTCGAGCCCAAGAATGAGAGGCAATTTTGGGCATTTCTGGGCATTTCTCTGACCTCTGGGAATTCCCAGTGGATTTTCACCCAGCTCTGATGCAGGTTTAGTGCCTGCCAGGAGCAGGGATATTTGGGAATGAAGGCTCGAGGGAGGGAATCTTCAGCTGGTGCAAACCTTGCTGACTCTGAGGGAGCTGCTCTGCACCAGCTCTGCTGCTGGCCCCGGGTTTAAATACACTGCAAAGGTCACCAAAACTCAGTTTTAAGGAGGAAAGGGCTGTTGGGAATGCTGTGTTCTCATTTCCAGCAGTTTTAAACTGTTTTTTGAGGGGGTCTATCCCATTCTTCTGCTTGGAAAAATTGAGGGCCAGCAATTCTGTATTGTGAATGGAATAGTGGCTCCCCAGCATTTCTGTGCAATCCCAAAAAAAAAAAAAAAAAAAAAAAAAAAAAAAGATATGCAGCGTCCTTCCACGCCATTCCCAAAGAGAGTCAGCCTGGGGGTGGTTCCAGCACCTCTCCTGAGCTTTATTCCCTTTCTCTTTCCTTTTAATTTCCCTTTCTATTTCCTTTTCTCTTCTGCAACGCCAGGCTGGAGCACAGGGATCCATCCAGGCTGGAGCACAGGGATCCATCCAGGCTGGAGCACAGGGATCCATCCAGGCTGGAGCACAGGGATCCATCCAGGCTGGAGCTCAGGGATCCATCCAGGCTGGAGCTCAGGGATCCATCCAGGCTGGAGCTCAGGGATCCATCCAGGCTGGAGCTCAGGGATCCATCCAGAATGGAGAACAAGGATCCATCCAGGCTGGAGCACAGGGATCCATCCAGGCTGGAGAACAAGGATCCATCCAGGCTGGAGCACAGGGATCCATCCAGGCTGGAGCACAGGGATCCATCCAGGCTGGAGAACAAGGATCCATCCAGGCTGGAGCACAGGGATCCATCCAGGCTGGAGCACAGGGATCCATCCAGGCTGGAGCTCAGGGATCCATCCAGGCTGGAGAACAAGGATCCATCCAGGCTGGAGCTCAGGGATCCATCCAGGCTGGAGAACAAGGATCCATCCTGCTGGGAGGCAAGGAAATCAGGGAAAGGGAAACTCTGGATTTTGTGGTGTGGCCCCGAGTTCAGCCCTTGCAGAGGTTTGTGAGCAGCTCAGGGAGATGTTCTGGGCTCCCAGCAGATTCCCTGGCTGAGGGATCCATGGCCAGGACGATGCTGGAGTGGAGTGGTTTGCCCTGATTTCCACATCCAGGACCTGCAGGTCCTGCGGACGCCAAAGCTGAGGTTCCCCTCGCTTGCTTTGACCTGAAATTTTGGCCTTTGCTTATTCCTGGAATTTATGGTGAAAGGAAAGGAAAATCTACACGAATCTCCCACAAAGAGCTCCCCAGCAGTAGCTGCTCCCTTCCCCCAAAGAAAAGATGCTTTCCACTAAAAGCCCAGGGAAGTGCAGCTGTCAAAGCTCCTCAACTTCCCCCAGCTCCAAAGGAGGGTTCGGTCGGGGAAAGTGAGTGAGGAGTTGTGAGCTCCCCACAGTAAACAAGTTAAACATTATTAAACACACACGTGTCTGCTGGAGGAGATGAATTGATTGTGTGGGTTTATTTTTACAGCGTTATTTCACCGAGGAAGGGGGAAAGAAAGGCTGGGAGCTGATGCCAAGATGATGGAGCTGAAACAAAGCCCAAGGAAAGAGGTTTTTTTCCACTGGGCTCATTTTTTTTTTTTTTCCTCCCTAATAACTGTCTCCCGTATCTGCCAATCTTAGGTCAACAAACACGCCGTGATTGACAAGTTAAAATGTTTGGCTTAGCCTGCGACTCATATAAACCAATTTAAAATTTCCAATGCAGGAGGGAGAGGGAAGAGAAACAAACAATGTCCTTTTCCTTCCCCGGCTCTCCCTGGAGCAGCATCCAGGAATTTGGTGGATATTTGGTGGATATTTGGTGGATATTTGGCAGATATTTGGCTTTGTGGTGGAGAATGCGATGTCCCAGCAAATCAGGACTGCTCATCCCTCCTTGTGCCACCAGGAAAAGTGACCCAAGGATGGCTGGGACTGGGAATGCTGTGGATCCGTGGAAGTGCAGGGGATTTTAGGGATCAAAGGAAGGGAATGTGCAAGCACAGCGTGGCTGGGAGGTTGAACACCCCTGGAATATCCCGGGGAGGCAGGTGGAGGTGTCTGCTCCTTCCAGACCGTGTGAGGACATCTCAGAGAGGAGGATTTGGGATCAAAGGAAGGCCCCGAGGAGAAAATTAATGCATTAGTCTTGTCCAACTGCTTATAAAGGAACAAAACATTCCAAACAACACTTTTATTTCCTGGAGGAAGATTGGCAGATCCAAAGCTGGGAGCCCCTGTGGCTCCAGGGGCAGCACAAGGAATGTGGGGATCAGATAAGGGATTATTCCACCTGGAACTCCAGGGTGAGAGCTCAGGAGTTTTCCCCATGAGCCTTGTGGGTGCCTAAACCACAGGAATTAATGGGAATCTTCAAAGGTGTGATGGGGGCAGAGTTTGATTTTTGCAGACTTTCGTTTTTAGCTGGAGGGAAAGATAAAACCAGCCCGTGTGAGTCAGGGCAATCACCCCCTGCGTTATTCCCACAAAAACCTTGGTCCTGGGCTCATTCCCTGTCCCTTGTCTCTTATCCCCTCCTCCTGTAAAGGAGGCTTGTCCTTTAGGGCAGGGAGAGGGGATTTCCATAACGGAGTGGGAAAAACTGGAGACAAAACGAAGTCATCGGGAGCTGATGACTCCCCTCATTTCCTCCTTTTTGCTGATGCCGAATCTCAGGAGATCCAGACTTTTCTTCCCCCCTCTGGGAGGCTGGATGTTAAATTGGATGGCATTCCCTGCCAGAGGGTTCAGAGCCGGCTGGACCGTCCCGTTCCTCCCCTCCAGCCCTGCGGATGTGTGTCCTTTTAGGAGCATCCCCCGAGGCCAGCAGCGCCTCCAGCTTTTCCCCTTTTCCCCTTTTCCCTGTCTCCATCCAGCTGCTCGCGTCTCGCCAGGGATAAGCATTTAATAGGGAGAGGAAATGAAGGGCGCTGGAGCTGTCCCGGGATGAAGGGCCGGGACAGTTGGTTAACAAAGAGTTTCCTCAGGATTCGGGGCTCTGGTTACAGGGATGGGATCCCTGCAGCCCACGGAGCAGCTGGTGAGGGAAAATCCCTTCCAACAGCCCCCGGAGCGAGGTGTTAGTGGTGGGATGTGAGCTCAGGGCGAGGGGATGGAGCATCCCCTGTGCTCCAAGAGGAGCTGGGCATGGGAAAGGCAGCGAGAGCTTGTGATGCCTGGAGTTTTATCTTTTGTGTTTTCAGGTTCTGTGGTGCCCAGGGGGGTGGATCTGAGCTCACAGTCAGCGCCACTCTGCTGCCTCCAGTTTGCTTTGCTTTTCGCTGTTTGCATTTTGTTCTCACGCAACTTCAAGAAATCGATGCGTGTTTTCAGAACTTATCTATTTGGTTTACGTATTTCTGCTCTGGGAGGAGAAAGATGATTGATGGTGATGTTCACCAACGAGGTGGAGGAGGTGGCGACCTGTGCAGCCAATCTTTGGCCTGTTTGTCAAAGTGTAGATATAGATGGAAAGAGAGAAAGTCAGAGAAAAAGTAAAGAGCTTTTCCTGCTGAGCTTTCTGCTGCCTGTTTGTTCTTTCGTGTCCCTGACAGTGACATCATTGAGCTCTGCACACAGCAGGGACACAAAACAAATCCTTTCCCCAATGGACACCAAGGACAACTTTCAGCCCCAAAGCACAGCCAAGGGTGGCTGCAGGGAGGAACAAGAAGGATGGGACCTCCCAACCTGCAGCTGCACTTGGACAATTCAACCCCAAGGTGCAAATGGAGCCAAACTGAGCCAAGGCTGAGCCCTGGTGACCCTTTGTCCATTTGGGGACCACTTTGGGTCCCCCTTGGCTGTAGCCCTGGCCAGGCTCTTGTCCTGCCCCAGGTGGATCCTGGAGCCTTGGAATAAATCTCTGCTTTATTCTCAGCTCTGTGCAGTCTCTGTTCCAGCTCAGCTTCCTTGCAGCTCCCAGAGGGAAGGAGTTTAACACATCCTGAACCCAGTGTTCTGTATAATTTTTTGTATTTGTTCTAATCAGCAGAGAATCGTGCCCGTCATCAGAGTCCTAAAATCTGACAGTTAAAAAAATTCTGGCACAAAGCAATGACTAAACTTAACTTGGAGACAACTTCAGACTCTGTGATTTATCAGTACCACATTTTCTTAATGACTTTTGGGGGTTTTTTTTAACTCCAAGCATCAGTGCTTGTCGATTTTAACTAATTTTTCACCTAAAAGACTCTGCTTTTTTTTTTTTTAAGGCAACCATGATATATTCACTCCTGCATTCCTTTTGACTGCTTGTTTTGTAATTCAGTCCAAAAAAGCTATGACAGCTTGTATTTTCTTTCTATTCTTTTTCGTGGGTCAGTACTTTTAGATGACGTTAGGTTAATTAGATGATTAAGTCCATAGCTGGTCATATCTGCTTTTCACACAAATATTATAATTTTGAAAGGTCTTTCTCATAAGACACTACGTTTCTTCAAAATTCATTAATTAGACCTTGAATAGGAGAGTTTCAGAGCACCCTGAAGGGTATTAAACCACTCTGAGCATCACCAGGAGCTCTCCAGCCACCGATTCATTTCCTTTTTGGCCCCTCAGAAATCTGGGCTGTGCACACATCTTCATCCTCAGTGCTCAGCCCCCTCCCCAAAATCCCCCTCTCATCCTCCCCAGCCAGACCTGCTTACTGCAGCTTGTCCCCAATTAATACCTTTGATTTATGGGCACACCAAAATCACATCAGAGCAGCCAACCTGGGGCAGGGCTTGAAAGTCTTTTTACAACTGTGGCCCGAGCAAGAGGGATCAGTTTAACTGCAGAGACAGAGCTTAATAAAAACATCAAAATCCACTTGTCAATACCTTCAGGAGCTTTTATTCTGGGTTTAACATCCAGCCCAGGGTAAGACATCTTTCTTTTAAAGCTGGATTTTGTTAAGGAGAAGCGAGTCCTGAGAATTAGATGCAGAGGAAATGAAAAGCTCCTCCCTGGAAATTCACCCCGAAGGAGACAGGACACTTTTGTTCGGTGGGCTTTGGACACAGCTGCAGTTAAAGCTCAGCTTAAACCAGCTCTGGGTGATGTCTGAGCCAAGACTGGCCCATCCTGAGGGGTCTGGGGCAGGGACACGGGGTGGGCAGCCTGGAATCTTTTTTAGGAGCCCCTGTGCCAGGACAATTTCCAAAGCAAGGGATCCTTTTGAGAGGAAAAAAAAAATCAGGCAAAGTGGAGATGAGGTGTGGAAATGCATGGATGGGAGAAGCAGGGATGTGGCTAAGGATCAGCTGGGAAATTCCTGATCTGCAGCTCCCAAAGCCACCCCAACGCCAGGCTGTGGGAGCAGCTGAAATCTGAATTCTCAGAATTCTGATCCCAGTCTCACGGAGCCTTCAGGAAATCAGAGTGTTCTTTGGGATGTTTTGTTCCTTCATGAGCAGCTTGGATGAGATGAAGGGAAATTAGCGCCTTGCAGCCCCGAACTCCAATTTCAGTGCAATGATTGCAATTCCCCTTCAGGATTCATTCCTCTCCCAGGTCAAGAGTGCACAGTGGCACTCTGGAAGGAAAGGATTAAAGTGCTGATAGGAGCTCCTTGTCCTTTTATCTCCTGCAGAATCTGCCTGGTGGCTGCTCCAACTCCCTGAGCTCGGGCATTATCCTGAATTTCACACATTTATCCCTTTGAGTTTAATGCCATTTGTTGGAAATTGTCCCTTTCCTGGGACTGGAGGGGCTTTTAGGTCCCTTCCCACCCAAACCATTCCATGATCCTGTGATGAGGAGAACAAGGAATCTCCTACAAGGAATCTCCTACAAGGAATCTCCTACAAGGAATCTCCTGACCAACTTCTGCTGCCAGGGGTTGTTTAAACCGTGAAAAATCTCGGAGAGCCAAAGGATTGTTCAGGGGCAGGAGGCAGATTTCCATGGTGTCCCTTGTCCAGCTGAAATCCACGCCCAGGACTCGCTGCTCCCGCTGGAATTTCCAGCACCAAAGCAAGGAATTCACAGTGCAGGGCTTCACCACAGCCTGGCCCACGGAAAAGGCTGAGCCTCGGAGGTGAATTTAATCAGAGAAAAGGGGAAATGGCCAAATCAAGGTGAGGTGACACCACTGAGTGACCACCGTGCTTCATTTTCCTCCTCTTCCTCCTCCCAGCCGTTATTTCCTCATCCCACCAGGAATCTTTGCCTTTATTTGCTGGTTTTTGGTTTTGTTTTGTTTTTTGTGAGGACCATAAACACATTTCCAAGTCATATGAAAACAATAATAACCGAATTTTATTCTGAGAAGCAGGAACTCAAAACCAGGAGCAGGAGCAGCGCCCTGGGGATCAGTGGTTGCCTCACACCGGGGTTGGGAAGCAGCAAAAGATCCAACCGTGGATTTCGTGCAATCAGGAGATGTTTTCTCCCAGTTTCTCAGTCACACATCCATTAAAAAAAAAAAAAAAATTATTATTGCAACAAACCCCAAGCTGGTTACGAACAACTCACAGGCACTGAAGTGAAAAAAGAGCCTGAATTGTGAACAAATATTAACAGTCACAAATAAATCAACGAGCACCTCATTATTTCTATCTTCTCACTCTCACAGCACATTAATCTGGGGGGCAGCCACGGATGAATCACAGAACATCCAACTCTCCAAAACTGGATTCTTTAGAGCTGGGCCAGAGATAGGAAAGGGGAAAACGAGAAAGTCATTCCTGGAAATGGTGAAATAAATTGTCTCATGGTTTGTTTACACAGAACGTTTTCAAGATCTCTAACAGAGGAGGATTTTTTTTAATATTTTTTTAACATTCTGATTTGTTTTTTATTATTATTTTACTTTATTGAGGAAAATGAGGAGAGGAGAGGGGGAGCTGCTCTGATGCAAACAGAGGAGCTGAGAGCAGGGCAGTGCTGGGCACAAGATCAGCCCCTCTGGAGGCTCCAGTGGGATTTTGGAGACAGGAATTTCACCTGTTGGTGTCCAGCGATGTTCCAGAGTCCACCCCTCATCCTGCTGAAATGATAACTCCGTTTTTTGGGGCTCTGCCCCGTGAGTCCCCATGGGAGGGGACTGTATCCGAGCCCTTCCCCACCCTGCTGTGGAAGTTTATGTGGGAATAAGAACATCCCACTTTCCCAGAAACATTTTTTTGGGGATTGCTGAGCCCTGAAATCCAGGTGGGCAATCCTCACCCTCCACCTCTCCCTGTGCCTATGGACACAACATCCCCATTCCCCAAACTCCTCTTTTTCCATTTCCTGAACTCTTCCCCAAAACTCCTCTTTTTCCATTCCCTGGACTCCTCTTTTCCCCTGAGCTCCTCTTTTTCCCTGAACTCCTCTTTTCCCCCAGACTCATCTTTATCCATCTCTCATCTCCCAGTATGATTTTTCCAGCCTTTTTCCCCTCTCCAGGACTGACTGATGGGAGCAGTTGATGTCCCTGCCCTCAGCTGGGGGAGCAGCTGCCGCTTGCCGAGGGTGAGGGGATGAACTCCTCCTTTCTTCCCTGCCCCATTCCTCCAGCTCAGGGGTGACTCTGGGATCTCCCAGCTGCTGGGATTTATTGGGATTCACCTTCCCCCCTGACCCCCGGGCCTTTCATCCCAGCACTGCGGGGGGATTCACTTCCCTGGTGGGATGAGCTCAGGGAATTCCGGCCTTTTGGCCAAAATCCAGGGAATTCTCTCAGCTCCTGTCTGTGCTTTGAGCAGAGGCACAGGCAGAGACATCCCAGGAAATTCTGCACGGCCCAAAAAGCCCCCTGGGGGTTTAATGCAATCAATTTTTATAATCAAATCAAGAATTGAGTCCAACCCTGGGTTTTTGCAGGGGTTTAGGGGGAGTTTCCCTCCATCCTCTCCCCACCATCCCAAATTGGACCCACAAAGGGTAAAAGCTCCTTCCCCTTCCACCTCTCCAGGATTTTCCTCCTTCTCAGTGGCTCCTGCAGGTTTCTGCAGAGGAAAACTCTTCCCGTGGTGGCTGCCAAGGTGATTGACCTGGAACACGGGAAAACCACCCAAAAAAACTGACAGAAAAATGCTGCAAACATTCGGAGGAGTCGATTTTCTCACCCTGGGACCCTTCTGCTGTTCTATTCTCTTGAGCAGAGACCTAAACCAGGAATTCATCCTGCAGGGAACTGAGAGGGGGAGGCGTGCACAGAATCCCAGGCTGGAAAAGCTCTCCACAGCCATGGAGCTGATCTGGGGGCTCAGGAACACAAATATTGCTGTTTTCAGGGGTTCAGAGCCCAAATTTTGAGGATTTGGGGGGGTTTAACCCAAATTTTGCTGTTTTCAGGGGTTCAGACCCCAAATTTTGAGGATTGGGGGGTTTTAACCCAAATTTTGGTGTTTTCAGGGGTTCAGACCGCAAATTTTGAGGATTTTGAGGAGGTTTAACCCAAATGTTGGTGTTTTTAGAGATCCAGGCCCCAAATTTTGATGGTTTGGGAGGTGTTTGAAAATTTTAAAAATAAATTGGAAATTCCACAATTATTCACTTGGCAGGGCTGAAGCCGCAGCTTCCAAACTGATTTTGTTTATTTTTTTTTTCTCTCAGCTTTACATTTTGACCAAATTTAACTGGATTTTTTTCCCCCTTTGTTTTGGCACCTGGCTGCTTTCTGAATATCTTCTCCAAAAGGATTTATTCCAGCTCTCCTTAGAAACCCCTGTCCCGATTTGGGCGGGATGTGGGTGTGATATCCCGATGATTCTGGAGCTCCTGCGGTCTGGAGGAGATCCCTGAATCCCTGATTTTGTCACTATATTTGTGATTCTGATTCCAAACATTCCTTTCCTATCTTGCAGATTTTTAGGGAGCAAGTCGTTATTGTGCAGGTCTTGGGAGAAAGTTTTATAATTTAGGCGACAGTCTCCAATTTTTATAATTTTATAATTAAAATTTTTTAATTAAAAATTAAATTTTATAATTATTATAATTATGCCCTTTTATAACTCAGGCGACAGTCTCAGCATCCAATTAAAAATTAATCAAGCTGCAAGAAACTGATTCTACTGAGAAGAAAATGAAAGGATGGAGAGAAAAACGACTTTTCCCTTTTCCCAGAACTCCAAATTCGTGTTTTCCCCCTGGCTGGGGTTTCATCCCTGGAAATCTCGGGATGTGGAGCCGAGGGGGGTTTTTACAAGTGGGAGCCTCAGCAGAGATTTCCATCTCTCGGGGAAAAGTTCCTCTGATTTATTGCCCCGTTTAACGAGGTCCCTGTCGGAACCTGCTCCGGTGGTGTAAATGCAAATGTCGGTGGGGATAAATCAGGGAGAAGGGATGGAGGAGGAAATATTCCCCCCTTTTTTTTTTTTTTTGTTCCGGCTGAGATAAAGCAGCGCCGCGGGGAAAGTGGGATCCGCGGGGTTTGGGGAATATCCTCGTGGATGTGCCGTGGGACATCAGGGGATATCAGCGATGTCAGGAATATCAGCGTTAATTGCCCGTTAAGGGAGGGGCAGGGGAGAGCCGCATCCCCCGGGAGGGGACAGCTCCGGGTCCGCATCCAGGGTCAGGATCCCTGCAATGATTCCTATTTCTATTTCTATTTCTGTTATTTCTATTTCTATTTCTATTTTATTTTTTTAATTTTTAATTTATTTAATTTTTAATTTTATTTATTTTTATTTTTGTCTTTAGCTTTACTTCTATTCCTATTCCTATTCCTATTCCTATTCCTATTCCTATTCCTATTTCTTTTTTATTTTTATGCTTCTCCTTTATCTTTACTTCTATTTCTATTTCTATTTCTATCTTTATCTTTATTTTATTTTTATTTTTTATTTTTATTAATTTTTAATTTTTATTTTTATTTTATTTTTACTTTCACTTATATTTATTTTTGTCTTTATCTTTACTTCTGTTCCTATTTCTATTTCTATTTCTATTTCTATTTCTATTTCTATTTCTATTATTTCTATTATTTCTATTTCTATCTTTATATATATATATATATATATATATATATATAAATATATATATAATTTTATCCAGAGCCATAAAAGCTCTTAGAGATCCAAACCAGAAAAGACAGACTCCTAATAACAAATACAAGGTGGGGGAAAAAAGGGGAGAAATAAAAAAATAAAACTGGCACGAGGGTCCCGAATTTTTTCCACGGCTGATTGGGGCATCGCGAGGCGCCGGGATGGAAAAGCAGCTGGAAAACAACCGGAGCTGGAGCTCCCTTCCCCAAACCCTTTAAATCCCCATTTCTGTGACTTTCTGCCAGAGCAGGGCCGCTCCTCAGGGCCCGGGATTATTTGCACTTCCCTGTGAGGATGAGGAGCGGGTTTTGGGATGGGCGGGCGGGGACAGAGGACACCTCCAAAATTCCCATTTGCCAAATTGTCCCTGTCCCCGTGTTCCAAACTGGGCTGGGATGGTTGTGCTTGGTGCTGGCCAACAGAATTCCTTTAATTCCCTTTCCCTTAATTTCCCATCGAGGGAAATCTGAGTTTGGAGAGCGAAGAAGGAATTTGTCTCTCTTGGATGTAAATAACACCAAAAACGTGCTGGTTTTTCCTATATATTGAAAAATATATTATATATTATATATTCTCTCCATATTATAATAATAATAATAATAATAAATCAAATTATATATATGTTATATATAGCCTATATTTTTATATATTTATATATATTTTTATATATATTTATATTTTTTATATCCCTAAATTGGCCCTGCACGAGCTGTTCTGAGGACTTTTGATCATTCCTTGGCCTAAATCATTCCCTGCAGGAACGGGACACATTCACGTTGAATTCCGTGGATTGATCCATTTATTTTGTGTAAGAACAGCTCCTCTCCGTGATTTTTATGTGGGTTTTTTTTCTTTAAAGGGGCTGGAAACGCTGAGTCCTGCTCTCCCTGCAATTCCCGAGCTCCTGCTGAAGGGGAGATCCCAGACTTTGGGCACAGCTCAGGAAATTTGGCTCCACCAGCACCCCAAGGACGAGCTCCCAAGGCCTTTAAACTCCCAAAAACTCCTTTAAGCACCAACCAGGAGCTCTCTCATAATCCTCATCCCAAAAGAAGATAGGAGGGTGGAAAAATTATATATATATATATATATATATATATATATATATATATTTTTTTTTTTTTTTTTTTTTTTTTTTTTTTTTAAAGAAAGAGTTTTTTGGCAGGAGAACAATTTCTCCATTACCTCAATTAGTTGCAATGATCTGGAAAGGTTTTCCCCGGGGAGCTGCAGCCCGGGGGTGGCTGGAGGTGTTGATCGCAGCATTACTCAGCAGCGCGGGTTGCGCTGAAGTCGGGCACCGCTGCTGCCACTGCCGGCCATGAAGTTCATTAATTATATCACTGCGCTAATTAAGGGCCTCCTCCTCGTGTCCGTCAATCCCGTGAGGTCTGCCCTTGGCTGAGGTCATTATTTCCTGAAATGCTGTAAAAATCTCCTCGTAAAAAATTAAAGCTTTTGGGGTTGTTTTTTTTTTAAAACCCCATCTTCATTGTTTTGATGGAGACGAGCAGCGATTAAGGAAAGATTGATTTCAGGGGGAAAAAAAAATTTAAAAAAGTGGAGATTCCCAATTGCAGCAGTTTGGGGTTGTCCTTGTGGAAATCTGGGTGGGAAGTGTCCTCAGAGGCCCGGGAATGGGGCGGGATCCTGTGGGGGAGATGGATTTGCTGCTCTCTGACATTGTTTTCACACCACAACGACACAGATTCTGAGATTTAGAAGTTTGAAAATGACTTTTTTCTTTTCTTTTTGGGGATGTGTTTCTTTTTTATACTATTTTCCACAGGCCGATTTGATTGGTGAAAAAAAAGAAAAGAAAAAAGAAAAAAATACCTCTTCACTCCCATTGGTCGGGGTAGAGGGACATCAAGGAGAATTTTCTCCCAGGAAAAGGAAAGAATAACAAAGTTACAAAAACATTTCTCCCCTTTACAGAAAATCCTCTGGAAAAAAAGAATTTCAGAAAACTAAAACACTTCAGGCTGCAGCTGTCCATGCTCCAAACCATCCCTGATCCTACAGCAGCGATGAAACAACCCCAAAGATGATGATGATGATGATGATGATGATGATGATGATGGTGGAGCAAACTGGGATCAATTAAACAGGCAGAGAAAATTCCTGCCTGGTGTAAATCAGCGCCCTGGTGCTGCTGGAGCAGGGCCAGATTCCACCAGCTGAGGCTCTCTGGATTCCATATCCCTCCCATAAAAACGGTGTTTGGGATATTTTGGCAAGAGCTGGGTATTTTTATACCCGCTCCAGCCTGGGCAGTGCTGTGGAGGGACGAAATCCAGTTACACCAGGGGGAAAAAAACCCCAACAACAACAAAAAATCAGGCTGAAACAAACCCCCCTGAGAGCCCGTGGAGCAAGAGGGGGTTTTATAGGATTGTTTTGGTCCCAGGAACCTGCTCCAAGCTGTTGGACACCCGGGGGTTGGTGTGGGAGGACAGGGAAGGAGGGAGGAGCAGCCTCATTCCCGGCACTCCTGACTGATCCCGAGCTTCCCAGAGCGGGATGTTGGAATTGGAAGTGGCTGATCCTGAGCTGAGCAGGAGTGGAAATGGGGTTTTTTTGCCTTTCCTCATGAAAATAAGGGGGTTTTCTGCTCTTCCTGGTTGTTCAGAATGCTCCTCAAACCCGAATTCCAGCTCCAAGGCTCACCAAGGGGCTGAGGAATGTGGGATCCTGGAATGGGTTGGGTTGGGAGGGACCCTAAAGCCGCTCCAGTTCCACCCCTGGGTGGGCAGGGAAGATCCCACAGCTTGAACTGGGGGATTCCTGGCTCCAGGGTGGAAATTATCCCCTTTTTTTCCACGGATTTTCCTCCTAAACTCAGCATTTTTCACTTTGCCTCTCATCAGCCAGGGCTGATGAACACAGATGGTTATTTTCGATTTTAAAGTCTCCCAAGAAAAGGCAAATCCTGTTTGGAATCACTGGTCCTGTGTGGAGGAACAGGCATCATTATTATTATTATTATTATTATTATTATTATTATTATTATTATTATTATTATCATCCCGGGGTGTGCAGACTTTTTATCCCTGCCTCCTCCTGTAATTTTCTGCAATCCAATTGCTGGCTGCTGATTATCCAGGGATTAGGAATTAACTGCAACCTCTAAAACAACAGATTAAAAGTAATCCCCTGATTAAAATAATCGTCCCCGTTGGTGATGGGGAAAGGAAGAGGAAAGGGAATGGGAAGGGAGAAAGGAGAAAGGAAAAAAGGAAGAGGAAGAGGAAGGCAAAGGGGAAGGCGAAAAGGAAAAAGAAGAAAGGGGGAAAAAGGAAAAAGGAAAAAGGAAAAAGGAAAAAAGAAAAAGGAAAAAGGAAAAAAGGAAAAAGGAAAAAGGAAAAAGGAAAGGGGATGAGGAAAGAGGAAGAGGGAGATGAGGAAAGAGGAAGAGGGAGATGAAAAGGAAGGGAAAAGGAGGAAAGGAAAGGGGAAGAGGAATCAGAATAGGAAAAAGGAGAAAGGAAAGGGAAAAGGAAAACCCATTCCATTTGGTCAGAGTCCCTCCTGCTGGTTTTCCTTGAGGCAAATCCACCTTGGATCCACAAACATCTGCAAGGTGCAGCACTTTTCCAGCAAGAGAGCAGGGGATTTGGATCTGTTCTGGATTCTGGGGCAGTGCTGGACCTCCAATCCCACTTCCCTGGGCCTGTCTTTCCCAGGAATGGCCGTGTGCAGCATTCCCATCCTCAGCCCAGCAGGAGACACCCCGAAATTCCCAGCCCAGGGGTTCCTGGGGGTGCAGGGGCTGCCCCTCTCCGTGCACAATAATTTGGATTTGTGGAGCAGGGATGGCCCAGCCGCTCCTCCCGCAGCCCAGACGGGAACATTCATTTCACACCACAAACAGGGAATTTTTTTCCCCCCTCTGAGGCTTTCTTAAACAAAGGGGAAGAGCTGATTTCCCTGGCAAAGGCCCCAACTCCTGCACAAACACTTCCCAGTGTTTGGGAATCCCTGGCACATGCAGGGATTTTGCACCATCACCGGCCAGGCAGGGCCCTATCAGCCCTAAAAACCCTAAAAACCCCTAAAAAAATGGGAATTTAGCTGCTTCCCCTGAAGAACGGCAGCAATCCACAGGCTGCTCCTGCTCCCCTGCCCTGCTTTGCCTTTGGGCGCCTGCACAGCAAAACGAGCCATCCCAGGAGCAAAAAGGAACTTCTCCAAGCTGGGGATGGGACTTGAGGGAGGAAATGGTTCCCTGGGAGGGTGGGGAGGCCCTGGGATAGAATTCCCAGAGCAGCAGTGGCTGAACCATCCCTGGAAGTGTCCCGGGGTGAGGCTGCAGCACCCTGGGCTGGTGGAAGGTGTCCCTGCCCGTGGAGTGAGATGATCCTCGAGCCAGACACAAGAATGAAACGGAGTCTTCACGGTCTTGTTTCTCTTGGTTTCTCACATTGTTTATTTGTTATCTCACAATGTTCTCCGTGCCCAGCTGAGGTCAGTTCTGCTGCTCGGACACAGGCGACTCCCCCTTATGTGAGGTCACTGTCCTCTTATAAAGATAATTACGTGTGTCTTATTTACAATTACATACCAATACCTGTCACCTGTCACCTGCACTAACAGGGTCACCTCTGCTCTGTCCCCATCCCCTTAAACCACTTTGTGCCACCGTCACAGCAGGAGATGGAGGCCAGGGGAGAAGAAGAGCTCAGGGCACGGCCCTAAACCCTCCATCTTGTTTCCCCATTCACCTCCATTCTGAGAACCCCAAAACTGCACAATTTTTCACCCCGTGATGAGCTACACCACAGTCTGTCACACCTCTGTGCTTTGTAATTCCTCTCTCAGTGCTGGAAGTTTTTTCCATGGGCTGAAGTCAAAGGCTGTGTCCTCCTGGGCTCTGTGCCAGGGTCTACAACCCCCCTGGACTGGCTCCACACCCCTGACAGATCCCAAATCTTCTTGTACAGATCCCAAACCCTCTTATTCATGTCCCAGACCTCTCTGCCGAGGTCTGTGACCTTCCGGGGCATCCAGAGGAACGCCCTGGACTCCAGCACTGGGTCACCCCCCAGAACAAGCCAGGATTCATTCCTGGCCACAATACCTGCTCTAAGGTCGGCTTGATGAAGTGATTTTTCCTGACATCCCCACGCCAGTCCCTGTCAGAGGAGGGAGCAGGGGCAGCTTTCCTGGGAATGCTCCAGCCCTTCCCTGAGCCAAGCTCCCGCACACGGTACCTGCAGGCAGCTCCCCTTTGGAAAAAACCACCATTTTCCAAAGGTGAGGCAGGCTTGGGTTACTAGGAACACAAATCATTACGGCTCCAACTGCATTCCCCTTTTATTGTATTTGTTTGATTTATAATTTTATGGCTCATTCCACATTTTCCATATTTTTTTCCGTGCATTTCGCCTCCCGCTTGTCCCGTTCGGGCCCTCACATGGAAACTTGGGCTCCTCTCCACGTGCTGAGGATTCCTAAACAGATTTTGTTTTGTTGTTTGCTTGGCTTGTCCCATCCCTGGAGAAGCCAAGTGCCTGGAAAAGCCGGAGTGTTCTCCCACCTGGGAACAGGACAGGGAGAGAAGGGAACAAAAGCAACTGGGAATGGGATCAATTGTTGAAAATAAACCCAACCCAGCTGGAGCTGGGACAGAGAAGAGCCTGAGCCTCCCCTGGTTTGGGTTTGCTCGGGGCTTTGAGCTGTCAAAACCTGGGATTTTTCCCTGCTCTGCTCAAGGCGTGGCACGTGCACTCCCGAATTTCCCACCAAACCCAAACCAGGAACGACAGGGAAGCTCCTCCTGGTGCTGCCCTGCAGGAAGGTGCTCTCATGGATCTGCAGGAAAAGTTAATTCCCTGAATTTTTTTTAAAAAAATTAATTTAAAAATTAATTTTTCCCCCCTCTCTTGGCTGCACAGACATTTTTTTCCTCTCTCAAATCCGGGGGGGATCAGGATGATCTCCACTTTCAGCTGCTCTTCCCGAGGCTTTGTGCCAACAGGAACGTTGGGTCAGGGTGCGAAATAAAAAAAAAACAACAACAAAAAAAAAAAAAAAAAAAAAAAAAAAAAAAAAAAAAAAAAAAAAAAAAAACAACCAAAAGAAAAAAACTTGGAAAATCTGCTGGAGCATCCGGGATGCTCCTGCCAGGAGGTGCTGGCACGGGGCTGGCAGTTGGGAGCTCGGAGTGTTTCACACCAGCTCAGCTCTTCCCTCGCCAGTCTTGCACCCTCCCTGAGCCCCCTGCTCATTCTCATGCAGTGCAATCCCACCAGAAGGGTCCCCAACCAACCCAGTACCATCTCCCTGATGGCAGAAGGATGCTCAGTTCCTGCAAAAAATATTAAAAAAAAAAAAAAAGAGAGAGAGAAAGAAAAAAAAAAGTAGCAGAACTCAACAAGTTCACTCTAAGTTGTATAAATCTACTTTTTAATGGCAGAATCTTCAGCAGTTCAGGGTTTGTAGGCAGGGGAGGGGGCCACGAAATGGGATCAAAACACTTGGCCAGGTAATTAAATTCACTGAAATATTTTAAAATTTCCCTGGATTTTTTTAATCTTAGAATCTCCACCAGTTCAGGGTTTGCAGGGGTGGGACAGGGCCCCGAAATGGGATCAAAACACTTGGTCAGGTAATTAAATTCACTAAAATATTGAAAGGTTTCCCTGGGTAATCTCCCTGCTGGCAAAAGGATGCTCAGTTCCTGCAAAAATAAAAGAAAAACTCATTAAGCAGTCTAAATTCTAAAGGTTTTTTAATCTCAGGAGCTCCACGAGTGCAGCATCTGCAGGCAAGGAGAGGATGAGGAGATGGGATTAAAACACCTGTCCAGGTAATTAAATTCACTAAAAAGTGATTAAATTCTCTACAAACTAAGTGTTCACCTGAATCACTTCTCTGGTAGGAAAAGAATGCTCCATTATTGGGAAAAAAACCACAAAAAAATTTCAATAAATTAATTCTAAATTGTAAAAAGTGACTTTTTAACTTCAAAAACTCCCCCAATGCAGGGTTTGCAGGCAGAGGAGGGTGTGAGGAGCTGGGATTAAAATCTGGTGAGGTGATTAAATTCCCTAAAAAAATTTCAAGTTTACCTGAATCGTCTCTCTTGGTAGCAAAAAGATCCTCAGTTCCTTTTGAGGGGGGGGGGGGGGGGAATCAATTAAATTTTTTTTAAAAATTAAATTAAAAAAAAAAAATTCAGCAAGTTCCCTCCAAATTGCACAAAGGGATTTTTTGATCCCAGGAGGGTTTGCAGGCAGGGGAAGAGGCGAGAAGCAGCGATTAAAACATCTGGCCAGGTAATTAAATTAAATTAAATTAAATTAAATCCCCCTCCAGAGGCTGCGCCCCAAAGTGCCCCCCCGTAATTGAGGGCCCCGTTGAGCTGTGTCACCTCCACTGTCACATTCATGCCCTGGTGCCCCCCACAGCTGACCCAGCTCAGCCCCCCCAGCACAGCTGCAATTAGGGGGTGACTCTTAATCACGGGGTCTGGCTCAGGGAGCGGGGAAAGGCGCCAATTAAAGATAATTTCAGGCGGGAGTAATTGCACTGGGGGCTCTGGAAACTACCGCAGGGGTCTCGTCCCCGGCAGCTGACGGGTTTTGGGGGGGTTGTTTTGACACGTTTGGAGCAGATTTCCCCGGAATACCGAGGAGCTGCTCTGTTTGCTTTGGAGTCCTGGGTCAGGAAATGGAGATGGTGAAAGGTCAGGCCGGGAAGAGCAGGGCAGGGGTGGAGGTGTTGTTCAGCTCCTGCTCCGTGAGGGTTTATTTCCAGTATAAATCCTTCAGACCCTCGATTGGGATTTTCTGGGTGATCCCCGAGCAGGGGAAAGGGAAGGGGTGACCCATTGGGATGAGGTTTTGGGGACTTCTTTTCACTCCTGCGAGGCGACACACCCAAACTCTGCTCTCTGGAACCACTTGGGGATTTTTTTCCCAGATCCCTCGGGGTTGAAGGACGTGGAAAACTCCAAACTCGGTTGGATCTCCATCCCACCCCGAGCTTTCGCACTAAAACTTCTAATTTACTGCAGCAGACTGGAAACCGCGCCAGCTCCGCGGCGTCTGCGGGGTCAGCGAGGTGTGAACGGCACCCAGAGCCTCCCGGGGGGCTCGGGAAGGGTTTTGTGGCAGGAGAACAGAGCGGGACCAGCTCGGATTGTGCCACATGGTCCCATAATGAGCCATCTGGGCCATCGGAGCCGCCTTCCCTCCGCTCCCCGTGCTCCCTCGGGGCTCCGGAGCTCCTCCTCGCCTTTGGGAACCCCAAAAACCTCAACAGGGCACGGAGCAGAGCCAGGAGTGGTGAGGTGGGAGCAAATCCAGCCCCTCCGGAGGGAAACAGGCCCTGGAGAACAGGAGGAGCCCTAAAAAGGCTCCTCCATCTCCCCGTTGTCACCGTCACCTCCCGCCACGTGTGGCCCATCCCATCATCTCACGGGACTCTCGCCCCTAAACCATTTGGGGTTGGGTTTCAAAAGATGTTTTTGTCGTCACGAGATGCTGAGAGAAAACTGGACAAGGTTCGGAAATTGCGCTTTTGTTTCTTTTTTTTTTTAACGTTTAATTTCCTTTTTTAATGTTTAATTCCGTTCAAAACGGGAGCCAGTAATTGTGTGCTGTAGCTGCCTTTTATGTGCTGCTGCAGAGTAAAATTATATGTATTCAGGAGCAGTTGTAGCATCAGGCATTCGGGAAGTTTTATCACTTTTATAGGGCAAAAGGCAAAAAGGGGATAAACTGGGCCAGGCTTGCCCTCACTGAAGAGTTCTCTTTGTGCCCGTGATATTCCAGAAGTGTTCCACCACCACGGCAGCTCACCCCAAAAACAGCACTGGGGGGTGTCAGAAAAACCAGAAAATGAAATTATTTATAAAAAAAAAGAGAGCTTAATTAAACATCTCTGAGGCAAATGCAGCTCGGTGCAAACTGAAAGCACACAACAGAAGAGTCAGATAAAACTTTTAAATCGGTTTTTCTTCCCCTTTTTAAAATTAAAATTGTTGCAAGAAAGAAAATCAGCGAGGCTTGGTCTTTATATTCGTTGTGAAGTGGTGCTTCTAATGAGGGAATCCAAGAGGAATCCTTTAAATCATGAAGAGAGAAGCAGATTTATTTTATCACAACTCAAACATCACCGAAGAGACACACGGATGGGCCAAAATGAGTGAAATTGATTTGAGGGGGGTGATTTTTACACCAAAAATCATTTGATTTTGACTTCTTTTTTCGGTTTTTTTTTGTTTGTTTTTTTTTTTTAAACCAAGTGGGAAAACCATTCCCAGGGCCAGGGTATCAGAGAAAATCATCAATCTCCATAAATATCCCTAAAACCCCATCATCTTCACCCTCAAATCCAGATTGCCCCATGCAAAAACCTCCCCAGAACCCTTTGGGGGGAAGTTTTTTGAAGTGTTTTTTACCACACAGGAAAAGAACACACAAGAGAAACTTGGAATGGAGTTTGTCCCGAGCAGTCAAGCTGGGCATGGAAGAAAAAAAAAAAGGAATTTGACAATAAAAGGTCATTTCTCGCCAAGTTTTAGTAAGTATTCAATATCTTACCTCTTTTGCCTGCTCTTTGCTTAGTTATTGGCCAACTTTATGGAAAAACACCAGAGTGGATTTATTATAATTGGGAGTGTTTAAATTATTTTTTGGACCCAGCGAAAGATCTTGTGAGCAATAATTGAGTTAAGGCAAAAGAGGAGAGGGTTAAAGGATGCAGCATCCCAAAAAAAATCCTCTTTTCCACGCCGTTCTCTAAATCCAAACAGGTTCCTGAGCTCTGCTCACCTTCCCCTATTTTGCTATTCATGATTTCTGAGATTATTTATTACAAGGTGGAAAATTCCCGGTGCCGATCCCGACTCCAAGCGGGAATTCAGCGAGTGGGTGGGCATTAACCAACCTGCCGTGGTGAGGAGGGGGATTTTCATGGAAGGAGCGTTTCCATCCCTCTGGATCACACGGGAGGCGTTTCATGAGCTGCTCCCAGGGCGTTTTTCCAGCCCCGTGGTTGGGTGGCAGCTCCTCTCCGGGATGGCTCCGCTCTGTCCCAACGTGTTCCCACAGGCTCCTTCCTGCCCCCGGGAATTCCAGGTGGATGGGTTGATCAGGAGCAAGCTCCTGGCTGACGTAGGTTGGGTTTTTAACATCCTGCTCTGCCTCATCCCTACCTTTAATTCCTTTTTTTTTTTAAACAGGCAAAGTTTTTAAAAAATCAATTTAAAGGAAATACTGGAATTTTATTTTTTTTTCCCATCTCAGAGACCTTAAGTGGAAATGTCCTCATCGTCTTCTGAAGGTTGTGGGGGTTTTTTTGTCTGGATTTTCTGGGATATCTGACCTGGAAATGGGCAATTCCAGCTTGGATGTGCCCAAAATTCTGGGTGACCTGGAGCAGACCCTGCAGAGGAAGCTGCAGCCTCTGAAATTCCCAGATAATTCTGGGATATTTTGGTGCAAGGACACAGATTCTGAATGCAAGATGACCCAAGATTTGAAAATCCGACCACCTACATGAGACAGAGAAGGAGGTGGGAACAAGAGGAAAAATAAAAAAGGGGGGGATAAAAACCAGATTTGAAGATGAAAAGCAAAAAAGGAACCACAAGCCTGAAGAAGTTTATGAGCTGCAGGTTTGGGCTGAGTTTAAACAAGAAGAGTTTCCTTTCTGCCTCTTGTCAATTAAAGAGGCAATTCCTTTCCAGGTGGAGCAGATATTCCATCTTCCCACATTCTCTTGGAAATGTCCTTCCAAATTGAATTTTTTCTTTTTTTTTTTTTTTTTTTTTTTTTTTTTTTTAAAAAATTAAAATTTTCCCAAATGCTCCGACCTCTTTAAATTTTTCTTTTGCCGTTCCACCAAATAAGAACCAAAAGAAGAAGAATCCAAAAAAGGACCTAAAAAAGGGCCCATTCCTATTTATGCTGCTGGAAGCAACAACAATGGAAAACACAAAATTTATTCTGTTTGGAGAGATCGATTTTTTTTATGGAACAGAAAATATTCCTGGCCAAAGGAACTGTGCAAAGGGCGCTTTCCCTCCAGGAATATTTCATGGCAAAGTCAGCTCCAGGCCCGTGGTGGCTGAAGGGAAGAGATGGGATGGGATGGGATGGGATGGGATGGGATGGGATGGGATGGGATGGGATGGGATGGGATGGGATGGGATGGGATAGCAGAGCCAGCCAGCCGTCAGGACTGTTCCTTGTGAATCCACAGGCTGCCAGGAGTCTCCATCCATGGATTTGGCTCCTCACGGATGGAACAGCCACCAGGGAGCCCAACAAGCCGTGACAAAGCCAACCCATGCAAGGCGGGTGTGGCCATCCCTAATTCCAGCCCTTGGGAAGGACTTCCATGACCTCACGGATCAAGCCCATGGGAGTCCATCCCAAGCTGCTCAGACGGATTTGGGAGCTGGCACAGCTGGTTCCAAGCCCCAGGAACATGAACAGGGTGAGCAACGCCCAAATCATGTGGCATGGGACGTGTGGGGACTCGAGCTGGGACAAACCCCTGGGTGATGCCACCGGAGCCCCAAGGAATTGTCTCCGGTGGTGCTGACGGTGCTGCACTCCATGAGTTCACCTGGAGAAACACCTCCCAGTGAGGCCATGGGAATCTTGTCTGAAAATCCGGTTATCCCTGGGGCCTCGTCCTCCTCAGCTCCCAAAAAATAGTCCCAGAGAGCTGCCGTGGTGCCCTCAGCACTCACCACTCAGCAGGCTGTGAACTGGCCATAAAACTGCCCCCCCAAACCAGAATAAACCAGTATAAATTAATATAAGCCAGTATAAATCAGTATAAACCAGTACAAATTAGTATAAAACAATATAAACCAGTATAGATCAGCATAAACCAGTATAAATTAATACAAATCAGTATAAATTAGTATAAAACAATATAAACCAGTATAGATCAGCATAAACCAGTATAAAATGGTATAAACCAGTATAAATTAGTATAAAACAGTATAAACAAGTATAAATTAGTATAAAACTGTATAAACCAGTTTATTGTGGCCTCTTACCTCTTTTTTCTCTGTCAGGTTCAGGTTTTACTGATTTGCATCAGAGGCAGTGGTGTAGGTGAAGCTGCTAAAAACATTTTACGGTTGGAAAAGCATTTGATGGTTGGACTCAATGATCTTGGAGGTCTTTTCCAACCTGAACAATTCCATGATTCCCAGTGGTCCGAGAGCCCTGGATGGGTCTCCTGAAGAGAATCCAGCCACTCACTCATCCCTCGGGCTGAGGGGCCTCCAAGTCCCTCCCAGGTGTGAGACCCTCGAAGATCAGGGGGACATCTCACCTGGACAAAGGGTCTGGAGCTTTCCAGCTTGTTTGGATCACCAAACCATCTCAGAAGGGAATTCCTTCAGGGCTCCATCACTCCTGTTTGGAAGCACGTGGTGACAGTGCCATTTTTATGGGCCTCAGGCTGGGCTGGACCTGGACGGAGATCACCAGCTTTAGAATCTATAAGTTGGTTTGGAAAGCGAAGCTCTGAGCACCCCCAGGGACTGGCAGCTGCTCAAAAGCTCCTCCAAGCCTTTGTGCTCAGCCTTTGCCAGGGATAAATTAAAAGGGATGCACTCAGCTGAGGACAAAATGTAATTAAACGCCGACATTCCGAAGGGATTACCGAGAGCCGGGTGACTAACCCAGAGCTGCTGATCTGGACCTAAACCTGGAGCAGGACACAGCAGGTGGAGACACACACACACACACCTTTGCCAAGGGGTTGCACAAAATCCCACACTCCTACGGCTTCCAGGAACGTCTCCAGCTCTGCCTGCAGCTCCCAGGGGCTGATGGCATCACCAGGAGCTGCTCATTTGTTCCAGACGGTGAAAGTGGCACAGGCTGGAAGTTTCCCATGAGGAATGAGGCTGATCCGTGTGTCATCCAACGGGCCTCCCCCACACGAGGCACTAAATTTAGGATTTGCACGTGGACCTGTGAGCAGGCACCACAGCTTTCCCTAAAATCGGGGTGCTCCTTGGCAATCCAGCTTGTCCTCCAGGATTGGGTCTTCCACCTTCTTCACCTCAGAGAAGAGCCTGGATTTGGTGTGAGGAAAGCAAAGTGAGAAGAGGAGTCGCCTTTTCCTTGCCCACCACGGGGATTTACAGGGATTCACAACCCTTCCTGGCAGGAGTTCGATGCCAACGTGATTTTCTGTGAGACAAGACTTGGGGAGGCATGAGAAGAAAATGCAGGTGATGGCCAAGCCTCTCTCACCTTCTGGTGGGGATAAATCCAATTTATCCCAAACCTATGGACAAACAGCAGTGCTTTAACCATGGGATGATGTCCAGGAAGGCTGGCTGAGATCCTGAGAGCAACATAAGAGCTGGCCAGGCCAAAACACAGCATTCTGTTGTTGTTTTTAAAATATTCTTTAGGAGACGGGCAAAGTTCCCCTCTCTACCTCAGGGCAAAGAGCTCTCCTGCAATTCCCAACATGGAAAAGGTGATGGGAGGGGAAAAGAAACCTCAGAAAACAAACCTGATTTGGCCCTGCTGATTACAGGAAAATGTTCGTGTTTCCTTGGGAAAATCTGGGTTTGCTCAGCTCTGGGCTCTTCCATCCACATGAGGTTTGGTTTAATGACTCTGGAGCTCATGAATCCATTCATTTTGTTCCTGAAGGTTTCCTAACAGCAATGCCTGGGTTTTTCACACAGAACTTCCCAGCCGGGTGTCAGGACATGCACTGGGAATGGGCAGTTAAGGGTCAGCCCCTTCCTGGAGATGGGGAAACTCCAGTGGAATCCAAAGAAGATAACTCCTAAAAAACAATGCCAAAATCAGGCCTCTAGCTTGAGCTCCAAAAAATCGGAGTGAGAGCCTGAAAAAACTCTTGGGGACAATTCAGCACGTGACAAATGGAAAAGGGTTTTGTGGGGTGGAAGGTCTGATGTGGGAATGAGCAAGATGGGAATGATCAAGGTGGGAATGACCAGGGGAGCCTGGTGTGGCTCACCCGTGGCCAAGGAGTTGTCACTGGTCACCTGCCACCTCAGGGCTCCATCCAGGTGCTCCTGCCCATGGAGGAAGCACCCAAAAGCAGCTCCCAGGAACCCTGGAGGTGTTGGCACCATCCATGAGGAGGTAATAGATAAAAAAGTGGGAAAAGATCCAGAGCCTCCAGAGCTTCCAGAGCATTCCAGGGCTGTGCTGCTCCCCAGGAACCTGCGCTTGAGTAGGAGCCTCTTTTCCATTTGGAAAAGGAAGGATCCTGCCCCTAATCTCACTTAATTCAATTAAAACCAGCCCCTGCTCTTTGAAGCTGCCAGCAGAGCTCATGAGAGGAGAAGAGCAAGGGAAAATGTAAGAGAGAAACACACACACAAAAAAGGAAAGATATTGAGAGGGAAAGAGATGCTGAATGGCAAGAAGGGAGTTAATGAGAGCCAGAAACGCCCGTTGGAGAAATGTTGATTTTATTTAGTATTAATTGCAGGAAAGAGCCTGTAAAGTGTGGTAAAAAATTATTAAGTACCACTCTGCAATGCCCAGCTTTGTGCCAGCCATCCCCACCAAACAGGTGTATTATTCCTAGTTCCCAAGGTATAAATAAATAATTGCTTTTCCACATTTTTTTCTTTTTTTTTCTTTTTTTTTATGATGGCATTTCATTATTTTTTACTGCCATATTGTTATGGCTCCAGCTCCAACTGCAGAGCTGGTTTGGGGTGGGAACACGTGTGCCTGTGCACGTAGGGATGTGCCCATGGGCTGGCAGCAGGGACAGCAGGGACAGCAGGGACAGCAGGGAGGGGGCTCAGGTGGCACCTGTACCCAACAGGGAATTCCAGCCACTCTTCCCGAGGGAGGGATTGCCCCGGGATGGGGATTTTTGGGGGGATATCCCAAAAAAATTCTTCATCTCAGTATCATCCCATCCCTGTCGTTTGGATGTCAGGGGGGTGCAGAGCTGGGGTTTCTACGACTCCTCTTAGCACACTTTGGGATCAGAAAAGGAAAATCAATGGGATCAGAAAAAGAAAATCAGTGGGATCAGAAAAGGAAAATCAACGGGATTGGAAAAGGAAAATCAATGGGATCAGAAAAGGAAAATCAATGGGATCAGAAAAGGAAAACAAACTCTGGATTTCACTCCAATTTTCATTCTCCCCCCATAATCTGCCCGGGATTGTTCCACCAAGGCTCCCACACGGAGTCCCAGCCGAGGACAGGTCCCGTTTTTCCTGGGGAAGGTTGATACCAGCGTTTTTGGGGTTGTTTTGCCCAGGCTCTCGCCCCTCCCGAGGAGGCTCAGCGGGGAGATGAGCCCTGGGCACGTTTCCCTCGCTCCAGACGGGGCCACCAAAGACGCCGAGGGAAGCAAAGATTCCCTGGAAATGCCCCGGTCCGAGCTGTGACCTGGAACCGTGGGCTCTGCAAACACCCATAAATCTCCAGCTCACATCCAAATCTCTGCAAGGTTCAGTGCAAACAGCAAAACTTGGCCAGGGAATCCGAGCTGAGCTCTAATCCAGCCCCGCGCTGATTTATGGCCTCAGGTGGAACACGGCGGGTCCAGCCCCAAACCCCAGCGTGGGTGGTGGCCCCAAGGGTGGCTTGGTGGTGCTGAAGACCTGGGACAGCCAGGACACGGCCCAAAACCACCCCAGGAACCTCTGGGAACCTTGGTCACCTACCAAAATATCCCCACTGTTATTAGGACACACAGTTATTTATTCCGACCTGAACGAAGAGAGGGAAGAGGGAAAGTTTCAGTCCCAGAAATCAAATTTTTCTGCTCTCTGCTGGCAAAGCTCTCCCCAGCCAGAAGCAGGGATCCTCATCCCTCCAGAGCATTAACGAGGCCATTCCCTCTCCTTTCCCTGATCCTCATTGTCTGTCTAGATATTAGCTTGGGAAGATAAATAATACAGTAATAATTAGGGTAATAACAGGGTAATAATTAGGGTAAGATCCCAGGTGACACGGCCAAGATGGTTTCTGACCAGCCAAGGTGCCAGTGCTGCTCATCCCAGATAACCATTCTCATCCAGGCCTGGAATCCTCAGTTCCTTTAATTCTTTAATTTCTTTAATTAGAGTTTAGCTGGGAAATTAATGGGTGAGGCAGGAGATTTCTGCACCGGGGCTCACAGCTGGAACATCTGCAGCCCATCCCCGTGCCAAGCTCCTCTTTTTTCCAACACTTTCCACTCCCCCTCCACGTGCACGTAAATCTCCAAAGGGAAACACGGCACCAGGAGCTGGGACCAGAAAGGTGATCCCAGACACCCCGTTATGGCAACACCTGCCACGCTCAGAGGCTTTTCCAGCCCAGATCCCTCCTGCTCCGGGCTCCCAGTGGATCTGCCAGCAGCCCTGAGCTAATAAACCACAGAGCAGACTGCTCACAGCTCCCTGGAGGAGTTTGGGACACCAGGGATTGAGAAATGGCCACTTGGATGGAGATTTGGGGGGACTGGGGAAGGTGACTCTGGGGGTGTGATGGCTTTTCCAGCCCAAATTCCCCTTGTGGTCCAGGCTCCAGCTGGATCTGCTGATAGCTCTGAGCTAACAAACCACAGAGCAGGCTGTTCACAGCTCCCTGGAGGGGTTTGGGTCATGAGGCACTGAGAAATGGGCGCTTGGATGGAGATTTTGGGGCATGGAGGTTCTGGGGGATGGAGATTTTGGGGGATTGGAGAAGGTGACTCCGGGTGTGCAGCAGCTTTTCCAGCCCAGATCCCTCCTGCTCCGGGCTCCCAGTGGATCTGCCACCAGCCCTGAGCTAATAAACCACAGAGCAGACTGCTCACAGCTCCCTGGAGGGGTTTGGGACACCAGGGATTGAGAAATGGGCTCTTGGCTGGAGATTTTTTGGGATTGGAGAAGGTGACTGCGGGCGTGCAGCAGCCCCGGTGGCTCCAAGGGCTGGGGCTGTGCCAGGACGGGAATTCTGAGAGGAATTGGGGTGCCAGGGGTGGGACAAACTGAATTTCTCCTCCCTGGTCGAAGCAGAGTCACAAACTCTCATTCCAAGGGTTTGTGCCATGGTTTTCTCCTACTTTATACTGAGGGGGATTGACCAAAAGCTCAGAAAATAAACCACAAAATCATTTCAGCTGGAAAAGCCCTTCAAGACCTGGAGTCAAACGATCCCCCAGCACCACCATCAAACCAAATCCCACACCAAATCCCACACCTGCACATCTAAATCCCTCCACAGATTTAGGGGACTCCTCCCTGCCCAGGGCAGCTCCTCCAAGACTGGAATTTTATCAGTCTTGCACTGGACACTACAGAAAATATTCCAGCATTTTCCACAAATTTCTGAGTGCGTCACATGTAAGGGTATAGACAGATACAGCCTGAAGCTGGAAAAGCTTTTCCCGTTTTTCCCCCACCCCTGCTGGGTGCTGTCCCTGCCTTCAGGTGGAGATGCTCCAAAAAACATCCCCAATGCTGAACAGGTTTAATCCACAGCAGAAGTAAGAAATCCACCACTTCATACCAGAACAGAGCTCTTCAGGCAGCAGGACCTAGGCCAGCCTCCTGATTTTTCATGGACTTCTCCTCCACGAGGCAGCAAGTGTTACACGGCCACAAAAAAAGAGCTGTTTGTGCCCTGATCTTGTTAAAGCCTGACGTGTCCATCCTAATCCCATCAGCCTTTGTCACAAAAATAATCCAAAGGCTTCATCCCCTCCTGCCCAGCAGAACAAACCCAGAGAGACCCCCAGCTCTCCTCCGAGGAAAAAACCAACCCTGCACTGAAAGGCTTTCTGCAGGACCCACCTTGTAAAAGAAATGAGATTAGTAACGAGGCTTTTACCTCTTTTTTTTTTTTTTTTAATTTTATTATTATTTTTTTGGGTAAATCCAAGTGAATGCCCGAGTGTGACGAGGACCTGGGAGCGTGTGTGTGTGTGTGCCATGGAATATTCCTGCAGCACTCGGGGCTGTGGTTTATTTTACTGCTGGTGACTAGTTCAAGGCGCATTCAGTCAATAAATATGAGATATGAGGTCACCCCGGCGCGGAGCTGTTAGCCTGTCTACATCTCTCACAGCTGGGCAGTAACCTTTTAACTGGCGTCTGCCTCGGTGGGGAGTCTCCATAAAAACAGGGCCAGCATCCCTTGGTCGTGGTGGGGGATCAGCGCCTGGGAGCACCACGGAGCTGCTGGGAGAGGGGAGAGCTCAGGGCTTGGCCCTGTCCCTCCTCTCCCTGTTTGCCAGGGACAGACACAGGGAGTGGAGCAGCACATCTCATCCTTTCACTGCAAGTTTCCCCTTTTTTCACACAGAAATGGGCCAAAAAACCAGATTTTTCTCTTTTTTTCCAGCTTTACAGAAAATGGGCCAAAAAAACAGATTTTTCTCTTTTTTTTCCAGCCTTACAGAACAAACCTGAGTCAAACATTTCCAAGGGGTTCATTGCGCCTTTTTTCATGCAAATTAAACTTATCTTAAAAGGTAATTCTCCTCTTCCCAAGAGGCTTTTCCTCACAGCCTCTGCTTTGAATTGAGAAGAGCTACTAGGAGAGGGGAGAGCTCAGGGCTTGGCCCTGTCCCTCCTCTCCCTGTTTTCCAGGCATGGGTACAGGGAGTGGAGCAGCACATCCCATCCTTTCACTGCGAGTTTCCCCGTTTTTCACACAGAAATGGGCCAAAAACACAGATTTTCTCCCATTTCCAGCCTTACAGAACGAACTTGGGTCAATCATTTCCAGGGGGTTAATTCTTTCGTCTTTTACATAAATTAAACTTATTTTGAAAGGTAATTCTCCTCTTCCCAAGCAGCTTTTCCTCACAGCCTCTGCTTTGGGGTGAGGAAGACGCTTCCCTGGTTTCTGAGCTGGCCTTGTTGGGAGGGAACATCCCTGATTCCAGCACCAAACCTTTGCCCCAGTGCGTGCTGCAATGAGAGCAAAGTTTCCACGAATGTTTTCCCAGGGAAAACTGGGAATAAACAGTGCATGATGATCCCAACAAAACTGGGAATGCCTGGGGCATCTTCGGCTCTTCCATGGATGTTTTCCCAAGGAAAACTGGGAATAAACAGTGCATGATGATCCCAACAAAACTGGGAATGCCTGGGGCATGCTCAGCTCTGACCCTGCTCCGATTTGGAAGATCTGAGGGATCTCCAGGAGTTGTTCCTGTGCCCATCCATCCCTCCATCCACTCACCCATCCATCATCCCTCCATACCTCCATACCTCCATCCCTCCATCCATCCCTCCATCCATCCATCCATCCATCCATCCATCATCCATCCCTCCATCCATCCCTCCATCCATCCATCCATCCATCCATCCATCCATCCCTCCATCCATCCCTCCATCCATCCATCCATCCCTCCATCCATCCCTCCATCCCTCCATCCATCCCTGTCACGGTCCCTCTGCAGAGTTGGTGGCCTCCAGCCCGGGGTGGAGCTGAGGGTATGAAGGGATCTGGGCCCCGTGCAGGTGGGCTCAGCCAGCCCCCAAACCCTCCCCAGCTCCCCAAACCCTCCCCAGCCCCCAAACCCTCCCCAGCCCCCAAACCCTCCCCAGACCCCAAACCTTCCCCAGTCCCCAAACCCTCCCCAGACCCCCAAACCCTCCCCAGACCCCAAACCCTCCCCAGTCCCCCAAACCCTCCCCAGCCCCCAAACCCTCCCCAGCCCCCAAACCTTCCCCAAACCCTCCCCAGTCCCCAAACCCTCCCCAGCCTCCAAAACCCTCCCTAGTCCCCAAACCCTCCCCAGTCCCCAAGCCCTCCCCAGCCCCCGTGGCCCGGGGGGTTCCTGCCCCACACCGTTATCAGACCCCATAAGGAGGAGGGACTCGTCATGCTGGGCCCAGGGTCAAGAACAACACGAGCCAGCCCCACTCCCACCCACTGAGCACAGCCAGTGTGTCACCCTGCTCCGTGTCACGCCTTTAAAAATATCCCCAAAAAGATTTTTCTTTTTTTTTTTTTTTCCCTTTTCTTTTCCTATTTATTTATATTTTCGCAGGCCTGACTTGGCCAGGTGGAAAAAAGTTTGCATCAGAGGCTGAGGACGGTGACGGGCGTCTGCTGGTTTGACGTGAAACGGGAGGAAAAGGAGGGAGGGGAAAAAAAAAAGGGAAACTTTGCAATTCCATGTGCTTTGCCCAGAGGTGTGGCCACTGCTGAGCCTGAACCACACAGACACGTCCTCGGGGAGCTGCTTCCAGTGGGAACACACAAACAGGGGCAGCACAGCCAGGAATTCTATGGGATCAGATGATCAGAAGGCTGAAGTGGAGGTTGGTCCTCCTGAGGGCTTCCCCTGTGCCCAGAGCTGTGTGAGGAGCTGGCAGCTGGGGCTGACAACGTCCCATCCCATTTGGAGGCTGATCCGGGGAGTTTGGGATCCCACCAGCAGGAGAGGGAAGCTGCCCCAGCCTCAACCCACCCAACCCAGCACCACCCCGAGGTCCACCTCGCATTCCTCGTCACAATTCCCACCTTTTCCATGGCTCAAATCCCTTTTTTCCTTCCCAAAAAACAAGTGCTGAGGTCACCTTTAAATCCTGGACGTGCCCAGCTCCGACCTAAAGCCAGTGCCCAAAGAGGCAGCAGGAGCAGGGATTGTCTGAGGGAGAGCCAAGGGCAAACAAGGAAAGGTTTGGATCACGTCGGGAGTTTTGCCAGTCGAGGATCAGGAGCAACGGAAGCACAGGAGGGAGAAACAAACAATTCTGAGTAAAATAAAGGTCGAATCCCTCTGTGTTCCCCTTGTCTGCCCTGCCAGCCTCACCAAAATGGCTTCAAATCCTAAATTTCGAAGGATAATTGCACTTTGGCAGGTCCCTCTGTCCAGGAGGGGTGGGAGCAGCAGAGCCAGGTGTGTGCAGCTGGGGTGGCTTCATTCCCATTCCCTTGAAATTCCTAGTGCCTTCTGGGGGAAATTTTTCCTTCCTCAGCCACCACAGAGGAGCCTGAGTTCCTAGATTTTGCATTTAATTGTCTTTATAAACTTCTCCAGAATTAATCCCTTTTTATTTTTGCCTTTTCCTTTTGCACATGTTTTGAGATTCCCTCAGAAAATTTGGGGTTTCTCCCTGTGTTCATCCCATTCCTCAGCCCTTTGGGCTTCTCCCCATCATTCCCACCAACAGATCCCCCAGGTACAAGGATATCCTTCCCTCTGTGGAAAACACCCTCGAAATTTATGGCTGAGACAATCCCAGCCCCAATTATCACATTCTGGGCTTGGGGTTTGAGGTTTTGGTTGGGGTTTGTTTTTTTTTTTTTCAGCAGGACAAAAGCAGAGCCACACAACAACCACCTAAAAGCACTTTGGTGGTGCTGGAGCGCTCCTGTCACCACGTGGAACATGCCAAGCCACAGGAGATGTGACACAGCCACAGCTGCATTCCCGTGGAAACTCCTCCCTGAACCGTGGCTGGATCCCGACTCCACCAAACACTGAAATTCCCAAATCCAGCACGATTTTGTCCTGCCTGACAACAAACATCCAGAGCAGGACAGTTTTGTTCCTACCATCTCTTCAGGCAAATCCAATCCTGCAGGAAAAATGGGTTTGGAGTCTATTTCTGAGTCTCTTTCCAGGTTGGGAAGAGGAAAATGGCAATGCAAAGGGAGGCCCTGAGCTTTAAATCTCATTTTTCACCCCGGCTTTTTTTTTTCCCTTTCTTGTTTCTCCCACAGCAGCAGCCTGGGACACCAAATGCAACTGGTGGATATTTCACATGGGTCAAACATCACCTCACTCCCCACAGCATCTCAGGGATGGGGACAGAACCTGGAGGGGAGCAGGATTCCCCTGATCCTGAATTAATTAATGGATATTTCACATCAGGATGGATGGGATATAATCAAACATCACCTCACTCCTCACAGCACCTCAGGGATGGGGACAATACCCAAAGAGGAACAGGATTCACCTGATCCCGAATTAATTTGTGGATATTTCCCATCAGTAAGGATGGGATTTAATCATACATCACCTCTCTTCCCACAGCATCAGAGGGGAGCAGGATTCCCCTGATCCTGAATTAATTAATGGATATTTCACATCAGGATGGATGGATGTGATCAAACATCACCTCACTCCTCACAGCACCTCAGGGATGGGGACAATACCCAAAGAGGAGCAGGATTCACCTGCTCCCGGGGAATCCAGGGATATTTCACATCAGTAAGGATGGGATGTGATCAAACATCACCTCACTCCCCGCAGCATCTCAGGGATGGGGACGGGACCTGAGGGGAGGTGATGTCTGCCTCCTCCCTCCTCCCAGGCACTGGATCCCACGGGACTGAGCGAAGCAGCACCCCCAGAGCTCTCTGGGGAACCCCAAACCTCCTGTGGCTCCACCTCAATATGAAGCAGAGCTGAGCTCCCACCAAGCAGCTGAAGCAGAGGACCAGCCTGGGGCACAGGGGACACCTCAGCTGCCACCCGAGGCTCATTCCTGCAGCCCCAACATCCCCACCTGGGCTCCAGGGGCAGCGCTGAGAGCTCCAAAATGCAGGAATGAGGCTGCTCAGGGGCTCCAGTGGCTGGGAGAGGAAAAGCCCAGGCAAGAGGAGTCCCCTAAAAAATGTTCTGTTTGCTCTGAGCCATCAGCAGCGCCCTCAGAGCCACCAGGCTGGAGCTGAGGGGTGTCTGAGGGGTGTCCCAGGCTCTGTGTGGCCACAGCAGGGTCACCCCAGCCCAGCTCAGCACAGCTCCTTGGTGACAATCCCAAAAAACCAGCCGCAGCCACCAAGGAGCTCCCAGCGATCCCCACCCTCAGCACACGCAGCCTTCCAGCACTATTTTTTGCTGCCCACAAAGTGTTTTCCTTCAGCTGGTTGAAAATGAGGGCTGGAGAAGCAGCAGCTGGATGTGGGAGGGTGGGAGCAGCTCCTGCTCCATCCCACTGCCGCCGTTCTCACCCCCCACGCCTTGGGACTGTGCCTTGGCCCCTCTCCAGAGGGGCTTCCAAGCTGGATTTTCCTTCCTCTTGAGCAATCTGGGGTTTGCTGGGTGTTCTCCCCGGCGATGGAGGTGGGGATGAGGGCTCAGCACGTTTTTGGAAGGGCTGGAAGCAAGCCTTGGGTTTGGAATAGGATTGGGAAAGGAGCCCTCAGCAGTCACCAGCACTTTCTCCTATACCGAGGCAAAAAAAGAAACACAAAAAAAAAATTAAAAATCAACTGAAATTTCACGGAGGTGGCACAAACAGAGTGGAAAGAACAAATGCTGAGGGGGCAGGAAAAAAAAAATAGACCAAACCACAAGAGCTGCAGGCAAAGTGGTTCTAGAAAAAGGCTGGAGGTGGAGTGTGTGATTCAGAGCGTCAGGGGTTCAATACCATTGCCTCCAATTTAAATCACTGCTGAAAGAAGTGCAAAGGGAAGGTGATGAAAGGCGCCTAACGCCGTTCCCTGGTCGGGAAAACACAGCCCACTTGTGCCCTGTGGGGAAGTTTTGCATTTTGGCCAGACAGGGCCCTTCTGGAGCCCTGAGCTTGTTTTGCAAAGCCGGAGCCACGGAGGGGGAAAGGCTCCCACTGCTGAGGGGGTGAGGGGGAGCAGCTCCTGCAGGGAGGGGACACAGCTGGGGTCACACTGGGCTGGGGTCACACTGAGCTGGGGTCACACTGAGCTGGGGTCACACTCAAGGCCAGCTCAGGGATGGCCACATGCTCCTCTTCACTGGCCAAGGCCTCCCATGGGTGCTATGGGTGGAAGGAACCACCAAAACCCACCCAAGCGCAGCCCACCCTGCCAGGGGACACCTCCTGATGCCTCAGGTTTTATTTCCATGTGTTTCAGGTCCCGTGCTGCCCAGGGGCAGCTCTGAGCTCACAGTCAGTGTCACTCAGCTCTCTGCACACAGCAGGGACACAAAACAAATCCTTTCCCCAATGGACACCAAGGACAACTTTCAGCCCCAAAGCACAGCCAAGGGTGGCTGCAGGGAGGAACAAGAAGGATGGGACCTCCCAACCTGCAGCTGCACTTGGACAATTCAAGCCCAAGGTGCAAATGGAGCCAAACTGAGCCAAGGCTGAGACCTGGTGACCCTTTGTCCACTTGGGGACCACTTTGGGTCCCCCTTGGCTGTAGCCCTGGCCAGGCTCTTGTCCTGCCCCAGGTGGATCCTGGAGGCCTTGGAATAAATCTCTGCTTTATTCTCAGCTCTGTGCAGTCCCTGTTCCAGCTCAGCATTCCCAAGGCATCACTCCCACCTGCCCAGGTTGCTCTAACCTGGCCTGGGACACTTCCAGGGATCCAGGAGCAGCCACAGCTCCTCTGGGGACTCTGTGCCAGGGCCCCACCACCCTCCTTATAAAACATTTCTCCCTTAAATCCCATCCAAATTAAATCACAAGTACCCTCCTCTGCACACCCCCGATCTGGAGAGGTGCTCAAGGACACCAGGAGGGAATTCCTGCTCCACCACCTTAGATGGGGACGGGTGACCCCCACCATGGCTCCCACAACACCTTGATTTTGGGACAAATCATGGAGCAGCAAAGCCAGAGGCACAGGCAGCAGGGTTTGCCATCCCCAAACTCCTGGGATTCTTAAACTCTGCACCTTTTCCAAGGCAAATCCCCTGGGACTGAGGCAGTTTTCTCCCATTTCCAAGGTGAATCCTTTGAGGCATGGATGCTGGAGCTGGCATCACTGGGATTCTCCCTGCAGGACCTGAGATCCCGCATCCAGCCCCTGCCAGGACCACACAGAACCTCCAAAGAGGGTGGAAAAACCCAGGATGCACAGACAAAAGTGCTTTCCACTCACATTAAAAAAAAAAAAAAAAGGGGAGAAAGGAAACAAATATCATTTTCCCTGCATTATTCTCACACCTCATGTTTGGGGCACCAAGCTGGGCTTGAGAACCTCACCTGAGCTGGGATCACCCAGTCCCTGCTCTGAGCCTTGGGTTTTAAGCTCAGCCTCCACGAGGTTTTATTGTCATCCAGCTCCTTTGTAAGCCAGAGGCTTCTGCTGCCGTATCCAAACAAAAACTTGTGCTTCAGCCTGCCAAAAACTCCTCCGTGGATTTTCCCTCGGCCCTGGGAAGGGGAGAAATGCACAATAAACACCCTGCACACACAGGGCTGGGGATTTGGGGTGTCCATGGGAGTGTTGGACTCGTCCCCAAAGATAAGTTTAACAATTGGGTGATTTCTTCTGCTTTTTGTTGTTGTTGTTGTCCTTTTTTTTCTTTAACTCCCCCCTCTGCTTATTCAGTGAGCTCCTAATATCCTGATTGGAACCAGATTTGCATGAATTAGGAGCCGAAATTGGAGCAGGGACTGCTGTGCAGAGGATGTAAAGGGAATAAAATGAATGGGGTATTAACCTTCAACCACTGAATATTAATCAGCGTTTCACAAAAAAGAAAATACAGAGGCTGCCACACTAAATATTTTTAGCATTTATTGACGGGCTTGATTTCCTCTCTCTTTGAGACCTTTTTGCTTCCAATCACGGACCATAAAAAATCACAGGGAAGATGGGGAGGGCTCCAGAGGGGGAAGGGGTGAAGGAAAAAAAAAAAAAAACCCCGAGCTCATCCATTTTCTTGGACGCTGGAAGGATATTTGTGAGTTATGCAACACCAAAGGCCAGCTGACAAACAGAGTTCCTAATCCCACAAGTGCTGGGTTCAAAGGCTCGGTTCTCCAAGTTCCCAAACCAAACAGAAATCGACCCCGGAGCCCGGCGAAACCTTCGGAAATGAAGGCACCAGAAAGAAATAAACTCCTCCAAAGCCCGACTTCCCCCGTGCTGAAAGGTGAAATGCACTTGAAATCCAGCCCAATGAACGAATCGCCTCGTTAAGGGAGTATTTCGAGCATCTTTTTGCTCCAGTTCATCAAATGACCCCGTGGAAAATAAAATATAAATCCCATCCCGATGTTCCCTGGAATGGGGACGTCCCCACGGCACTGGAGGAGGTTGGTGCTCACCCCAGCTCCTGGGACACAGAGCAATGGTTAAACTGGGAATTTCACTGGGATTAACAGCCATGGCCATGGGTTTTTTGGGATTTTATGGGTGGTGGGAGCAGCAGGTTGGGTTAAAGCCACCCCAGCACTCACGGCTGGCAGGGAAACCACATCAAACTGTGCTGACCCAACGCCGTCACCCCGGAGTTTTCTCCCAAACCATGTCTAAAACACCATTAAAAAACACCCCTTGCACAAGTGGAAAACTCCAGAGCTTTTGTCATTGCTCCCCTGAAAAAAATCCTGCACTGGGGGGGAATTTAAAAGTCAGATCTGGGCAGAGACAATTCCCAAGCTCCCAAACTCCGCTGCCCTTCTCGGCTCACCTTGGCCAAGCAGAATCCATTTGTTTTCATTGCCTTCCTTATCGAGTTACCTGGATTTGTGTCAGGATCCGAGGGGGGGCAGAGGGAGAGAGAAAACAGCGGTAGGTTTTCAGGAAATAGCAAGTTCTTTTTCACAGAGATAGAAATCACTTGGCAGCCCGCAGTGAAATCCTTCTGGCTTCCAGAAGAAAGCCGGGCTGGGGAAGAGGGGGGAGAAAAAAAGCAAGCAAGGAAAAGGGAAGATGCTAATGAACTGCAGAGGAGAGAAAAATAAAGCTGGAAAGAAAAGGAATACAAACGAATGGAAGTGAAACTGGAGGTTGGATGCGGTTGATCCCCGGGGAGCTGCGGGCTCTGAGTCACCAGAGAAGGAGTCATCTCCTTTCCTGGGGATGCTCAGGGATAGGTGGCGTTAAAGGCCCGGGAATCGCGGAGTTCCGACCATTTTAGGGAAAGGAATCCTCGGGTACCTGGCCATCAGGGATTTATGGTCACCTCTGCCCTGGGGAGGTGAGAGCCCGGCAGGTCTCTCTGGTGGTGGAAACTGCAAGAAACTCATGGAATGATGGAATATTCCAGGCTGGGAGGGAACTGCAAGGCTCTGCTGCTTCCTTTGGAGACCCCAGTGCCCCCGGTGAGATGTGTCACGTCCCTTCCTTGGGAGATCCGTGTCAGCCAGGCAGCAGCAGGACAGCGACCAGGGACCTTCCCAAATCCCAGAGGAGATCCAGGGACCTTCCCGAACCCCTGGAGAGATCCAGAGACCTTCCCAATGCCCAGGGGAGATCCAGGGACTTCCCCAAACTCCTGGAGTTCCAAGGACCTTCCCAAACTCCTGGAGAGATCCAGGGACCTTCCCAAATCCCTGGAAGGATCAGGTGACCTTCCCAAACCTCACGAAAACCTCCGTGCCCTGCTGATCCTGCCCAGGGAGGGCACCTAGTCCTTCCAGTTTACTCCAGGACTGGATTGGATTTGAACCTCTGGGAAGACAGCTTCCTTCAGCCTTACAACGATTTAACTTTCTGCCATCTGGAGGGATCTGTCAGGATCTTTTCCATCACTAAATTCCCGGAGTTTCATCAGGGATTAAGGAGCTGAGAGAAACAAAAGCATCCCCAAATTTCCACACTGCAACTTTGAGACCAGAAAAGCTGGGATTTTTTTCTTTTTTTAATAAATAATTTTAGCTTCTCTTTCTTCTTTTCTTTATTATTTTTTTTTCCAGTTAAACTGTCTGTGTTGCTTTTTAACCATTATCCCGAGCACACGGTTCAGCCTTCCCCAAAACCAAACCAAAACAAAAAATCCTGAGGTGTGAGAAGATTAAAGATTTCGAGATCTGGACATTCTCAAATCAGAACCACATGTTGGGAATAAATGGGGCTGGCAGGCAGCCACCACTCGGAAAAGCCGAGGAGCTCTGGCTTTAAATGATCCTCCCGAAAGGCTGGAGAGAACAGGAGCATCAGCACTTCCCTGCTGTCCTCAGGAGAACTCCAGGGATTTATCCCGTCTCCAAGTGCTGGTTCCCACCTACAGGAACATCACAACCGTTTTTGAACCATCTCTGATGATTTCTGAGTGTTCCCACTGCTCATCCATCCCCAAAATCCCAGAAAACCTCGAAGCCAAATTTGGCGTGGATCAGATCATGTCCCACCGAGATCTCCAAGGAAATTGCAAGGGCAAAAGTGACAAAAGGCCCTGGATTTGGGAGGCAAATCCATCCTGGAAAGGGCAAGGGAATGGCCAAACCCCTCTGCTGCCACGGAGGAAGAACAGGGATGTCAGGAGAAGGAAGATGAAGAAGAGAACTGCTGGGTCCTGGCTTGGCCAGGGAGCTGCAAAGGGTCAGGAGGTGGCTCCAAGCTGCCTCTTCTCCCAATGCCAGCTGCTTTCTGCCTGTGGTATCATCAAACCATCATCATCTCATCATCATCAAACCATCATCATCATCAAACCATCATCATCACCATCACCATCATCACCATCACCATCATCATCAAATCATCATCATCAAACCATCATCATCACCATCATCAAACCATCATCCTCATCAAACCATCGTCATCATCATCATCATCACCATCATCATCAAATCATCATCATCATCACCATCACCAAATCATCACCATCATCATCAAACCATCATCATCAAATCCTCATCATCGTCATCATCACGATCATCAAATCATCATTATTAAATCATCATCAAATCATCATCAGATCATCATTATATCATCATCAAATCACCATCATCACCAAATCACCATGATTAAATCATCATCATCATCAAATCCTCGTCAAATCGCCCTTAGATCATCATCAAATCATCATCATCATCAAATCCCCATCATCAAATCCCCATGGCTTGGTTTGGGTGGAGGAGACCCCAAAGATCAGCCCATCCCAAGGTGTCCATCCCGCCTCGGAGCAGCCCATGTCCCATCCCAGCCCCAAATTCCCTGCCCAATCCCATCTCCAGCCCAGGATTTAGATCAAACGTTCCTCATCCCACAGGCACCACCTCTGCTCAGCACCAGCACCACGAGCTATCCCAAATCCAGCTGAGCAGCCCCTGGCACAGGTGGAATCCCACCCAGGAGAGGCCATCCCAGCTGGGGTGGAGCTGAAGGCTCAGGAGCCTCCCAACCATCCAAATGTCCTTCTCCATGGCAAGGCAGATGCGTTTCCAACCTGCAGGAGGACATCTCAAACAGAGTCTAAGGGAATTCACTCCCTAACCACTCGATTTTCCAGGAGTTTTCCTGCTCATCACCAGGAGAACCACCCAGAGCAGGGCTCTGAGCTTCATGGGTGAGGAGAAAAAAATAAACTTCATTATCTGTCCACGATGGTCACCTTGCTTTACATGGAAACCATATTCTTGGTCCTACAGTGGTTTATGGGGTCTTTAACTCTTCCCTTTTTCTAGGGGGGCTTCAGAAATCCCCTTTATTAGGGGAAAAAAGATTGGAGCGCATTAGGCAGAGTGCCAGGAGCCACGGCAACCTCGGATTTTTCCATCTTCATTACAAGCTCAAGTAAAACCTTCATATAAAACCCTAAATGAAAGGCTACATTATAAGGCCATTCTGAAATGTTTGCCTGGAAGTGAAAGGTTGGACTGCATCCTTCTTCTCCGCGCTGAAACGCTCCGGTTCTGCGCGGGGCACATTTTTCAAGTCGGATTTTTTGTTTTCTTTCAGATTTTATTCCGTTTGCTCACGCAGGGCGGGTCGTCTGGTGGTTTAGAGAGAGGCATGGAGGCAACTGGGCTCCAGCCTCAGGCTGTTCCTGGTCGCTCAGGGAGTGTTCCCGGTTCTGGCCAGGTGATTTGGGCAAATCCTGTCAGCCCCAAAACATCATTTTTGGGGGTTTTATTTCCTTTCTTACCAATGTAACTGATGATAATTCCGTGAGGTTGCCGCCCATCAAAGCTGATGAAGAAGTCACTCCCCAGCAGAGCAGCTCAGCTCTTCCCAGTGCGTTTTCTCCTGGATCTGGGAGCCAGAGAGGTTAAGGAGGGGTTAGAGAAGAGCAGGAATTGTCTGTTTGCTTTGCCAAGCCGTGATTGGGAAAGCCGAAATTCCCCCGTCTGCCGTCAATCCTGACACGGGGCCGCTCAGGAGAGGCTCGGCCAGCCCTGGGTGACACCCAGCAGGGACACCTGGGTGCGTTCATTCCTGCTCTGGGTCGCCTCGAGCTGCTCTGGCCTCAGCCAGCCCCGGGAGGAGGCGAATTCTGCAGCTGCCTCTCATTTCTAGGCACCTCCTCAGCTGGGCCAGGAGCTCACAGCCTGTGACAGGGACCTCCCTCCCCTCTGGCCCAGGGCTGAGCAGCTTCCCTGGGGCTGCAGCAGGAGGAATCTCCTCTCCAGCCCTTCAGGAGCACCTGGCACTGAGCTTTTCCTGGGAATCCCGGCCTGGCGTGCAGGTTACAGAGCCTGAGGGGCTGAAGGGGAAGGAGAACTGCTGGAAAACCTCTGTCCCAAAAGCTGCTGCAGATGGGGGTCACGGAATTGCAGGGCTGGGCTCCGGGCTGTGCTGAGCCTGCAGTGACTCCCGGCTGTGCTCGAGGCAGTCGGGGATTCCAGAGCTTCCCCCTGGTCCCAGGGACACGGATCCCACCTGCTCCTGCTTTGAGCACTCCCCAGTGGGGCTTGTCAGAGTCCAGGCATGACGAGGGGTGCAGCTGCTCCTGGGGCACAGCTCTGACCCTCCTGGAGCTCCTGGTGTGCTCAGAGGGGCTGGAAGCAGCAGTGTTCCCCCTGGGGACAATTTTGACCCTCCTGGTGTGGCTCAGAGGGGCTGGAAGCAGTAATTATCCCCTAGAGCACAGCTTTGACCCTCATGGACCTCCTGGCACAGCTGGGAGGGGCTGGAGGTGGCAGTTGTCCCCTGGGTGACAACTTTGACCCTCCTGGAGCTCCTGGCGTGGCTCGGAGTGGCTGGAGCATCCTGCCGGAGCCTGTCCCGCTCCACGAGCCCTCACATCCATCCCTCCCGTGCCCTGGTGCAGCTTTTACCTCTTTTCATCCTCCCTAATGAGGCTGGAAAAGCTTTTCCACGAGGCTGGAAATCCAGATCTCCTGCTCCTGCTGGATCTGATTTCCCTCCTGCCCCGCTCCAACCCCAACCTGCTCCATCCCAGGGGCTGCAAACGGCACTGGGGCTTTTTTTTTCCTTCTTCCATCCTTCCTTTCGCTCCTGGCCACCAATTAGCGGGCAAAGACTTCCGAAAAAAGCCCTTTCCTCCCGAACCTTTGGCGGCCTGGTGAGATGATGATTCCAAAAAGCAGCTGGGGCTGGGCCCTGCTCGGGCTGTGTGGCTTTGAGGCACTGTGGGGTTTTCGGGCATTTGGGGGTTTTTGAGCATTGTGGGGTTTCCAAGCAGTGTGGGGCTTTCGTGTATTTTGGGGTTTTCAATTATTTTGGAGTTTTCAAGTATTTCGAGGTTTTCAATTATTTTGGGGTTTTCAATTATTTTGGGATTTTTAAGTATTTTCGGGGTTTTCAAGCACTGTGGGGTCTTCAGGCATTGTGGGGTTTTCGGGCATTCTGGGGTTTTCAAGCATTGTGGGGTTTTCCTGTACAAACACACCCCTGCTCCCCGTGGTGGTGGGGAAGGATGGGAAGGACCCTGGAGATGTCCTGGGATAAGCACATCCCCCTCAGCATTCCCACAGGGTCTCCCCAAATCTGCCCAGCGCCTCTCCCAGAGGTGACACCTCATGGCTTTGCTGCCTCTGCATCCCCTGTCCCCAAAAAAACGGAGTTTCCCAGTCTGTTTTCCCTCTTTTCCAACAGCAGGATGAACGAGGCAGGTTCTGCACCCCCCAAAAACCAGCTGCCAAAGCCCTGATTTGGGGACGTGCAGCCCCCAAAATCCACCGCGTCCTCCCCACCCGCCGCAGCCACCGAGCACCTTCTCCAAGTGCAAAATTCCCTCGGGGAACTAAAATAACGGGGAATTTTAGAAAGTTTTTTTTTTTTTTTTTCCACAAGATGATTTCCTCCCCAGTGCCACCTGGGCTGGGTCAGTGTCCCCTGATTGTCCCCAGAGCTCCTGGACCCTCTTTGGGAGCAGCTCCTGCCCATTAACAATGTAATGGGAACCATCCCATCCCCAAGAGGAAAAAACTGGAACCACTGGGAGGTGAGAAACCCATTAGTGCCTTATAAACCCCCTCCCATCCTCCACGGGAGCTTTTTCATAGCCAGGAAAATAATAACTCCAAGCCACGGGGAGAGGGGGTCTCCAGGTCCCAAATATTCGCTGCTCCCGACGTCGTTCCAGCCGTAAAAATGGATTTATTAAAAAAAAAAAAAAAAAAAAAAAAGAATAAAACAGGTCCTGGGTTTGATTTCATCTGAATTAAAGCCCCACTGAGGCTGGTTTAATATCTCTGAGGTCCCAGCTGAGTGTGCAGGATGAGAAAGGCGAGGATAGAAGAGCCCGGCTTTGTTGGTGGGTCGGCAGTTAATTTAAATTAACACAAAACCTGGGATTTCGTGTGGGCAGAGTTGGCAGGAGCAGGGCCTGGCAGGGCAGGAGAGTCCTCACCAGGAGAATAAAGAGTTCTGCTGCCCTTCAGTGCATTCACATCACTTTTGCCCCGTAGGGGTAAGAAAAACAATCAAACTTTTGAGCCACTACCGTGGAATGAGGCATTTTGAGATTTTTTTTTTTTCACCTCATCATCTCTAATTTCCAAAAAATTCCCCGATTTTTGCTCTTCTAACTTTCCCCCTTGGCACAGAGGGGCTGTCCCCTGCCCTCTGGAAGTGGGAGGTGGGCAGACCCTCCTTGGATTCCCAAAAAACACCAGGAACTGGTAAAATTCCATCTTTTCCTTCCCCACTTACCCTGATCCAGCCCCACCAGCCTCTCACCCCACTCCCAAACATTCTTCAGAAGGATGGGATTCCCTTTCCTGTCACCAAAGGCGTTAAAAATCCCAATTTTTAATCACAAATCGGTTGTTAACAAACCCATGGAGAGACATGGATCTGCCTGAGACTGAAACAGCAGATCCTGCTCCAGAAAAATCCATAAATTAGGACAAAAATCCCATAATTACAGGATCTTTTAGGATAATAAATTAGGCCAAAAGTCCCGTCACTCTGTGATCTTTTAGGACCATAAATTAGGACGAAAATCTGATCACTCCATGATCTTTCAGTACCATAAACTAGAACAAAAAATCCTGTGACTCCATGACCTTTAGGACCATAAATTAGGACAAAAATCCCATCACCCCATGATCTTTTAGTACTATAATTTAGGACAAATATCCCATCATTCCATGATCTTTTATGACCATAAATTAGGACAAAAATCCCATCACTCCAGGATCTTTTAGGACCTTAAACTAGAACAAAACCCCCATAACTCCATGATCCTTTAGGACCATAAATAGGGCCAAAATCTGATCATTCCGTGATATTTTATGCCCATAATTTAGGACAAAAATCCCATCACTCTGTGATCTTTTAGGACCTTAAACTAGAACAAAACTCCTGCCATTCCATGATCTTTATGACCATAAATTAGGACAAAAATCCCATCATTCCATGATCCTTAATGACCATAAACTAGGACAAAAATCCTGTGACTCCATGACCTTTTAGGACCATAAATCAGGACAAAAATCCCACCACTCCATGATCTTTTATGATGATAAATTAGGACAAAAATCTGGTCACTCCATGATCTTTTAGGGACCATAGATTAGGACAAAAATCCTGTGATTCCATGATCTTTTAGGACCATAAATATACCAAAAACCTGACCACTCCATGATCTTTTAGGACCATAAACTAGGACAAAAATCCTGTGACTCCATGACCTTTTATGACCATAAATTAAGACAAAAATCCCGCGACTCCATGATCTTTTAGCACCATCTTTTTTTTGCTCTCTCTGCCTTGAAATCTCTTTTGTGGCCGCTGGAAGAGACAAGAAAAACCAAGAGAAGGAGGAGAGGACAGGGCTGCCGGTGCTCTGCCCCCTCCCTGGCCCAGGATCCAATAAAGACGATTAAATTTCACATCCTTTCCTCCCCTCGGAATCGCCGCTCGCCGAGCTCAGGAAATGGGGCAGGACAACTTCCCTCGTGAAACCTTAGAAGGCCGAGCAGGGGGTGAAGCTCTAATGAAGAGCTGGCCCTGCTGAGCAGAACCTGGAGGAAAATTCAGCCCAAAGAGAGGGGTTGAGCTCCAGAGCCTGCCCCAAGCCCTCCCCTCGCACGTCCCGTCCCGGCACTGGGGTTTTTCCTGCTCTGCTCCCTCCTGGAGGGGCCAGGGAGGCTCACAGAGAGCCCAGTGTGTGCTTGGGGCGGCCACTTTCCAAAGGAAAAATACACCATGGATGGCAAAAATTCTTATTTTTTAATTTTTTTTTAAATTTTTTTTAAAATTTTTTTAATGGTGATTTTTTTATTGTTATTATTGTTTCACTTTTTTGGCCTGCTTTTAAATTTTTTTTAATGGTGATTTTATTATTATTATTGTTTTCACTTTTTTTGGCCTGCTGTTTGCTAAGGAAAGGGGGAAAACCCAACCCCTGGGATGATTGCATTGTTTCATGGCTGCTCCAGACTGGTTTGGGGCAGAAATCTGGAGGTTTTGGTTACATTTCCCTTTGAAAAGTGTTTCCGTCTTTCATTGGGGAAAAAAAAAATAAAGAAAATGAATATTAGAACTTAAAAAAAAAAAGTTATTTTGGTTATAAAACTTTAGAAATAAATATTTAAGTCCCAAATCTGAGCTGAGCTGATTGTTCGTGTTTTCTCAGAGAATTTCCTCTTCCGGTTCAGATTGCCCAGATGAACACGAACCAATATTCCCACTTTTCCTGAGGATTTCCGTCCATCACCTGCAGCTCCTCAGTGCTCAGAGCTGATCCTTGGTGCTCCCTGTGGATCCCATTAAAATCCCACTTTTGGGGATTTCATCCCTCCTCCACCATCCCTTTCAGCCTGGATTTGTAGTGCAGCAGGTTGGGGCTTCCAGGTGGGAAAAGCACCAGGGAGATCCCATGGAAAAGGCTCCCAAAGGTGTTTTGGTTGTTTGGTTTTTTTTTTGGCAGGATGGCTCAAGGGTCAAGGTGAGAAAAATCACCCCAGCGGAATTTTCCAGCCAAAAATCACCGAGACGTTTGCAAAGAGTTTTCCAAGCCCAGAAAGGAGCCAAATTCCACCCCGTCCCTGTTACATAAGAGAATTAACAGGAATAAAACTCTGTGGTTATGCAAGAAATCCGGGGGCACTTTCTGTCCCAGTTTCACCTTTAATCACCTTTTTCCTCGCAGGTAACGCCGTGTCCTCGCCCTGCACTCGCTGTCACCTCGTTAGAGCCCAGCCTGAAGCCGCTGTTATTTATTTATTCCACCTGATAAAAGCAGGATATTAATGCCTGTGATAACACGGGGTCATTCGCAGTGAAGCCTCTCTTGGCAAACTTTTAATACAAGGAACGACGCCCGTATCAAATCCCAGATAAAAGCTGTCACATCTCAGCCCCAGCTCACGTCTTCCCGGGGCTGTAATTACCTTCTGCTTGGGTTTTGGGGTTGTTTGTTTGGGGTTTGGTTTGGTTTGGTTGTCGTTTTTTTTTTCTTAATTGTTGCTCATAAAAATCAAGGCAGAAAATTAAATTAGTTCAGTGTAATTTAGCACGAGATTTATTCAAAGGCAAGGCTGGGGGTGGCTGGGTTAAACCTCATTGTGGTGTGGGATAAACCCCACTGTGGTGTGGGTTAAACTCCATTTTTGGTGTGGGTTAAACCCCATTTTTTGTGTGGTTAAACCCCACTCCTGGTGTGGGTTAAACCCCATTTTTTGTGTGGGTTAAACCCCATTTTTTGTGTGGGTTAAACCCCATTTGTTGTGTGGTTAAACCCCATTGTGGTGTGGGTTAAACTCCATTTTTTGTGTGGTTAAACCCCACTGTGGTGTGGGTTAAACTCCACTCCTATTGTGGGTTAAATCTCATTTCTGGTGTGGGTTAAACCTCACTCCTGGTGTGGGTTAAACCCCATTTTTTGTGTGGGTTAAACCCCACTCCTGGTGGACCTTGAGCTTGGAGTTGGGTGGGCAGCAGGGATAAGTGGGCTGAGGTTGTCCCATATCCCCTTTTCCTGCATGGAAAGGTGCAGGCAGAGCTGGGGCAGCCCTTGGCCCCCAAAACTTCTTCCAGAGCAGGAACCTCCATCCTTTTTCCAGATGGGAACAGCCGTGCCAGTGCCCCTTCGAGCAATTCCCATTAAAATAATTTTTAAAAAGGGGGAACTGGGAAGAAAAAAATATGATGATCCCAAAAGTCAGAGTGACCATTTTAACCCCATCCAGACCCTAAAGTGAGTCTTTCCTCCTTCCCGAGGCTGTTCCAGTCCCAGCAGAGCTCCTGGGGCAAACAGAACCCGGTTCTGTGGGGCTGGATGGGCCCCCCTGACCCCAAATCCCTCCTCCCACATTTATATTCCACCACGAGAGAATTGCCCACAAAATTCCAGGGCAGTGGGGTTGTTTGAAAATTAGAAGAGGCACCTCGAATGACCTTTTCCATGAGTTTATCTGACAAGTTTGGATTATTTGTTTATTTTTTTTCTTTGAATTTCTGGGAGTTCCTGGGGCAGGGAGGCAGCAGAAGTCGTGGTGAGGGGTGGCACCGAGGCAGGGACAGGCTCTGCCAGGTGTCAGAGCCACGATAAGCCCAGTTTAAACTTTCCCCAGAGCTGAACATCCAGCCGCAGAGAGAAATCAAAGCCTGGGCACATCCGAGTGTTGAACTCCCCAATCCCCAGCCCAGAAGGGTATCGCCCCAAATTTGCCTCCTTTGCATTGTTTGTACTTTATTCTCACTCAACTTAAAAAAAAAAAAAAAATTACAAAAAAACACACTACGTATGTTTTTAAAAGTTATTTATTTTGTTCACATATTTCTCCTCTGAGAGGACAGAGATAATTAATAGAGATGTTCACCAACGAAGTCAATAAAGTGGCTACCTGTGTAGCCAATCTCCTGCCTTCTGATCCAAGCGTAGATGAAATGAAGTCACAAAAACGAAGCACAGAACTTTCCTGCTGACCTTTCTGCTGCCCACTCGTCCTCTCGTGTCCCTTCCAGCTCCAGCGGGGCTTTCCCAACACACTCCCCACAGGCAGGTCTCTCCCCCAGGCATCTGTTTATCCAAGAAACCCCCCGGGTGTGAATTATCCCTGCGTTTATTTATCCCAGGGAAGCTGCTCCGCACGGTACACGGCGTCCCGAGCCTGCAGCATCCACAGAGGGAACGTTCTGTTTGCCTTTCCTCCCCGCCAGCCGCCCCTCGGACGGACCAAAATTCCAAACGAGGCCAAAACAAAACCGCTGGATGCTCCTGATCTCCCCAGGTGGGAAAGGAGAGGGCTCATCCCTCTCCTTCCATCCTCACCCTAAATCAGGGGTGATGTTCCCCGCGGGAAGGGGCGCAGCAGGGAGGTCTCTTGGGGAAAAAAAATACAAACCCCAAAGCCACAGGGGTTTTTTTTTGTTGTTTTTTTATTTTGGAAGGCTGCACAAGCCCAGACAGCTCCTGCCAAGCACCACGGGGCCTCCAGGCTGCCAACCCCACGGCACATTTTCCTCCCACGAGTGGGTTTTGCAGCTTTCCCTGTGCCTGGAGGAGAGGGGGGATCCAATCTCTGCTCCAGCAGTGTTCCTGGGCCATCACCCCCCTGAACACCCCGACACTTTTCAGGCTGAGCTCAGGATTATCCCCCCAAGTGCTGTAACTCATCAGGTAAAACCCACCCTAATATTCCGAGGGAGGAAAAAAAAGCCTTTTTTCCCCCAGATTGGGCAAAAGAAAGGTTAAAAAAACCACCATCTGCCGTGGCAATTCCTTTTCCCCCCACCTATTTCTCTCGTCCTGTCCGTCGTCGAGGGGAAGTGAGGAGGGGGAGAAAGTTCATTTGAAGCTTTATTTGAAGTTTTATTAATTGCTGGCAAATAATCCGCAGATAAAGGGCACAATAAATGTTTTAATGAGAACATATGGTGGGGGGAAAATCGATAGGAGCGAGCCTTCGGAGGGCCCCTGGGGAGCAGAGCCCCAGGAGGAGAGGGGAGAAAGGCTCAGACAGGGAATTCTGGATATCCCTCAGCGCGAGGAGGAGGAGAAGGGCGGGCAGGGGGAGCTCTGCTGACCCCGGCTGTCTGAAGGAATGCCCAAAAATCCGACGGCTCACCCTTTGGGCAGGTCTAAGCTCAACATTCCCTGTCCCCAGGGATGTTCCTGGGCTGGCTGTGAGGAGCCCCAGCGGCCCAATCCCAATCCCAGGGCAGGATTCCAGCGGGATTCTTCTCGTTCTTCCCACGGACTTTCACCCCCCAAACCAAACAGGGGGCTCACGGGGCTGTTCCCACGTTCCCAGGATCCCTTTTTTTATTGGTTTGGTGACAAGGGAGGTCAAGGACACGCCAAAGGTGCCCCTCTGGCCTCGTGAGGTGGCACTGGGGACACTTTGTCACTTCCCAAAGGGTCAGGAAACAAGGATGAGGCAGCAGCTTGAACATTAAACTGAAAACAAGGCATATGGGTGTCCCCGACTGCCAAATTCCAGCATAAAAATAAATCCCACCAAAAGCATCCCACCTGGGATCACACAGCAGGTTTCCCCGGGTTTGGGGTCTCCAGCACTGGCTTTGCTCTATAATGAAATAATTTGCTCCATAATTTGCTCTATAATCTTTGGATTACCCCCAAAAATCCCAACTCGTTTCCCTGCTGGGTTGGAGCTCCCTGTTCCCAAGCAGATCCCAAATTCCCTCACCAAACCTCAGGGGATTTTCTCTCTGTGAGACTTTCCAATAAAAAAAAATCACCAATGTGTGGGGGGAAAAGCCAGGGAAGGATCTCAGTGGCCGGATTTGGGCTTTTTCCACCTTCCAGCCCTGGAGGTGTCCCCTTGGAGAGGGAGGAGCAGAGTCCCCACCCAGCCCTGTGCTCCCAGCAGCCAAAACCGGCCCCGTTTGGGGCAGGTTTTGTGTCCCCCCATTCCTGCCTGTGCTCCACGAGGTCTGGGGTCACCTGGGAAGGCCAAATTTGAGGCTGATTTCAACTTTTCACATCCCCTGTGCAGCTGGGAGGGATCTAAGCCCTGATTTCTCCATTTACCTCCAAGCTCTGCCCTGCATTTCGGGGCAGCTCTTTGTGTCCCCCCATTCCTGGGCGTGCTCCAGGTGCCCTGGGGTCACCTGGGATCACCTGGGAAGGCCAAATGTGAGCGTGATTTCAGCCTCTCACCTCCCCTGTGCAGCTGGGAGCAGGGATCTGAGCCCTGCTGTCTCCAATGTTTGCTTTTTTTTTCCAGAGAGGAGTTTCTCAGGGCCCCGGCCATCGGTGCCAGCCCCATCCTGTGTCACCCCAGGGATTCTAGGAACATCACCCAGCCAGACAGGGGTGGCTGTGCTCACCCTGGGCTCTCTGCGCTCTGTCCACCCTCGGGGGATATTTGTGTGTGTCCCCAGCCCAGAGAAAGGAGATGCTGAGGCGAGGGCTGCAGCCAAACCCCGCAGGACAATCCCCATCATTGATGGGGCTGCTGGGGAGGATCCCACAGCACGTCCCTGCCGTGGGGTGGGCACAGCCTCTGCTCGGGATTTGCTCGGGGAAAAGCAGCTTTTCCCTGGAAAAAAAAGCCGTGGGCAGGTTCTGGTGCCAGCTGAGGGAGGGCTGGAGTCTCCTGTGGGGCTCAGAGCCCTGGAGGATGGGTTCCTTTGGGAATGTGTCACTGACGATTCCCTGCTGGATGCTCAGCCCCGGAGCTGCGTTCAGCCTGAGGGACCCAAACCCACGCTGGGCTCTGTCCCTTGGCTCTGCTTGGGCCACACCAGGGAAAGAGGGGATCAGCTCCTGGTGCCACGCGGGATTTGGGCACAAAGTGATGCCTCAGGTTCTCTCTTTGCTGTGTTTGAGGCTCTGTGCTGCCCAGGGGCAGCTCTGAGCTCACAGTCAGTGTCACTCAGCTCTCTGCACACAGCAGGGACACAAAACAAATCCTTTCCCCAATGGACACCAAGGACAACTTTCAGCCCCAAAGCACAGCCAAGGGTGGCTGCAGGGAGGAACAAGAAGGATGGGACCTCCCAACCTGCAGCTGCACTTGGACAATTCAAGCGCAAGGTGCAAATGGAGCCAAACTGAGCCAAGGCTGAGCCCTGGTGACCCTTTGTCCATTTGGGGACCACTTTGGGTCCCCCTTGGCTGTAGCCCTGGCCAGGCTCTTGTCCTGCCCCAGGTGGATCCTGGAGGCCTTGGAATAAATCTCTGCTTTATTCTCAGCTCTGTGCAGTCTCTGTTCCAGCTCAGCCTTCCCAAGGCATCCAAGGAACCTCCTCAAGGGAGCAGACATCGACAGGGGAAGAAATACAAAAAAATCATGAAAAAAATCCTGAAAATCCCCCCAGAGATGTCGATTTTCCAGCCGCTCTCTGGCTCTTCGCTGCCCATAACCACACTTCAAACAGGATTTTATGATGCAAACAGGCAGAAAGCTCCTGCTGGGACCAACTGCCCACTCAGAGAGGGAGAACCAGCCCAGGGGGACTCCGGGGTTTGGAGCTCCTGGGAGGCTGAGCCGGGGCCAGACCTGGCTTGGCTGCAAACCACAGCTGGGAGCTGCTGGTGGTGCCCATCTGCAGGGGAAAAAGCAAACACAGCGATGGGGAAGGGCTGTGGATGGCAGGAGACGATGCTGGAGAACTTTTCCCACTGGTTTGGCTCCTCCTGAGCTCTGGAAGCTGAGCTGGGCCACAGGCAAGGCTTGGCCAGAGCCCCCAGCGGGCACTCGCCCACCTCCAGCTGCTCCCACCCACGTCTGGGGGAACAAGGGGCCGGCTGTGCTCCTCTGCAGCCTTGGAAAATCAGTCCTGAAACGCCAATTGCTTGGTCAGAGCTTCTGGGTGTTTAAAAAAAATATATATATATATTATGTTTGAGTGACACAAACCCTGCTGTACAAACTCAGTCCCCACGGGACAGTTTTGGTTTCTGTTGAGGACCCCCCCAAAAAAACACCCAAAAAACCCAAGGTGAACCAAGAGTTCTGCTGGGTGCCCAACCTGAAAGTGCCACACACACCAAAAAAAAAAAAAAAAAAAATCAGTTTCAGCCATATTTTTACTTCTTTTTTTAAAGCTGTGCTGTGCTCTCCTGGATCTGCTGTTGGGGGAGCTTCCAAAATTATTTGGGTCAATATTTGGAGATTATTTGGATCAGTATTTGGATATTACTTGGATTAATATTTGGATATTATTTGGATTGGTATTCGAATATTATTTGGATCAATATTCTGATATTATTTGGATATTATTTGGATCAATATTTCGAGGCTTTGGCCGTTTTTCAGGCTGTCTGGGAAAAGATGGAGCTCCCAGAGGACAGAGTTCAGTGCCAGAGGATGTGCAGGGAGATGGAGCCTGTGGATGTGGGGACAGGGACAGGAGGGATGGGATGGGATGGGATGGGATGGGATGGGATGGGATGGGATGGGATGGGATAGGATGGGATGGGATGGGATGGGATGGGATGGGATGGGATGGGATGGGATGGGATGAGATGGGATGGGAGAGATTTACCCAGAAAACGCTCCTGGGAACCTCAGAAACCTGCCCCTTTTTTGATAAAAAAAAAGGATTTTTCTGGCTGCCAAGGAAAAATCCTTGGGAACTTTCCTGGGGACACCCAGCAGTGCCAGCCCCACCCAGGGGTCACATCCCAAGGTTAATCCCGAGGATTTCCAGGGAGGAAAGCGCCAATTCCCCCGGGAGAGCCCTGACCATGGTGGAGCCGAGGCTGGGGAGTTATGGGGCAGAACTTCCTCACCACCTCCCCCTAAAACAGCCCCAAAAGAGCCGAAATTTCCCTGCAGAGCCTTTCCCAGGCGGAGAGGTCTGTCCCCACACAAGGACGCTCCGTGGTCACCCCACTGTCCTCCCGGTTTTTTCTCTCCCCAGAGCTGCCAGACCGGTAGGACCGGATCGGATTCTCTTCGGGGAATTTCTATTTTCGCTTTTTTTTTCTGTCTTTTTTTTCCCTGTCCCCAAATATATCCCTCCTGCCCCAGTCATAGAGAAAAAATGTGGGTGTTGCTGCGCAGTTTCGGGTCACTGGGGAGAGCTCAGGTTTGTCACCTTTTTGGGGGGGTTGTTGTTCAGGCTGGGAACTCTTGGGAACAACTTTGGACACCAAACCTGGACCTGGTTTGGTGCCAAAAGATAAAATATCTGATTCTGGTCAGTCCTGGAGCCAACCGAGGACAAATGATAAGGTGGCAGATAAGGAAATAATCCAATTAAAGGCCACGAGGAGCTGCATGTGCAGTAGGAAACAGGATCCTGCTCTCCCACGGATCATCCTCGGGGCCTGTGGATCCTCGAGGCTCTGGGACAGGGGCGCTTTCTCAGCAGGGTTTAACCAAATCTCCACAAATTACCCGAAAAAAGGATCCCTTCAGCATCCTGTGCGTCAGATTCGGCTGGGATTGGGGCAGGGAGGAGGGAACACAGCTCAGCTCCATGCACACCGACCCAAACCTGAACCCAAACCCCAAACCCAAACCCAAACCCAAAACCCAAACCGGAACCCAACCCAAACCCAAACCCAACCTAAACTCAAACTCCAAACCCCAAACCCCAAACCCCAAACCCCTAACCCAAACTCAACCCAAACCAAACCCAAATCCAAACCCCAAACTCCAAACCCAAACCAAACCCAAATCCTAACCCAAGCCCAAACCCAAACCCAAACCCAAACCCCAAACTCCAAAAACTCAACCCAAACCAAACCCAAATCCAAATCCAAACCCAAGCCCAAGCTCAACCCAAACCCCAACCCAAACCCAGTCTGGGCTCGGCTCAGGCACACAAAAAGGATTCTCAGAAGCCCCAGAGATTTCCAAACCGACCCCAATTGTCTGGAGAGCAAACATTCCCCTGTGCCAGGCCCCGGGGCCAGGGGCAGGAGGACGGTCCCATCCCGGGGCTGCCAGAGCCGGGAGCTGATCCCAAAATCCTCCTTTGTTTTCCAACTCCTGCTGGGGTTTTTTTTTGGGTTTTTTTTTCCCTTTTTCTCTCCTTTTCCCCTGTCAGGTAACAATACCTCCTTTCAGGCCCTGCCAAAGCCCCGCTCCGATAAGAGCTGGCAGCGGAGGGAGCTGCCATCAATATTTGGGTGAATTTTAAACCACCTGAGGACAGCCCGAGGGGAGCTGCCAGCACCTGGCCCGTGCTTAAAAGCGCCACTTCCAAACCCAGATCTCCCGGAATTCCCGCTCCGTCTCTCTCCAGCGGCTGCAAAAACCGCGTTTAGAGCCGGGATTAAACCTCCAGCCGCGCCCAGGTACGTTCCCCCCTTTGCTCCACCGAAATATTCCCTTTAAACCCCATTTTGCTTTGGAGGAGCGAGGCCAGCGGAGCTCCCAACCCGAATTTCCTGAGGGAACTTTGGGATTTCCACATTAAAAAATGAAAAGCGAGCGGCGCCAAAGCCCGGGGATGAGTTTTGTTCCCTGTGGATTTGGGGAATTTCGCACCTGTTTTCCTGCTGCTCTTCCCGGCCTAAAACGGGTTTGGATTTTGTGTAGGAGTCCAGGATGGTGATAAAGAGCGTTCAGAAGCTGACAGCAAATGAAACCCCTGGCCAAGGTACATCTAAACCATCTAGGGCCGTGTTTATAATCGGATTTTTTATTTATCTAAACCATTCAGAGCCATTTTTCCCTCTTGATATTCCATCAGGCAGTCAGAGATTTTTTTATTTTGATTTTTTTTTTCTGTGTTATTATTAAGACTTAGCAAACATTTCTTGGGGGAAAAAAAAATTAAAAAATAAAAAAAAAACAACCCTGAGAGCTGGAGGGTGTTATGTTCAGAACAAACTTTTCCCACTTAGCAGCAGGATGAGGGTTTTTTCACTTAAAAAAAAAATTAAAAATCTGATTTTTTTTTGCCAAGTTCAATGGGCAGAGCGTGTTTCTAATCTGTCACAGGAGAGAGACACAGAAAATCTTTGCCCTCCTCATTTCTGGGTTTTTTATCTCCTTCATCCTTAATTTTAATTGTTAATGAGCGCTCTTTTTCTCCACACCATAAGCTGTCCCTGCTTTTTTTTTTTTTTTTTTTTTTTTTTTGCCACTTCGGCGAAGGAAAACGGAATAAATGAAGCTCCTCTGCAAGGCCTGGTTGTAAAATGGAAAGTAAATAAATAAATCCATTAAAGAGCAGTTCTGTTGATGGATTTTGCAGCAATTTAAAGAGAAATTTGACCAATGACTCCTGGGTTTTGTGCTGGAGGCTCCAGGTTGGGACGGAGACCTGGAGCTCCAGAAAATCAGTCAAAATTTCATTTCAGCCCCTCCTGAACGAGGCCCTCGCTCCCAAACCTTTGGAAAGTCCTTGAATTATCAGGACAGGGAAAAAATGGGAATCTCCGTGAAGATCTCAGGGATCAGCCCTCAGCAATGGCACCAGCACGAGGGGCACCTCAAAATTCCCTGGGAAGGGTTTTCCCACGGAAAAGGGACTCGGGAGGTTCTTGGTGCTGGGGCAGAGCAGGAAAACCACATCCCACATCCCATGGGATGGATGGGAAAGGTTCAGCACCTCGTGTCAGGTCACGTCCTGTCCCTGAGCTGTGGAGGGACACGGCCACACCCAGCAGCAAAAGGAAAAACTGCCAAAATAGTAAAAATAAAAAAATCCCAAAAAATCAAACAAAATCTTCTCCTAAAACTCCCCAAAAATCCAACAAAAAAAAAAAACCCAAAAAAATCCCCCCAAAAAACAAAACAAAACAGCAACAAAAAAAAAAATCAAAAAAGTATCCAAAAAAATCCAAGAATAAAAAGAAAATCCATAAACCCTCCAGCAAATAAAAAAAATCAAAAAGTCCTCAAAAATAAAAAAAAAATCTAAAAAGAATCCTAAAAATATAAATACCAAAAAATCCTAAAACAAATCCCCAAAAAACAAAAACAAAAAAAAAATTAAAAAATAAAAAATCCACAAAAATGAATCCAAAAAAAATCCAAAAAATCCCCCTCCCCCAAAAAATCACCCCCCCAAAAAATCCCCCAAAAATAACAAAAAATCCAAAAAAAAATTTTTTAAAAGATCCCAAAATTTTAAAAAATTATTAAAAAATAAAAAAAAAATTCAAAAAAATTTCAAAAAAATCTAAAAAAAAAAAAAAATCCCAAAAATCAAAAAATACTAAAAAAATAATAACAAAAATTAATAAAAAAATCCAAATAATATCCTCAAATTCAAGTCCAGCACTCCCAGGGTGGCTTCGGGGACAGGAGAGGACTCAGCCCCTTCCCTCCACCACAACCCCCGGGAAAAAATCAAAAATCAACCCAAACCCACCCAAAGCGATGCAAACTCTTAGACAGGGCTGAAAATTGTGTGGAAAAGCAGGATTTAGGGGCAGGGGCAGGCAGATTGAGCTCCTGGTCACGGCTCAGCTCAGAGAATCGTGGGGCTTTTGGGGCATCAGTAACCCCCGGGGAAATGAACTGAGCAAACTCTGAACCATCCTGGGTGAGGATTTCTCCGTTTTTCAACTAAATCCTCCTCCCTCTCTCCCTCTCTTTGCCCACCCCAAAGCTGGCAGCTCCCGTTCCCACATCACCGCGAGGCCGGCGGCTGGAAACCACCCAAACAAACAATTCGACCAGTTCCAGCAGTCCCAAAAAATTAAAAAAAAAATAAATTAAAAAATCCCCTCCTTCTCCTCTCCTTTACCCTGCCCAAACCCACCATCTTTTTTTTTTAATTCTTATTTTATTTCTTTATGATGATTTTATTTCATTTTTTTAATATATATATATTTTTTTTGTTTTTTAAGCTCAGTCCAATTTTCTCGGGTGGGATTTGAGGAGCAAGGAAGGGGCAGAGGGAACGGGTGACCCAGGGACATCTGCAAGCCATTAGGGGCTCGGCCTTTCAGGTAGCTCCCAGCCACACGTGCTGGCCACATTACAGCCTCCGAGGAGATTTCCACAACTTTCCTTCTCCAAATAAACACTCGGGCCCAGCCTGCGACGGGCAGGAGCTGCACAAACAGGTAGAGGAGAATGGCAGTTTTGATTCCCTCCTCGCCCAATTCAGATTTTTTTTAATTTATTTATTGAATTTTTTTATTATTATTATTATTATTTTTCGCCTTGTAAAGCTGGTGCTGGGCTCTGTAATTTGAACTATTGCTGGGAAAACAGAGTCAGGGGTTGGTTTGAAATTCCAGCTGCTGATTTCTGGGGGATGGAGGAATTTCATGGAGAGGAGGGGAATCAGGCAGGGAATTTATTCCCATGATTCTCGCCGGGCAAATTCAAAGGGGTAAAACATAAAGAATCAACATTAATAAACATAATCAACATTAGAATCCACCAGGATTTAGAGTTGGGGCCGAATCTTTTTTTTATTTTTTTTTTTAAATTTTAAAGCCGGGTTTTGTCACTTCTCAATAAATTTTGCTCCTTTTGAAGTTTGCTGAGAGGCATTTCACGGTGACACGAGGTGGTGACACTGATGGGGAATCCCTGACAGTGACGGGACATCCCTGATTTCTAAGGGGGAAAAAAAAAAAAGATAAAAAGAAGTAGAAAATGATGGTGCTACCAGCATTCCCTGCAGGACATTTTTCCCTTTTCTCTGGATCCTTTATTTATTTTTAAAAAATCATGACAAATAGGTGAATTGCCATGGTGATCCTGTGCCACCAGCGTTCCCTGCAGGGAATTATTCCTTGTCTCCAGATCACTCATTTCTCAAGGAAAAATTCCCACCAGGATATTTTTTTTCTTTTATCTCTATCACTCATTTTTAAAAAAAAATATATATATATAAATAAATTATAGGTGAATTAAGGTAAATGATGATGGTGATCCTGTGTCCCCAACATTCCCTGCAGGGAATTATTCCTCTTCTCCCTTGGAGAAACAATTCCTGCCTCCGAGGGGATGCTGTGCCTGGAAAAACGGGAAAATCCAAAAATATTGTCAGAATTTAAAGCTGAACTTCAAGAAAAAAAAAAAAAAAGGCAACAAAAGAGAATAAATTCATAATAATTCTCTCTTTTTTTTTTTTCCCTCTAGGAGAAAACCCTTTGGAAAGGGGAAAACGCTTTGGGGTGGAAATGAGAGGGGTAAATTTCCTGTTGGAAATGAGAGGGGTAAATTTTCCATGTAGGCAAAGTGTGCAGAGCTTGGAGCCAAAAAAAAAAATCCTGGAGCAAAGAAATAAAAAAGATCATAAATAAATCAATAATGAAATAACAAAATAATGAAATAATGAAATGACAAAATAACGAAATATATCAATAAATAAATATAAATACTTAGCTATAAATCAATTTCTAAATAAACTAATAAATCTTTCCCCCCTCCTTCCCTAAATCTCCAGATTAATCCCTTTAATCTCCAGGAGGAAAGAAATAAAAAAAATCCCAGGAGCATTTGTGACATCCAAGGCTGTGCCTGGTGGTTTCCAGCTGGGGGAGAAGGAGCAGAAAACAGGGAATTGTTTCTGTTTTCCCGAGCTGGGGGCAGAGCCAGGGAATGCTCTGAGCTCCCAATTTCCACATGGGAATGGGAATAAACCCACCCCAAATTTCAGCTTTTCCTCCCCAACCTGGGGAGCTGCTCATCAGCACCGAGGGTTCTGTCAGCAAACTCAAAAATCCCAATTTTCCCTCCCTTTTTGTCCCCTCGGATTCTGCTCTTTTCAGCACTTCCCAACCTTTTTTTTTTTTTTTTTTTTTTTTTTTCCCCCAGGGGGTTTTCACTGCTCCCAATTCCTTTCCTGCTGCCTCCAATCTCACCCTAATCCTAATTCCTCCTCATTTTGTCTTTCTGGGATGATTTTGGGAGTGGGAAATGAATCCCGTTATTCCAGGGGCTGCTGCGCCCCAGCTCGGAAATCATGGGGATCATTTCACCCCAGGGCTGGGATTATTCTCCCAAAATTCCACAATTTCCTTCACTTTCGTCCCCAGAGGGAGTCCCTCTCGGCATAAATTTAAAAAAAAAATTAATTTATTTCAGGCGTTGCCTTGGGGTCTTCAGGCTGCTGTTATTTTATATATTCAAGAAAAAAGGGAGAAATTCCTGTTCTCCAGGGTTTGGGGTTTTTTTCAGGCATTCCCAGGATTTGCCAAAGCTTAAATCACGGCCTGCTGCCTCCAGCTCAAGGTGCAGCAGGGCTGGGAATTATCCTGAGGGGCCAGAGAAACAGAAACCTTAAAAATTCATAAAATCCCAAGGAATTCGGAGCTGAATTTACAAAAATTAATGAAATTCTCAGCTGAATTTACAAAATGAATAAAATCCCAAGGAATTCTCAGCTGAATTTACAAAATCGATCCAATCTCAAAGAATTCTGAGGTGAATTCACAAAGTGAATAAAATTCCGAAGAGTTCTGAGCCGAATTCACAAAACCAATCTGACCTCAGAGAATTCTGAGCCGAAGTTACAAACCTCAAGCCAATTCTGAGGAATTAATTTCCAATGAGAGGCCCCAAGGCCGTTCCCCACCAGCTCCTGAGCTCCGTTTTTCATTCCACGGGATCAGCTGGAATTGGGATCAAGGAGCTCCGTACCTGGGATGCTCCCACCAAAGGCCAGAGCACCAATTCCATCCCTGCACCGGGGAATATTTGGGATAGGAGGGAAATCCATGGAATTTCACACCTGGAATGGCTCAGTGTGGGATCCCCGCAGAGCTGAGCAGCGCTGGCCAAAGGGGACGGAGGAAAATCGGGGGAAAAGGGAATTTTATTCTGTGCTGGGAGGGAAAAGCAAGGAGAGGCTGAGCCTTCCCTGCTCACGGTGGAGAGGGGAAAACCAAAGTGTGGGAATATCTCTGTGGGATGCAGCCCCCACTCTTGGATTTAATAAATTTTACTGGTGAGGAGGGGGGATTTTTACATTAATTAATCCGCAATTAACGGAGCTGCAGCAGCCCTGCCAAAACCTCCCTCTGAAAAACGCTGGAGAAATTTTCCTGGAGAAACCAAAGGCACCATCACACCTGGAATTTCATATTCTGGGCCATGGATTGATAATCCACCCAGCTTTGATACCAAAATTCCGAGTTCTGCTGCAGGAACACGGGACTGGTTCTAGGGAATTGCTGCACACCCCAAAACTTCCCGGATTTCCCTCGTTGTGCACCAGGAGCAGGGGAATTTCCCGGGATTCTCCTGGGGTTTCTCCCTCCCTGGGGATGTTGGTGGCAGGGCAGAGGCAGCGCTGGGCTGGTTGAGCCCAGAGGGGACACGGTGACATCCCAGCCAGCCCTGGGGACACCTTCCCACCACCAATCCCAAATCCCTGCGCAGAGCAGAGCCTGAACCTCCCCAGGATCAAAGGGCAGCGGGATCAAACCTCCCCCAGAAATCCACAAAACAACTCCTTCAGCACAACTCACCTGAAGCACAGATATTTTAAATTGGGACAGAAAAACCTCCCCAAAATCCACCCCTCTGGTGTGTTCCCTCCACTCCCAAAATTCCCGTCTCCTCCACTCCCCAAGCACTAACACTTGGAAAGATTATTCCCCTAAAAAACCAGGGATTTGGTTTTAGCATAAGGAACAGGAAAAAACCCATCAAACAGGGGGCTTTAATCCTCACTGCAAACCTTCCCTGCTCCCTGATCCGGCCACTTTGGATAAAACAACGTTAATTCCAGGGGAAAAAAAAAAATAAAAAAGAAAAGGAAAACTTCCATCCTGACGGGAAAGCAGCAGCTTTTCAAAGCAGCTCCCACCCGGCTGTGATTAATCAGCTTGTCCACCTTGTCCAAATAGCCCATCGAGCAATAATTAAAAATAATAAGCCAGAAATTATCGAATCACACACAATAACCGCCGAGCTCCTTTCCCCTTTCGCTTTTGTTTATTGTTGGAGCTTGTCAAGGCCCCGAGCAGCCTCTCTGGGCAGGCAGAGCCCCTTCCAGCTGACGGAGCTGCAGGATGAAAAATGTCCTAATTATGACCCTTTTTTTTTTTTTTTTGCATTCAGTCCTCCCGGTGCTGCTCCTGCCAATCAGCAGCAGGGCCAGGGGACAATCTCTTGTCACCGGCTTTTGCTCCTCTCCCAGGTACGTTTTGGTTCAGATTTTGGCCCCAGCAGCTCCAGAACGTCATCTCCCGCCTGCCTTTCATCGATGTCTTGAGGCAAATATTATTGACGAAGCGAAAATCTGAGGAGCTGAAATTCCACCGTTCACCAACCTCCATCTGAGATTACCCAGGGAAAAGGACGCGGATTATCTCCTGTAACATTTGCTGAAAGTTTTACCTTTTTCGCCGCAAATACCAAGGCAAATTTCAGTGGCCCTCTCCTGGAATATTGGATATTTAGCAAAGGACAGGGATACGACTCTGAGGAAAAGCATCCTGAGTGTTTCAGGAATAAAAAAAAACACCTAAAAACCCCAAATTCCCTTGGAGAAAAGCCCCGCTGTGCTCGCAGTGCCCCTGTCCCTGCAGACAAAAAAAAGCCTCTGGGGACACAACACAGCCACTTACCTTTAAACTCACCCAAAGCAAAACTACTTCCCAAAAAAAAACGCCTGCAAGCAAAAAAAAAAAAAAAAAAGAAAGAAAAAAAAAAAACCAAAAACAACCCACAACAAAACAACCCAAAATCATCACCAGAACCTCAGGGAAAACTAAAAACAACCAAGGGGAGCGTTTCCAGTGCGTTTATTCACTGCTCCTTCCCCGCTGCCTTTTTTAGGTGTTTTTTTTTTTTTCTTTTTTCCACGTGCCGTTTTTCCAATACCTTGAAACCGCCCTCGTCAGGGGAACGGCGACTATCGCGACAGAGGAGTCCCGCCGCGACAGGGCACGGAGGCGGCCGCTGCCCCCGAGGACCGGCCGCTCGCACAAAGGCTGCAAATTAAAGCAGCAAATTAAAGCAGCAAATTAAAGCGGCTCCGAGAAAGCCCCAACTTTTTAACGCTCGAGTTGCAATGAACAAAATTAACTCTGGGCTCCGGGGTTTGGGAAGGGAGCGGCGCTCGGAGGTTTGTGTCCCCAAAAAAGGCTCCGAGGAGCGCGGGGAGAAGGGAGGGAAGAGACGCGGGGGTTTTTGGGGGCAGCTCCCACCAAATCCCCTTCTCCCGGAGCCTAAAAAAAAAAAAAAAATCCCGGGATCTGCTTTACTGCCCACCTGGATGGGGGATTGGAGCGACAGCCCCGATTTCAGCCTGAGAACGTGTGATTCCTACAAACCTCCAAAGGCCCCTGCGGAGAGGAATCCCCGCAGTTATCCGCAGATAACCCCGGGAGCCGCCGGGATGTCGCTCCCCGGGGCGACACTCCGTCAACTCGGCAAAACTTTGATTTCTGGGGACACGGGGAGGGAAGAGGCCGCTCCTTCCCCGGGCACAGCTCCAGTCTAGGGACAGGGAACGGGATCGGGGATAAGGAACCGGGATGGGAACGGGGATGGGAACGGGGATGTGAGACCGGGAACAGGGATGGGGAACAGGGATGTGGGACCGGGATGCGGGACCGGGATAGGGAACGGGGATGGGGAACAGGGATGGGAATGGGGATGGGGAACAGGGATGTGGGACCGGGATGAGGAACAGGGACGAGGAAATGAGATGGGGAACCAGGATGAAGAACCGGGATGAGGGTCCCGCAGCCCGGTCCGGCCGCGCAGGGAAAGCGGCGCCGGGACCACGGGGATGGAAGAGAAAGGATATAAAGAGGAATAAACGGGGAACGCGCAAAGCGCGGAGTGGGCGGGGGAACGCGCCGGACGCTTCACTTTCATAAAAAATAAATTTAAAAAAAAATTTAAAAATACGGTAAAAAAAAAAAGGAGAAAACCCCGCAGATTTGGGGGTCTCCGGGGCCGGCCGCCCCAGCCCCCCGAGGTGTCCCCGAGGTGTCCCCGAGGTGTCCCCGAGGTGCCCCGAGATGCCCCGAGGTGTCCCCGAGGTGCCCCGAGGTGTCCCCGAGGCGTCCCCGAGGTGTCCCCGAGGTGTCCCCGAGGTGCCCCGAGATGTCCCCGAGGTGCCCCGAGGTGTCCCCGAGGTGCCCCGAGGTGTCCCCGAGGTGTCCCCGAGGTGCCCCGAGGCGTCCCCGAGGTGTCCCCGAGGCGTCCCCGAGGTGCCCCGAGGTGCCCCGAGATGTCCCCGAGGTGCCCCGAGGTGCCCCGAGGTGCCCCGAGGTGTCCCCGAGGTGTCCCCGAGGTGCCCCGCGGTGTCCCCGAGGTGTCCCCGAGGCGTCCCCGAGGTGTCCCCGCGGTGTCCCCGAGGTGTCCCCGAGGCGTCCCCGAGGTGTCCCCGAGGCGTCCCCGAGATGTCCCCGAGGTGCCCCGAGGTGTCCCCGAGGTGCCCCGAGGTGTCCCCGAGGTGTCCCCGAGGTGTCCCCGAGGTGTCCCCGAGATGTCCCCGAGGTGTCCCCGAGATGTCCCCGAGGTGCCCCGAGGCGTCCCCGAGGTGTCCCCGAGGCGTCCCCGAGGTGCCCCGAGGTGCCCCGAGGTGTCCCCGAGGTGTCCCCGAGGTGTCCCCGAGGCGTCCCCGAGGTGTCCCCGAGGTGTCCCCGAGGGCCGGCCTCAGGGGGCGCTCCCGGCCCCGCCCCCCGCTCGCGCCGTTCCTGAGCCTCTGGCGCCCCCTCGGGACGGAGCCGCGCAGCGCCCGCCGCCTCGCCCCCGCCGCGCTCCGCTCCGCGCCTCCCGCCCTCCGCCAGCGCGGCTGCAGCGGCCCCGCGGGGCCCATCCGCGGGAAGCCCGTCACCCACCCGCGGGGCACCGGCGGGGCCGCGTGTGGCGCAGCGGGCGCTGCCGCTGTCGCCGCTGTCGCCGTCGCCGCCGCCGCCCGTCCCCGTCCCGTCGCGCCCCGCCCCGTGCCCCCTCAGCGCTGCGCGGCGCCGCGAGGCCCCGCCCCTGCCGCGCGGCTCAGCCAATAGGAGCGGGGCGGCCCCCGCGGGCCGCGCGGTGATTGGCTGCGGCGGGGCGGGCGCGCGGCCCCGCGCTGGGTATTTGTGGGCGCGGCGCGGAGCGGCCGCAGAGCCGCGCTGGAGACCGGCGGGGCCGCCGCGCCCGACACTGCCCCGGCCGCTCGCCCCGCTCCCTCCTCCTGCTCCCGGCCTCGCCTAAGTGCTTCCCTTTCCTCGTTTCGGAGAGTTTTTTTTTTTGGTTTTCTTGTTTTTTTCTGTGTTTTTTTGAATTTTTTTTTTTTAGCGTTTTTGTGCTGAGGAGAAGTAATAAAAAGTTTTTTTGCGGGCTTTTCGCCGTTCGTCCCTCTCCTCTGCGCAGCCGGTGGAGACTTCGCTTCTCCGAGCTTTTACTTTTTTAACCTATCCCTGCCCATTAGCGCATAACTTTTTGCATTTTTTTTTCTTTTTTTTTTTGATCATTTTTTTCGCCCCCTTGTTCCCCCTCGGCCACTTTCTCGCATGAATCTCCTCGACCCTTTCATGAAAATGACAGAAGAACAGGACAAATGTATCTCCGACGCCCCCAGCCCCACCATGTCGGATGACTCCGCCGGCTCCCCCTGCCCCTCTGGATCCGGCTCGGACACGGAGAACACCAGACCCCAAGAAAACACTTTCCCTAAGGGAGACCCGGACCTGAAGAAGGAGAACGACGAGGACAAGTTCCCGGTGTGCATCCGGGAGGCGGTGAGCCAGGTGCTGAAGGGTTACGACTGGACGCTGGTGCCGATGCCCGTGCGGGTGAACGGCTCCAGCAAGAACAAGCCGCACGTCAAGAGACCCATGAACGCCTTCATGGTGTGGGCGCAGGCGGCCCGCAGGAAGCTGGCGGACCAGTACCCGCACCTGCACAACGCCGAGCTCAGCAAGACCCTGGGCAAGCTCTGGAGGTGAGTGCGGGGTGCCCGGGGGCTCCTCCGCGGGATGCGGAGAGCACCGAGAGGGATGTTGCGAGCCCGCAGAACGCGCTGAAAAAAAAAACTTTTTTTAGCAGAGCGCAAAAAAACTTGTTCGGTGGAGAAGCCGGAATAGGAGGAGGTGGGGGAAAAGCAGGGAGAAGGCGTTCGCCTTGTGGTGGTGTTGGAAGTGGTTTCTGCTCCCTGAGCGATGCCCCCCGGGGCTGCCGTTGTTTGTTTGCGCTGCCGGTGCGGAGGAAATGATGGATTTTGGGGATTGCATCAGCTCGGGAGGGAGCGCGGGGCGATGCGGGGTGGGTGGCGCAGGGCCGGGTGGCCTCCGAGTGCCAGAATGAGGCGGGGAGGGGAGGAAAACGCGAGGCCAGTGAGTCACCTGGGCCACCGCGTCCTCGGGGACAGCGCCAGGGCCGGCGGGGGGGCATCCCAAAGGGCTGCGACGGGAGGGGAAAGCTGGCCCGGGCAGGCGGGGATGTCCCCAAAGCCCCCGGGGACAGCGAGATGTGCCCGCAGGTTGGGGAGGGCGAGGGCTGGACCCCGCTGCCGCCCCTGCAGCTCTGGTCCCGCCACCGAAGGAATGTGCGGGACAAAGAGGGTGACAACCACAGAGTGCCGGCGACAAGAGGGTGACAACCAGAGTGTCCCGGACACGGGGTTCAGCTTGTGAGGAGGCTTTGGGGGGTAACCAGGGTAGGGATCAGCACCGGTGAGCTCCCCTGAGCCACAAATGACCCCTCGCCCCCCGTGTGCCCCCCCCAGGCTGCTGAACGAGAGCGAGAAGCGCCCGTTCGTGGAGGAAGCCGAGCGGCTGCGGGTGCAGCACAAGAAGGACCACCCCGACTACAAATACCAGCCCCGGCGGAGGAAGTCGGTGAAGAACGGGCAGGCGGAGCAGGAGGAGGGCGCCGAGCAGACCCACATCTCCCCCAACGCCATCTTCAAGGCGCTGCAGGCGGACTCGCCCCAGTCCTCCTCCAGCATCAGCGAGGTGCACTCGCCCGGGGAGCACTCGGGTAGGGACCGCCGGGGGCACGGCACTGCGGCCGAAACGGGGATGGGGATGGGGCTGGGCGAGAGGGAGGGGAAGGAAAGAGCCGGGAATGGAGTGGGAACGGGGGGAAAGAGCCAGGAATGGAGTGGGAACGGGGGGAAAGGAAAGACCCAGGAATGGAGTGGGAATGGGGGGAAAGGAAAGACCCAGGAATGGAGTGAGAACTGGAGGAAAGACCCAGGAATGGAGTGAGAACTGGAGGAAAGACCCAGGAATGGAGTGAGAAGGGGGGAAAAGGAAAGAGCCGGGAATGGAGTGGGAACGGGGGAGGAAAGGAAAGAGCCGGGAATGGAGTGAGAACGGGGGGAAAGATCCAGGAATGGAGTGAGAACTGGAGGAAAGACCCCGGGATGGAGTGGGGGTGGGGAGAAAGGAAAGACCCAGGAAATGGAGTTTCAGGAATGGAGTGAGAAGTGAAAGAACTGCCCATGAGCTGTGCCCACAGGCTGGGCATGCAAATCCTCAGCCCAGTGAGCCGCTGCCGCCACCTCCCTCTGTTTGCCCGTGGGAAACACGAGCCCGTGCTTTTTAAAACCCGAAAAACCGCCCGGTGTCAGTTTGTGTCCCAGCTGACAGGGCTGGGCTCTGTGTCCCCCAGACCCGCACGTGTGCGTGACCCACGGAGCGCGGGTGACCCCCACGGCGTTGTCACCCTTGTCACACCTTCACCCGTGTCCTTCCTCCCCCAGGGCAGTCCCAGGGGCCCCCCACGCCCCCCACCACCCCCAAGACGGACCCGCAGCCCGGCAAGCAGGACCTGAAGCGGGAGGGCCGTGCGCTGGGCGAGGGCGGCCGGCAGCCGCCGCACATCGACTTCCGCGACGTGGACATCGGCGAGCTGAGCAGCGACGTCATCTCCAACATCGAGACCTTCGACGTCAACGAGTTCGACCAGTACCTGCCCCCCAATGGGCACCCCGGCCAGGTCACCTACACGGGCAGCTACGGCATCAGCGGCGCCGCGGGGACGTCGCCGGCCGCCGGCCACGTGTGGATGTCCAAGCAGCCGGCGCTGGGCGTGGAGCAGAGCCCTCAGCAGCCGCCCCAGCAGCAGCAGCAGCAGCAAAGGACGCACATCAAGACGGAGCAGCTGAGCCCCAGCCACTACAGCGAGCAGCAGCAGCACTCCCCACAACAACAACAGCAACAACAGCAGCAACAACAACAACAGCAGCTGAGCTACAGCTCCTTCAACCTGCAGCACTACAGCTCGTCCTACCCCAGCATCAGCCGGGCGCAGTACGAGTACGGCGAGCACCAGGGCGGCTCCTCCTCGGCCTCCTACTACAGCCACGCCGGGCAGGCTGGCAGCGGCCTCTACTCCACCTTCAGCTACATGAGCCCGGCGCAGCGGCCCATGTACACCCCGATCGCCGACAGCGCCGGCGTGCCCTCCATCCCGCAGACACACAGCCCCCAGCACTGGGAGCAGCCCGTCTACACGCAGCTCACCCGGCCCTGAGCGCTCACCCCACCGCAGAGCTGGAGGCAGAGAGGAGAAAAAAACCGCCTCCAATAAATAAATAAATAATAATAAAAAAAAAATAAGCACGAGAAAAAAAACAAAGAAAAAAAAAATCCCGCGATGATGATGATGATGATGATAAAAATGAAATGGGAAAAGCGCAGCACGCAGCCGCTCGCCTCAGGCTGGTTGGGTGGTTTTCAAGTCTCATCTTAGCTTTCAAGATGCTCACGTGGAAGCTGGCGGGGTGCGGAGAGCGCCCTGAGCTTCCTGCACTTCTGTCCTCCAGGAGCCGCCCCCAGCCCCCCGAAATTTGGGACACACTTGCCAAGGACTGGAACTGAACTCTGCTTCAGAGGTTTGGGGGGTTTTTTCTCCGCCCAGCTGGCTCCTCCTTTGGACTTTTGTAATGATTTTTTTTTTTAGCAGTAATTACAAGAAAGATAAAAATATTAAAAAATACAAAAAAAAAAAAAAAAGAAAAAAATGGGGGGGGTTTAAAAGAGAAAACTCAGAGTCCTCTGTGAGGAACATTCTCTATTTTAAATACTTTTAGTATGTACTGTGTATGATTCGTTACCAATTGGAGGGGATTCATACCTATTTTTTAGAGAGGTTTTTTCCTTTTTTGAAATGCTCTTATTTTTCCAACAGCTTAAAAAAAATTATAAAAAAGACACTTAGTGGAGCAGCCCTAGGTTTTTCTTGCAGAGGTATTTTTGTATAGAGAAGTGTCTCTTTTTTTGCTCTAAAAATGAAACTAAAGCAGCGTTGCTGTGCCCTGGGAACCCAGCACTGGGGCAGGCACCAGCATGGGAGAGGCTTTATTTTTCTAACTCGTAGCAAAACCAGCCAGGAGGAGAACTTCACTTTATTTTTTAATAACCTCGAGCCTTAAAAGAAAAAAAAAAATAACAAAAACAAAAAGAGGAATAATAAATGTTAAAAAATAAATTAAAAATAAATCCATGGAGCAGCCCCCGAAGTGCTGCTGAGAAGCCTTAAAGTGATAATCAGCGGGCTGGGGGCTGAGCCCGACCCCTCCGGGCACCCCCTGCCCACCCCAGGGTGCCCAACCCGGCCTGGGCCACGGCACACACCCTTGACATTATTTATTTGGGGAGAGGAGCAGCTTTGAATCACCGTTTTCCTTTGGGTTTTGCTCCTTTCCGAAGCGTTGCGTTGGTCGGGAGCGTTGTCTGGAAGGTGACCGTGCCTGTTAAATTATGGTCTGAAACTGTAACCAGTCCTTTATTTATCTCTTTTCATTCCTTTTGGATTCCTTTTGGTTGTTGTTCTTGGTATTATTATTATAATTATTCTTTTTTTTTTCTTTTTTTTTTGGAATCTGTGTCCTGGGTTTGTACAAACTTTTGTGCTCTTCCTTTTTTTGTTTGAGGTTTTGTTGTTTTTTTTGGTTTTTTTTCTTTTTTTTTGCCTTCAAGGAGAAACTGGAAGAAGAAGAAGAAAAAAAAAAACAAATAAAAAAAAGAAAAAAAAAAAAAGAAAAAGAGATTTGTACAAACTAAAGATTGCAAATGTAGCGGATCACTGAATCATTTGCCTTGTTTCCTGCCTCGGCTCTCTGGGACACACGAGCTCGTGCGAGGACGAGCCCCACACCCCGGCCCTGCTGCAGGGCTGGCACCGTTTTAGCCTTCAAACCCCCCCAAAAAACCGCCTGGGAGAGCTGGAGGGGGGACACACTGAACTTGGGTGAAGCTGTGGCTGAACAGTTAAGGATTGCTTTTTAAAAAAGACAGCAGACTTTTTTTTTATTTAAAAAAAAATGATATATTTGTTAACTTTTTTTTTTTTTTTGTTAGGGATTCAGTAGGAGAAAAAAAAATCTTAAAGCACTCTTATAATATGGCATCTTTCTATTTCTGTATAAAAGCAGATCTTTTTAAAGTATTTCTGTAACTTAAAAGACCTGTCATTTAAATCATATTTTGTCTTTAGGTAAGTTTGGTTTGGTTTTGGTTGCAAGATCCTTCTCTTTGTGAAACTTACCTTTTTTTTTTTTTTTTTTTTTTGTTTTGGTTTGTTTTTTTGTTTTGGTTTTTTTGTTTTGTTTTGTTTTGTATATTATTGTTTGCAATAAATATACATTGTATTAAAAGTTCCACCTGGGCCAGGTGTGGGATTTGTTGTCAGGGTTTGCTGTCAGGAGGTTTTTCTCAGCCCCCAGGGAATGCTGGCGGGGTTTGGGCTCACGGCCGAGGGTTGGGATGTCCCTCCCCCTTTGCCCCAAGCACAGCCATCCCAGGAAATGCAGAGCCAGGGAATAAATGGGAACAAATGCAGAGTGGCCAGGTCTCAGGGTGTGACCCCAAAAGGGACACCTGAGCTCCAGCTGTCCCCAATTCCTGCTGTCTCTGCTCTCCCCTGGGGCGTCTGCTGCATTTGGGGGATGCTGAGCACGAGGTGAGGAGAAAGGAGTGACCCCAAGGCTTTGGGGCTTTCAGGGCACCCATCTAGAAACTGCTGAAACCCTCCCAAAAAGCCCCAACTCCCCAGTGGCCCAGCAGGACCCGTGTCATCCTCAGGGACCAGCGTCCCCTCCCCAGGAGGGAACGGCCAAAAAACCATTAAAGCCATCCCCAATCGATCCCAAATCCAGCCCTGCCCTGCTGCGGCTCCGGAGCAGCCCAGGCCAGGCTTTGTCACCTCCCCCAGCACTGGTGTCACCGCAGGAGGGACACCAACCCTCCCTGGGGTCACCAACCCCTCTGTGGGGACACCAACCCCTCTGTGGGGACACCAACCCCTCCATGGAGACACCAATCCCTCCCTGGGGACACCAACCCCTCCTTGAGGACACCAACCCCTCTGTGGGGACACCAACCCTCCCTGGGGACACCAACCCTTCTGTGGGGACACCAATCCCTCTGTGAGGACACCAATCACTCCATGGGGACACCAATCCCTCCATGGGGACACCAATCCCTCTGTGGGGACACCAATCCCTCCTTGAGGACACCAATCCCTCCATGGGGACACCAACCCCTCTGTGGGGACACCAACCCCTGCAGCATTCCCTGCCAGGCCGCAGATCCCAGCTGGGAATGTCCCAATGTGTCCCAAATTCCTGCAGCTGGAGTGGGGCTGCTCTGGGACGCCCCGAGGGAGCAGAGCCAAGGAATCAACGGGATTGGAGATGGATAAATCCAGTCTGGGCAGGTCAGGGCTGTGACCCCAAAGGGGACACCTGAGCTGTCCCCAACCCCTGGCCCTGCTCTGTCCTGTCCCATGCAGGGCCCATCTCCAGGAGTCAGCGGGAGATTTGATCCCTCTGGGATCTTTTCCCGGCTGGAAAACCCCCTGTGCCAGCCCCAGAGCAGCCACAGCTCCCTCCCAGCCCCACCACAACCCTGCACACCTCTGAGCCTTTGACCCCCGAGCAGGGCACCCGGCGGGTTCATTAACTCCCAGCACTAATTGGGGTCAGTGTCACTCCGCTGCGCCGGGTGGGAACTCTTTGACGGCAGAGGTTTCTCCTCCCCTGCCCCACTCGGACTTTGCCCAGGGGCGGCCTGGCTGAGTTTGGGGATAAAACACAGAACTCCTGGCTTTAGGGTGAGGAAGGAGCTCCGGGCAGAGCTCAGGGCCACCAACAATCCCCTAAGGCAGAAAACGTCTGGGCAGCGCTGGGGTGGGGTGGGACGGGCTGGAAAAGGGCCCCAAATCACGACAAGGCACTGCCTGAACCTGCAGGGCTCCGGCCAAGGAGGGATTTGTGTCATCCCACGGCGACGGCAGATCCCGCCGGGATCCCGCAGGATGGGGCACAGCTGAGCCTGGCACAGCCCCTGTGCTCGCAGGGACATTTGTGTCCCAGCCCAGCCGCGCCCAGCTGCCCTCTGCCCCCTTCCCAGAGCCGGACACATCCCGGGAGTTGTTCCTCCCCAAAACCCCGAAAGAGCAAAGCTGGTCCTGCTCTGTTCGCTCTCGGGCCGAGCTGGGAATGGGTTTGGGCTCCGCTGGACACGGGGCAGCCCCAAGGAGGGGGAAAGGCTGGAAAATGGGCCCCGAAAGCAGAGCAGGGACATCGGGAGCCCAGGGAACTCCGGCAGTGCTGCGGGGCAGGTCTGAGCGGCAGAGCCCCCCAAATTCCTGCCGAAAATCAGGATAAGGGATGGGCAGGGCGAGGCTGAGCCCTGCTCCGAGCCCTCCTGCAGTGCCGGCAGGAGCTGGGGTTATTTTTCCATCAGTTCTGGAGGGGAAATGAGCGCTGATAAAAACCAAACAAAAGAAGGAGAAAGTTTCCGCGCAGCCCCAGGGGACAGCCCGGCTTTCCGGGCTCCGTGTCAGCTGCTCCCTTTGGCAACTGCCATTTGCATTTTTATTTTTTAATTATTTTTTTTTCTCTCCAGCCGGCTGCTGGTGCTGACATCTCCTCGCGAGGAGGAGGAGAGCGCAGGATCCCGGGATCTTTGGGGATGAGGAGCCCGGGATGTGCCCCGCTCTCCCCCCGCCCTGCCCAGCGCCGCTCCCCGCAGGCAGCGGGGGATTTCCAGGGAAAAGCGAAAGCAGCCGGGTTTCCCCGCAGTTTAGGGGTTGTTTCCCTCGGGATCACGCTCAGCCCCCGGCGGGGAAATGGTTTAGGAACGAAAGGACAAACCGCAATCCCTTTTCTCCGCCCATTTGGGTTAAAATGTTCGGATTCCGCGCTGCAAAGATGGGGAAAGTGGGGACAGAGAACTTGGGGCACGAACGGGAGAGGACACCGATGATAAAAGCTGAGGCAGCTCCAGCACAACCCAGCTGGGAACGAGGATCAGACGGGATTGGGACAGCTCAGAGCTGGGGAAAGGGCTGCAGGACACAGGGCCACCGCTGTCACCTCTGCCACCTCCAGCTGCCACCTGGATCGCCACAGCAACAGCGGGAGGGGACGAGAAGGCTCCCCAAAGCCCTCGTGTTCTCCCCACGAGGGAAAGCCCTCCCCAGAGCAGGGTGAACCCCTCTGGAGCAGGGATGGCTCATCCCCGTGGCTGCCCCCACATCAAGCTCCAAGTCATCCCACAGATCCCAAAATTCCCGGGATCCACCAGCCGATATCCCAATTCTAGAGGGAAAACCCCTTGGGGATCCGGACCTTCCCCAGTCCACATCTCTCACCCAAAATCCCAATTTTCAGGGGAAAATCCCGTGAGGATTTGGACCCCGGAGGGTCCAGATTCCCCCTCCCAAAATCCCAAATTCAAGCTCCATGGGGATCTTCACCCTCCGAGCTCCAGACCCGCGCCCCAAAATCCCAATTTCAGGGACTGCTGAGCCCCCACCCAGAGCTCCTCCCGGCTGGGGAGGATTTAACCCTCAGCCCCCGAGGTGACAGCTCAGGTAGGACAGAGTTTCTGTCCCCTCCCACATGTGTCAAAAGGAGAAAAAAAAAAAAAAAAGGCAGTTTTACATCTGATTTTCCTGCTGCCAGCGCGGGGATTAATTACACACCTCGTCTGGGCAAAGCCCGGCTATCACCGCGCAGAGTCTCGCTCCATAAATTTCCAACTGCTAATAATAAGGCTGGACAGGAGTTTTAAAGCTTCAGTAGACAGTTTACAATTAACCTACTCCTGTCAGCTGGAAAATCACCTTAAAATGGGATTCCAGTTCACGTCGGACTCGCTGCGAGTGAGAGTTTCGCTTTTGGAGAGTGAGAAACTGCCCTGGAAAGGGAAACTGCGGGGAAGGCACCGGGGGCACTTGGAGCTCAGAGCTGACCTGGATTTCTCCCAATTCCGGGGCAGAATTCACCTGATGTCCCACGGGACTGCCAGCCCTGCGCCTGGCAGCTGGAAATCAGCTCCGGGAGTTTTTCAGGCTCATCCCCAGCACGATTTTGCCCTGGATTCAGCAGCTGAGGGAGAGGAAAACGCGGATTTTGGAGCCCCAAACTCCCAGAGATGGGCAAGGGATGGCAAACACAGAGCACAGGATGCACCCACCTCACCAGCCCCGGGGTTCCTGATTGCCCACAGGGGGTTTTTTCCAAGCTGGGAGGTGAATTCCATCGGTTGGATCCATCACCTCTGTGGTCATCTCCCGGCTGGGCCAGGACACCCCTGAGCTCAGGGCGGATGTCTGACACCCTCTGCTCCTTCTTTTAGCAGCTCCCTCATAACTTTTAAAGATAAAAATCATCCTAAAAGGAAAATATGGGTTTTTATTGCCGTGTTCGGGGGGCTCTGGAATAGAATTCCCAGAGAATTCCCAGGGGCTGCCCCTGGATCCCTGGCACAGGGGAAGGTGTCCCTGCCCATGGAATGGGACAAGGATGCGATTTCAGCTCCTTTCCCACCCCAACAATTCCATGATTCCATTCAGGGAACCTTGGGGATCCAAACCAAACCTTCCTCTTCATCCCTCATCTTCACCGCGAGGTGAAGCTTCCCGAAACACCTTCGAAAAAAAAAAATTAAAAAAAAAAGGCCCCGAGAACAAATTCCATCAGCGAGGAGCCACTTGGGCACGGCGAGGGGAGGGGAAGCGAGGAGCCGCCCCCGTCATTTTGTGTGATTAAAAGGCAAATTTTATTCCTGGAGAAACTTGGAAGCAAATGTGGCGTTGCCATGGTTTCACACCCACTGGCTGGAAATGACAATATTAGCAGGGTGACCTGGTAATTAGAAACTGTGCCCCCAGGTCAGGCTGCGGAGAAAATAAAGAGAGATTAGGGCGTGCTAAAGACACCGCATAATGCTGCGGGCTCCTGCGCTCCCCACCTTTTATAAGCGGCCCATTTAAATGCAGATTCTGACTTTCCACCTGGGGCTGCTAATCTGTCTCACAGCCAGATCAAACAATGGGGCAGCGCTCCGCACTGTGGGGCCGGGCTGCTTTGGGGGCTCGGGCTGTCATCGGCTCCCCCCGAGCTGCCTGTCCCCCTTTTCTCCAGGGAAAAGCCCGACGTTTGCGCTCGCAGATGATTTTTTTTGTTGGAGGGTTTTTTTTTTTTTTTGTGTATATGTTTGTGTCCTCCTCTCGCACCCCGAAATTCCAATGAGTTGGAGCAAAACAGGTTCAGATTTTCATCCTCGTGTTCCCCAAAACTCCTGGGATTTGGAGCAAATCCGGCTCAGATTTTTCTCTTCCTCCCGCGTTCCAAAACTTCAGTGACTTGGAGCAGATCAGGTTCAGATTTTCATCCTCATCCTCCACCCCGAACTCCAAGACTTTGGAGCAGATCAGGCTCAGATTTTCATCCTCCTTTCCCCAAATTTCACTGACCTGAAGCAACCGAGGCTCGGATTTCCATCCTCCTCTCCTTCCCCCAAATCCCAATGATTCCAAGGCTCAGATTTCCATCCTCATCTTCCTCCAAACTTCTGCGATTTGGAGCCACCTCCCAAGGTGTGACCACCTTTTCCACCTAGAAACTCCTCCTGATGTCCAACCTGGACCTCGAGTCCCTTTCCTTTTGTCCTGACATTCCTGGGAGCAGATCCTGACCCACCCCTGGCTGTCCCCTCCTGTCAGGGGCTTGTGCAGAGCCACAAGGTCCCCCCTGAGCCTCCTTTTCTCCAGGCTCAGCCCCTCCAAATGCCCGAGGCATCCTTCCCCGCCAGCCCAGGAAAGACTCCCCAGACTCTGCCCATGGAAAAAAACTTGGGAAAAGCGTCCCCAGGTGTTTCCAGCTGTGTTCTCCCTGGTGGCAGCAGGTGGGGACTGTCCTCAGAGGGGAAAAAACCCGAATTGATGGGGCAGGCCCTTAAAACCCATGCGGATTTAAAGGGTCACCCCCAGTGTCACCACAGGCAGGTGACATCGGCGGCGCCCGGAGGGAAGGGCCGGAGCTGCTGGGAGCCTCACCTGGCCCTCGAATGCTCTTCACCTTGGTCAAGAGCCTTTCAGGGAGCGCCGGTCCAGCCCTGCCCCGGCCCCGGCAGGTGTCAGGTGCGGCACGACCGGCCCCGGCTCCTGCGACACCGTTTGGAATTTTATCCTCTTCCCTAAAGGTGCCAAAGCCGAGGGCTCGGGGCTCAGCCTGGGATAAAACATGTAAAATCTGAGGTTTGGGTGCCATTCTCCCCTCCAGGGGTGGATTTTGTGGCTTTTATAGTCCTGGGAATCTCAGCTCAGCTCCCTCCGAACTTCCCCAATTCCCAAACATTCCCAACTCCAGAGCCGCCTCAACCTTTCAAAAAAAGGAGAGAAAAGGGGGGAAATAACCCGCAGGAGATTCGGGAGGGCACGGTGGATGGAGAACGCCGCCCTGCCCTCCTTCATCCCGGAACACGGGAGGGGAAAACTGGGAAAGGATCCTGAGGAAACCCTACAGCCGGGATTGCTGTGCCGGCAGCGCTGGCGGGAGAAAGGAGGCCAGCGGAATGCTGGAGGCACCGGGAATTCGGGAAGAGCGACGCTGGATCCCTTCCCGTGCCCACCTCTGGTACTCGGGCAGGGCCGAGCTGCTCCGTGCCTCAGTTTCCCCCGCCCTGCTCCAGCTCCCGCCGCGCAATCAATTCCTGGGACTCCCGTAAAACCCGTTTGGCACAGCCCTGAAGAGCTGATTTCGGTCACTTTATCCCTCCAGGCAGCACAGACACTGCGAAATGACCCCCTCCTATAAAAAATAAAAAAAGCCGAACCTGAACTTTTATCAGCTCCACGCCGAGCCCCTCGGCCGCTCCCCCCCGCTCCTCCTCCCTGCCCCGACCTGTCATGGTTTATTTTGTTTGGGTGGATTTTCTTTCTCCTTCTCCCCCCTTTCTCCTCCTCGCCTCCTTTCCCCGGGCCAAACAGAGCCTTTTTCCCATGGCGATGGGGCTCATTAGCATCCTTGTGCATAATTAGGGCGGCGGGCATTGTCATGCAGAGCAGCCTCGGATGACAACACTTGAGCCCGGGACGACGCAGGAACGCCGCGAGCGAGTTTCTCACACTGGTTTTAGCCAAGGCGAGGCCGGGGCTTGGAGATTTTAATTAATTAATTAATGGGCCCTGGGCTTTTCCCCCTCCCCGGCAGCTCCTCGCATCTCTCCGGCCGCGGGATTCGGTTGTTTGTTGGTTTGGGGGGTTTTATTGTGGAATTTGGGGATGGTTTTGGGGTTGGGAAGGACCTTGAGGCTCATCGTGTGTCCTCCTCTCCCACCCCGAAATTCCAAGGATTTGGAGCTAAACGGGTTCAGATTTTCATCCTCCTCTCGCACCCCAAAACTTCACTGACTTGGAGCAAATCAGGCTCAGATTTTCATCTTCATCCTCCCCAAAACTCCAAGACTTTGGCGCAGATCAGGCTCAGCTTTTCATCCTCCTGTCCCCAAATTTCACTGACCTGAAGCAACCAAGGCTCGGATTTCCATCCTCCTCTCCTCCCCCCGGATTTCACCGATTTGGAGCAAACCACGTTCAGATTTTCATCCTCCTCTCGCACCCCGAAACTTCGATGACTTGGAGCAAGCCAGGCTCAGATTTGCTGGCCTTGGACACTTCCAGGGATGGGGCGGCCAGGGGATCACCCGTGCGGGGCCATCCCAGGGGAGGATTCCTTCCGTGGAATACTTTTAAACTCAATAAAATCAATTAAAACCCCAGCCCGGGCGGCCTCAGGGCGGTTTCCCACCGAGCACGGGGGACAGGAGGGCTGAGCCCGGGGGGGGTCAGGGGGAAGGAGGGAGGGACAGGACAGGGCCATCGGGGGACCCTGGGGACACCTGAGCAGGGACAGGACAGGGCCATCGGGGGACCCTGGGGACACCTGGGCAGGGACAGGACAAGGCCATCAGGACACCCGGGGGACAGCTCTGCAGGAACAGGGCCATCAGGGGACCCTGGGGACACCTGGGCAGGGACAGGACAGGGCCATCGGGGGACCCTGGGGACACCTGGGCAGGGACAGGGCCATCAGGGGACCCTGGGGACACCTGGGCAAGGACAGGACAGGGCCATCGGGGGACCCTGGGGACACCTGGGCAGGGACAGGGCCATCAGGGGACTCTGGGGACAGCTCTGCAGGGACAGGACAGGGCCATTAGGACATCCTGGGGACAGCTCTGCAGGGACAGGGTCATCAGGGGACCCTGGGGACACCTGGGTGGGACAGGGCCATCGGGAGACCCTGGGGACACCTGGGCAGGGACAGGACAGGGCCATCGGGGGACCCTGGGGACACCTGGGTAGGGACAGGACAGGGTCATCAGGACACCCTGGGGACAGCTCTGCAGGGACAGGACAGGACCATCAGGACACCCTGGGGACAGCTCTGCAGGGACAGTCACTGCAGGGAGGGAGCACAGCCAGAACCACCCCAGGATTCTGCCCCTCGCTGCTCCAGCCCCTGCTGCGTCCAGGAGAATCCTGGAAAACTCCCCAATCCTCCAAGAGCCTTTTCCAGGACAGGAGATCACTGATCCCTCTGGCAGCTCCTGGAATTTTAGGAGGGTTTTTTGGTTTGGTTTTTTGGGGGTTTTGGGGTGTTTTTTTTTAATGGGTAAATCTTGGTTCTCCTTCCCCAAAGTTTCCTGCCTGGGAAGGGATTTTGCAGCAGGGCAAAAATCAATTCGGGTTTGGGCTGGGTCCTTCAAAGGAACCACAGAACAACTCTCCCAATCTCAGCTGCTCTCTGCTCCACTCCTCCTGCAAAGTGAAAGAATAACCCGGGGAAATTAAATATTCCCTAAAGCTGGAGCTGCGGTGCCCGGTAATGTTCAGCAGCTCAGGAAAACAAGTTTTTTTTTCTTGTTTAGACTTTCTCCTAATTCATATTTCATCCGGGCCTCCCCTAATCCAGACTCAATCCATCTTCTCTCCTGTTTGTTTTCTCTCCCCCCTCCCTTTTTTCCTTCTTTTTTTTTTTTTTCTTTTAACCTGTTTAATCCTTTTAAGTTCAAGGATTTGAAAAGCAAATACTATAAAAGATGAAAGGTGCGTTGGAGGAAATCAACTTTGATAAGAGGCTTTTATGGCTTGTAAACCTTATTCCGGCCCTTGGGCTTGAAAGGCAGCACTAATTTTTTAAGAGCTTTCTGCAAGCCTCACGTCGGGCTTCAAAAAAAAAAAAAAAAATTAAAAAAAAATCCTGTTCCAGCCTAAAAAATTATGGGGCTCAGGAGCTTTCACAAATTTGGGTGACCGCAGCACAAATCTGGATTCTTTAAGAACTCGAGAAACAGCTAAAATGAGTTTGAAAAAAAATATTAAATATTAGGATTCATAATCCTGAATAAATTGCTTGGTGTTCTCCTTAAAGCTTCGCACCTGCAGCAGCCCCAGCCACCATCCCACACCTGGACTTTTACACGCCCAAGGAGCAGCCGGAGCAGCTTTAAAACGAAGGGAGAACAGCACCAAACGATTGGGACGGGGAGCAGCAGCCCCCAACAAAGCGCTGGTGTGATGTTCTCCCCAAAGCTTCGCACCTGCAGCAGCTCCCCTGGGCAGCGAAAAGCGGCTCCGAGAGGGTTAAAGAGCCCCAGCCCCGGCTCCTGGCCGGGCTCCAGCTTCTCCTCTGCGCCTTTTTCCCGTTTATTCTCCTTATTTTGGGGTGGGTTTTGTCCCTGAAAAAGGCAAAAGCTGTTTGCAAACACTGCAGCGGGGCAGTTGGCACCTCTGGAAAACGCTCCCTGAGCTGCGAAATAAAAGTGGGTTTATCACCCGATTTTGTCTCTCCTGCAGAGCTGCAAAGGCAGGGGACAAACCCCGTCCGTCCCCGAAGGACAGCAGAGCCCCAGTTCCACCCCCGGCTGAAAAAGTGACAGTAAATAACAAAAATCCCGGGAATGATCAGGGGAGAAGGGCTGAGGATGTTTCCAGGGCCGTGTGGAGCTGTTATCTCGGGCGAGGCGTTTCCAAGCGGGTTTTTTTTTGCAGCCCAGATGTCAGGTGTTGTCCCCAGGACCCCGTCCAGGGCCAGGCTGCCTCCCCTGGGGAGGGCTGTGGTTTCACAGCTAAAAAATCCCCGATTTTGGGGTCATTCCCACCCGGACAGCGCTTTGGGGGAGCTGCAGCTGTGCCCAGGGAGGTGACACACGGGGATTTGGGGTGCAGACCTGTCCCAAACCCCAAACCCCAAACCCCAAACCCACCGAGCCACGGGGAGATGAGCTGGGAACAAAACTCAGCCTCCACTCACGAGACAAACCTTCAAAACTGAATCTTTAATACTAAATCTTTAATACTAAACCCTTAATACTAAAGAAAGTCTTTAGCATTCAAGAAAACGTCGTTTTCCAAAATCCAACTTGGCAAATCCAACTTCTTCATCTTCAAACATCATCCTTTGGGATTGCAGCCTGGAGTCCCCGTGTCCCCAGGAGGAGGAGGAGGAGGAGGAGGAGGAGGAGGAAGCACAGCTGTTGTGCTCAGCGCCGTGCTCACACCCCTCCCAAGGAGCCTGCAACATTTGGCCACCAGAGCTGCTCCCTGTTTGTTTTGGGAGGACCAGGGATTGCTCAACAGCTGCTGCGGAGGCCTGGTTAGCCAAAAAATTATTAATAATAATAATAAAAATAATAACGCCCCACCCCAGCACATCTCCAGGGAAACCCGAGTGGTTTTTCCGCTCCTTGTTCTGTCACCAGCAGAGCACGGGGGGACTCCGAGCAGCCCCACAGGAACGGGGTGAGGAGGAGGAGGAGGAGGAGGAGGAGGAGGAGGAGGAGGAGGAGGAGGAGGAGGAGGAGGAGGAGGAGGAGGAGGAGGAGGAGGGGGAGGACAGAGGAAAGGTGACCTGCTGGAGCCCTGGGCACTGAGAATTCCAGCCTTTCTGTGCTCACAGGCACTGACCCCCAGGAAAACACTGCAGTGACCTGAGGCCGTGGAAAAGGCTCCCAAAATTCAATAACAGAAGGAGAATTGTGGGTGTGGGGTTTGGATAGAAGTGTGTGATGTCACAGGGTGGGAAACTCAGAGTTTAAGGGTTTAGAACACAGTAATATAGAGATAAAGCAAGATGGAGGATTGAGGGCAGAGGCTGAGTCCTTCTTTTTCACCTTCTCCTTCACGGCTCTGGGGGGGATTTTGTAATTGGGTAGGAAAATCCCCATTGTGGGACAGGGGTGGCTGGTTATTGGGTTAAAAGTCAAAATAATTGAGGTGTCATTTCTTAACTGGACAGTTTGTGCTTAAAAGGCCTTGGAGACAGAGAGAGAGATTTGTAGACAGGGCTCCATTTTTAGTTTGTCAGCCAGAAGTGCTGCAGAACTCAGGGTTTGTGAGACTGTAACAGAGATAAGGATTGATAAACACCTGAGTCCGAACAAGAAACACCATCTCGAGCATTTAATCCCAACTCTGTCAGGAAAAAGAAGATAAAAAAGCCACAGTGACACAACGGGTGGCCAGGGCTCAGGCACAGCTGAATTTCTAAGGTCTGAAGGGCCGGAGGAGGAGGAGGAGGAGGAGGAGGAGGAGGAGGAGGAGGAGGAGGAGGAGGAGGAGGAGGAGGAGGAGGAGGAGGAGGGAACACTTCCCCAAAAATCTGTTTGCAATCAAAAGGAGCATCCCGGAGGAGGGGCTGCCCAGGCACCTCCAGCCATGTGGGAAGGGCCAGGCCAAGGGATGGGGCAGGACAGACCCCAGGGCCACTCGTGGGGCAGGACAGACCCCAGCCCGGAGCCCCCGTGGGACCAGGAATTCCACAGCAGTGGCAGGGAGGGACGAGAAGAGCTCCTCACAAACCCTTCAAACCTTCTCTGCTTCAAATATTTGGGGGGCAGGATCTTAATTAGAAGAGATTTTTTTAGATGTATTTGAAGCAGTTGATGGGCCTGTCCTACCTAAAAATCAGGCTGGAGTGCACGAGGTCCAGTGTCCCCGTCCTCCCAGGGGCTTCCCACCCCAACACCGGTCCCTGGAGCCACCTGGCCCCACAGATGACACCTGGTCACCCAGGGGAAGAATCAGAAATGGGATTTGCAGTTTCCCACAGTGGCAGGAGAGGACGAAACCTCCTCCTCTCCTGTGGCGCTGTGACATCATCGTTGTCACCTTCCACCAAAGCAGGGACTGGGTGTCTGCAGGGCCACCAAACCTTTCTGGGCTGGCTTTGGGGGGAGCCCCAGACCCCCTGAGCATCAGAGTCGCCCCACAGACCCCCACAGGTCCTTCCATGAAGGTCCCACCCGAGCCTCTCCCTCCTCCGCTCCAAACCCCGGAGCTGCCTCAGCTGGGACAGGGCAGTGCCCCAGCCCCTGCTCGACTCTCGGGTGGGACCAGGTCAGGATGGGACTGGGACAGAGCGGGGTCACGGTCAGGATGGGACTGGGACAGAGCGGGGACAGGGTCAGGATGGGACTGGGACAGAGCGGGGTCACGGTCAGGATGGGACTGGGACAGAGCGGGGACAGGGTCAGGATCAGGATCAGATCAGGGTCAGGGTCAGGATGGGACTGGGATGAGGATCAGGATCAAGATAAAGATCAGAATTGGGGTCAGGAAAAGGAAAAGGATCAGGATCAGAGTCAGGATCAGGGTCAGGGTCAGGGTCAGGATCAGGACCAGGATGAGGATCAGGATTGGGATCAGGACCAGGATGAGGATCAGGAACAGGATCAGGATCAGGATGAGGATCAGGGTAGGATGGCATCAGGGTCAGGACCAGGATCAGGATCAGGAGGGGATCAGGATCAGGATCTCCCATCCCACCCCATTCCACCCCGGCTGCACAGACCCCACAGAGGAACCATCCCCACGCCCTGGGCAGAGCCTTGTGCCAACCCAAACTCCCCAGAACCAGGCCCCAGACACTTCCAAGCTTTTAGGCAGGAAATAAGGAGCCTTTGCTCCTAAATTCAAACCCTTTTCTTCCCCTCTCCAGCACAGCAGGACCTCTACTATCCCTGAGCCTGACAAATAAAAGGAGCTCTCCTGGATTTCCATAGGTACCCTGAGCACCTTTTAAAATGTCCTTTTAACGAGCACAACTTCCCAAAGGCTGGAGTTCCACCCCAAACCCTCTCCAGGGAGGTGCAGAACTCCCAAATACAAAAAAAAAACCCCAAAAATTAGGATTTTTGCAGCGCAATCCTGAAGCAGCTCCGTGGGCTCCCGGCGGGATGAGGAGCAGGGTGAGGATACTGCAGCAATGTCGGGGTCATTAACTGCATCCTGCTGGCCCACCTCTGCCCCCCAAAGCCTGGCAGAGCCTTCCATCCCTCCCAGCCCCTCTTCAGCAGGCTGGAACCTCTTTCCCAGCCCGGGCTGAGCAGGAAAGGGGCTGGAGGAGAATTCCAGGGGAGCAGCACTCCGAGGTCACCAACCCCGAGCGCTGAACTTCCTTCTGTTCCCAAAAAACGGGGCGGGGAGCGGGGGGAGAGGCCTTTGCTGGGGTGAAGAGTGGTGGGAACCCACTGGTCCTGCTCAGCCCGGGGAGGATGTGGGCACAGCTGGGGGGCGGCCAGGATCAAAGAGCCTTTGACATTTTCAGACCAAAGGGGCTTATTTTTATTTTATTTCTGAGGGCCACATGCAGGCAGAGGCCTTTAATGGTGCTGGAAACAGATGGGCCAACAGCTCCTCTGCTCGTCCAGGGCGCCAGGCAGCAAAATAATGTGGAAAAAAAAAAATGAGTAATGGAAGTTTTCCCTTCTCCATTCGCCATCCCTGCTCCATCGGGAAAACACCACCGACAAAATATTGGGAAAACCCAATGAGAAACGGTTTAAAAAGCCCCACCGAAACCCAGGGCTTCTCCAGGGAGGCCCCTGAGGCTGCAGGGAGGGTATCCCCAGGCCGGGGCCGGGATATCCTGGCTGCAGGAATTCCCCTCTATCTGCGGGATCGGCCCCATCAGGGTGGATGTGTTCCCTTTATCTCACCAGGAGTGGATTGGAATGGGCTGGGAGGGAGGAATGAGGCTGGACGGGAGCATCCAAGTGTTGGAGTCCAGGGCACGAGGAGATCAAAATAAAAATAAAATAAAATAAAATAAAATAAAATAAAATAAAATAAAATAAAATAAAATAAAATAAAATAAAAATTGAATAAACAGCTTTTAAGACTGAAGCTGCAAGTTCCACTCATCTTTATCTTTTGAACTCTGGTGCAAAACTTGGTAGGAAAAACAATAATAAAAAAAATTAGAATAGAATAGAATAGAATAGAATAGAATAATAAAATAAAATAAAATAAAATAAAATAAAATAAAATAAAATAAAATAAAACAAACAAAACTAATTAGAAGATTCATAAACTCAAAATACAAAATCCAAGGAGCCAGGAACGCCGGGAGACACCAGCCTCAGCTCCCAGGCACCGCCGCTATGGGAGAGGAGAGAATCATCCCCGGCCACTCCCAGCCCCGCTCCAGCAGCACCTGGAGCAAACAGCCGGGACAAACCCTCCTCTCCTTCCCGGGAACAGAAACAGATCCGCCTCCCGCAGCTATTTTTATTCCCTCCAACAATATTTTGACAAAACCCATTTGCATCGTCATCATCATCATCATCATCATCATCATCCCCCAGCGGCACGGAGGGATCCGCCCCGAGAGGGATTGGAGAGGCTTGGGAAAACACCAGGGAGCCCGGAGGGATGGAGACAGCGGGACAGGGATCATCGCCAAGGCTTTTTGGGATCCTGACAAGGAGCAGGGAGCCCAGAGGGATGGAGAAAGCAGGACAAGGATCGATCAGGGATTTTTGGGGACCCTGAAATCAGAGAGCAGCTCAGAGGGGTGGAGACAGAGGGACAGGGATCATCCAGGGATTTTGGGAAGATGAAAAGGAGCAGGGAGCCCAGAAGGATGGAGACAAGGAGACGGGGATCATCTCCAAGGATTTTTAGATCCTGAAAAGCAGCGAGGAGCCCAGAGGGATGGAGGTCGTGGGACGGGGATCATCTCCAAGGCGTTTTGGGGTCCTGACAAGCAGCGAGGAGCCCGGGCAGCCCCTCTGGGGTGGCGGCAGTGGGGTGGGTGTGGGGAGCTGGGCTCGGGGAAGGCTCCTGGTGTCAGACAGGGGTGAGGAGCAAGAGCTCACCCTGCTGAGATTGAGGCTGGCCCTGCTCAGCATCAGCACCCTGCCCCTACAAACCCCATTTCCTCTTTGGAAAGTTCCTTTTGCAACTTAATCTTGGGCAAAATTCCATTTTGCTCTTCTCTCGCTGCTGCAGTCCCCATTCCATCACCACCTTCCACACTGAGACCCCCACAACCAGCCCCGGGCACCCCAAAAACCATCCCTGGGCACAGAGAGAGCCCCTGAGGCCCAAATACACACAGTGGAGCCGCCTCCAACCCAAAACTTCCCCCAAAAAACGACCCCACGTGCCCTTTGCAGCGCCAGAGGAGCAGGCAGCAGGAAGGAGATGCTCCATCCGTGCTGGGCAGGCAGAGGACACCCCAAGGGAGGGATGAACACAACGCCAGGCTCAGCTGCGGGATCTGGTGTCCTTTCAGGCACCCTGGGGCTCTTTATGGCAGGTGACACCTTCCAGCCGGGTTTTCTGCCCCCAGAGCCGGCGATGGCTGCGATAGGAGCGGGGCTGGAGCCTGGCTTTGGCGTTGTGCTGGCCCACACCCGGCTGCAAAGGGAGATAAACCCCACCCCAGGCCGGGGTTATCCCCCCCAGGGCAGGGTTACGTGCTGTGCTCCTGCTTCCCTCACATCCAGGAGGGTGAAGGGAGCAGCTCCCTGGGAGAAATAAATGCTGAGGAGGGATTTCACCTCGATTTTCCTTTAGGGGAAAACAAAACAAAACAAAACACCAAACTCAAAAAAACCAACGCCAGAAGTGAGGAAATGCAGCTTTGTTTGGGGTCCTCTTTCCCTGCTCGCAGCCCTTCCCTCGTTCCCTCTGCTGTGCTGAGCAGTCACAGCGTGGAAGAGAAAATTCTCCCTTTCTGGAGAAGCTCCTGGAGCTCTGTGACCTTCCTGGGATCCCACCAGGGATCTGTGGGGATGAGGAGCTGCCCCAAACCCCTCCCTGGTGCTGCTCAGGCTGGAGGCATCGCTGAAAACTCCCAAAGCTCCCCCAATCCTTCCCCTCGCCCTCCCACTCCCCCCTGCTTTATCTTCTCCCTCAACACCGATTTTCCAGGCCAGAACCTGCTCTCCTGGCCCTCTTTCAGCTGGATCCAGCCCCTGCTCAGTCTCCTGCCAGGCTCAGAGACGGGAAAAATCTGGGTGGGCAAAAGGCACAGGACCCAGAACCTCCCAAAAAACCCACCCCCAGGGTGGCACCAGAGCACAGCCACCCCGAGGCTCCCCCTTCCCCCAGAGCCAAAGGAGCAGGATCACCTCTGGAGATGATGGCCAGCAGGGAATAAGGAACAAGGAAAAGAACCTGTCAAAAAGCTGGAAAAGCTCCGTGGGTGCTGTTGCCTTGCCAGGGACACCCTCGTTGCCCTTCCCTCCGCGGGGTTTCAGCTCCGGGAGCCAAACTGGAAGTGCCTCAGCCTGCCGAGGCTGGGGCTGAGCCTTCCCCTCCTCCTGCCCCGCGTTCCCGTAAACGCCTTGGCCAGCCTGGGCTGGGCTGAGGCTTCACAGCAAAACCTGAGGGTGGGTGCTGAGGTTTGGCCTTGGTCGGAGCTCCACTGGTGGCTCTTGGAGCTGGGAGAGCAAAAGGAAAAAAAAAAATCAAAAATAAAAAAAAAAGGAGCTGGTGGAGCCAAGGGGGAGAGGTGAATCACGGCACTGGGGATGGCAAGGCAGAGGGGGAAATTAAATATATAAAGAGAGAGAGAGAGCTGAGTGTGAGGTTCCTAAAGCTGACAGATCTCCAGCCAAAGGCTGACAGATGCTGAGGGAGTTGTACCAAAATCCACACAAGGCCTCAAATCCCTCTCAGCAGCGGCCCGGGGGGATCAGGGCTGCTCAGAAGCTGGGCAGGAAGGAGGTGTTAATCCAGCCCCAGCCTCCCCTGGGCTCAGGATCCTCCTGTCCTGCAGGAACTCACCCTCCTGGGGCTGGAGGGGAGCAAACTCCGTGCCACAGCCAGGGCTGGAGGTGGCAGGGGGGGAATGTCACCGTGGGAGAGGACGTTGGACACTCCGAGGATGGGAGAGGTGACACTCCCTTCAGTGCCCCTTTTCCTGGGGCACAGCCACCTGCAGAGCCAAACTGACCCAAATCCCTGCCTAGGCCAGGCAAGGCCCTCTGCCTGCCCAGTGTGCCCCCGCAGCCACGGGATCCATCCGGGATCCATCCAGGATCCCTCCAAGGATCCATCCCAAAGATCCATCCAATGGTGGCAGCACCTGGGATGCTCCGGCAGGTACAGCTTCAGCCTTTCCCGTTCCCATTCCCTTTCCCTTTCCCTTCCTCATTCCTTTTTTCATTCCCTTTCCCATTCCCATTGCTGTTTCCTTTTCCCTTTTCAATTTCTCTTTTCTCTTTTCTCTTTTCTCTTTTCTCTTTTCTCTTTTCTCTTTTCTCTTTTCTCTTTTCTCTTTTCTCTTTTCTCTTTTCCCTTTTCTCTTTTCCCCTTTCCCCTTTCCTTTTCCTCTTTCCCCTTTCCCCTTTCCCCTTTCCCCTTTCCCATTCCCCCTGTCCCTTTCCCCATTCCCATTCCCGTTCCCATTCCCAGTTCCCGGGGCCGGGGCTGTGTTTCCCCGCCTCAGGAGCCCGCAGCCCCATCAGGCCGGGCCTCTTGCTCCTCCTCACCGCCCCCGTGACACAAGCGAGCGCGCACCCCAGGCCGAACAAAGCGGTGACAATTGGTGACAAATGGACTGCGCAGCATCCCGCGGCCGCGTCGCCAGGGAAACCCCGGCCGAGCCCGAGCGGCCGCGGTGCGGGGACAGCAGAGGGGACACAGGTGCTGGGAAAGCCGCCACAGACCCATCTGCTGCCCCTGCGGGTGACACGGGGTGACACGGGGTGACACGGGGTGACACGGGGTGACACGGGGTGACACGGGGTGACAGAGCTGCCGCAGCCCAGGGCTGGGACCCAGAACTGCGACCCAGAACTGCGACCCAGAACTGCGACCCATCAGGCGGGGCCGGCTCTGCCTCCCCCCTGTATCCCCCGTTAATCGGGGTCATTTTCCAGAGGTATTTTCCCAGGTCCCGGCAGCGCTTTGACACCAGCCAGAGAAGGGAAGGAAAGGTTTGAGTGCCCCAGCGCCATCCCAGCGCGGCTCCGGCCGGACACGGAGCACAAACCGGCTCTGCCAGGGGAGGAACGGGGGCCGGGAGAGGGAGGATGACGCTGGCTGCCGAGCTCCGCGCTGGCAGGGCCGGGAGACTCTTCCGGGAATAGCTTGGAATGACTCAAAGCCTTTTACTTTCAGCGCGGGTGATGTCAGTGCCCCGCGGCCGCCGGGGGAGCGCTCCGCCTTCAGCCGGGGCTGCTGCGGGCGTCCTGCGGCACCCGGAGTACCGCAAAGCCTGGCTGCCAAACCCCTGCCAAACCCTGCCTAAAACCCTGCCGAAACCCTGCCAAAATGTGCCAAAACCCTGCCTAAAACCCTGCCAAAACCCTGCCAAAACCCTGCCTAAAACCCTGCCAAAATGTGCCAAAACCCTGCCTAAAACCCTGCCAAAATGTGCCAAAACCCTGCCAAAACCCTGCCCAAAACCCGGCCCAAAACCCGGCCCAAAACCCGGCCCAAAACTCAGCCTCGTTCCTCCACAGCAGCCAAAATTTGGATAACCTGAGCAGCTTCCCAAGGGACACCTGCAGCACCTCACTGGTTCTGCTGGGCATGGCGGGGGTTGGTCAAAAGTCGGACTTGATGAACTTGGGAATTTTTTCCAACTTTAATGAGTCTAAAAACAGCCACAGAGGAGCTTCTGCTGCCGCTTCCCTTCAGCCTGGGGAGCTTTGCTGCCAACAGACAGAGCTGCACCCGCCAGCTCCTTGCTCTCTGTGCCCTCAGGAGTGGTGCCAGAGGTGAAAACTGCTGAGTATTCCTGCCCGAGTATCCATCCCATCCCACCATCCATCCCTGCCTCATCCATCCATCCCACCATCCATCCCTGCCCTGCATTCATCCCATCCCACATCCCACCATCCATCCCACCATCCATCCCTGCCCCATCCATCCCTGCCTCATCCATCCCTGCCCCATCCATCCCACCATCCGTCCCATCCCACCATGCATCCCTGCCTCATCCATCCATCCCACCATCCATCCCTGCCTCATCCATCCATCCCACCATCCATCCCTGCCTCATCCATCCCATCCCACCATCCATCCCTGCCCTGCATTCATCCCATCCCACCATCCATCCCTGCCTCATCCATCCATCCCACCATCCATCCCATCCCACATCCCACCATCCATCCCTGCCTCATCCATCCCATCCATTCCTGCCTCATCCATCCCTGCCCCATCCATCCCATCCCACCATCCATCCCATCCCACCCCACCATCCATCCATCCCATCCATCCCATCCATCCCATCCCATCCCATCCCATCCATCCCATCCCACTCCATCCCATCCAACATCCCACCATCCATCCCTGCCTCATCCATCCCTGCCCCACCCATCCCATCCCACCATCCCATCCCACCCCATCCCATCCCATCCCGGGCTCTCCTCCTCGGGCTGTCTCCTGCCCGGCCCGCTCTGTCCCGCCGCCGTGCGCGGTGCGGGTGGGCACGAGGGGGTTAAGGCTGCAGCTGCCGGCCCGGCCGTGCGGAGTTCTGCTCCAACTGTTCCCACTGCCGCATGAAGTCAGCTGTCATTAGGGAACAAAGGCGCCCCGGAGCAGCTCAAGTTGTGTCACACTCGGGAGGCGCAGAGACCGCTCCCTGATTAGGATTTCTAAATCCGTCCCATCGAGGCCACGGAATAAAGCCGCGGAACAATGAGCGGGGGCACATTCACACAAGCGGCAGCCCCTCCGTCCCCCCCGCCGCCCTCCCCACCCCCTCGCACGCTTCTCCTCCCGCCCGAGCCTGCGGCACTTGAGCTCCGCATCCCGCTGGAGAGCTCAGCCGGCGGCACGGCCCCTGTGCCCCGAGCCCGGCTCCTCATCCTCATCCTCATCCCCCTGGGCACGGCCCCTGTGCCCCGAGCCCGGCTCCTCATCCCCATCCTCATCCTCATCCTCATCCTCATCCCCCTGGGCACGGCCCCTGCTGCCTCGAGCCCGGCTCCTCATCCTCGTCCTCATCCCCATCCTCATCCTCATCCTCATCCTCATCCTCATCCTCATCCTCATCCTCATCCCCACCCCACAGAGCACAGCCCCGCTGCCCAGCCCTCCCTCCTGGTCCTTGCCCACCCGTCATTTGGGACATTTTTGAAGTCATCCCAAAGGGGCATCTCCTCAGTGGGACCTGTGGAGGTGCCCCAGGAGGCACCGGCCCTGCTCCAGTGCCCACCCTGCGGATGGAGGGGGAGGGACCCTCCCCACCAGCACAGACCCTCAGCAGCACGGTTATCACCGGGTGTGACAGACGTGGTGGGACAGGGACAGAGCTGGGACCCACTGGGGACCTGGGGAGCATCTCAAACCCTCCATGTGCCCCCCATCCCAAACCCCACAGCTGTGTCCCCATCCCAAGCCCCACACCTGTATCCTCATCCCAAACCCCACACCTGTCATCCCAAACCCCACACCTGTCATCCCAAACCCCACACCTCTGCCCCTCGTACACCTGTGCCCTCATCCTAAACCCCACAGCTGTGCCCTCACCCCAAACCCCACACCTGACCCTTCATCCCAAACCCCACACCTGTGCCCTCATCCTAAACCCCACACCTGTATCCTCACCCCAAACCCCACATCTGACCCTTCATCCCAAACCCCACACCTGTATCCTCACCCCAAACCCCACACCTGTATCCTCACCCTAAACTCCAGCCAACTCCCACGAAAGCTCCAGTCTCCCTGCCCAGCTCCCTCCAGAACCACAAGGACAGCACCTTTCTCCCACCTCACTGGGGGTTTAGGAGAACCCGGGGCCTGGGGTCAAACCCTCGGGGACTGAGCGCCCTGCCCTCGCCCCGAGGCCGCATCCCCAAGGCGGCAGCGGGAGGCCGGCAGCCAGCAGGTGCAATGAATAAATATCCCGGGAGAAATCCCTTTGGAGAGCGGGGGCAGGGCAGGAACGGCAGGAATATAGATATCGGGATCGCCCCGACACACACACACACACACACTAATCCCGGGGATTTGGCCGTCATATGACATGCCAGGCCCCGGCCCAGGGAGGGGATTTAAGGCACGCCTCTCCTTTTCACGCCAGGAAAGGATTTTCATCTCTCAAGAGCACAATGAGAGGGGGAAGGAAGGAGGGAGGAAAAAAAAATAGAGAGAGAGCGGGAAAAAGAAAAAAAAAAAGAAAAAAAAAAGGAAAAAAATAAAAAAGGAAAAAAAAAAAAAAGCCAATCAAGCCGGGATCAGCTGTGGGCCGGGCTGCCGCTGCTGCTGCAGGTCTGCTTGTCGCAGAGGGGGGTGTGGGGACACATATTGGGCCGTGTGGGAAACCCACAGGCTCAGCTTCTCACACATTGTTCTCGCGGCCGGCTCCCCCCAGCCCCCAGCCAAAGCCGTTAATGCCACAAAAGATACTTCGCCCATTGTGCCGGGGACAGCTGAGAGGATGGAGTCAGCCTTCCCCGGCTCCCCGGCCTCCCTCTCCCGCTGGAGAGGGGAACGGGCCACGGCGCAATCCAAATGGAGAGTTTGATGCTCGCCGTACAAAAGAATTAAATCCACTTAGGCCCCTTTCTCGCTAATCTCGGACTGTGGGGGGTTAAATATGGTTACATTTTCATTAGGTACTAATAGCCAAAGGGCAGCTAATGGTAGCACAGCCCGCCGCATTGTCATGCAGATGGGTCCCCGAAGGGCTCCCCGGCCCGGCCGCGGGGCGATGGCGTGCCCGGCACCGGGGAAATTGTGTCACACTCGCCATTGTCGCCGCTGAATTCCATCAATGGGGAAAAGTCATGTTTCCTCGCGGCGGAGGAAACAAGTTAAAGCGGCCGCCCGAGGGGTGGAGGTGGCGGGGAGGCACCTGGGGACACGCGGGGACACACCGGTGGGTGCTCGCAGGTGCTTTTCGCCCTGTCCCGGGGCCAGGAATGTCCTTCCTTTGGGATGTCCCTGCCCCGGGGACCGGTCGCGGTCAGCAGGTTGCCCAAGGCGACACAAAAAGCCATTTTTTCATCTTTTCAATGTTTTATATTTGCAGCCAGCCCAGCCTTCGCTGTTCCCCCACTCCCACCGGCCTGGGAGCCGCGGGTTCCAGAGGGGCTGGAGCCGGGAGCAGCGCCCTTGGGGGCCGTGTCCCTGTCCCAGTGACCCTGCTGTCCCCTCCCCGGGATGGCAGCTGTGCCCTCTCAGCATCCCGGCAGATCCAGGCGCTGCTTTCCCTCCATCCCCGCACTCCCGGCACAGCAAAGGGACACTCAGGGAGCTGGGATCTGCTGCTCACACCCTCTGGGATGTCCCCGGAGCAATGGGATTTCCCCTTTGGGATCCCCACACCAGCACCAGCAATGGGATTCCCCTTTGGGATCCCCACACCAGCACCAGCAATGGGATTCCCCTTTGGGATCCCCACACCAGCACCAGCAATGGGATTTCCCCTCGGGATCCCCACACCAGCACCAGCAATGGGATTCCGTTTTGGGATCCCCACACCAGCACCAGCAATGGGATTTCCCTTTGGGATCCCCACACCAGCACCAGCAATGGGATTTCCCCTCGGGATCCCCACACCAACATCAGCAATGGGATTCCCCTTTGGGATCCCCACACCAACACCAGCAACGGGATTCCCCTTTGGGACCCCACACCAGCATCAGCAATGGGATTCCCTTTTGGGATCCCCACACCAGCACCAGCAATGGGATTTCCCCTCGGGATCCCCACACCAGCACCAGCAATGGGATTTCCCCTCGGGATCCCCACACCAGCACCAGCAATGGGATTTCCCCTTTGGGATCCCCACACCAGCACCAGCAATGGGATTCCCCTTTGGGATCCCCACACCAGCACCAGCAATGGGATTTCCCCTTTGGGATCTCCACACCAGCACCAGCAATGGGATTTCCCCTCGGGATCCCCACACCAGCATCCCCGGGGGTTCCAAACATTCTCCTCGCTGGAAAACCGACCCCTGCCATCCATCCCTGACGGCTTCAGGCTGGAGGAACATCATCCCTCAGTGGGACCAGCAGCTCCAGAGGGAGCCCAGAGCACTCAAGGTTTGGATGCCTTGGAAGTCCCACCAAGCAGCAAGGAAAATCACTCCGGCTTGGCTGAACTCTGCCGTGAAGAAAGAGCAGAGAGAGGGTCCCTGCCAGGCGGTGTTTTATAAGGTGAGAGCACTCATTTTATAAGGTGTTTCTTCTCGGGCCGTCAGGAGACCCACAACCCAAACAAGTCAGGGGAGTTGTGTCCTTTCCCCCAAAGCGACTGGCACGGAGGTAAGAAAATCCATCTCTGGGAACAGGCGGCAGCCCCAGCCAACGCCAAGTTCAACAAGAGCAAGGTCAGCACGACGATGGAGCAGCCAATAAAGGCAGGGAGGAGGAAATCGGTGCCACAGGCCGAGTTCAGGCACCTACAGCCCCTCAGAGCCCGGGATCCTCCTGCCAGCCCTGCCCCGGAGCAGCGGTGTGACAGCAAAAGTGTCCCTTGGTGTCCCTTGGTGTCCCTTGGTGTCCCCCGAGCTCTGCCTGGCCCTGTCTCCCCTCCCTGGGCTCCTTGGGCACCATCACCTCTCCGTTTGTGCGGTGGGGAAGGCGCCGGAGGAGCCTCAGCCCCTCTGCCAGGAGCCCAAACATCCCCTCGGGGAAGGACATTTCCACCCGCAGCCCCAGCAGAAGGGCTGATGCCACTCAGTGCCCGTCCTTGTCCTGAGCTCCTGTGCCCCGAGGACACCCACAAGGTCCCTCTGACAGCACCCAAAATTCACATTTCCCCACAGAGCCCTGCCTGCCAAACCCTCTGCAAGCCTCGCTGAGTTTTGCAAGCGTCCATGTCCCGGGAGTTTGCTGTGCCCCTGAGGCACGGCCGGGGAGCAGGGCGGGCACTCCCCACGCCCGGAGCTGTCGTGGGGAAAGCAGAGAAGGACACACAATCCCCGCTGTCCAAAGGGGATGATTCCCGAGCTGAATCCCATGAGATTCAGCCCCAATTCCAGCTCTTCTCCCTCCATCTCTCCGCACGCACCTGGGCGGGTTGGACACCTCTGTCACAGCGGCTCGTGTGACAGGGGCTGGCAGGTGTCCTGGCGGTGGCACAGCCGCAGGGTTCGCCCTCCGCAGGGGCTGGCAGGTGTCCTGGCGGTGGCACAGCCGCAGGGTTGGGTGGACAGCACGTCCCCAGGAGATAAAAAAGCCCCTTGGGGCAGGACGGGTTGTGCAAGAGGCGCGGTGACATGGCCGAGCTCCCCCCGGGCTGGGGCCGGGCCGCCGTGTGGCAATCCGGCCTGGCCTGGAGAGCTTTGGAGCTTTTGGAAGGCTCCTCATCCCCCTGAGGAGATCCCCACAGAGCCCAGGAGGAGCAGGAGCAGCTCAAGGGCTGCTGTTGTTGTTGTTATGTCGCCCGGAGAAATCGGGGCTGAAACACAACAGAAGCCAACATCTCCCTCAGAGGCCTACGCGTGAGGGAAACGCCGGCCCTAAGCTGAGCCACGGCGGCTTCCTTCCACCCGAGACACCCCAAAACACCCCAAAAACACCCCAAAAACACCCCAAAAACACCCCAAATCAACCCGAAAGGGAGAGGGCAGAGAGCAGAACTCGCCCATCTCCCCGGCCATGGGAAGCGATTTAAAGGGGAAGCTGTTTTCCGCACGCCAGCCACGTCCCCAAATTACTACAACCGGTCTCGGCAATTAGGAGAAGTAAAACATTAAAAAGCGGGAGGCAAAGTGCATTTGCATCTAAAAGCTGCCTTCGGTGGGGTTGGGAGGCTCCATCCGGCAACAAAGCGGAAAAATTCCCCTCTCCAGGAGGAGTTTCAGCCCGCTGGCCCCGACGGCCCAGGAGAGGCTGGACGGGTTAGTGCACCTTGTTTTAAACTTATTTTTACTTCTTCTTCTTCCTTTTTTTTTACTTTTTTTTACTTATTTTTTTACTTATTTTTACCTCTTTTTTAAACTTATTTTTACTTTTTTTTTTTTACTTCTTTTTACCTCTTTTTTTACTCTTTTTACTTTTTTTTTACTTTTTTTTTTACTTATTTTTACCTCTTTTTTAAACTTATTTTTACTTTCTCTTTTTTTTTTACCTCTTCTTTTACTTTTTTTTTTACTTTTTTTACTTATTTTTGTACTTCTTTTTACCTCTTTTTTTACTCTTTTTTTTTTTTTACTTTTTTTTTTTTAACTTATTTTTACCTCTTTTTTAAACTTTTTTTTTACTTTCTCTCTTTTTTTTTTCTCCTTCCTTCTTGCTGCTGCAAAAACAGGTTTGGCTTTAACTCCGGGCTCGCAGGTGGGTGAGTTACCTGAAGGCCAAGAGGAGGAGGAGGAGGAGGAGGAGGAAACTCCCACATCCGCTCCCCAAGCGCCGGCGCTGCGCTGGCCAAGGAGGGAGGAGAGAGCAGGGCAGGCTCCCGGCGTTGGGTTTCACCTGCAAACACAGCTTTGTGCTCTGAAAACACGAGCTGAGGGAGGCTCCGGGCCAAAAAGCGGGGAGAGGCAAACTGAAAAGGCCGGGCAGGGATTTCTGCAGCTCTCCCGAGGAGCAGGAGGGAGCGGGGCTCTCCCTGGGGGCTCTCAGCTCTTCCTCCTCCTCCTCCCCGTTCCTCTCCCCACCAGCAGCGGGGTCACCTCCAGGTTTATCTGGGACGTGCCCCAGTCCCAGCAGGGATGAGGGAGCTCGATAAAAAACCCACAGGGAGGGAGCCCAGGACAGGAATTTGGGGGGCAAAAAAGCCCCTCAGAGACCCCCCAGGGCACCTTGAGCTCGGGGAGTGTTTGTGAGCAAGTGAGGATGTAAAACTCAGTGTGGGTATAAAACCAGGAGGGGATATAAAAATCAGCAGGGTTATAAAAACCCCTATAAAAGGGGCTCATCCACTCAAATCGTTTCCCAGTCTCTGTGGAAAGTCTCTGAGGGGCAGGCTGGAGGAGGAGGGGACTCTCTGTGCTGGAGGAGGTGACCAGGTACAGGACAGGGCCCCTGGACACCCAGCCCCTGGCTCCTGGCCAAGGTGACCTCCAGGGCAGCCCTGACAGCCCAAAGGTGTCAGAGGGATCCAAATTCAGCTTTCACAGGATTCACCTTTAGGTCACCGCCTTCCCTGCAGGACGCTGCTCCCCTCCCCAGGAACAGGGTCACACACAGCCCAACCACCCCCAGGCTGGGACAGCTCCTCACACAGCCCCTTCAGAAACCCTTCAGCACAGAGATCCCCCCTCCTTTCGGAGTTTATAACCTCCATTTCAGCTCTACAATCACTTTCTGTTGGAGAAGGGATGGGCAGGAGCAGGCTGGGGATGAGGAGAGCAGACAGCTCCCGAAAAACCGAGTTGGAAAACAAACCACCTCCCTGCAGCTGGTGCTGGAAGGAGCAGGAACCAGAGCAATGCACAGCGTGATACAAACACAAACAGATTTTTATCAGGCAAGGGCTTTTCTGCGCTCGGTGCCAGAGAAGGGATTTCCTAGAGCAAAGCTCATTAGGAATCCTCACCAGCCCGGCACCTTTCCCCTGGATAACAACAATAAAACCCCTCCAAAAAAGCAGGGCACATCCTTTGGAAGGTGGTTTCCTTTCCTGCCCCCCGTGGCTCTGCCCTGCAGCACTGGTGGGCTGGGAGCCAGGAATGCTGTGCCAGGGCCCCTGGCTGCAGCCTGGCCTGTCCCAGCCCTGCTCCGGCACCTCGGGGACATCTGCAGGGCCTGGGAAACCAAGGCCACCCCAATTAAAACCTCAAAGCTGGGCCGGGTCCCCCTGGGGAGGGGGTGGGGGTTCTGGCCAGGGAACACGAAGGAGAAGGGCTGGGAGGGTTTCGGTGGATCTTTTATGGGGGTTTTTGTGGGGTTTTCTGATGGATTTTGCCTTTTCTCCCTTCCCCAGGTTCCCCAGCACAGCCCAGCGTCTCTCTGAGCCTCGGGGGTGAGAAGGAATGGAGCTGGGCTGGGTGCTGAGCGTGGGGTTTGTCCCTGCAGAGGCTCTGAGAGTTTCCCCTGCCTGCTGGGCTGGGGCTTGGCAGATGCCACCACGGAGCCACGTCCCTGAGCTGGGCACCCTGGGGTGGGGGTGGAACCACCGGGAGGAGAAGGGGTCACCCCGTCCACCCCATGTCACCCTGCCCTGGCCAGTTCACTTCCAGCTGTCCCCAGCTCCAGTGGCCCCATCCAGCCCCTCCCCAGCAATCAGAGGTCATTAGTGACGAGTTCATTAACACCTTATCCAAGTCCCAGCCAGGGAATCCCTCATTTGGATCCCAGCGGCCCAAGCCAGGCCGGGGATCCCCCGGGAGGTTCTGGGACACGCACAGGTGACGCTGTCATACGTCACAGTGACACAGATTTCGACTCCAGAAGGCTGCAAACGACTTTTTCATTTTTTGAGATGTGTTTCTTTTATACACCTTTTTATACACAGACTAATTCGAGTGGTGACAAGAGGACAGATTCCTTCACTCAGATCAGTCAGAGCAGAGGGACATCAAGAGGAAATCCCTCCTGGGGAAAAGAATGGAAACAAAATACAGTTTACAAAACCACTTTTTTTTTTGTTCACAGAATTTTTTTTTTTTTTTTTTTGGGAAAGGAATTTCAGAAACCGGGGCTGCATACAGAGACTGACCCTGCTCTGCTGCAAACTCTCCGTGCTCCCCGTGTGTTTCCCTGCTCCGAGCGCAGGGGGAAGGCAGCAAGCAGCCCGGGACAGGAGAGAACGGCAGCCCCTGCCCGCAGAGCTCTCCCGGAGGCAGCAGACAAGATGGAACACGAGGAGGAAGCGGGCTGCGGGCCAGAGGGGATGCCATAAAATCGGCGTGTTTTGGAAGCTCTCTGCCCTGGGCATAAATCACCGCCCACCCCCGAGCCTCTCCCAAACCTCCCTGCCAGGGCCAAACAGCACCAAAAATTTGCCAAACAGGACCAAAAATGGACCAGAATGGGTCCCCGGGTGCTGCAGGGGCTGCAGGCAGAGGGGTGTGGATGCCAGGGCAGAGGGAACCGTGCCAGAGCCAGGGACGGGCTCCTGCCCTCCCAAAGCTTTGGTGAAAAGACTTTCCCTCTCCTCGGACCCCTAAATAAACCCAGCTGGTCCCTACAGCACTCCGGTCACCTCTCCCACCTTCCCCACTGCACCGCACAAACCAAAGAAAGGATTTCGGGTGGGTTTCGGGTTGTTTTGGTTTTTTTTTTTCTCCTCCAGAAAGAGAAGCAGAATCGGGGAGCGGCACCTGTTACCCAAAAACCACCCCCAGACTCCTGCCGGCCACACCGCCGCGGCCGTGCCCAGGCTGGCAGGGGGCTGAGGAGCCCAGGGCGAGGGTTGGCAGCCCGCGGTGACCCGGCAGTGCCCCGAGGGCAGGGGCACCATCCCGGCATTAGTATGCGCGGCACATCCCCGCGCCGTCTGCGCCTCGTTCCCAGCGCACTCGGCTCGATAAATCTCCACAAAAGGCCGGGGCTGGGGGGGAGCGGGGCCAGGGGGATGGGAACGGGCATCTGGGAATGCCGCAATCCCATCCCGGCCGCCTCTCCGCTGGAATTTCGCTGCCCCGATGGAGGGGAAGGATGGGAATGCTGCCGGAGGGGACGGGATGTGGGATGTGGGATGTGGGATGTGGGATGGGATAAAAGCGGGATTGGGGTTAGGGCAGGAACTTCCTCGGCTACTCCAGGCTCGGCCGGGACGGACACAAACGGCGTGGAAAAGGAATTCAATCATTTTTCCCTTCTTTTTTTTTAACCCATTGCTGTAAATCACTGCTCACCCTTCAGACCCTCCCACAGGGAATCCCGCTCCCAAAATTCCTCTGGCGCTGCTCAGCCTTCGCCCAAGCGCTGCCCAGGCTCGGGCTGCTCTGGGGAACAAGTTTTGGGAAAATTCTTGCCTGGGAAGAGCATCTGACTTTCCTTCAGCATCCCGATCCTGAGGGAGAGCGATCTCCCTCCCACACGGCAGCTGCGGGACCGTGCAATGCTTTGGGCTGGGAGGGACATTAAATGTCACCCCATCCCAACCCCGGCCCTGCCCAGCTCTCCCCCAGGTGAGTTATTGCAGGCTTGGAAAGAGGCAGACCCAAACCCATTCCCGGGGAATTAAACAATTCCCCAGAAACCCTGTCCTGCAGAAATCACCATTTTCCTGGGAGGCATCGAGAAGGTCAGAGCCGTGGGCTCTTTTAGGCCCCAAACACCTGGTTTTTTTTTTTTTTTTCTTATTTCTTCAATAATTAGGTTTGTATTGTGTTCCCACCTCTTGGGAATCTCTCAGCGTTCGAACCCACCCGAGGTGCCTCAGCCTCCAAAATAAGGCAGAAATGAGCCCCGTCTTGCAGAGGAGATTTAAGGGCAGAGACTGAGCTGAAGAATAAATTCGAACGGCAGCTCGAAGCAAATCCCGGCCCAGGTGTTGTGAGCCCGTGCCCTGAACGCCTCCAAATTCCCTTTCGGGCAGCTGGATCAGCAGATCCCAGAGTTGGGCAGAGATTTCCCTGCAGGCTGGCAGCGAGGAGCTGGCATCCAGAACCACCTCGGGGATCCAGAACCACCTCGGGCATCCAGAACCACCTCAGGGATCCAGAACCACCTCGGGGATCCAGAACCGCCTCAGGGATCCAGAACCACTTCAGGGATCCAGAACATCCTTGGGACTCCAGAACCGCCTCGGGGATCCAGAACCCCTTCGGAGATCCAGAACCACCTCAGGGATCCACCCCAGGGATCCAGCACCCCGTCGGTGTGGGTTCGGAGCAGGGTGAAGCCTGGGCAGGTTGCTGGTGGCAGGAGCCATCAGGAGGTGCTGGAAGTTTCCCCAGACACCAAAAGCCGGTTCTGAATCCACCGGAGGTTTCGGTCTCATCGCACTGCAGGGTTTACCCCGGCGGTGTCAAAACCAAAACTTTCGGACCACAGTCCCATTTCGGGCGGGCAGGAGCCGCTGGATCGCGGCCGCTGGAAGGGCAGGTGGCCTCGGTGCCCTGCGGTGGGAACCGGCACATCCGGCCGCTGATGCATCCCTCAGATATCCCGGTGCTCGGGGATAAGTGACAGGCAATAAAACCCGGCTTAACTCCCTTAATTACCGGCCCTGCAAGCCGTGAGTAATCCTCGAGCAGAGCGTCCAAGGCGGGGCACATTTTCCATGACAGAGCCCGGGCTGCGGGAATTCCCTGAGAAGAGTTTGCTGCTGGATGTGGCTGGGGCAGGGGAGAGCTCCAGACAGAGCCTCCAGACCCCAAAGAGCCTCCAGACCCCAAAGAGCCTCCAAACCCCAAAGAGCCTCCACACCCCAAAGAGCCTCCAGACCCCAAAGAGCCTCCAAATCCCAAAGAGCCTCCAGACCCCAAAGAGCCTTCAAATCCCAAAGAGCCTCCAGACCCCAAACACCCTCCAGACCCCAAAGAGCCTCCAAACCCCAAAGAGCCTCCAGACCCCAAAGAGCCTCCACACCCCAAAGAGCCTCCAAACCCCAAAGAGCCTCCAGACCCCAAAGAGCCTCCAGACCCCAAAGAGCCTCCACACCCCAAACACCCTCCAGACCCTAAACAGCCTCAAACCCCAAACAGCCTTCACCCTTGAGCCCAGGTGCTGCTGCTCCAGGGGTCAGCCCCGGTCACAGCAGTGCAGAGCTGACCTTGGATTAATCCCACATTTCTCCAGGCCCTGTGCCACCTGCACCGACAGGACTGACAGCCCCAGATGGGGTTTTAGGCTGTGCCTAAAAAAACACGGAAGGGAATCGTGGGATCCAGCCAAGAGAGTCAGTTCGAGGGAGGGAGCTGGGAATTTCTGACAGGTTTGGTTCACTTCTGTGGAGATTCTGGGACAGGGAAAAGCAGAGCCCCAACAGCAAAAAAGCCCCCAAAGCCCCAGAATCAAAGCTGGTTCCTACTGAGGACACTCCTTTCCCAAACTATCCTTGGCTTCCCAAAACATCCCACTGCAGGTGGGTTTGGTGGGACCTGTGTCAAGGCTCGGGATGGGGAAGTTTTTCCTCAAAACCAACCTAGAGAAAAAAATCCTCTAAAACATCCATGAAGGATTGAGCACACGGATATGGACACAAAATCCCACAGCCACAGCCCTGGATATGGACACGGACACTTGGGACAGCTCAGGGAATGGAGCTGGAAGGGACTCACGGGGATCATCTCCTTGGGGTGATCTTTAAGGTCCCTTCCAACCCCAAAACCATCCCATTGTCCCACTCCTGACCCCGCACAGACAATCCTAAGGAATTCCGGGATCCAGCACAGGATCCAGGGCAGGAAGGAGCAGCCCCGGCTCTGTGGAAGGGCAGCAGCAGCCCGGGACCCCCAGGGGTGAGTCCGGCAGGGTCAGAGCCTGCCCAGCTCAGCCTCTCCCAACGCAGCCCAAAACACCAAGAACTCCCCTCCAGCCAGACATTTGGGTGGTTTTGGGGGGCTCCTCAGGTTTAATCCCACCATAACCAGGAGATTTTGTGGGATTTAGTGGAATTTTTGTGAATTCTGCTGTGGAACCAGCAGATTTAGTGGAATCGAAGTGTTTCGCTGCTCATATTGGAGCCCTTCATCTCCAGGACAGCAGATTTAGACTGAACTGACTAAAACTCTTCCCTAAAACTCTTCCCACGGAGCACGATCCAACCCCAGAACTCCTCCTCTCCTCTCCTGCCTTCCAGCTGGCAGCGTTCAGCCCCGAAAAAAAAAAAAAAAGACAGGAGATGGAGCTTAAAAAAAAAATTAAAATAAATAAAAATAAATCCCTGCAGATTGTCATCTTCCTCCTGTCGTCTCCCGGAGTTCATTGTTCGGCAGGACGAGAATTTCAGCTCCGCCTGTGCAGGATTAGACAGGTCACCGCGGCGTCGGGTTTCACGTTTTACCTTTTTAACTCGGCACGTAGGCTGGGAAGAGCCGGGAGCAGGCAGGGGACAGCCGGGGGCTGGAGGTGACAGCCGGGCACGGAGGTGACATCGGGGACTCATCCAGAGCCGCCCAACCTTCCCACGGCCCCAAAAGAGGGACCGGCCGCGGGGGAACCGAAACGGGGCGTAAAGGGAGGAGTTTGCCCCATAAAGAGGAAAAAAAGGATTAAAAAAAAAAAAAAAAAAAAAAAAAAAGGACGATGCCGCCCTGATTTTCAGCCTTCTGATGGGTGTTTGAGTATTTCTTTCTACTGGAGGTTCTCAGGCGTGTGACGTGAACAAGTGGATTGTTTTTTGGTCCCTCTCTGCGATGGAGCGCTGAACTGACCACTGGGGTCAGAGGGGTGTTCCTCTCATCTCCCGATCCTTGAGCCAATCCCAAATCCTATTTAAACCCCAAATTAATAGGACTCCATAGCCATAATAACCCATAAAAACCCCATAATAAACTGCTCCTTCTTTTCGCTCCTCATTCGACCTGAGTGTGGTTCTTTCGTGGCCCCAACAGCGACATAAATTATGCAATTTTGTCCTCAAATACTTCGTTTTCTCGGAGATTCAGAATTCCGGCAGAGGCTGAAGCCCTCAGTACCCTGAGCGTCTGAATTTGGGAGGATTTGGGATTTGGAAAGCTCCGGCACCTTCCAGGGCGCTTTTGTGGCCACAGACTCTGGGTCATTGTGGAGCCCGGTGGTTTCAGCAGTAAAAATCCCCTTTTCACGGGGTTTGCCCTCAGGCGGGGAGGGAAATTTTATCCCATTTTGTTTATTATTTATTATTAATTACTTATTACATATTACTTATTATTTACAATTTATTTATTATTTATCATTCTTATTACTATTTTTTTAAAATATTCCATTTATCCTGTTTTTAGCACCTCCTTTAATTTCTCCAAGGTCGGCATCCCTCAGTGAGCCCAACAACCAGCTCTGAACACAAAGATGGTCCCAGCCTGGATTGGGAGACATCCAAAACAAAATAAATCCAAACAATGGAAAAGACAAAGATCCCATCGCTCGGGGTAATAATTCTGATACAAACATGTGTTGAGCTTGTGAGTGTTTATAAATTGGAGCTGTTGATGCTCATCAGGATCTTTTTGGACAGCCCAGGAGTGTTGGTGTTCCCAGCGTGGCCCTCTCCACCTGCACAGCAGCATCACAGATCACTTAATCCAAGCTGGAAGTGTCTTAAACCCCCATTTAAATGTGATATTTTGTGTCCCTTCAATGCAGGATATTCTCCAATTCCGTGGTTTCCCCGTAGCCGGCGTTATCCCTGCTCCATATTGATTCCTAATATGATCAATATCCCACTTGGAGTGTAACAAGGTATTTCCTTCCCTGTGAGACACTCCAGTTACGGAATTTATCCTAATGACGTCATTAGAATTTATCGCAATTAGCCTCAGAACACCTCGAAGAGATGAAATTACTGTCCCGGATTTCTCCAACCCAAGCTCCTTTTCCAGAGCAGTGCCCCAATCAATGACACATTCTTCCTCCCTTAACGCCTCAAAAATAATTAATTACCAGATGAATTATTTAACCAACCTGGCTTTTTGGCTTTGTTTTTGGTTTTGTTTTTTTTCTCGTTTACCAATTACCTTCCCATTTATTAACCTTTACCTGGGCACCCCCTCGCTGTTCCAAGGTTCAGGATGCCCAGGTGCTCCCAGGACACCTGAAGTCACCTGTGGGTGACACCTGGGGGGAAATTCTCACCCCCATTTACAGCCCAATCCCGCATCCAGCCTGAATTCTCACCTCATCCTGCGCCTGAATCCCACATCCCACCTGCCCAGGAGCCTTCCAGAGCAGCACAAGTCCCAAATCCTGGACTCAGCCACAAAACCCTCCCCCCCAACATCCGAGATTCCCGAGTTCAAACCACCAGGACAATCCGAAACCATCCCCAGGATCCACCTCAAGCAGATCCCCAAGAGGGAGATCCCAGAATTCTGTTTTCCGAGGCGTGCCCCATCTCCCAGCTCAGCCTGCTGCGAATCCCAGGGGATGCAGAGAGGAAAATGAGGGCGGGGACCCCTCAGATAACGAACCCCTCGAAATTTATCGTCCCACGAGCCAAACCCCTCGTTTCTATAACATTCTTACAGAATGCACAACACAAATCTCGGGTTGGGGATGGTTCCATCACATTTCCAACAGGAGAAGCCTCAGTTATCAATTCCCAGGGCTGAACAGTTGTGTAAAAAGAGGTTTTAAGTTTGTTTCCAAGACAGGAAACAAACTAAAACCTAAACCTAAACCTTAGAGGGGTTGAGGAGCTTCTTTGGCACACGGCACAGGCATCACGGGTCAAGCACAGATTTCCTCCTTCCCACCCCTCCAATGCTTCCTAAAAACCAAAACAAAAGGGAGAATCCAAGAGCTGTGAGGACGGACGAGAAGAGTGGGTTTGTCCCTGGGCCCTGCAGGGCTTCAGACATTTCAACACGTCCCAGAAGGGTCCAGAACCTCGTGGTTAATAAAGTTCTCCAGATAAAGATAAGGCCAATCCTTCTCCCGGGGTAATTACAAGCCTATCACTCCGCAGTTAATTACACGCACAGCCAAGGATGTTATTAGGTGGAGATGGAAAAATCCGAGGCGCTGGCAGCAAACCCGCCTGCCCTGAGCTGGCTGAGAGCTGAAGGTTCCCAGGAGAAAGGTGCGAATTCTCCATTTAACCACGGGATGTGTTGTGAGAGGATTCCGAGATCAGCCTTTGGGCTCTTGTCCCCAGCCCGGGGCCAAGTGACAAATCCGACCCCTCCTCGGGCACCTCTGGGGATGGAGACTCCAAACCTCCCCGGGCAGCCCCTGCCAAAGTTTGGAAATCCTTTCTGGGGAGAAATCCCTCCTGATTTCTGCCCTGAGCCTGCCCTGGCGTGCTCTGAGGCTCATTTTCAGCTGCTAAATGATGATAAAACCTCCAGCATCACCCAAATCCCACTCGCAGCCCCGCAAACCCCACAGAGACAGGCAGAGACCCCAAACGGGGCTTTTGGGGTGTGCACCCAAAGAGTCCCCACAAGGGCACCGAGAACATCACCCCGCTGGCTCCTCTGCCACTTGAGGAGGAGGAGGATGGAAAGGAGGGCCAGGGGAGCGGGAGGAAGCTCTGTCAGGCCGCAGCGATGCCGGGATGCCAAAGAGACACCGGCAGCGTCCTCCGGGTGATGTGCGGGACAGGCCGGGGCAAACCCCAGCGAATGCATTTCCGAGCTCGCTGCCTCGGGGCTGGGACAGGTAACGACAGCCAGGGAGGGAAGGGAGGGGGAAAAAGAAAAAATTAAAATCCCGATTATAACAAGCAACTGTCGGAGAAAACTCCTTGGAAAGGAGCTGGGAGAGAAAAGTGACAGCGGTTGGAGCATTGGGGTGGGAGAGGAGCTGGGAGCTCCCGTTCCTGGAGAGCCCCAGGGAACGGCCCAGAACGTCAGGATTGCCCCCAGACTGGACCTCAGCCTCGCTGCGAGCTGCTTTTCCAGGAATTCCCTCAGCCAGGAGGGTTGGGAGGTGCCTTGTGTGGGTCAGGGACAGCAGGGATTTCAGGAAAGCTGCCTGCTCCCATGAAAGGCTCCAGGGGGTGGAGGATTTACTCTGGCCCTCCTCATAGCCCTTGAAATCCAAATTAAACCCCCACGCTTCTCTTCCCGGTGGGAATTTGGCTGCTGGGGGTCCCTGGGAGTGCTCCTGCATCCGACACCTCCTGGGGAAGGTGCATCACCTCCCCCTGCGCTGATCCAAGCCCCAAATCCCTGCCCGCAGCCCTGCGGCAGCTCTGGGAATCGGGGCTGAAGCCCCAGTTGTGCCCAATTTCGGGCTCAGTGCCCAGGCAGGGGGAGAGGAGCAGCTCCCAGGCTGCGGGTCACGGCCAGTCCCTGCTGCTGCAGAGAGATTCCCCCTGGGCAGCAATTCCTGCTGGAATTCAGAATTCAGAACCAATTCCTGCTGGAATTCAGAATTCAGAACCAATTCCTGCTGGAATTCAGAATTCAGAACCAATTCCTGCTGGAATTCAGAGCCAATTCCTGCTGGAATTCAGAGCCAATTCCTGCTGGAATTCAGAATTCAGAACCAATTCCTGCTGGAATTCAGAATTCAGAGCCAATTCCTGCTGGAATTCGGAATTCAGATTTTAGAACCAATTCCTACAGGAATGCAGAACCAACTCCTGCTGGAATTCAGAATTGAGAGCCAATTTCTGCCGGAATTCAGAATTCGGAACCAATTCCTGCTGGAATTCAGAATTCGGAACCAATTCCTGCCGGAATTCGGAGCCGTTCCCCGTGGGCAGCCCGAGGGGAAGGAAGCCCAGCTGTGTTCCCTGGAGGGTGTGAGCCTCGGTGGGGTCAGTCCCTCAGCAGCTGGAGGTGTGGAGGGGACAGGAGCTCAGGAATTCCCATCCCACCACCTCTCCAAGGCAGGGCAGAGCTCCCGGAGCAGCTCAGGAGGGGAATTTTCACCTCCGGGAACCCCCCTGGCCACCTCCAGCTGCAGGAATGCGGCAGGGGCAGTCCTGGCCGTCCATGGAAACCTCTGGCTTGGCACCAAAGGCAGGACTGGAACCTTTCCCCGGCCACTTTGTGCCCCTCCACGCCCTCTCCTCTCCACGGGAGGCCGACAATTATTTACCCGGTGTTCTATTAAATGAAGAGAGTGGAGGGGGGGAAAAAAGCTGGGTTTTAGGACAAGAAGAGCGGCTTATCGCTTCCTCCGATCTAGGGCTGGGCTCTGGAGAGTCACTCGCCCACAGGTGACTGACAGCGGCGTTTGTGATGAAACCCTGGCCGCAAAAAAACATCTCCAAAAAGGCTCCGGCAGAGCCAACAAATCCCAGCAGCTGAGCTGGCACTGCCACCGCACCCCGCTGCTGGGGGGCTGCAGCTGGACAAACCCCGTATTCCGTGGCCAGCCACCAAATTCCTGCCTCTTCGCAAAGGGAAAACTGCGATTGGAGCAGGGAATGTGGGACTGGAGCGGCAGCCGTCCCTGGAGAGGTGGGAATCTCGCCAGGAATGGCAAGGCACGGCAAGCCCGGGGCCGTCCCTGCGTGCCCAGGCCAGCAGCCCCGAGGTGGCCCTGGGCACGCTGCTCCTGCCAGGCCTGCGGCGGCGACAGGACTGGACACGCTGTTCCCTCTTTGTGGGGGCTCCGGACGCCGCCAAGCAGCTCCTTGGGAAAAAAAAATCCGTGTTCTGAGTGGCCCGGACAGCAGAAGGGAAAGGCTCAGGGGGATTTGTTCGCTCCTTTCCCAGATTCTCTCCCAGATTTATTCCTTTCTCAGATCTATTCCTTTCCCAGATTCACTCCTTTCCCAGATCTATTCCTTTCCCAGATTCCCTCCTTTCCCACATTCACTCCTTCCCCAGATTTATTCCTTTCCCAAATTCCCTCCTTCCCCAGATTCATTCCTTTCCCAAATTCATTCCTTTCCCTCCCACATTCCCTCCCTTCCCAAATTCATTCTTTTCCCACATTCCCTCCCTTCCCAGATTCCCTCCTCTCCCAACGGGAGAAGTGACACCAAACCCCCCCTTTGCAACGTGCTGGCAGCAAGGAGGCAAAATTCCAGTGCTGCACTGGGAAAAGGGGGACGGGGAGAGGAAAAGGGATGAGCCCAGGGGCTCTGGAGAGCTCCAGCAGCAAAAGGCAGGAGCCTCTGCACTCCAGGGCACAGCGTCATCGTGGTTTTAGGGACAGAACCCCCAGAATGTTCCAGAACTGAGATTCACCTCAGAGGGACAGCCCTGGAGTTCATCATTCCATCATCACACTCTGATTAGAACGGAATGAAATTATTTGAGAATTCCCGAAGAGGAGCAGGTAAAAGACCTTTTTTAGCCCAGCTGAGCGAGCCGTGGGCTCAGCCTGGCTGCACCCGCCGGGTCTGAAACCACAAAATCCCAGAGCGCTTTGGGGTTGAAAGGACCTTAAACCCCCTTAAATCCCATCCCGTTCCACCCTGCCGTGAGCAGGGACACCTTCCACCATCCCACGTGGCTCCATCCAACCTGGGCTTGAAAAGCGCCCTTAAAAATGTGTCTATAACAGGGACTTTTTAAAACCTAATTCCTCGCGGGGCTTTGCTCTTCCAAAAGCCTCCTGAACGCGCAGAAAGTCAAAAGCGAGGATTTGAGCAGAGAAATAATGGCCACCGCTGTGCCCAGGAGTGTCACAGGGGCTTGGGGAGGGAGATGTCCCCAGGCAGGGCTGTCACCTTCCCTGGGGAGCCCGGGGAGAGCCGCATCCATCCCAAACTCAAGGGCTCGGCTTATCCCTGGGCTCGGCTCGGCTCGCTCACTCCTCGCTGCCCAAATCAGTTGTGACAGGTCCGGCCGGGGCGGCCTCAGGCAGCAGCAGCTCGGGATTAACCCCGCTGAGGAACTCGCTAAAGCCCGGGGGCCACCCAGAGCCCCGGGGCCGTGTGAGCCAGCCCCGGGCGGGCCACCCTGCTCACAGCCCGCCCACAGCCGTGACACGCGGGGAGGAAAATAAAACAAATCAAAATTAATCCATCATTTAGGAAGAAACCGTCGCGAGGTGGAGATTTTGGGGTTCCCTGCAGCTGGGGCTGATGTGGGGGACATGGGGACGAGAGGGAACAGCCCGTAATGAGCAGCCGGTGCCTCTGGAAGGTTTTGCCCTGAGAGCACAGGGCTGGGCTGAACCCAGCTCTGAGCCCGCGGGGACCCGCTGCCGTGCCGGGAACGGGGATGGGAAAATGGGATAATGGGGATGGGATAATGGGAATGGGATAATAGGGCACTGGGATGGGAATGGGGATGGGAAAATGGGAAATGGGGATGGGAGTGGGAATGGGGAATGGGAATGGGGAATGGGGATGGGAAAATGGGAATGGGAAGATGGGGAATGGGATAATGGGAATGGGGATGGAGATGGGAAATGGGGAATGGGGATGGGATAATGGGAGTGGGGATGGGAAAATGGGATAATGGGAATGGGGGTGGGAATGGGGAATGGGGATGGGAAATGGGGATGTGAAATTTGGAATGAGGATGAGAACGGGAGTGGCAGGACCAGCCAGGGTTTGGGGCATCAGGACCTGAGAAGTCCCAGGGGCACCCCGTGGGTCCTGCTCCCCCTCATCCCACCCAGAATGCTGGAAAGACGGGAAAAGGGGCTGGTGGGACAGTCAGGGCAGCAGAGCCCCAACCCTCCAGTGTGGGAGCAGCTGGGAACTGGGAGAACGGGAATGGGCCTGGAAGGGATCCCGAGGGGTTCAAGGTTTCCTCTAGAGGTGATGGACAACCCCCAAGGACAAAGCCAGAGCGGGGAGGGGTCCCCTGGGGGGGCAGCAGGGAGACAAGTTTGGGGGGAGTCACCCTCAGAGCCCCCCCAGCTCTGGGGGGTGACTTTGGGACAACATTCCAAGGAATCCTGAGGACCCAGCTGAGCCCCCTGACCCTGCACAGCCTTCCCTGAGCCAGGACAAATCCCCGGGGAAAACCAGCAGGACAGAACCAGCCCTGCACCATTCCTGATGCCCAAAACCCCTTTAACACCTCCCTCGCAGAAAACTGCACTTCCAGGACCTGGCTCCTATGGAAAACCTCCTACGGAAAACCTCCCTGCCAGGACCCTGCAGGGAAATCTCCAAACATCCAGCAAGGAAAGATTCCTCCTTCTCCTACAATTCCCAGGAGCTGGGGACATTTGGGTGCTGCTCCATGTGGCAGGGAGGGGCAGGGCCTGGAGCAGCTCCCTTTGGAGAAGGGTTTTCCTGCTCTGCTGCTTCTCCATCACCCTGGGATCCCATGGGTCTGAAGCAGCTCTGTTGAAACTGGCAATTTAATTAGTGAAGGGAGAAAAAAAAAATCTCCAGTATAATTCAGGAAGAAACATTATTTCCGAGTTAATGAGAAAAATATTTTAATTATGAAGCTTAACAAGTTGTGGCTTTGCCAAGACGTTCTCTTGGGGAGGCTGCACTTTTGGTTTTGTTTTTTGGGGTTTGTTTTTTGGTTTTTTTGGGTTTTTTTTCCACGGATTTCAGGGAAGGGAGAGTGGGAGAGGAGAGGGGAGGAAAGCAGAGGAGGAAAACCACGGGAAGGAACAGGAGCAGCAGGAAAGGGCTGGGGAAAAGCAACAGGAGGAGACACCAGGGAGCATCATCTCAGGGAGGCTCTGGTGACACGGGGGAAGGATTTAGGGTGGGTTTGGATGGATATTGGGAAGGAATTCTGCTCCAGGCCGTGGAGTAGAATTTCCAGAGGAGCTCTGGCTGCCCCTGGAAGTGTCCAAGGCCGGCTTGGATGGGCTTGGAGCAGCCTGGGATGGTGCGAGGTGGAACTGGATGAGTTTTTTGGTCCCTCCCACCCCAGGCCGTGCCCTGGCTCCTGCAGGCTCTCCCGAGTGCCACGTTACCGCTGCTGAGCCCTTGGCAGCTCCCGGGACAGGAAATGTTTTTTCTCCCTTTGAAGGCGGCTCCTGGGGGTGAGATTTGTTTTCTCTGCACGGCTCAACAGAAAGATCCATTTCCTCCTCCAGGCTGCAGCCCTGGCTCCTGGCAGCTCAGGTTTCCTTCCCGGTGAAGTCCCTCCAGGTCTCTGCTCCTCTCGGGGACACCTGGGGCTCCTTGGGTGTCCCCGGTGCCACCAGGACACCACCATGAAGCCATCAAAGCTCGGTGTGCGCCCAGCCTGATGAATCCACGGGCTCTGGCAGATGATTCATGGGTTCCCCGTCACCTCCTGACAGGTTCTCAGGTCTTTATTAGCCCTGAATCACATCTGCTCATAAATACCACAGGGCTTTTTCACACCTTGGGTTATTATTAAAGGAGGGCTCGTTTCGGCCGCCTTAGAAAAAAAAAAAAAAAAAAAAAAAAAAAAAAAAAAAAAAAAAAAAAAAAAAAAAAAAAGAATGTTTCCTGCTCTTTTGGACTTCTGCAGGATTGCAGGAAGGGCTGGGCAGCAGAGGCTGCCCCGAGCACATCCTCACACCTGCGGGGACTCGCGGCTCCAGCCCCGGCTGGAGGAGCTGAGGAGCGAAGTAGGAGGAGAAGGAGAAAGGGCTCGGAGCAAAGCAGAGTCATTGTTTGCCTCCCGTGTTGGTTTTGAGATGATATCAAGCTCCAGAGCAGGAACTCAAACAGCAGGGCCTGACTCTGATAAAACACATCCTTCCTTCCCTCCTGCACCTGGGGAGGAGCTGCTGCCGCCGGGATCCCGCGGGACGGGGACACCGCCGCTGCCAGCGGTGACAAACTTCTGCCGAGGCAGTTCCCTGCTCTCCCTGGGAGCCCCGGAGCAGCGCAGCTGGGGGAAAAGAGGAGCTGGGATCGCAGGGGCACGGGGTGGGCGCTGGGCTGCTTCCAGAGGGGCATCCAGAGGCCGCAGGTTTCCAGAAAAAATGTGGAAGTCCAAGTTGCAGCAGGTGAAGTGTTCCCACAGCCCTCGGCTAAAGGGGCAGGAGTGGGAACAACCCGAGAGAATTTCAGGGGAGATTTCCCCTCTGCCTGAGGGAATGGCTGAGCCAGGGGAGGAAACAATTCCCTGGGGAAAACAGAATTCCCTGGAGGAAACAGAAATCCCTGGGGGGAACAGAAATCCCTGGGGGGAACAGAATTCCCTGGGGGAAACAGAAATTCCTGGGGGAAACAGAATTCCCTGGAGAAAACAGAAATCCCTGGAGGAAACACAAATCCCTGGAGGAAACACAAATCCCTGAAGGAAAGGGAATTCCCAGGAGGGAACAGAATTCCCGGGGCCAGTGTGGGAAGTTCATCCACGAGCAGGGCTGGCTGCAAATCCAGGAGCTCAGAAATCCCAAATCCCTGTCCCCAAAGCCACCCTGAGCAATCTGGAACACGCTCCAGGCTCCCGGGGGATGGGGGATTTACCGGGACACCCCAAACCAGCCGATCCGAGCCCCAGTGCGGGCTCCAGCCGCCCTCCCCGAGCTGCGTTTTCTTTGGAATCCTGCTCCAAACCACAGCCAGAGCTCCAGGCAGCGACTGGGGGCTGGGACAAAGCCACTGGTGCTGCTGCTGCACCTTCTGTGTGTCCAGCCCCACATTTTTTGTGTTCAGCCCCACACTTTGTATGTGCAGCCCCACATTTTGTTTCTGCAGCCCTGCCTGGTTTTTTCCAGCTCTCTCCCCAGCCCAGAAAAGCCCTGAGTTTTAGGAACCAGGAAGGAGTTCAAACCCCCAAAAAAATGAGTTCAAATCCCCCAGGAAGGAGTTAAAACCCCCATAAAGGAGCTCAAATTCCCCAAAAGGAGCTGAAACCCTCAGGAAGGAGCTCAAACCCCAAAAAGAGGAGCTCAAACCCCCAAAAGAGGAGCTCAAACCCCCAAAAAAGAAGCTCAAAGCCCCAAAAAAGGAGCTCAAACTCCCCAAAAAAGGAGCTCAAACCCTCCAAAAATGAGCTCAACCCCCCAAAAAAAGGAACTCAAATCCCCAAAAGGAGCTCAAACCCTCCAAAAATGAGCTCAACCTCCCCAAAAAAGGAACTCAAATCCCCAAAAAAGGAGCTCAAACCCTCCAAAAAGGAGCTCAAATCCCCAAAAAATGAGCTCAACCCCCCAGGAAGGAGCTCAAACCCCCCGGGAAGGGTTAAAAGCCCCCGAGGGCTGAGGGATTTCTCCCTAATCTGCGCACATGGCCCGGGGATCAGGGCTGTGGGTGGTGGTACAAGCCTGTGGCAGCGCTCCGGGCCGAGCACCTGACCGCCCCAGCGAAGCCTCGGAGCCCCTGCGCTTTTCCAGCTGAATTAAGAGGCTCCTCTGACGGGGCTTAGCGCTGTGCCAGCCCCAAAGAGCTCCCGGGAGCCTGACAAAGGGCAGCGGCGACACTCAGGCAGCGCTGGCATTGCGGAGTTTCACCCAAACCACAACAGCAGGGAGAGGAGAAGGGGGGGAATTAAAAAAAAAAATTAAAAAAAAAAACCCCAACCCTGAAGGTGATGCCGAGAGCTCGGGGTCAGATTCTTTTCTGCAGAGGTAATGGGAGAAGCGGGAGGAAATTCGGGTTAATCAAAAACGGGCTCCGGTGGTTAAAGTTTGCCAGCCCCGAGGATGTGCCCAGGCTGGGATGTGGCTGCTGAGCCCCGCGGCTGCTGCTGGCGCTGCCAGGGCAGGAGGAGAAGGGAAAACTCCTGTTCTCCAGGGCTCAGGGGCACAATTCCCCAGGGATCGGGCTGGTCCCTCCTCAGCTCCTCGGTTATCCCGAAAAAATCAACCCCAGGGTACAGCAGCAGCACTGGGCTGATATTTCTCCAGGAGGATTTATTTATTTATCCCTGGAAAATCAGCTCGATCCAGAGCAGGGAGAATTTATCTATCCCAGGAAAATCAGCTCCATCCAGAGCAGGGAGAATTCTCCAGGAGAATTTATTTATTTATCCCAGGAAAATCAGCTCCATCCAGAGCAGGGAGAATTCTCCAGGAGAATTTATTTATTTATCCCTGGGAAATCAGCTCCATCCAGAGCAGGGAGAATTCTCCAGGAGAATTGATCTATCCCTGGGAAATCAGCTTCACCCAGAGCAGGGAGAATTCTCCAGGAGAATTTATTTATTTATCCCAGGAAAATCAGCTCCATCCAGAGCAGGGAGAATTCTCCAGGAGAATTTATTTATTTATCCCAGGAAAATCAGCTCCATCCAGAGCAGGGAGAATTCTCCAGGAGAATTTATTTATTTATCCCAGGGAAATCAGCCCCATCCAGAGCAGGGAGAATTCTCCAGGAGAATTATCTATCCCTGGGAAATCAGCCCCATCCAGAGCAGGGAGAATTCTCCAGGAGAATTTATTTATTTATCCCAGGAAAACCAGCTCCATCCAGGCCTCTCCCCGGTTTGGCAGGGTAAAGGTGAGAAGCCCAAAGCACCATCCGGGAGGAAGATTACCTCAACCTCCCTGGTCCCCAAAATCAGTCGCAGTTCCCAAAATTAGCCGCAGCTCCCACCTGGAAGGTAACCCAGGAACTGCGAGTTCAATTAGCTGCCTGACAGCAGCTCCGTGCCCTGACTTGAAATGTGGAGGTTTGGGTTGAGGATTTCGGGTTCCCACCCCCCCTCAGGGCCATTTTTGGCTGCTTGGCAGAGTCCCCCCGGCAGGAAATTGGGCAGAGGAGCGGTGTCGGTATCAATAGTGCCCCGGGCCTGTTTACCCAGGGCTATTTGCACGAGATAATCGCTCACGAGTGTCTCACCTCCTCCACTCGGCCACGGCCAAGTGATGTCATGGAAGTGGCATCCAGGGGCAGGAGCCAAAGTGAACCAACGTAACCCAGGCCGGGCAGGAGACGGCTCAGGAGCCTCTCCAGGGGCCGGGAATGGAGCTGCCCCTCTCCCCTGCGGTGTCCGAGCCTTGGGATCTGCTCCCCTTTTCCTTTGGGAATGTCCAGGACATGGGATCTGCTCCCCTCTTCCCATGGGACTGTCCAGGACATGGGATCAGCTCCCCTTTTCCCATGGGACTGTCCAGGACATGGGATCTGCTTCCCTTTTCCTTTGGGAATGTCCAGGACATGGGATCTGCTCCCCTTTTCCTTTGGGAATGTCCAGGACATGGAATCTGCTCCCCTCTTCCCATGGGACTGTCCAGGACATGGGATCAGCTCCCCTTTTCCCTTGGGACTGTCCAGGACATGGGATCAGCTCCCCTCTTCCCATGGGATTGTCCAGGACATGGGATCAGCTCCCCTTTTCCTTGGGGACTGTTCTGTTCAGGGAATCAGCCCCCTTCACCTGGAATAGAAATTCCTTTCCCCTAGAACTTCCCTTCACAAGAAATCAGCTCCTCTTTTTCCCATGGACAGTCCAGGACATGGGATCAGCTCCCCTCTTCCTTTGGGTCTGTCCATGACATGGGATCAGCTCCCCTCTTCCTTTGGGTCTGTCCATGACATGGGATCAGCTCCCCAGGGCTGCCCAGGACATGCAATCTGCTCCCCTTTTCCCATGGGACTGTCCAGGACATGGAATCTGCTCCCCTTTTCCCATGGGATTGTCCAGGACATGGGATCAGCTCCCCTTTTCCCATGGGACTGTCCAGGACATGGAATCTGCTCCCCTTTTCCCATGGGACTGTCCAGGACATGCAATCTGCTCCCCTTTTCCCATGGGACTGTCCAGGACATGGAATCTGCTCCCCTTTTCCCATGGGATTGTCCAGGACATGGAATCTGCTCCTTTTTTCCTTTGGGTCCATCCAGGACATGGAATCATCTTCCCTTTTCCCTCATCACTGCCCATGAGCTGGAATGTGCTCCCCTTTTCCCCTGCAATCCTCGGCAGCAGAGCACTGTTTTGTACATGACTGAACGCGGATTTTGCAGGAGAAAAAAAAAAAAGAAATAAATCTTAAAAAATAAACTTTGTATCCTTTCCAACAAGCTCGCCCAGGAGGGCTCTGCTCGGAGGGGCCTCCTGCGCCTGGGTGTGTTTCCAGGCTCTGATGGAAACAAGGACAAGTGGGAAGCTGACGTTCCCTGCAGCTCCTTTCAGCTCCCCGTGTTCCCAAAAGCTCGGGGACCGCAGGGACAGCCCCGGCTTGGCAGCCCTCAAAGAGAACCCTCTTGCCATTTTATCCCATTCTTCAGACAGCTAAAAGCCGAGAGGGAGGTGGAGGCTGGGGGCTATCGGCCGATTAAATATCCCCGGCAGAAAGAGGAGCACAGGAACAAAGGGGCGGGGGAGGGAGGAGAAAATAAAAATAAATTAAAAAAAAAAAAAAAACAACCACTCTTCTTTTTATTATTAAACTATTCTCTCAAATTTCTAATAAGCGGGTTGAAAGTTTAAATTACCAGATCTCTGACAAAGTCAGGATCCGAGCGGTTCAGGAGCCCGCAGATAACAATCGCCTCGCCCCCGGATCGCTTTCAAGGCCTTTTCTGCCCAGACAAAGGTCCCATTGAGAGGGGCACAGGCACCTCGGGGCTTCGATTTCCCTCCGCTCCGGAGCCCCAAAGGCTCGGCCAGGGACAGGAGCAGCTCCTGCACCTGCAGCAGGACGGACCAGGAATGTTGGAAAACCCGGGATCCGCGGCAGGCCGACCGCTGCCAGCTCCACCTGAGCCTTCACTCGGCTCAACCCGACAAATATCCCCGATTTGGGGGGGAAAAAGCAGGGAATGGGGAGCTCTGAGTGCGCCAGGTGGGAGCTGCAGGTGATCCCGCAGGGGTTTGGGTGCAGAGGAGGATGGAGCCGGAGCCAAAGGATGTGCCACAGCTTGTCCCAGGTGGGATTAAAGCTGGAAGCGTTCCTGCCCCGGGAATGTGGCAGGAAGGATGTACCAAAGCCCAGATTGTAAAAGTTCTGAGCAAAGTTAAGGGTGAGAGACATTTGATAGTGGATGGGGAAGGTGAAAGCGAGCTGAGAGGACAGGTGATAAACACAGAGAACATGAGGCAAAGAGCACGGAAATCTCCATTTCCAGCCCCACAAACGCATCCAGATCCCAAATGCACGGAAGGATCTGCAGATCCCGGCCTGATTTCCTCTAAATCCTGTGTCCCAGTGCCTCTGGTGCCTGTCCCACAGGGTGACAGACACAGACACCCAACGCCACCTCCAGCTGGTTTGGATGTGCCATTTTCAGCTCAAACCCACGGACTGTGTCACTCGAGGAGCTGCTGGTGCCACCAGCTGCTGTGCCCCAGCTCCCCTCAGCCTGTGCCCCTGGAGGCATCAGCCCTGGTGCTAATTTGGGTTAATTAATCAGGTGCAGGAGGCGGTCGGGGGACCCTGACTCCGAGGCACAGGCTGGGCACTCATCCCTGGCCGGCAGGAGACAGACAGAGCACGGGAATTGAGGATTCTCCGGGAAATGTCACCCCTTCCGTGCCTCCCCTCGCCCCGCAGCCTGTCAGGGAGGAGGAGGAGGATGAGGAATCCTCTTTCCCCGTGGGTTTTCCCCGGCTCCCCTCTCCGGGGGGGCATTGAGGACGATAATTGGGGCTGCAAAGGCTCCGCATTGCTGCCCTCCCTCCTTCCCTCCGCAGCGGCCCCAGAGCGGCAGGATGGAGCAGGCAGAGGGGCCAGGGGCTGCCAGAGCCCCCGGCCCGGCTCACCTGGGCCAGGTGAGCTCCCCAGAGGTGCTGCACAGCCGGGGGCCAGCGAGGACGCTGCCCAAACCAGCGGGAATTTCCCTCGTCCTCGCCGGGAATGTTTTGTCCCACGTGCCCAGCAGCTCGTGGAGGTAAAGGACACGACCAAACCAACATCCCCTAAATCCTCTTCTCTTCTGGAGCCTGGGATTGAGGCTGGATCTCCTCCCCCACAGGGAGAGGAGCCCTGGAGGGGCCAGAGCTCAGCTCAGCCCTCGGGGTTGTGTGTCCCGTGTCTACTTCAGTGCCAGTGGCACAGGCGCCAAAAGTCCCAAAAAAAGAAGGGAAATGCCCTGAAGCAGCGTTTAGGATTTGGGATTCGGGATCCGGGATTCAGGATTTGGGGTTTGGGATTTGGGATTCGGGATTCGGGATTTGGGATTGGGGATTGGGGACAGCTCCCCAGGGTCACGCTGTGCCCAGGACCTTCGCCCCTGCCCACCCCAGTGGTGGCTCCAGCCTGAGAAGGAGATTTAATTCCTGCTCAGCCAACAACCCATAGATCACCCTGGAAAAAAAACCTTCCCCCACACCTTCCTGGGCCCAGCCCGCCGTCACAATTCCTCTAATTAATTCAGGAGAAAATTAATTACGGCGGGATTTGCGGCTAGCACAGCATCTAATGACCGACTCCTCTGCTCCAAAGCAGATCATCCCAGCTCCCGCCTGCGCTGCCAAACCTGGCCCTGCCGCCTCCCCCTTCCCAGCCCAGCACAAAGCCCTGCTCTAAATTAGGCAGGGAAAGAGTGGCTTGGCAAAAGCGAATCGGAGCGCTGAGGTCAGGCCCTGCAAAACAACAGCGGTGCCTAAAGAAACCCCGGCGTTAATCCCGTCATGCTTCCGCCAAAGATTCCCCTTTTCAAGGGTTTTCTTCCTGGTAAACAAAGTTCTCTCCGCTGGGCTGTGAATTTTAGGACATGGTTGCTTGGTGATGCCAGGCGGCAGAGCGGGAGGTTTGTCCTCCGCAGCCTGCAGAGGAGTTCAGGGAGGAAATTCAAAAGGAGTTGGAACCTCGGGGCGGGCAGGGCTGATTTGCACAACTCCTCCAACCTGGAGTCGAGTCCTGCTCCCGATAATTTGGATTGATGGGATGTTCTCCCCATCCCTCCCCTGGAGCTGCCTCTGCCCGTCTCCCCTTTGCTCCTGAGGACGTGCCCAAAAGTTTGTGACGCTGAGCGCCCAAAGCCCAGGACTGGCATCTCCCCCCGCAGCCCTGCCCTGGACCTGCTCCTCCTCAGCCCGGGGCTGCAGCAGCTTTTCCCCGGGGCCACCTCCCTGCGCAGCTCCTCACGGCTGCGGGGTCACTTGCACCATCCCAGCCCCCTCCACAGCCGCAGCCACCGCACAAAACCCCTTCCCGTTCCCATGGAGCCGCTCCTGCTGCCAGCTCTGCCGCGGGCAGGGCGAGCTGGGGCACCAGCCAGGCTGGGGGATGCGGGAGCAGCAGGAGCTGGGAATGCTGGAGCCACCCCAGTGCCGCTGAGCACCCTCCAGGGACACCCCGGTGGGGTGAGGGGGTGCGGCACCCACAAACAGCGGGAGGAACATTCCCTGTTCCTGCCCTAAGGAAATCCCGGGATGGTTCTGGGAGCTCAGGGGGACACGGGGACAAACATTCCCTGTTCCTGCCCTAAGGAAATCCCGGGATGGTTCTGGGAGCCCAGGGGGACACGGGGATAAACCCTCCCTGTTCCTGCCCTAAGGAAATCCCGGGATGGTTCTGGGGGCTCAGGGGGACACGGGGATTCTCCCACAGCTGAGGCCCCTCCACGCCCTGGGCTCCCAGCGGTGCCCACCAGGAGAGGCCAAACGCCGGCGCCGCGGCCCCAAAAGGCTCCTGGCAACCCTTGAGGAGCAAACAATCCTCCTGAAACGGGTCAGGAGCCTTCCAGGGCCGGGCTGGCGCGGCCCCATCCCACTGATTCAAAGGGAGCTCGGCGCCGGAGTCCAGCTGGCCCCAAGTTCAGAGCACGGCCCGAGTCTGAGCGACTCCTGGGCTGGACATCCCCCAGCCTCACAAATACCCCCTGCCCCAAAAACATCTCCCAGCCCCACAAACACCCCCCTGCCCTATAAACACCCCCCTGCCCTACAAACATCCCCCAGCCCCACAAACACCCCCCTGCCCCAAAAACATCCCCCTGTCCCACAAATACCACCCTGCCCCAAAAACATCCTCCAGCCCCACAAACATCCCCCTGCCCCACAAACATCCTCCTGCCCCACAAACATCCTCCAGCCCCACAAATACCCCCCTGCCCCACAAACATCCTCCTGCCCCACAAACATCCCCCAGCCCCACAAACATCCCTCAGCCCCACAAACATCCCCCAGCCCCACAAATACCCCCTGCCCCACAAACATCCCCCTGCTCCACAAATACCCCCTGCCCCAAAAACATCCCCCTGTCCCACAAATACCACCCTGCCCCAAAAACATCCTCCAGCCCCACAAACATCCCCCTGCCCCACAAACATCCTCCTGCCCCACAAACATCCTCCAGCCCCACAAATACCCCCCTGCCCCACAAACATCCTCCTGCCCCACAAACATCCCCCTGCTCCACAAACATCCCCCAGCCCCACAAACATCCCCCTGCCTCACAAACATCCCTCAGCCCCACAAACATCCCCCTGCCCCAAAAACATCCCACAAACATCACCCTGCCCCACAAAGATCCCCCAGCCCCACAAAGAGCGCCCTGCCCTGCCCCGGCCCCACAGACACGGGGCTGGCACTGGGGCCAGCTGCCTCAGGGAGCCTTTTGGGGCCGGGTTTGTCCCAGCTCCTGGCTGGTCACACACTGGTTATATAACCCCTGAGAAATGCCAGTGCCCGAGGGGCACAGAGGGCACTGCCAGCAGCCGGGGCTGGGGAGGGCACAGCGCCCAGCTCCAGGGCCACCCCGGCAGCAAAAATACATGTTTGTATTTGGTTTTTTAACCCTATTTCTTTTTTGTACCCCTATTCCTTTTATTTGTATTTCTTTTTAGCTTTATTTCTTTTTTTTGTACCCCTATTTTTAAAATTTTGCACCCCTATTTCTTTTTCTGTACCCCTATATATATTATATTTATTTTTGTACTCCTATTTCTTTTTTGTATTTTTTTGTATTTATTTTTTACCCCTATTTCTTTTTTTGTGCCTTTATATTTTTTGTAATTTTTTAGCTCTATTTTTTGTACCCCTATTTTTCAGTATTTTTTACCCCTATTTCCTTTTCTTTACCCCTATTTTTTCTTATTTTTTTAATTTTTATTTTTTTTTAGCCCGATTTCTCCCCTGCTCGTGGCACACACGAGATCCAAGGAGATCAAAGCAGGCTCTCACTTATTTCAGCCTCTGAAAACCCCGTTTTTGGTGGCGTGGCTTTGCCCACAGGAGCCGGGGCAGAGGTGTCCAGGGCACCCTCTGCTCCCACCTTTCCCTTCCCTCAGCCCATTTTCCCCAGGTTTTGGCCGGAGGGAGCAGAAGCAGCAGCAGCAGCCCAGAGCAGAGCTCTGAGCTCAGCAGGAAATTTGCATTTTATCGATATTCCCGCCCCAGGGAGATCGGCCAAGGAAACTGCAGCAAGTTCCAGAAAGGAGCGGTGGGTTGTTACAAAGTTACCTTTAAAATCATTTGGAATTTTGGGAACCGAGGGCGGTTTTCATCGAAAACAAACCAAAAAATCCTAAAAGAGAAAGCGAACCTAACTTGTGCACCACTCAGCTCTTCACCCAAACTGCTCCTAAACCCCGATTTGAATAAAAACGTGATAAGACTTTATAGGGAAATCAGGAGGGATTGGATCAGGAAAAGCCTCCCCTGGGAAAAGCAAGGTTCAGGCAGCGCTCTCCTGCTCCGGGAGCGAAGCCCAAAGCCCGAGCGGGGAGCCCCGGACGTGGCAGGGAGGAGAAAAAACCCCAGCGGTGCCTCCAGGGCCCCTCGGGCACCCCCCGACTGCACGGGCTGTTTGTTTTCCCCATTTCTCCGCAGCAAACCAGGCCAGTCGGAAAGAAAAAGGAGTAAAAAAAAAAAACAGGGAGGAGGGGCAAGGAGGGGGAATTAACTCTTTGCCACCGCGCTGTCCATCTCCGGCGGATTTGAATCCTGCCGCAGCAAGGTCAGGGTTGAAGGCCGGGGTAAAGGGCTTTGTTTGGTCCCTGGGGATGGCTCTTTGTCCCTGGGGATGGCGTGTGACCAGCGGCGGGCGGCTCGGGCCGGCCCGGAGGAGGCACAGCCGCAGCCCCCGCTCCCAGAAGCGGCCGATTTTTCACTCCCGCCGACTTTTCCAACGCCTCGCCCTTGAAACCGAGCGGGTTCCTGCCAAACTGTTTCTTTTGTAACCTTTCGAAGTTTCTGTTCAGCTCGCTCTTTCGGCGGCCGGGGCTTTACCGAGCGTTGTTTGGGGGCTGCGGGAGGATGAAGCCGGGTGGACGCGGCTCGTTCCGCTCGGGGGAAGGCTCCGGGGCGGGCAGAGGGGGCTGGAGGTGTGGGCTGGGAGCTCCTCGCCCTCGCCGGGTGCCAGCACACCCCGAATTCCATCGGGAATAAACTCTAAACGTTGGAATTGATGGCGCAGGAGCGGCCCCGGAGCGGAGTGCCGGCGGTCCCACGCTCCCCGCGCATCCCGTTCCCACGGCAACGCCGCATCCCGCCGGGATGGCAGCCACTGCGTCATCGGCCCGGCAGCCAATGGGAGCCCGGCCCGGTGATGTCATGGCCGCGCCCCTCTCCTCAGGCCCCGCCCGGAGGGAGAGACCCCCAGGAGCAGCCCCGGCCGAGACACCGGGGGACACCCGGGGACACCCGAGAGACACCCGGGGACACTCCAGGGACACTCCGGGGACACCCCGGGATACTCCGGGGACACCCGGGGACACTCTGGGGACACTCCGGGGACACTCCGGGGACACTCCGGGGACACCCGAGGGACACCCGGGGACACTCCAGGGACACCCCGGGTACACCCGGGGGACATCCCGAGACACTCCGGGGACACTCTGGGGATACTCCGGGAACACTCCGGGGACACCCGAGAGACACCCGGGGACACTCCGGGGACACTCTGGGGACGCTCCGGGGACACTCTGGGGATCCCCGGGGACACCCGAGGGACACTCCGGAGACACTCCAGGGACACTCTGGGGATAATCCGGGGACACTCCGGGGACACTCCGGGGACACTCCGGGGACACTCCGGGGACAAACCCTCCCTGACCCGGCAGCCCCAGCGCTGCAGCACCGGAGGGTTTGGGGAGTTTTGGTCCAAGTTTGTGTTTTTGCCGTTTCGCTGAGGTTTTGGCCCGAGCTGAGGCAGAGGCCGGGAGTGACACGAGGTGACACAGCGCAGCGAGGCCGCGAGCTGAGCCCGGGGACAAAACACGCGACAGGGAAAGGCCCGGGGACAGGGACACGAGGCCCCGCGGCCGGGTCAGCGCTGCTGGGAGAGGAGAGGACGGGGCAGAGGAGCCGGGGAGCAGAGCCACTGACACCGGGAACGCGGCGGGAAGGAGCCCGGCAGTGCCGGGGGCTCTGGAGCCCGCAGCCAGGTCACAGCAGTGTCCCCTCGCTGGTGCCCTGCCTGGCAAAGCGACACGGGTGACTCAAAGGGTGACTCACACCCTCAGCCCCAGGCGGAGACGGAAGGCTGGCTTCACTCGGGCTTTAGATTAACTCCTCAAAGCCTCTCCAGGCAGGGCCCCGGGCCGGCCTCGGCACCCTGCGGCCCCTGTGGCCCTGTCGCGGTGCCAGCAGCGGTGTCACGGCTGTCCTTGCCCGGCTCACCTGCTCAAACACTCTCCTGTCGCTCCCAGCCCCGCGCTGTTGCCAAAACTGCGGCTCGGCCGCTCCCGAGGGAGAGCAGGAAAACCCGGCCGGGCACAGGGGACGGTGCCACCCAGGCCTGGGGACAGAAAGGTGGCACCGGTGGCAGGGCCAGGAGGGCGCTCCGAGGGGAGGCCGAGCCCCAGAGCGCTCCGCTAATGGGGGCACCAGCAGCGCCGGAGATTCATCATCCAGGGACAGCTCCGGGCAGGTTTCTCCTCCTCAGGCCGCGTTTGTCCCACAGCGGCCCGGCACGGCACGGCACAGCCCGGCACGGCACGGCATGGCCAACACGGCACGGGTGGCTCCGGCTCGCCTCGGGCTCACGGAGGCCTTTGCCGGGGGCTTTCCCCGCCGGCTGGGACAGAGGCAGAGCCGGGGCTGCTCCCTCGGCTCCTCATCCCAGCGGATGCTCCGTGTTCCCACGCTCTGCAGTTCCACGGGTCGGTGAGGGCCAGGCACCAAACCTGTGCCCGGTCGGACGTTTCCTTCTGTCAGCAGAGAGGAAAATCCCTTCAGAAATGAGTCTGGCAGCCCGGCAGCCCAAGCTGCAGCGTCCTCAGCGTCTCTGCTGCTGCAAAACGGGCCAGGGCCTGTCCTGCTCCCAGCACAGCTCCAGGATCTCCCTGTCACCTGGCTCATGTCCCTGTCGCCTGTCACATGTCCCTGTCATTGTCCTTCAGCGTCCCCGAGCCTTGGGAAACACCGGGAGTTTCTTCAGGGAACATTTTTCGCTTCCTGTCCCAGTCACAGCCCCACAAGGGCCCCCTGCAGCCCCCGGGATGGGATGGGATGGGATGGGATGGGATGGGATGGGATGGGATGGGATGGGATGGGATGGGATGGGATGGGATGGGATGGGATGGGATGGAGACCCCCCTCAGGCCTCCCCAGCACATCCCACCTGCTGCTCACTGAGCTTTGCCACAGCCACCACTTTGGGAAGAGATTTGGGGTTGGTTTAGGGAGGGCGTGAGGCTGGTGACGCTGCTGGCACACCATAAAAGGCCAGAGTGGCACTGTGGAATTCGGGATAAACCCAACAAACCCCCTGGTTCTCTGCCGGGAGGAGATGAGAGCACCTCAGCAAGGCAGAGCCGTGCCCGAGGAGATGCCCGGAGCAGCTCTCTGTGCCCCAGGGCTGACCCAGACCCTCCTTTGTGCCCCATCCTGCCCGGAGCAGCTTCTCCCGGTGCTCCATCAGCACCGAAGCCTCTCCAAACTCCCCCCGCACACCAAACCTCCCCGGCCATCCCCGAGCCCCGGTTCCTCCCTGGCCTGCCGTTCACCTGCCGGGGCAGGGAGAGGCTCTGGCAGCTCCGCTCCTGCCCGACAGGTTTGCTCTGCTGTCGCACCTCGCTGCCGCCGCCGGGAATCTCCCCCGGGCGCCGCGATTGGGATCGGCTGCGACAAAAAGCTTTGGAGCAGCTCGGGAGGCAGGTCACCCCCGCGCTGGGGTCAGTTATGGATGAGGAAAACCCGAGAAATGTCGGGATCAATCAGCTGCGGCCATTCCGCTCCCGGGTTGGGGATGGTTTTCTTTCCCTGCCCCTGGTGGGGGAGGATCTCGAGGAGAACGCGCAGAATTCCAAAGGTTTGGCCGTGCCCACCTCATCTGCGGGAATCCTGAGGGGAAAAAGCTTTTGTGGCCACTCAGAGCTGTGCTGGGGTCACAGCCAGGGGCTTTGGGAGGAAGGAGGGCGAGGACAGGGACACTCCATGGGTTCATGGCTCCATCCAAACGGGAATTGTGGTGGCTCCAGGGGATGCGCAGAGCGGTGAGCACAGAGATCTCCAGGAGGGGCTCAGCTGACCCTGCCCAGACCCTCCAAACGTCCTCTCCTGGCTCTCCCAGCACACAGATCGCAGGGCCAGGGCTGGAATCCCGGCTCTGAACTTTGGGGGAACCCTCAGAGCCAGGCTGTCCCAAAAAGCCCGATCCAAGGGGACAGGCTGCCCTCCCAACCCTCCCAGCACCCCGGGGACGGGTCATCCCCTCTGCCGCTTTCCCTGGAGCTCGGCTCAGTTTTCCAAAACACCTCGGGAAGAGAGGCAGCTCCTTTCCCACCCATGAGTCACCTCCTGTCAGCATCGATGAGGAATTTCTAAAAATAAAGGCAGATAATGATCTCAGGCTCAGGTGTTGGCGCCCTGGCAGGGGCTGAGCTCCACAACATCATCCCACATCTTGACTCAGGGCTCGGGAATGCACTGACACCCCAGACACCCTCTGGGGGTTCCCTTCGGGGGAGAACAAAATCGCCCCGAGGTGCCAAGAGCATCTCAAAGCGCTGCACCTTTGGGTGGTGGGGTGAGGGAGAGTCAGGGCACATTCCTGAGCCCTCTGTGTCCCCAAAATTCCCAGCTCAGCTCCCAGCTGGCAGCACATCCCTTAGTGGGGTACCTTGGGTTTGGGAACCCAGAAATCAAACCAAACCCACCAAAGCCCCTCCAGCTCCAGGGGCTTCCCGCAGCGCCCAGCTCATCCCACAGGATCATTTTGGGATCACTGCTGATCCAAACATCTCCATCCCCTCCCAAAATCCAATCCCTCCTATCAACCCTCCAAACATCTCCATCCCCTCCCAAAATCCAATCCCTTTGTACCAACCCTCCAAACATCTCCATCCCCTCCCAAAATCCAATCCCTCCTATCAACCCTCCAAACATCTCCTCCAGGAATCCAAGCCCTGCTTGTCAGCCCTGGCCAGGAAAAGCAGGAGACGCAGGGAGGGGAGTGGGGAAGAGCCCAGCTCTGATTTACCCACTCAGTTGTTCCTCAGCCCTGGGAATAAACAGAACCCCAGTTTTAGTTGGTTTAAAAATAAAAAAAATTACATTTCTGTAGCTGCCAGGATGATTTTTTTTTCCCTCCTGTGATTATTGGTGCACACCCCAAAGGGCCGATATTTAATGGTAAAATTCCTTTTTTGATGGAAGATTTCTTTTCTGGGAGCAAACAGGGAGCACCCCCTGGGGCTGTGCGGGAGCAGAGAGCAGCAGAGCTGGGCTGGATTGGATGGATGGAAAAGGCCTTTTCCCAGATTTCATCTCGTCAATTCCTTGCCATTCCCACAATTAATGGTGTTAATTAAGCCGACCACAGTACCATGCCAAGGAGAGCGGGAACAAAGCCTGGCTGCCCCTCAGCAGGGCTGACGTGTCCCAGCTCCCACTGGGATGGTGCTGCTGAGGAGGAGCCCCTGGGAAGCTGCAGGTGGATTTTCCAATGGGCCTTTTCCTGGTTTCCCACGGGCTGCTCCGAGTGAGTCTTGGGAGTCTGAGAGGAGCCAACTCCATGAGGGCCACCAGCACCACCTCAGCCCACGGGATTTCTCCTAGAGGACAACACCTGGGACAAGACCTGAAGGCCTCTGGAAGACTCTGACCCACAACAGCCCATAATCCATGAGATGGCCACCAAAAATTCCCCATCTCCCAGCCTGGCCAGTCCCACCCCAGCCGAGCTGGTCCCTCACTCTCCTTCCCCCAAAATCCCTCCCCAGGCCCCAGCAGCGCTGCCCACTCCCCTCACTGCTCCAACTCCCACAAATCCCAGGATATCTGAGTTTTCCTGGACACCAAGGACAACTTCCAGCCCCAAAGCACAGCCAAGGGTGGCTGCAGGGAGGAACAAGAAGGATGGGACCTCCCAACCTGCAGCTGCACTTGGACAATTCAAGCCCAAGGTGCAAATGGAGCCAAACTGAGCCAAGGCTGAGCCCTGGGGACCCTTTGTCCATTTGGGGACCACTTTGGGTCCCCCTTGGCTGTAGCCCTGGCCAGGCTCTTGTCCTGCCCCAGGTGGATCCTGGAGCCTTGGAATAAATCTCTGCTTTATTCTCCAGCTCTGCCCAGTCTCTGTTTCAGCCTCTCCCACCCCGGGACCCCCCGGCTGGGGTTTGCCCGTGCCTGGCACTGCCCTAAGCCCGTGCCAGAGCAGATTAACCCTCCGGGCTGGGGCCGTGCCGCGGTGTCACCGCGATTAAATCAGATTTACCGCCCCCCTCCCCTCGCTCCCTGCCCTTTCCCCCCAGGAATTCTACTGGCTGGCCAAGGCGAAGGGCTGGTCTCGTCACGGAGAGGAGGGAAATCGGGAAACGTTTCGTTCTCCCTTGGGGATAATCCTCCCCGCCAGCAAAAAAATCCTTGGCTGGCTCCAGGGCTGGTGGCACTGCCAGGCCAGGGGTGACACTGGGGCACCTTTGGGGTGCGGGGTGACCACCGAGGGAGGGTTAAATCCAAAGCCAATCACCACCTTTGCCTGGGGCTCTGGTTAATTATCGGGCACTAATTAACATTTAAATCCCGGCTCGGATGTATTTTTAGCCTAAACCAAGGAGATACGTTTGGTTTTCTCCTTGTTCTTTCAGCACCTGAGCCCAAAGCCACATCACCACAATAACCACAGGAGCATCCTCCCCTCTCCGGGAGAACATTCCTGCACTTTCCACACCCACATCCCCGGCCAGCCGGCAGCCAGCCTCCCAATTACAGCAATTAACCTTATGGATATTAATAAACCAGGCCGGCTTTCCTAAGAGGAAAACCTGCAGGGGCTTGTTGGAGGAACCAGGAGCCCCGGGCGACTCTTGTGGGGCGGATGGGGGAAATAATTGAAATCATTTCAATTTTGAAATTGAATTCCAGAGGTCCTGGAAGCACATCCCGGGGCAGGGAGAGGTGGAGGGACCACGAGGGTCCTCCCCAGCCCAGGGAGCTCCCGAAGAGCCCAGGACCAGGAGGGTGAAGCTCCATTCTCTTGAAACCCTAGATAATTAGATTTCAAGGTTTTAGTAACGTATTTGGGACGATTTGCAGGGTTTAAGGCGTTGTCTGAGTTCTTCACCTTCTTCTTCTTGGTTTCGGGTGGTTTTTACTAATTGGGTGAAAAAAAGTCCACGCTGCAGACTTTGGGTGGTCAACGATTGGGTTAAAAGTATAAATAATGTAGGTGTCATCTCGTTATTGGATAATTTATGATTGAATAACCTTGGGAAGAGTTAGAGAGGATCCATTTTCCACCTTGTTAGTTGGAGCTCACGGCTGGTGAGAGTGGGCTGTGGGGAGGGATTAATAAACTCTGCGTCCAAACACGAAGCTGTGACTCCTGTGTGCTAATCCCGGTTTTAACACGAAGAAAAGAAGATAAAAACCTCACCCCACTCCCAGCATGGGAATCATCCGGATTTTTGTGTCTGCACCCCACAGAATTCCTGGGCCAACCATTCCCAACACAACCCAGACTCTGCAGGGACCAGGCTCCAGGAGAGGACAGGGAATGTTTCCTCCTCCCGGGGCCGGCAGCAGCTCCTCATCCTCTCTCCTCCCAGCCTGGGAAGGTTTTCTCCTCCACCTTTATGGGTTTTTTTAGGGCAGGGTGGTTGCAGGTACAAAAGGAGCCGCTCGCTCCAAGCCCTGCCCTTGTTCCCCTCTTTCCCAACACCTCCCAGGCTGTTTTCCCTTTCCAAGCACGAGAAAAAACCGCTCGGGAGCAAGACCAGACACAGAGAGGGGAAGCAGCAGCTTCCTTCCCCTGCGAGGCCAATTATCCCGGGTGTTGTGCAAGGCACCGTTCCCACCCCAAGCACCGGGATCCGCCTTCCCTGGGGCTCCTCACACCTCGGGCAGCCCCTGGGAATGTCCAGCCCCAACAGGGAATTCGGGATAAAACCCCACCCCAAAGGGGTTCTCCTGCAGTCAGGGATAAAAATCCCATCCCAAAGGAGTTTCCTTGGGGTCAGGGATAAAATCCCATCCCAAAGGAGTTTCCTTGGGGTCAGGGATAAAATCCCATCCCAAAGGTGTTTCCTTGGGGTCAGGGATAAAATCCCATCCCAAAGGGCTTTTCCTGCAGTTTAGGGACAAAATTCCATTTGGGGTTCTCCTGCAATCAGGGATAAAACCCCACCCCAAAGGGGTTTCCTTGGAGCCAGGTATAAGATCCCACCCCAAAGGGGCTTCCTTGGAGTCAGGGTTAAAACCCCACCCCAAAGGGGTTCTTCTGCAGTCAGGGATAAAATCCCACCCCAAAGGGGTTCTCCTGCAGTCAGGGAGTTGCCATCACTCCGAGATTCCCAGGTGGGATTCCCTGTTCATCCCTCGGGGATCCCCGCTCAGCTCCCCCGAGCCCTGGCATTTACAATCCCGTTTTATATGGAAAACACTAAAACGGGATCACACCTTTTAAAACGGATATTTCCACCTCGCTCCGACAGCCAGGCCCCGCCTCTGCCAGCGGAGCTCAACTTTTAATTGAAAAAACGTGACTGGGGTTAATTGGCAGCAGATCTGATCTGCTGGAACGTTTGATCCGGCAGATTTAGGGCAGCAGGGAACCGACCATCCCGGGTTTTTGCATCCCCCTCGCAGCCCCACTGCCAAAAGAGTTCAGCCAAACCTCCCCCCCCCAAAAAAAAAAAAAGTAATTAGTGTTTAATTTCTTAACAATTTTTTTTAACCTTCCTTTTAATTGCTCCACATAAAACTGTCCTAGAATTTTACAGCCTGGCCCAGTCCTCTTTGCTGGTTTTAATTAGGCTGAGGCAGGGCTGGCACTTAATTTGGAGAGGGGGAGGACGGCAGACAGAGCTCGGGGAAGGTTTTGCCCTTCCAAGCACCGAGAAAACATCAGCAGGAGCAGGAGCAGAGCTCCCAGAGCTCCACGCTCCAAGAAATCCCTGCTGCGAGGGAGCAGAGCAGAATTTCCTCTCCTTGAGGGCCACCAAAGCGCGGAGGCTTAGAGGGAAAAGGAGCTTAGCTGGGAGCAGCTTTGGGGTAATTCCCATTCCTGGGGGATTGGGCCTCCAGCCCTTCCTCACAGAGGTTTTGGGAAGAGCATCCCAAAGCACTCCCAGCCTGGAGGAGCAGCCAGGGAATTCCTTGCAGGATATCAGGATTCATTCCCCCGCACCCGGCCGGTGAGGGTTCATATTTGCGTTTGGGAGAGCAAACTCATAAATCCCAGCAGGTTTTTTAGGAGGAAAAAGGCCCAGGCTGCTTTTCCAGCTGCTCACCCAGGTAAATCCAGGCCTGGTCCCACCCTTCCCTGGCTGTGTTTGCTCAGAGCCTTTGAGGGAAATCTTCCTCAGGAACCCCAAAATTCCCACAGCCGACCCCTGGGATCCCCCAGCCCGTCCCTGGCTGTGTCCCCGGGGTTAAAGGGACAGCCCCAGTGCCAGTCGGTGGATCCAGGCAGGATTTGGGGTTGGAATGGTGTTGGAAAAGGACAGCACAGTGATTCCATCCTGCCTTTGTCAGGACAGGAGTTTCTCAAGGTTCCCTGGACAGTCCAAGGCATCCCCAAAACCCCCTGGGAATGTGGGAGACGGAGAACAACATCCAGCACTCAGGGAGCCAGTGGGGTTCATTAAATGCAATTTAATTGTCTCTGAGGGTGGCATTCCCTTCATGGTGACATTCCCCTCATGGTGACATTCCCCTCATGGTGACATTCCCCTTGCTGGGGTTCAGCTCCCCCCATTCCTGCTCCTGCTTCCTGCTCCCACCTGGGCTGGGATGCGCTGGGATGCTCCAGGTGTGGCAGCAGGACCCTCCTGAGGCCACCCAGCACAGGGTGAGCCTCTGCCAGGCAGTTTGAGACCCCAGAATCAACTCAGCTCCTGCTTTTCCAAAGGCTCCAGTTCCCACCACGGCGTCCAGTGCAGCTCCAGCATCCTCAGGAAACACCCAGAGACCCAAAAAGCAGGGGAAAAAAAGAGCAGAGGGGTAAAAAAAAATTTTTTTAAAAATTTAAAAATCCACTGGAAACGAGGCGAGCGCTTGGTGCCTGCCAGAGAAAAGCCCCGAGCTCCTGTTGGACCCAAGAGCTCTTCACCATCATCCATCCACGGCCAGCATCCAAGAGGATAATTCCCAAAGCCCAAAACTCGCTGATGGAGTCCTGTCAGTCCCGGGAGGGGATGTGGAGTTCCAGGGAAGAGCTGGTTTGGGGTTGGAGCTGAGGGAGGAACCTCTCCCAGCCCTGATGTTCCATCGCTGCCAGGGGAGAGCTGCTGCTCCTGAGCTCCAGCTGCAGAGTCCGTCCTCAGGAGCTGCTCCTGGTGTCCCCTGTGTCCCCAAGCTGGAGGATCCATCCTCAGGAGCTGCTCCTGGTGTCCCCTGTGTCCCCGAGCTGGAGGATCCATCCTCTGGAGCTGCTCCTGGTGTCCCCTGTGTCCCTGAGCTGAAGGATCCATCCTCAGGAGCTGCTCCTGGCTGTCCCCACTGTCCTCCAGCTCAACCTTCAGCACAGACCCTGCAGAGGAAAAACAGCATCAAAGGCTGGGCTGGAGCAGGGGGTGACCCTTCCCCAGCCCCAAACCCAGTGTTTGGGGTGCTGTGGGAAGGAGGGGATGGAGCAGCAGCCCCAGAGCCTTCTCCTCCTTTCCCCCAGCCCCTCCCGGGCACTCCCACAGCTGAGAGCAGCTGCAATTCCTCCTGCCTGCCCCCAGCATCTCCTGCCCCTCGGGCACCGTGGAGCTCTGAGGGCCCTGTGCCCAAATTCCCGGGCTCTGGGGATCACTGCAGAGCGGGATCTGGGATGGGCGGGGAGCTCCAGCATCGGTGGGGACATCCCAGAGGCACCCAGTGCTCCCTGAGAAGGTCCAGAGGCACCCCACGAGCATCACTGGGGTTTGTAGGGCACCAACCCCAAACTCCCCGGCTCTGGGGAGTACAGAACAGCGGGATTTGGGACGGGGGGAATGGTGCTGACACCCCAGAGGCACCTCATGAACATCACTGGAGCTTGGAGGGCACCAACCCCAAATTCCCTGGCCCTGGGGACCCGTGCACGGCGGGATTTGGGGCGGGGAGAATGGTGCTGACACCCCAGAGGCACCCCACGAGCATCGCTGGGGTTTGTAGGGCACCGACCCCAAACTCCCCGGGACAGGCAGGGCTGGTGCTGCCCCAGCGCCCGAGGAGAACACCCAGAGGAGAACACCCCGAGGGTCCCACCCCACGGCTGGCAGCTCACAGCCCCTCAGGCGCCCGGGGGGCTCCCCAAAGCCCGGGGTGACCCCGGGGGTGACAGTGGGGGTGTCCCCAGCCCCGGCCCGCTCCCCGCGGGCGCTGCCGGGCGCGGAGCCTCTGAAGGCGCCGCGGGCGGAGCGATCAGAGGCGCGGGCGGCGATAGCGCGGCCCCGGGCGCTGCTCTGATCTCTTATCTGCCTCTTATCTCGGTCCGAGCGCCGGGCAACACCGGCCCATCAAAGGCGCTTCCTGCCGCCTCCGGCCCCCGCCGGCCCTCGGGCAGCTCGGGATGCGGCCGGAGCCCAGCGGGATGAGACAGGGACACCGGGAATGTCCCCTGCCTGTCCGCCATGGGACACGGGGACACCGGGAATGTCCCCTGCCTGTCCGGGATGGGACACGGGGACACCGGGAATGTCCCCTGCCTGTCCGGGATGGGACACGGGGACACCGGGAATGTCCCCTGCCTGTCCGGGATGGGACACCGGGACACCGGGAATGTCACCTGGCTGCCCAGGATGGGACAGGGACACAGAGAATGTCACCTGGCTGTCCGGATGGGACAGGGGTGATCAGTGCTGGGGGTGACCCCCCAAACTCGGCCTCTTTAACCCCTAAAGAGCCCAGCTGTGGAGGGGTTTTGTCTTTAAACCATCGTGGTTTGGAGCTCCCGGTTGGATTTGCACATCCCCAGCGCTCCTCCAGCCGTGCCAAGGAAACCTCTCAGGGAAAGGCCAAAAGCCTCTCCCAGTTTTCCATCCCCAAAGGTGACAAAGTCACCGAGAGCACCGAGGGGAAGGCTCCGGGAGCAGCAGCAGAGCTGGACATTCCTCAGGAGAGGAGGGAAGAGGATCCAGGTCCTCCCCTGGACCTGCGGGGTGCTGAGGAGCTCCCCTAAGGGGTGACAGCCCCCAACGCTCAGGGAGGGCAGCAGGAGCCGCAGGAAGGAGCCCAGGCCAGCACAGCAGCACCCAGAGATGTGCCTGTGGTGTGCCCTGTGATGTGCCGGGGGAGATCCGGGACTGCCACAGCTCAGGCTCATTCCCAGAGGGATGAACTCAGAGCTGCTCCCACAGCATCACTCCCAGCTCCATCTGCGGCTCCCTCCTCCAATTCCAGCCCTGACCAACCCCTCCAGACCTGAGCACAGGTGGAGGCCTAAAAATAGAACTTCTCGCCCCCCCAGCCACAGCCCTGAGCACTTTCTGGTTCACACACTCCAACCTGTCGAGCAATTCCCCCTCCTTCCCCGCAGGAAAAGGCCACCCCAGCTCTGTGTGTCACCCGGGGCCTGACAGGCGGGGCCAGGAATGAAGAAAGTCCCATTCTCCTTCATTTTTGCAGCAGGGTGATAAGCACGGGGTGACACCAGGCTGGGCCAGCCCCGGCTTTCAGGAAGGTTCTGACACTTCTGGGTCATTTAATTAAAGTGTCCCCGCAGTGACAAACCCCTGCCAGGCTGACTGAGCCGTGCAGGGACATTCCCTGCCTATTTCCCAGCATTTCTGCTTTTTCCTGCCGTGGGCAGGCAGGAGCTGAGCAGCTCCCATTGGAGGAGCTCCTGGTGATCCATGAGATCCCTGGATCTCCCAAAGGAGCTGGGAGGACACCTGTCCTCCTCACCAACAGGGAGGTCTCTGTCTGCTGCAGGGGAGGTGGGGCAGGGATGCTCTGAGGTCCCTCCTGCAGCCCCCGAGGTGAGCAGGGGTTGGATTACAAAAGGGATTTTGTGGGTTCTCTCCTCGTTCCCAGAGGTGTCTCCAGCTCCAGGGCAGAGTAAACTGCTCTCAGGGGGGGCAGAGCGCTGCAAATCCCCCTGCTCGTCCCCAGGGAGGGAAAAAAACAGAAGAAAAGCAGATAACAAACCCACAGGGGTGGGTTTGGCTGTGCATATCCCCTAGGATCCCAATTCCCACCTCCCAGATTTCCTCCCTCTGCTCCCCACGGCCTGGGGATGGCCCAAATTCCCAAATCCGCCCACCTGGGTCAGGGCGTCCTCTGGAAAGGTTTGGATCAGGGAGTGGCACCAAACCAAGGTGCAAAAGCCACACTGGGGTCCTGCCCTGTCCCCAGCCCTGTCCCTGGGGGTGGCAGGAGAGAGGCAAAGAGGAAAACCCATCCGGCTGCGCTTTGATTTCACTGCTCTGAGCTGATTTCCAGCCCGCGGATTACCAGTTTAAGCAGTGTTTTTTTCCTGTGCTGACCCTAAGCTGATTAATTCCCTGTGCTCCCCTGCTTCTCCCCTCTCTCCCTTCCCTCTTTGCATGGAAAACGAGGGGATGAAATCCCAGCGGAATGAGCCAGGGCAGAGCTGGATGCGGCGAGAGCAGAGGGAGACACTCCCCAAACCTGACGGGATCCTCCCTCCGGAGCTCCCAACCACCACAACCTTCATCTGCCCATCCCAAAGGATTTGCAGTGCCCGAGGGAAGGGAGGAATCTCCCTGTCCACCGTCCCGGCGGCTCATGGGGGGGCCCAGCAGCACCAGCATCGCTCTCCCAGTGGAATGGAAATTGTTGGTCCTGGAGATGCTGCTGGGACTCATCCCAGAGCAGCCAAAAAACCTGTCCTGGTGTGATCCAGCCGCGCTTCCCCAGGGCAGGAATCTCCTTTCCCAAGTGCTGTCACCCCCTGTGAGCCCCGGGGTGCTCCAGGGTTTGCTCCTTAAAGGAGGAATTTGGGGACACTCCAGGGTTTACTCCTTAAAGAAGGAATTTTTGGACACTCCAGGTTTTTCTCCTTAAAGGAGGAATTTGGGGACACTCCAGGATTTTTTTCCTTAAAGGAGGAATTTTGGATGCTCCAGGGTTTGCTCCTTAAAGGAGGAATTTGGGGACATTCCAGGTTTTTCTCCTTAAAGGAGGAATTTGGGGACACTCCAGGTTTTTCTCCTTAAAGGAGGAATTTTGGGACATTCCAAGTTTTCCTCCTTAAAGGAGGAATTGCAGAGGGTCAGGATTGGGGGATACAAAAACCACTTCCTTTGGGGAGCTTCCAGGGCACCTCCATCCCATTCCCAAAGAATTCCCGAAGCACAGCCAGGTGTGCCAGGGCACCTCTCAGCAGGAGAGCCGGGAACTCCCTTCCCTAGAAAAAGATAATTACAGGACTCAGCAGCGGGGAATCAGCACAGCAAAACTCTGCTGAATTCCCACCCCGAGCTCGGCTGGATCCAGAGGCAAAATTCCCTCCTGGCTGCAGGGAGAAGGGGTCGGGATGAGGGGCTGGGGAAGGGCGGGGAAATTCAGGACTCACCTGGAATTTGGAGCTCAGAGGGGAGCGGATTTGGGGCTCTTTGTCCATTTTGGGGTGCCTGAAACTGGAGGGCAGCACCAAAACCCTTCTGGGGCATCGAGCAGGGCTGGAGGCACAGGAGCCTTGGCCAGGCCTGAATGGGGGGGAAATCAAAAATTACTCCTCTCAAATTGCTTCCCGTGAGGTGGAACAGAAACCTGGGACGAAACATGGAGAGAGCATGGGTAAAACATGGGTAAAACACAGCTGAAATATTGATAAAACATGGCTAAAATATGGATAAAACGTGGGTAAAAAACGGATAAAATATGGATGAAACATGGATAAACCCTAAACCCTAAATCCTAACCCCAAACCCTAACCCTGACCCTAACCCAGCCCAGCCTGCAGCACTGGAGCACAAAGCCTGGAGCCTGCTGGGTTTTCCCTCCCAGGTTTGAGGCAGGAGCTGGAGGAGACAGGGGCTCCACATCCAGGGGGTGCCCAGAGGAGCTGGAGACCCCCTGGAACGGCCAGAGAGGATGGTGAACACCCAGGATGGACATCCACGGGCAGCCCAGTTCATCCAGGGCCAGTCCCAGCGCTGGGATGCTGAGGGAAGGACTCTGGAGGAGTCTGGAAGAGTCTAGAAGAGTCCTTCCCCTATGGGGAACAGCCCCTGAGGTTTCCCAGCTTTGTGGGCTCCTACGGATCATCCCCAACCCCAAACTGGGATCATCTGGGATCCCGACCCCACGGAAGGTTAACCACAACAAAAACAAGGGTGGAAGATGGCTCAGGGAGCAGCTCCAGCCATTCCAGCCTGAAATATCCCAGTCAGACTGAGGGTGGGGATGTCCAACCTGCCCTGGCAGAGTGAGAGGAGCTCCCCCAGCTCCCTCTGGCCCAGTTCCACCAGTTCAGCCTGGGCACAGCCACTGGGAGCCGCGTTTGGCCCCTCACAGCCGGGGCTGTCTGAACCCCCCCGTGCCCCGGCTGAGCCCCAGCCCAGCACAAACACAGCCCCCCTGGCCTGGAAGTGCCCCAGGCTGGATCCCTCCGGATAAACATCCCTGCAGAGCCAGCCCTGGGCGCTGCAGGAGCACTCCACGAAGTGTTTGGGAACACTGGAGCACCAGAGATGTTCTGTCTCCCTCCCTGCTGCTGCCCCAGGCTCGGCACTTAAACAGGAGTGAAAGGCGAAGCCCAGCTCCAGGCTCGTCTCCTCTTTGGTTTTGTGTTAGTTTTTCTTCTTTTATTAAAACCTTTTTGCTTTTTCTAGGCCATGATTTGCCACCTGGCAGGTTATTCTGAGCCGTTTTCTGTGAGGTTGCTGGACACCCTCAGAGTGTGTTGGGCTCTCCTGGAGCTAAAAACACCCGGCTGGGTGAGAATTCCAGTAAAGGCAGAATTCAGAAAGGTTTTCTTTTAGAATACATGAGAAATTAGAATATTTTACGTCATAGAGGTAGAATGGAATTCCCAGAGCAGCTGTGGCTGCTCCTGGATCCCCGGAAGTGCCCAAAGCCAGGTTGGAGCACCCTGGGACAATGACATTTGTCCCTGCCCGTGGCAGGGGTGGCACTGGATGAGCTTTAAGGTCCTTCCCCAGCCAAAGCACTCCAGGATTCCATGAGCACCGTTTCCAGGATGGATTTTCCTGGCTGGAACATCCCTGTTCTCCACGGGAACCCTCCATTGTGCACAAGGACGAAGAATTGGGAAAGACTGGGGAGGATTGGGAAGGATTGGGAAGGATTCCTGCCCAAACTTCCCGAGCAGGTGCCGCAATTCCAGCTGTGCCAACCTCTCCCAAGGCATTTCCCAGCCCCATTTCCCCCTCTCCCCTGCTCTTGCCCTCCATCCGCGGCTTCTCCAGCCTCCAGAGGGTTAACAGGTGTGTTCCCCGCGGGGCTGGGCTCCTCGCCCTGCCTCCTGCCCCTCTCTCCCTCTTTCCCGGCACGGACCTGGAGACCGGAGGCTCTCCAGATTTAATCTCCAAGACAAACACGGCGGAGCTGAGCCTGCTCCACGTGCTCCCAGCCCACGGATCCGCAGGAGCAGGGCCGGGCCCGGGGCTCTGCCCACCCCTCCTGGGGTCCCCCGTGGCAGGGAGGTGACCCCAGCTGTGCAGCAGGGTGGGTTTGGAGCTGGGAGGGAAGGAATTCCCACCCTGAGAGCCTCTGGGTGGGTTTTTGGAGATCCCACAGGGGCTGGTGGATGCGGGGAGAGTGGGAGGAGATGGACATTTAAACACCAAACGTGGCCCAGGGTGCTGATGCACTGAGGAACCAGGCGGTTTTGCCTCCCAAAGTCACCATTTTCTGGCCGTTCCTCCGGGAAAAGCCCAGAGGAGGAGGTTTGGGAGCTGCTGGAGTCCCCGGACACAAGGCAGGGCTTGGTGCATCCTCGAGGTGGTGGTTGTACCAAAGGGTTAAACCACAGCGGGTCAGAGCCGGGCGTTCCCGAGAGATCCAGGGACACCAGGACGCTCCTGGTGGGAAGAGGAAGGAAAATCTCTCCAGGGTATTTGGGAATAGACGCCTGCACCCTCCAGGGGGAATTGGGAGGTTTGGGGAATGGGAGGGCAGAGGGCGCTGGCAGCGAGCTGGGCTTAGCCCTGCAGCAACCCCAAAATCCACCTTCCGTCCTTAGAAAGTCCAGGCAAAACCCCGCTGGGCGGGAATTGGCTCTGGTGTGGACATTTGATTTATTTCCCCCTGAGAAATGCATTTTCCTGGGATATCGTGGGACTTCCAGGAGGGAAGAAGTCTCCCAGCCAAACTCGAAACCTCCAGCACAGCCTGAGAACTGAATAGGCCCTGAATGGAGCTTGGATCGCCTGGATCTGGGATCACCTGGGATCTGCCCATAACCCCCAGCTCTAAAATGGCTCTCTGAGGGTGGTGGCTGCATCAATCCCAGCCCACGCCGGTGTTTCCATGAAAAAGGCTCGTCCCTAAAACCCGAGGGAGCAATGAAAGTATGAATAGTGCTGCAGGCACCACCAAACGGGGCCGTTTGAAGTGGATTTATTTTTGCCCTGGTATTTGAGGATGAAGGGAGGAGGAGGGTGAATCCAAACTGCTCTGTCCAAACACCCCACGGAGCTCTGGTGGTCTCCCAGCGCCAGCCAGGGGCTCCAGCCCCCCAAATTAATGACCTGGCCTCACCTTTCATGTGCCCCTCATGGGAACACATCAATCATTTCTGCCTGCCTGCAGCCGGGGGCTCCAAAATCCCAGCCCGGCTCCCTCTGCCCAGATATTCCTCAATATTTGCCTTTGAGATCTCTTTTGATATCCAAAGGTGGCCACAGCCCCGTCCCTGAGCTCGCTGGTGGTCCCGAAATGAGCGGCCAGAGCAGCTCAGCCCAGCTCCTTGTGGGCAGCCACAAACCCTTCAAAGCTCCCGGGGAACAGGGAGGCTCCTGTCACCTCCGGCCACCAAAACCCTCCAGGGGACACGTTCTGGTGGGCTCAGTGTGCCCGAAGCCCGCCAGGAGGGGCTGGGCAGTGGGACAGGGGAAGGAGGGGAGGCCACAGCTCCTGTGCTCCATCCAAGGCCCGAGGTCGGCGAGTTCCCTGCGGTCCGGCCGCGGGAAGAGGATTTCTCCTGGATGGGGCTGTTCCCTGCTCAGGGACAAAGGGGACACTGTCCTTGCATTCCCAGCTGGCCAGGAGAGTGGGGACAGCCCCAACGGCGCTGTCACCCCACCAGGGGTGCCCTGGGGACAGCGGGGTCCTCTGCTCACGGACACAAAACCTCCTGTGGGTTTTCCTCTCCTGTCTGGGATGGGCTGGGATGAGTCCATGGAGTGGGGCTGAGCTGGGATGAGTCCATGGACTGGGATTGAGCTGGGATGAGTCCATGGAGTGGGACTGAGCTGGGATGAGTCCATGGACTGGGATTGAGCTGGGATGAGTCCCTGGAGTGGGGCTGAGCTGGGATGAGTCCATGGAGTGGGGGAAATGAAGGAATTCTATCCCCATGGACTGAGACTGAGCTGGGATGAGTCCATGGAGTGGGATTGAGCTGGGATGAGTCCATGGAGTGGGATTGAGCTGGGATGAGTCCACGGAGTGGGGGAAATGAAGGAATTCTATCCCCATGGACTGGGGCTGAGCTGGGATGAGTCCATCATGGACTCAGGGAAATGAAGGGGTTGTGTCCCCTGCAGCCACAGCGGGGACAAGGAGCTGCCACTGATGTTCTGGGATGTCCTGGGATCAGCCCAGCCAGGGGATCACACCAGGCAGGATGAGGGAGAGCTCCCGGGAACAGTCCAGGGATGCCAAAACCCCTCAGGTTTTCTCTGTCCCCGTTAATTAGTGCTGGAGAAGTCCTCAGCAGACCCTTCCCTCTCACCTATGGGTTTGTTTCCTCCCCAGATATTCACCTCAGCCTTTTATTCCTCTGCCCTTTCCTCCACTGCCACCGAATTCCCGGATTTTTGGTCACCCAAGGATAAAACTCCACCTCCATTTTCTGCTTTACATCACCGCCCACGTCACACAAATGGGGAAACTGAGGCACGGGGAAGTGAGAGAATCCCGAGGATTTCCCTAAATCCAGCAAGGCTGCGGGGGCCATGGCTCAGCCTCCCTCTCATCCCAAGGGAAGGGCTGCTGGAATGTTGGATCTGTTCCTCCCCAATCCCCACAGGCAGAGCTCTGCTGAAGCTTCACCTCATTCATCCCTTGCACCACAGCAGTAATAATTAACCAATTAATAAATGAATTCATTAGCTGCTGCAGCGATTCCCTGCTCAGCACTTTCTGCCCGGCCAGTTCTTCCCTCGATTTGTGCTCCTGGCAGGAATATTGCCCTGACACAAACTCCTGGCCAGGAGCAGGATCGGGATCGGGATGGTCATCCCACATCCCCCGTGGGACCAGCCAAGGAACAACACCCCCCTCCCAAACTGCTCCGGGAGCCAGGGAAGTTTTCATTCCAAAATAACAACAGCCCCGAGCTGCTTTTCCCATTTGGAGTCTGGCAGGAAGTTTGGGAGGACGGAGGGGACACTCGGCGGTGTTGGAACATCTGCTTTGCAACCCCCAGGAGCCCCTTCTGGCCAAAATCCTCGAGGCTGGAGCACGGGAGGTCTGGAAAGAGGCTGCAGCTGCTGGGAAGAGCCCGGCTGAGCTCCTGGCATCCCGGGAATCGCAGGAGATGGGCACAGGGAGCCATCCCAGCCCGGGGCCTTTCCCTGCCTGCTCACACCCGCGGCGGTGGCAGGTGCCAGCCCCAGGTCGCGTTTGCTGGGAAGGAACTGGGAGAGCCCCATCCCTGCCCGGGAATTCCCCAGCTCTGGGCTCTGGCAGCAGCAGAACAGCGATCAGCCCACGCAGGATCACCCATCCCTGTGTCCCCTCGGCAAAGCCACCTCCCGTCCCTGCTGGAGCCCCTCCTGTGCCCCGAGGTGATTCCGGCAGGATGTGGCACCCCTCAGGCAGCCCTGGGAATGCAGGAAAGCTCCGTGTGACACGGCAGGAGTCACCCCGAGGTGTCACTGTCCCCTGGCCTCCATTCTGCTCCAGGGTCAGAGCAAGGATGGATCCACAGATCCCTTCCCTCCTCACCTCAGGGAACTCGCACGGATTTCACCATCTCCTGCCCAGGAATTGTGCAGATGTTGGGATTCCTGGCAGGGACCTGGTGTGTGCTCCCTGAGGAACTCAGGACCAGTGCAGGGACACTTCCCTGTGCCCACAGGGATCCACACAGGGAATGTGGAGCAGGGCAGCAGCACCCCGGGGTGAGGCAGAACAAATCCTCCCATCCATGAGATTCCAAATTCCTACAGAAAAATCCTCCAATCCACAGCATTCCCAGTCCCTGCAGAACAAATCCTCCTGTCCACAGCATTCCCAATCCCTGCAGAACAAATCCTCCCATCCTAGGATTTCCAATCCCTGCAGAACAAATCCTCCCACCCACAACCTTCCCAATCCCCGCACTTTGTTTCCAATGGATTTGGTGCTGGTCCCACTGGAGCAGGGATGAGCCAGAGCATCACCTGCAGGGATGGAATCCATCCCAGGCCTCAGCAGTGCTGATAATCCAAAAAAAAACCCTCGGAAAGGCATGGACACAACGTTCCCTCAGTGCAGGGCAGCCCCGGCCCACGAGGATTCAGGAACCACGGGAATGATACGAGGAGAAAGGCTCTGCCTCGTGTGCACGAGCACAGCTGATTTTCCCGGGAAAACAGCCTGGGAAGCTCCGGAGAAGCCGTGCAGGGATAAAAGAGAGGAGGTTTGGAGATGCTGGGGCTGGGATGAGCCCCAGGAGCCGAGCTGGGATCTGCTGCTGCTCTCCAAAACCAGGGAATCAAGCCCAAAAACGTGGAATACACAGAGGCTGCAGCTGAGAGCAAACGCCTCTTGTCCCACACTGAGTGAACCTCGGGGTTTGTGCCGATAGAAAAAGGGTCATCGATGTCACACAACTCCACTGGCACAAGTGTGGTGTGCACCACGGTGTGGTTCAGAAGCCCAAGCAGAGCACAGAGCCATTCAATTTTTAGTTACAGTAAGTCACGAGGAAGAAAACAGCCGTCGTCTTCCCGCTCTTGAGGAAGAATGTAGGGGGGAAAAAAAAAAAAGAGAAAAATTAAGAGAATGAATTAATAAATCGATTAAGAAAAATTGAGAGAATCAAAAGGAAAATACAAATATGAGGGGTTGAATGCAAACAAAAGAATTTAGTGCCAGATCTTTGACTAGCTCCAGAACAAATTTAGGGAGAAAAAAAAAAAAAGTGCTAAAAGATTTGCTTAAAAATACATCAAAATATAAAAAGAAGACACCTCAAATCAAAAATTAACAAAAAAAAATAGGAAGTTAAATGAAACCTTGCAGCCCCACAGCCCCAGAGCCGCGGAGGCCGAGCGCGATCCCGCCCTGTGTCGGCTCTTGGCAGGCGCCCTGCTCCCCCCGACAGACACATCCTGCTCGGATCCGGCTCGGGAATTCCAGGAACATCTGCAACCTCCCTCGCCCCAGCGGCGTGTCCGTACCTGCGGCGCCCCGGGGAGCGCTGCCACATCCCAGAGATCCCACATCCCAGACATCCCAGAGATCCCGCAGATCCCACATCCCAGAGATCCCAGAGATCCCAGAGATCCCACATCCCAGAGATCCCAGAGATCCTAGAGATCCCAGAGATCCCAGAGATCCCAGAGATCCCATGGATCCCATGGATCCCATGCATCCCATGCATACCACATGCCAGATATCCCACAGATCCCACATCTCAGAGATCCCAGAGATCCCATGGATCCCACATGCCAGAGATCTCACAAACCCCACAGATCCCGCAGATCCCACAGATCCTGCAGGTCCCACAGACCCCACAGATCCCGCAGATCCCACAGATCCTGCAGGTCTCACACCCAGGAGAAGGCAGCCAACCCTCCCCAGCGCCGCAGCAGCCGCCGTGTTCTGTCCGCAGCAAATCCCCTCGGGGAGGTGAATAAAGTGGGAATGTCACAGGCGGTCCACGGGACGCCTGGAGGGGCAGGAGAGGGGAAGCGCACGAGATGTGTGCGGAGAATTCCCGAATCCTGAGGGAAATCCCGTCCTCTCCAGGAGGAAAATCGGGAAAAGTCGGAGCAGCAACGTGATCCTGAGAAGGAGCAGGCAGGGAGGATGCAGCGGGGTAAATACTAAATACCTGATACCCCTAAATCCTAAACCCTAAATCCTAAATCCTAAATCTTTGTCTTTTCTTGTCCATCCCGGTGCTGGGATGGTCACAGCTCGGAGCAGAGCAGGGATTTGGGAAAGGGGAGCAGGAAAACCCCATTAATCCCCCCTCGAGTGCTCAGCAGCCGCGGCTCTGCCAGCCCTGCCGGCATTCCAGGAGAAATCTGGGAAGTGCCAGTGGCTGCTGTCCCATCCCGGTGCTCTGCCGGGCGGGAAAAGCTCTCCCTCAGAGCAGGACAAGCCCATGTCACCCCCACCATGGCAGGGACACCTCCCACCGTCCCCAGGGTGCTCCCAGCCCCGTCCAGCCTGGCCTGGGACACGGCCAGGGATGGCACAGCCCCAGCCCTGTCCTGCAGGGAGGATTAAACCCGCCCTAAACCCTTGGCCAAGGCCCCAGGGATGAGCAGCACCCCAAGGTGGCCACCGTGACCTCGTGGCTGCCACCCCACAGGGCTGTCCCTGCTCCCCCAAAGCCCAGCAGGGATCAGCACAGGGATAAAGGATCCTCAAACCTCCCCAAAACTGTTCCCCGTCCTCCCCTAGAGGGAGTGGTCCTGGAGGTGCTCACCACCATGGCGGGGGCTCCAGGGTTCCCCGGGATCCAAGGAAAAGAAAGGAGAGGTTAACCAAGCAGAGAAAGCAACGGCGCCTCCATCCAAGAGCAACAGCCTTTGGCAACCGGGTTTGGAAAAATTCATAATTCTGCAGGATTTCAGCAGCGGGGAAGTGGATGGGCAGAGGGAGGGGGAAAAGGCAGCCTGGAAATTCAGAAATGCCTTCAAATTCTCCCCCCCCAGCCCCAAGCAAGGCCGGGAAATAAGGAGCAACACAACACGTTGTTGATGGCTTTTCCATCAAACCCCCACTCCAAACCCCCTCTTTGTATCCCAACCTTTGCCCGCAGCTCAGCAGGCCCCACTGCTTTTCTTTATTACTATTATTTTTTACTATTATTATTATTATTATGCCTCCTCTCTCTCTTTTTTAATAATAATAATAATAATAATAAAAATAAAAAGAGTTATATGACTTTAATTAAATGCACCTTATTAAAGGGTGAGCTGTGTGCAGGGGCTGGGGTTGTGCTGCAGGCACATTTTCCAGGGAGCTGCCGAGTGTCTGCATCCGCCCGCCCCGGGCCCTTTTTAATGCCCAAATAAATCCCCACCTGAGGTGCTGACAGCTTTTTATGCACTCAGGCAGCCAAGAGAGTAAACACAGGGGCAAAGATTTAACCTCTTGCAGGCACAGAAAGTGTCCCCAGTCGGGGCGGGCTCGGCTGGGAAGGCGCAGCAGAAAAAGTGTCCCAAAAGTGTCCCAAAAGTGTCCCCACGTTGTACCCCCAGTGTCCCCTCAGGGTCCTCTCAGTGTTCTCCCAAATACCCTCCCAGTGCCTTCCCATTGTCCTCCCAGTGACCCCCCAGTGTCCCTTAATTGTCCTCCCAGTGCCCTTCCAGTGTCCCCTAACTGTCTCCTCTGTGTCCCCCCAGTGTCCTCCCATTGTCCTCCCAGGGTCCCTTAATCATCCTCCCACTGTCCTCCAGTGTCCCCCAGTGTCTCCTCAGCGTCCCCCAGTGTCCCCCAGTGTCCCCAGGGCTCAGCTGGGACAGGCCTGAGCCATTCCATCCTCCTCCAGCCTTGTCAGCTCAGGGACCAATTGACAGGAGTAGTAAAATATTATAATTATAATTAATTATAATTAAATGTTAAGTCCCAAGGCCACGGAGATGCTCCGAGGGATGATGGAACAGCTCTGGAGACTGGGAATGTTCACCTGGAGACGGGAGAGCCCCAGGGAGAGCTTGGAGCCCCTTCCAGAGCCTGAAGGGAGCTCCCAAAACCCAGGTAAAGCAGAGCTGGGGAGGCAAGGCTGTGCCAGAGGCCTGGGAAGAGCCCCGGTCCCTGTCCCCAGGGCCAGCAGGACACAGGGGACAGCTTCCCACTGCCAGAGGGCAGCCACAGGTGGGATAATCCTGCCCTAGGAGGGAGGGCAGGCCCTGGCACAGGTTTTCCAGGGGAGCTGTGGCTGCCCCTGGATCCCTGGAAGTGTCCGAGGCCAGGCTGGAGCAGCCTGGGGCAATGGGAGATGTCCCTGCCCACGGCAGAGGGCTGGATCCATGGCCTGGATGGGATTTCAGCCCCTTTCCAAGCCAAACCCTTCCATAACCGTGTGATAACAGGAAAACTCTGCCTGTCCCGGCTGGAATTCAACGCTGGGGAGGTGTCAAGTGATGGAAAACATCCTCTCCCCGTGGGAGCCTCCCAGCCCCAGGGCTGGAGTTCCTGGGCTGCCAGGCTGGGATCCAGACTCCACAGCATCCCCACAGCATCCAGGATTTGCATCCCGGCCTTTGCCTGTTGGCAGCGAAAATGGCCAAGCTCCAATCAAATTCCAGAAGGAACCAAACCCACCAAGAGCTGCTTTTTCCCTGGGCAAAACCCGCCTCTCCCAGCGCCGGAACGGGAGTTTCACCGGAGCTGCCACGCTCTGGAAACAGCAACTCTGGAATTCTGAACGTGTCCAAGTCCCAACCTCCCCAGCGCAATTAACAGCCACTAATTAACTCCGTGTGCTCCGGCCCTGCCAAGGGTGGGCTGGGCTCCGCGGAGCTGCCAAAAGCAGCAGCTCCCGAAGCCGGGGGCGCTGGATGCAGGGAGCTCCTCCCGAGGAGCTGAGGATGCTGCAGCCACCTCCTCCTCCTCCTCCTCGGGACAGAAGATTCCAGCACCAGGAGCAGCATCCCGAGCTCCTGGATGAGGAGTTCCCAGTGGAAATTCCCGCTGGGCAGCACTGGGATGGCTCAGCTGGGCGCTGGAGCAGACACAGATCCTCAGGAGCCTCAGGCTCTGCTCCGAAGGCCTGGGGAAAAGCTGGGATCCTTTGGGATGTCCCGCAGAGCACCGAGAGCCCGAGGCACCCCGTGAGCCCCTTCCAAACCCGGGATATTCTGGGATGCTCCGACATCTCCCGTCCCAAACCAGCGGGATGCTCCATCCCGTCGGGGACGAGGCTTTGCAGGACTGTTTTTTATAACTTTTTTTGGGATTTGCAGCAGCCCAGCCCAGCCTTCAGTGGGTCACTGGGGCAGCTGGTGGCAGGGCCGGGCTCCAGCAGGAACCTCCCTCCTGTCTGCAGGAATTACGGCCCCTGCTGCCGCCACATCTGACAAGACGCCGCCTGCTCCGCTAATCCTGCCCGGGGATTAACTCTGCGTGTGGAATTCCTGCCGCTCCGTGTGGCAGTCAGGAATCAGGAAAGGTGCTGCTGCTGGTGGGGTGGGATTCTCTTCCCCCTTCTTTAAGCTGAGGGCAAGGAGAGCACTTTGGGTCAAGGTGGTGTCACTGGTGTCACTTCCCCTCTCTGAGCCAGGCCCCGACGGGATGTCCCTTGTCCCATCTGTCACCCCACTGTGGTGGCACCCAAAGGTGCTGCCTGTTTGAGGGGACAGGAAAGAGAAGCTGTCCCAGTGATGCCTCAGGTTCTCTCTTTGCTGTGTTTCAGGCTCTGTGCTGCCCAGGGGCAGCTCTGAGCTCACAGTCAGTGTCACTCAGCTCTCTGCACACAGCAGGGACACAAAACAAATCCTTTCCCCAATGGACACCAAGGACAACTTTCAGCCCCAAAGCACAGCCAAGGGTGGCTGCAGGGAGGAACAAGAAGGATGGGACCTCCCAACCTGCAGCTGCACTTGGACAATTCAAGCCCAAGGTGCAAATGGAGCCAAACTGAGCCAAGGCTGAGCCCTGGGGACCCTTTGTCCATTTGGGGACCACTTTGGGTCCCCCTTGGCTGTAGCCATGGCCAGGCTCTTGTCCTGCCCCAGGTGGATCCTGGAGCCTTGGAATAAATCTCTGCTTTATTCTCAGCTCTGTGCAGTCCCTGTTCCAGCTCAGCCTTCCCAGGGCATCACCAGTCCTGGGAGAAGATTTGGAATGAATTTGCTGCTCACCAAAATCTGCTCCTCCTCCTCTGGCTCAGGAGCCCCCAAAGTGCCGCATTTCACCCCAAAACAGCTGAGATCCAAAACAGGGGATCCAAGAGAGACATGAAAGGGATCAGCTGCTCCAAGGAATCCCAAAAGCCAAAAGGCCTTCAGCTACAAAACAAGAACAACTCAACCCAAACCTAAAGGCTTAGAGAGGAAATCATTCCAAAAACATGAGGACATGGTTTTTCTGGAGGCCCCAGGCTGGTCCCAGTCCCACACTCCAGGGCAGCTGTTCCCACTCCACAGGCACAGAGTGACCCCAGCAGCACGGGAGCAGCTGGTGGGAAACTCAGAAAAGGATTCCCCGAGCAGAGCAAAGGCAGCTCCTACCGTACGCTGAGGAAAAAAGGGGGAAAAGGGAAAAAAGGGTGAAAAAAAGGGGAGAAAAAAGGATAAAAAAGGGAAGAAAAAAGGTGAAAAAAGGGAGGAAAAAAAGGAGAAAAAAGGAAAAAAGGGGGGGAAAAGGGGGGGGAGGGGAAAAAGAGGGAGAAGGGAAAAAATAGAAAAAGGGATTAAAAAGTGGGAAAAATGAAAGTAGGGGAAAGGGATAAAAGGGAGGAAAGGAAATAAAAGAGAAAAAAAAGGGGTGAAAGGGAAAAAGGGGGAAAAGGGAAAAAATGGGGAAAGAACAGAAAAAAAGGGGGGAAAACTGAGAAAAAAAGGGGGAAAAGGAAATAAAGGGGGGAAAGAAGTGGGAAAAAAGGGGAAAAAAACCAAAACATATGGAGTGCCTGGAGCTGTCAGAGAGATTTCTGCAGCTTTGGCAAGACAGACACAACTAATTTAGCCCGGCCTTGCTGAGGGACATTCAGGAAGATTAAGGAATATTACGCAGTCAGTGTGGACGATAGGAACTGAATCCCCGGGAGCAGATCCAAGCTGGGCAGCGGTGCTGGGATCCCTGGGATGTGCAGGAACAGGCAGCGCTGCGGGAACAGCCCCTCCTGCCACGGGCATTGCCTTCCCAGGATGTGGAATGACAGGGTTTGCCTTCTTTCCTCCTTGTTGGAGCTGGGATTAATACAGGGGCCGCACGCTTTGTGTGTTTGGACTCGGTGTTTGTGAATTCTCACCCACAGCCCTGAGCTCCAGCTAACGAGGCCGAGAATGGATCCTCTCTGACCCTCCCCGAGGTCTTTTGAAGCATAAACTATCCAATGAGGAGATGACACCTACATTATTTTTACTTCTAACCCAATGCTCGACCACCCAAATTCCACAACGGGGACCTTTTTCACCCAATTAGAAAAAAACCACCCCAAACCAAGAAGAGGACACCTCGTGTCCCGAACCAACGGGATGCTCCATCCCGCCGGGAAACAAGGCTCTTGCTGGTTTTAATAACTTTTTTTTTTTTTGGGAATTTGCAGCAGCTCAGCCCAGCCTTCAGCAGCTCCACAGAGGCCCCCAGCGTGTGCTGCCCAATTAAGGCTCCCCGATTAGGGAGCCTGGTTACATAAACCTAATTAGCAGGGCTCCACTTGCAGCGCCGGCCGCTGGCTCCGCTAATCCGGGATTTGTCCTGCGGGAGCCGATGGGAGCCGGCAGTGCCAGCCAGGCTGCTCACGTGGAAGGAGGCAGCCCTCGGGGGCCTTAATCCTCTCAAACAGCCCCAGACGGGACCTGCTGCTGCCAAAAAAATAAAAAAAATTTAAAAAAAAAAACCACCTGGAAAAAACATCCTCAAATCTGGGAGAAATCCTCAAAATCTGGGGAGAAAGGTCAAGGATGAGGCTGGAGCAAAGCCGGGGCATTCAGCGCTGGCACAGCCCCAACAGGAACTTTTTGGGATGGGGGAGAGGCTGCAGCCACTCTGCTGGACCCTAAAAAAGGTGCAGCACCTCTGCTGCATCCCCAAAAGTCCTTCCCGAGCGTCCTGGAGCTGTAGGAAAGGGAAGTTCCTGTGCTGCCAAGTGCAGCAGAAGCAGCTCTGGAGTTGAGCTAATCTTAATTAGGGATCTCCGGGCTAACCCCACATCAATGGCAGGATTCCCCAGGCAGCGGAGGATGGCACCAGCTCCTGGTAATTGGATCACTCCTCAGACTCTGAAAATCGGGATTATTCCAAGGGAAATAAATCCCGAGGCTTGAACACAGAGAAAATTCCGATCCTGGTCCTTTCCCTTCCCTTCCTGGCTTTTCAGGCTTCGGGGCCGTGTCGTCAAACTCGACTCACAAATAGAAAAGCTGCCAAGTTCCTTAATGAAGGAAGAAAAAATGAGGGCGCAGAGCACTCAGGTGACAGAAGATCCCAAGTTTTCAGCTAATCCACCACCCCAGAGGCAGGAGAGGCCCCAGCTCTGGCTCCTGTCACCAAGCCCACCCAGAGGGAGCGGAGCAGGGCTGGGCTGGGCTGGATCTCACGGAGCACCCACTCGGGATTTTCCTGCTCCCACTCCCGTCCTGGGCCAAGGGGAGCAGTTTATTCCCGGGGTTGTGGGGAGGTGAGGCCAGGACGGAGCTCTGGCAGCACCGTTCCCCCTGCAGCAATCTGAGTTTTCTCCCGCTGGGAGAGAGGCAGGGATTGGGCTCCTAATCCCTGAAATTAAAGGGGATCCAGAAATCACAAATTGGGAGTTTTCCTCCTCCCGAGCTCTCGGCCTTGCCAAGGGCGGCTCTCACACACAGCCCTCAATAAAGGTTAAACCCCACGCTGACACACGGCTTCATCACCCCAGAGGATCCCCCCCCCCCCCAAAAAAAAAACCCTTTGGCAAAGGAAATTCCCCCTCCCGGAGCCCAAAACTCCGGGAATCCCAACCCTCACTCGGATCCGAGCTCAGGAGCAGCTCCCCAGGGCTGCTCCTGCTCCCAGGATGATGTTCCCGAGGTCAGGAAAAGGGACCAACCCCCCCCCCCCCATCCACCTTCCCTCAGGTGAGTCCTTATCAAACACCCCCCAGGTGAGCCCTTATCAGCCCCGCGGCACCACAAAGGGCCATAAAGGGCCGGGAGGTGACAGCTGTGCTCCAGGTGTGCCCCAGGTGTGCCCCAGGTGGGCCGGAGCCCTTTCATCTCAGGGGAAAAAAAAAACCCAGCAGGATGGGCTCGGGGCTTTATGGAGACCTTGGGAATTTTTTCTTCCCTGGCATCCATCCCTCGGGAGCCAGAGGAGCTGGGCTGCCCCATCCCGAGGGATTTAGGGCGGCTCCAGGGGTGACAGTTCAGCGGTGAGAGCCCCGTCAGCATTCCCAAAGGAAGGACGTGGCTGTGGGGACAGGAAAATCCGGGAAAAAACACAGCAAGGGGAGCCTGAGTTGGTGACCAGACCTTCTCTTTGTCCCAACTCCCTGAGGACACAGCACAATGGGATTTTATCCACGGTGGGACTTTATCCACAGTGGGATTTTAGCAGTGGGATTTTAACAGTGGGATCTTAACAGTGGGATCTTCACCACAGTGGGATTTTATCCACAGTGCGATTTTATCCACAGTGGGATTTTAGCAGTGGGATTTTATCCACAGTGGGATTTTAAACATAGTGGGATTTCAAGAGGGGGATTTTAGCAGTGGAATTTTATCTACAGTGGGATTTTCACCGCAGTGGGATTTTAGCTGTGGGATTTTACCCACAATGGGATTTTAACCACAGTGCGATTTTAGCAACAGTGGGATTTCATCCACAGTGGGATTTTAGCAGTGGGATTTTCACCGCAGTGGGATTTTCACCGCAGTGGGATTTTCACCGCAGTGGGATTTTCACCCCATCGGGGCCATCCCAATGGTGGAGGTCCCTCCTCCCTTTTCCCTTTCAGGGTCCAGCGGTGCCCGTGGGAAGGGCAGTGCCAGCCCCGCCAGATGTCCCCGCAGGTGTCACCGCGGGCCCGGGGACCTGTCCTGCCCGGGCAGGGGCTGGCCCCGTCCTTGGGCTGGCAGCAAACACCCCCTTATCTCCCGTCCCTTATCTCCCGTCCCTTATCATCTCCCGGGCAAACAGCGGGGTCGCTCCGTGCCCGGCCCGGACAATGTTTAATTACCCCGATGTTTAATTACCGCAATGTTTAATTACCCCGATCCTCGTGGGAAGGGGCAGCCAGGGGGGAGGAGGGAACTGCCGGGGAATTCCACAACGGGAGATGAAACGGAGCTGGGAAAGAAGCAGGTAAACAGCCAGGGAATGTCCCAGTGGGATCTGCTCAGCCAGACCCCAAATTCCAGCCAGGGAATGTCCCAATGGGATCTGCTCAGAGAGACCCCAAATTCCAGCCAGGGAATGTCCCACTGGGATCTGCTCAGCCAGATCCCAAATTCCAGCCAGGAATGTCCCAGTGGGATCTGCTCAGCCACATCCCAATTCCAGCCAGGGAATGTTCCAATGGGATCTGCTCAGCCAGGCCCCAAATTCCAGCCAGGGAATGTCCCAATGGGATCTGCTCAGCCACATCCCAATTCCAGCCAGGGAATGTCCCAATGGGATCTGCTCAGCTAGGCCCCAATTTCCAGGCAGGGAATGTCCCAGTGGGATCTGCTCAGCCACATCCCAAATTCCAGCCAGGAATGTCCCAGTGGGATCTGCTCAGCCACATCCCAAATTCCAGCCAGGGAATGTCCCAATGGGATCTGCTCAGCCTGATCCTAAATTCCAGCCAGGGAATGTTCCAGTGGGATGTGCTCAGCCACATCCCAAATTCCAGCCAGGAATGTCCCACTGGGATCTGCTCGGCTCTCCGCAGGAAGGGCTCACACCGTGTCCCACAGCCGGCTTTATGGACATCCAGAGGAGTTTTGGGATTTGGGGACAGCTGGGTTTAGGGACATGCAGGGAAATCCCAGCCAGGCAGGGGAGGTCAGCAGCTCCTTCCCCAGATCCTGCCCAGGACACCAAAGCCCTCCCCCTGGAATGCTCCAGCTTATCCCAATGCCCGAGCAGGAGGAGCCCCAGCAGTGCCACCCTCTGCTCCTGCCCCTCGGGAGTCTGAACTGGACAAACTGGGAGCTCTTCCCGACCCTCCAACAGCAGCTGCTGCCTCTCGCCCAGCCCCAAAAGGCTCCGAAATGCCAAATTCTCCCTCCTCAGACATCACAACTGGAGCATTCCCATCCTCAGCCCGGCCAAGGCATTCCCACATCCCAGCTGGAAAAACAGCCCCGTCCCAAAAGCTGATTCCGGGTTTGCTTTGTGATAAAGCTGCACACGGAGCTCCGGGCCCGTGAGCCAACAATTCGGGGCAGTTTGGACACAAAGCGGCTGTGGAGAGCCCCGGGCGAGGCTCCTGCCAGGGAAAAGGGGCAATTTCCCATGGAAAAGGGGATATTTCCCATGGAAAAGGGGTTATTTCCCATGGAAAAGGGGATATTTCCCATGGAAAAGGCCATTTTCCACAAAAAAGAGGGTTATTTCCCACAAAAAAATGGGAAATTTCCCATGGAAAACAGGTATTTTCTTATGGCAAAGGGGCGTTTTCCTACGGAAAATGAGAAATTTCCCATGGAAAAGTGGCATTTTCCACGGAAAAGGGATTTTTTTTTTCCCATGGAAACGGGGATATCTCAAGGGAAAACTCCAGGGGGAAGGAGCTGGAGTTGTAATTTTTAAATTTTAATTTTAAGATACCTGAAGTTATTCGAATTTTGAAGCTGTTTCATTTAAAAGCTATCTCGTTTTAAAGCTAATCAATTTAGAAGTTACATAATTTTAAGATGTTAAGGGATTTTCCAAGCATTGCTGTGCCTCAGTGGTTTCCTCCTGGAGATTTGGGATGTTTGGAAGGGACAGATCCCAATCTTCCATCCCTGGCCAGGAATTTTTCCACAAGGGCTCCCGAGGAATTTAAGGACCTTGCAAGTCCCTTTTTTTAGGAAATCCCAGCCCTATTCCCTGTGCTCCTGCTGGAAAGATGGGATAAGATCTCCTCATCCCAAAGGAATATTGGCCTGGAGCTGCCCCGGGAAGAGCCTGGGAGGAAAAGGAGCTGCAGCAGAGCAGGGATGGAAAACCTTGGGGCAGCTCCTGCGAGGGCGCAAAGCTCCCAAGGGGAAAAACAAAACAAAAAAAAAAAGCAGGAATTTCCTGGTGGGATCATGGGATGGTTCAGCTCGGAGGGGAACTGAACTTATTCAACTTTCTGATGTTCGCGTTTTCGCAGCGAAATCTCTCCCGAACAAAGTGACGTTATCATAAATCTCCTTCTGGTTTTATCACTCCTCAATGGAGGAGGAACAACTGATAAACTTCTGCTTCGAGCAGTGTGGCAGGAGAGGCGGCAACCATCACCTCCGAGCCATGATCATTGCCCAAAATCTACATCAACCGAAATTTATAAAAAATTAAACCTCTCTCTTTTGTGTCCCTCATCTCGTGTCCTATAGAGACAGGGAAAATTTAGGATCACCCAGCTCCAAACGCGGCTTTTGGTGGCCGAAAGGCACGGCCAGGCCGGGGAGAGGGACAGGGAACAAAGGCAGGGGAAGGTGAAGGGACGGGGAAGGATTTGCTGTTCCCAAAACCCGCAGCCCCGGTGCCGGCCGCTCCCGAATACTAATCAGAGCTGGGGGAAAAAAAACCAACAAAACACCAAAAAAACCCCACGCAACAATTCGGAAGGAAAGTCTCCTGGCAGGGTTCCTCCTGGAGACGTCGGGTTGGTTTTGTTTCTGAGCGGGAGGAAGTGGGAACCGCTCCTGTTTGTTCTGCGGGAGAAAAGAGAGAAAGCTCCGGGGTTTTCATTTCTCCGCTGAAAAACCCTGGAGATTTGGCCTGAAACGGAGCAGAGAGAGGCTGATCCACATCCACCCGCAGCCTTTTGTTACGAGAAAATATTTGAGTCGGGGTTTTTTTGGGTTGGTTGTTGGTTTTTTTTTTTTCGCCTCCCTCCCCTTCTGCGTGGGCAAAGAAAGGGGTAGTGGATACAAAGCCGACGGGGTTTTTTTGTTGTTGTTCCCAGAAAATATCAATGAAAAGAGCATTCCAGAGGCCAAGGGCACAGCGCAGCTCCCGGGAAATGTCCTGGCTGGGCAGATGAAACCCCAGGGAGGGCAAAAAAAAATCACCTCAAAAACTGCTTTTTGTTAGACAGGCAGGTGAGCGACACTCGGGGAGCCTAAACGGGGGGTTTAACCACATTTGTGGGGCGCACACGGGGCTGGGGCGGGGATGAGGTCACACAAACTTCATTCGCACGGAGCTGCGACTCGCAAAAATCCCTGGATCAGCGTTTCCCTTTGGCTCTCACACGGCGGGGCCTGAGGCAGCACCTCGGCAAAGGAGATAAATCGGGTTTAGGGCGTGCAGGGACAGCAGGAGATGGGACAGGGGATGGGACAGGGGATGGGACAGGGGATGGGACAGGAGATGGGACAGGAGATGGGACAGGAGCTGAGGGAGGAATTGGGGGAGGAATTGGGGAAGGAACTGGAAAAGGAGCTGGGAAAGGAGTTGGGGAAGGAGCTAAGAAAGGAACTGAGGAAGGAGCTGGGGAAGGAACTGGGGAAGGAGATAGGAAAGGAACTGGAAAAGGAATTGGAGAAGGAGCTGGGGAAGGAGCTGGGGAAGGAGCTGGAACAGTTCCTGGGTGAGGAAAAGCAGGTCCCAGGACAAGTCCCAGCATCCCGAGGCCGGAGGGGACTCCTGGCGTGCAGAGCAGTGGGAGGACTGAGCTCAGGCTGCCCCCCGAGGCTCTCAGCGCCCTTTCAGAGCTCTCTGCTGGGCTCACACAGCTCTTCCCCCGCGGGGAGCAGCCCGGGGATGGACAAACTGTGCCGTTCCCGGCTAAAAACTTCCCCAAAAGCCGCTTTTCGGAGCAAAGCCCAAATGCCTTCGCCATGGAAACGCGGCCCGGGGCTGGTATCGCCACTGGAATTCGCCCTTGGCTCAGGCCGGGAGGAGCCCGGACAGGGAAAGCTTTCAGCTCGGGAAGTGCCAGCCCGGGAGTCTGGGAGCGCTCGGGAAGAGCAGCCAAAGCAGCGGGATTATCCCGCAGTAATTCACCGCTTCCCAGACGTGTGGAAGCGGAGCCAGACCCGGCTCCCGATCCTTCCCCTGCCCGGGGGCTGGCGAAGGGAGGGGACAGCAAAAGGGACACGGTGACACAGAGCAGGAGCTTCCCAAGGTTCTCCTCGGGAGAAGGGAGCGCGTGGAGCCATCCCATGGGGAGCACAGCTCCGGGAATGCCGGAGATCCCACGGCAAAACTCAGCCAGCGTCCTCCTGTCCCTGTGCGCGCTCCCCAAATCCCACATTCCCGGCTCAGGGTTCAGCGGCACTCCAGAGAAAGTTTTGGTTTTCCCATGTGCCACAGGTTTTTTGGCCGAAAAGCCAAAAAAAAGTCACGTTTATCACCTCAGATCTGCTCCTTCCTCATCCTCGCCCCTCAGTGCTCTGCTCCCGGGGAGCCAAGAGCCAGGTGGGGCTTCTCCAGAACCAGGGGAAATCCAGAGCTGGAAGTGATCCACAGGGATCAAGTCCAGCCCCCAAAGAACTACTTGGGTTTGGGGTCTGAGCTTCCATGGGCATCCCGGGAGATGGAAATTGTCCTTCCCTGGGAGCTGGGGTGGAGCCAGGATGGAGCCGGGATAGAGCCGGGGATGGAGCCGGGATGGAGCTGGGATGGAGCCGGGATAGAGCCGGGATGGAGCTGGGATGGAGCTGAGGATGGAGCCGGGATGGAGCTGGGATGGAGCTGAGGATGGAGCTGGAATGGAGCTGGGGATGGAGCTGGGGTGGAGCCAAGATAGAGCCGGGGATGGAGCCGGGATAGAGCCAGGGATGGAGCTGTGGTGGAGCCGGGATGGAGCAGGGATGGAGCCGGGATGGAGCCGGGATAGAGCCGGGATGGAGCAGGGAACGGAGGCAGCACCGGGAGCGGGGGAATGCCGCAGGACGGGAATGCCGCAGGACGGGAATGCCGCAGGACGGGAATGCCGCAGGACGGGAATGCCGCGGAGCTCCGCTGCCATCCAGCGGCCGCGGGACGCGGCTCCAGCAGCTCCAGCGTCACCTCCCGTATAGACCCGGCACAGCGAACACCCCCGGATGGGTTTTCCCCAATATCCCACCTCGTCCGGAGCAGCCCCGCAGGGTTTAACTGCCGCTCCCAAGGACATTGGGCGCTCCATGGGGTTTTTACACCTTTTTACACCTTTTTCAGCTCAGAGGGCAGAGGGCGGCTCCGGAGGCAGCCTGGGGGAAATGGGAATGTTCAGCTTCCAGGGGAAAATTTCAAACCTCTTCCAGTGCCTGAAGGAGCTCCAGAGGAGCTGATGAGAGCCTTTGGACAAGGGACAGAGTGACAGGGAGTGACAGGACACAGGGAGTGACAGGACACAGGGAGCGGCTTCCCACTGCCAGAGGGCAGGAGCAGATGGGATACTGGGATGGAATTCTTGGCTGCCCCATCCCTGGCAGTGTCCCAGGCCAGGTGTGACGGGGCTCGGAGCACCGTGGGGCAGTGGGAGGTGTCGCAGCGGTGGCAGGGGGCGGTGTCGCAGCGGTGGCAGGGGTCCCCGCGGCAGGAATCCCGCGCGCCCCCTGCGGGCCGCGCCCGGTACTGCAGGAGCCGCCGCTCTGCCGCCAGGGGTCAGCGCGAGCCCGGGAGAGAGCCTGGAACCGCTGGAATCCCGCTGGAACCCCACTGGAACCCCGCTGGAATCCCACTGGAACCTCTCAGGAATCCCACTGGAACCCCACTGGAACTCCGCTGGAACCCCGCTGGAACCTCACTGGAACCCCGTTGGAACCTCACTGGAATCCTGCTGGAATCTCGCTGGAATTTCGCTGGAACCTCTCAGGAATCCCACTGGAACCCCGCTGGAAGACCACTGGAATCCCACCAGAATCCCGCATTTCCCACCCGGCATGTGCCCCCAGCCCCTCCGGTGATCCGGCATCCCATGCCCGGGATGTGCTCCTGCCCCTCGATCCATGGGAAACCCTTCCAAAGGGAATTTGTGGCCATGGGGACATTTTCGGTGGCCCTGGCAGCGCCGTGGGAATGGCCGCACTCTGACCTTTGAGGGTTTTTCCAGGCGGGATGATTCTGTGATTCCACGGGATGCTGCAGGGGCTGAGCAGGGCCAGGGAGTCCCCTAAAAAACGTTTTGTTTCCCTGATCCCAAACCTCAGCTGCCCCCTGGGCTCCCCTGGAGCATCCCTCGGGGACAGATCCTGCTCTGGGGCACGGATCTGAACCGAGGAATTGACAACAGGAACATTTCACAGCCGGGGTTTGAAAAGGGATTGATGGAGATCCTGATAAAGACTCGTCCTGCAGCTCCAGAGGATCCCTACAGCCCCAGTGGATCCCTGCAGCCCCGGAGGAGATCCCTGCAGCCCCAGGAGGATCCCTGCAGCTCCAGGAGGGGATCCCTGCAGCCCTAGGGGGAGATCCCTGCAGCCCCAGAGGAGGATCCCTGCAGCCCCAGGAGGATCCCTGCCGCTCCAGAGGATCCCTGCAGCTCCAGGGCAGGATCCCTACAGCCCCAGTGGATCCCTGCAGCCCCAGGGCAGGATCCCTGCAGCTCCAGGAGAGGATCCCTGCGGCTGGATCCATCCTTCCCACAGGACTGCAAGGCCACTCGCACAGGAACCTGTTCTAGGGAAGGTGTCCCTGGTCACAGCAGGGGTTGGGACAAGAGGAACTTTAAAATTCCAAACCCAAAGCCGCTGCAGGGAGAAGCGCAGCACCAGGACAGGGCTCAGCCACCACAAGCACCAACATCTGCAGCACGGAGCCAAAATCCCCCAGGAAAAGGGGAGAAGACAAAAAACCCAACCCAAACCCCAGGAGCAGCCCACGGCAGAGGAGCCAAGGAGGGCTGGGCTGCTTCACCAGAGCACAGAGAAAACCTCTGCCCAGCGCAGCCCAAAGAGCTCAGCGGGGAAATGGGGAACCACAGCGAGCATGGGCACAAATCCCACCCCTCCTCCTCCTCCTCCTGCCTTCCAGAGGGACAGCGCACGGACACTCCTGGGAAGGGAGGAGGTCAAGGGCCTGGTGCATCCATGGGGTCACCTAGGGAACACCACAATCCATGGGGTCATCCAGGGGAACACCACAATCCATGGGGTCACCCAGGGAACACCACAATCCATGGGAACACCACAATCCATGGGAACACCACAATCCATGGGGTCATTGAGGGAACACCACAATCCATGGGGTCATCCGGGGACACCACAGTCCATGGGATCATTGAGGGAACACCAGTCTATGGGATCACCGTGGAAACACTACAATCCATGGGATCCTCAGGGGAAAACCACATTCCATGGGGTCACCACGGTAAAACCACAGTCCGTGAGGTCATCCAGAGAACACCACAATCCATGGGATCACCATGGGAACACCACAATCCATGGGGTCACCACGGGAAAACCACAGTCCAGGGAATCCCCGCAGGAAAACAACAATCAGTGGGATCAAAGGAACACCACAATCCATGGGATCAAAGGAAAACCAATCCGTGGGACCAGCAGGGGAACACCACAGTCCATGGGATCCTCAGGAAAACCACAATCCATGGGGTCAACAAGGGAAAACCACAACCCCGAGGGGCTGGGGAGGGTCTGAGCAGCAGCAGCAGCACTCAGAACTGACTGAGGGGAAATGAAAATCCCATCTCTGGTCAAACAGAGGCTGCAGCGCCCAAAGTCTGGAGCCAGGAGCTGTTTCAGCTCTCAGAGCTCCAGGTTTGCCTTTTCCCCCTCCGGGAAGAGCAAACTCCAGACCCTCCTGGGTTTGTGGCCAACAGCAGCTCATTGCCCACCCGGAAATCCCATTCCACCCTCCCAGGCCAAACACCCTCCACCCCTCGAGCTGTTCCCAGCAGCTCCTCAGGCTCTTGTTCCCTGTCACAGCCAGATGACAACACCAGCACAAACCCCCTCAGAATCCAGAGTCTGGCACGGTTTTCCAGCAGGAAAAGGGATTTTCCATCCCAAGGGGGCCCAGAGCAGCCACCCTCCCAGCTCCTGCCCTGGAGCCACCAGGAGAAGTCACACACTGTCCCCAGTGACCCTGCCAAGGGTCTCCTGCAGCCACCACTGCCTCAGGAGAGTGGGAAAACCCATCGGGAATCCCTGATTCCTCCTGAGGGAAGGAAAGGAAAACCTCCCGGGAAGTCACAGCCTTTATCCCTTTATCCATCACTCAGCAATAAAACCCCAGGAAGAAAACTCCTGTTGGGGATTTCAAGCTGAAACGGCATGAAAAAATTCAAGTATTGATTAAAGCAGCCAGCCCAGCTGTCAGAACAAACCTGGCTGCTCACTCATTCGCTCACTGCAGCTCCCTGGATTGGGCTTTGGTTTTTTATTTGTTTTCCCCTCAAGACAGGGAAAATATCATTTTCCAAGAAATCTGACAGGAAGGTGCTTTAAATAAAATAAAATAAAATAAAGCATAAAATAAAATAAAATAATGCTCAAAATAGAATAGAATAGAATAAAATAAAATAATGCATAAAATAAAATAAAATAAAATAAAATATTTTAAAAGGAAAAATACATGTTCTTGACTCACCTCAGAGCAGCAGGATTTGTCCTCCAGGAGTGCAGGGAATCCTCCCTCCTCCAGAGGCAGGGTGCTCAGAGTAGCCCAGAGAAGGAGAGCGCTGTAGCCTCAGGCTGTGCGTGCTGCTTTTCCACACGTGTCCCTGGGGCAGCTCCCGGGATGGAGCCGCAGGATGACGCCAGGAGCGGGAAATCCACGGGAGGAGCAGTGCCATTCCCAGCCGCAGACAGAAGGGAGCATCCAAAGCCCGTCCCAGGGCCGGCCTGCACATCCCGGCACAGAGGAACCATCCAGGGACAAATCCCGGCCCGGCAGGGGCCCGGTGGAGGGGACAAGGGACAAGGGACAGTCCTGCTCAGGCCCCCGGGTCCTCCCCGGGACACTCCAGCAGCTCCCGGCGCCGATGGAATCCGGGAATGCCGAAACCTGCGGGGAAACCAAGGTGGGGTGAGGGACAGGAGTGACCTCGTGGCCAGCCCTCGCTCCCCTCGGGCCACCTGAGCACATCCCAGGGAGCCCCAACCCCGCATCCACCCCCTGCCAGACCCAGCCTGTCTGAGCCCACCGGGATCCCTGTCTGAATCCACCGGGATCCCAGTCCGAACCCACGGGGATCCCTGTCCAAATCCACCGGGATCCCTGTCCAAATCCACCGGGATCCCTGTCCAAATCCACCGGGATCCTTGTCTGAACCCACCAGGATCCTGTCCGAATCCACCGGGATCCCTGTCTGAATCCACCGGGATCCCTGTCTGAGCCCACCGGGATCCCTGTCTGAGCCCACCGGGATCCCTGTCTGAGCCCACCGGGATCCCTGTCTGTCTGAACCCACCGGGATCCCTGTCTGTCTGAATCCACCGGGATCCCTGTCTGAATCCACCGGGATCCCTGTCTGAATCCACCGGGATCCCTGTCTGAATCCACTGGGATCCCTGTCCGAACCCACCGGGATCCCTGTCTGAACCCACCGGGATCCCTGTTTGAACCCACCGGGATCCCTGTCTGAACCCACCGGGATCCCTGTCCAAATCCACCGGGATCCCTGTCCGAATCCACCGGGATCCCTGTCCGAATCCACCGGGATCCCTGTCCGAATCCACTGGGATCCCTGTCTGAATCCACCGGGATCCCTGTCCAAACCCACCGGGATCCCTGTCCGAATCCACCCTGGTACCCGGGATTCCTGTTTGAATCCATCCACGGAAAAGAGCCCAGGTTGATTCCTCACAGGGAAGCACAAGGTGCTCACAGCTGACAATTCCCAACAATTCCCAAGCTGAATTCCCATCAGGACACCAGGAGCTGAGCTCAGGACCGGTCTCACCAATCCTGGCCCTCGGGATCCCCGTTGGATCCATCCTGGCCCTCGGGATCCCCGTTGGATCCATCCTGGCACACGTTTGATCCCCGTTGGATCCCGCAGGGAGAGGAGCCGGGGGCTGATCCCTGGCAGGAGCCGCATCTCCCGCTGGCAGCGATCAGCGCCAGCGCCCGGAGCGGACAATTCCCGGGAGCTCCGGAGCTGAACTGCGGCCGGCAAAGGCCGCGCTGAGCCCCCGGGCTGCGGGCAGGGCTCGGAGGCCGTGGCCGGGCACAGCCCTGTCCCTTGTCCCCTGTCCCCTCTGACAGCCCTGTCTCCTCTGACAGCCCTGTCCTCTCTGACATCCCTGTCCACTGTCCCTTGTCCCCTGTGACAGCCCTGTCCCCTGTGACATCCCTGTCCCGTGTCCCCTCTGACAGCCCTGTCCCTTGTCCCCTGTCCCCTGTGACATCCCTGTCCCCTGTGACAGCCCTGTCCCCTGTGACAGCCCCAGCCCAGCGGCGGCTCCTCTCCGGAGCAAACCCTCCCAGCGGCGGGGCCCGGGCGCAGCGGGCCGGGGTTTTTTGGGGGGGTGGCCGTCCTCGCCGTGTGCCAGCTCCCCCCGCAGCCCCCGGCGTGGCCACCCCGCTGGCCGGGCTCGTTAGGGCTCCGCCGCCGCCGGCACAAAGTCCGTATTTGTTTCCCCGCAGGGGTGGAAAAGAAAGGGGGTTTTGTGTTTTTCTTTCCTGCGCTCTTTTGCAGGCTGCGGGGAGTTTATTTGACACTCCGGCACTCTTTGTGAGCTGAGTGGCCCGGGATAAATGCTGCCCTTAAGAGTTACTTGGCGTTAGACAGAGGGACCCTCTTCAGAGGAGAATGGGGGCTTGTTGGGATGGGGTGGGAGGGGGCGCGGGCACGGGGGCCCGAGGAGAGCCCTCATAGAAGGGTCTCTGTCCTGGCCTCACAATGGAGCGAATTCTTCAAGATACCGGGAGCTGAAAGGAAGGAAGGAACTTTCCTCCCTTTTTAAAAAGGATTTTCAGGAACAATTGAAGAAGCCATAAAAAGGGGAGCATTATTCCCCGTCCAGGCCGCTGGGCTGGGAAGCTTCTCCCTCCCCCTGCGAGCCCCGGGCTGGGCAGATCCCACAGATGCCACTGGGACCAGCAGCGGGGTGGCAGGAGGGTCACGGGCAGTTTATTGAGGGGACTGCCTCTAAAAGGGGGGAAATGATGCTTTGAGTTCTCTCTTTGCTGTGTTTCAGGCTCTGTGCTGCCCAGGGGCAGCTCTGAGCTCACAGTCAGTGTCACTCAGCTCTCTGCACACAGCAGGGACACAAAACAAATCCTTTCCCCAATGGACACCAAGGACAACTTTCAGCCCCAAAGCACAGCCAAGGGTGGCTGCAGGGAGGAACAAGAAGGATGGGACCTCCCAACCTGCAGCTGCACTTGGACAATTCAAGCCCAAGGTGCAAATGGAGCCAAACTGAGCCAAGGCTGAGCCCTGGTGACCCTTTGTCCATTTGGGGACCACTTTGGGTCCCCCTTGGCTGTAGCCCTGGCCAGGCTCTTGTCCTGCCCCAGGTGGATCCTGGAGCCTTGGAATAAATCTCTGCTTTATTCTCAGCTCTGTGCAGTCTCTGTTCCAGCTCAGCCTTCCCAAGGCATCACCCTGACCCCATCAGCAGGAGCTCTCCTGCTCCTTGCCAGCTGCCACTTCCATGAGCCACCTTTCCCTGCCCCAGGCCCTTCTGCCTCGCAGGAAAAAGAGATTATCCCGGGCTGGAATCCCCACAGCTGACAGCATCCTGCAGGAACTGCTGTCCCCGGAGACACAGCCCGTGTCCCTGCAGCCAGGGGATGGAATTTCCATGGAGAACGGCTGGAGAGGACCCTGCAGCTGTTTCCAGGTGAGCAGCCCCTCCTGCCCAGCTCGTGGGGAGTTTTCTCACAGTTTTCTGCACGCCCTCAGCCTCTCACAGCTCTGCCTGGGGAGTTTCACCTCCAGCCTGGCTCCAGCACAGACCCCAACCCCCTCGGGGTGATGGATTCACCTCCCACTCCCTCCCGGGGGTCACTGGTGGCCAAATCCCCCCCAGGCGCGGCCGGGCAGGACCCTCCTGCCCCCAGCACCCCAAATGGAGCCCTGCTGGCCCCACTGGCACCCCAGAGGATCCCTCATCCCCCCTTCCCCTCCAGTTCCTCAGGAAATGCGGGAACAGGAGCCGACCCGAGCCCCGGGAGGAGATGGCTGTGAGGAAACCTCCTGGAGCTCATCCCAAACCCACAGCAGGGAAGGGAAGCTGCTCTCCAGGGTCTGGAATTGCAGGGAAAGCTGCTGGAATTCCTGCAGCTGCCGCCCTCAGGGACAGGCAGCTGCCTCTTGGTGTCACTGGCAGCCCAGGTGGCAGCGCTGGTGGCAGTGTCCCTCCAGGGCCACCTCCCCTGGCTGGGTTTGTGTGCCGGGAACAGGACGGGCAGGGCCACGGGAGGTCCCTGAGCTGTCACCCCCCAAAGGTCCTAAAGCGCCCCTGGCTGTGCCTCCAGCCTGCCAGGGGCACCCCAAAAACGGCTTTTCTCTTACAAACTTGGGAAAAACGTCCAAAAATCCTCAGGATTCAGCCTGAGAGTGCAGCTGAAAGGAGCAGCAGGAGCTGAACCAGCTACAGTGACAGCAGTGACACCCCAGAGTGGGACAACGTGACACTGAGGTCCCCAAACTGCCACCCCAGAGTGGGACAATGTGACACTGAGGTCCCCAAACTGCCACCCCAGAGGAATAAAACCCCGGAAGAATCAGATTTGGAAACTGCCCGAGCAAACCACGTTTGCTCCTGATACAAAACCCATTCCGAGATATATATATATATATATATATAAAAATTTCCCTCTCAGAAAGCTGCACAACCACCCAGGGATCAAACACGTTTATGTAAAGGCTTAGGTTTTAGCCCTCAAAAAAAAAATAAATAAAAGAAAAATAAACCCATCTGTGGCTTGGCAGAAGGAGCGGCCAATTGAACTGAAGAAATGTTCCCTTCCGAGGCCGGGGCAGCAGCACAACCCCGGGGCCGAGCGCTTCTCACCTCCTCAGCTCCGGGGGAAAATCCCAGCCAGGAGCGACCCGAGGGGAGAAGAACCCTGAGCTCCGGGCCAGGAAAGTGCTTCCTTCAATCCCAGTGCTGGGAAAAGAGAGAGAGAGAGAGGGGAAAACCCGACAATGGGAAACGGGCTGGTGGAACTCTGGGCACGGAGAATTCCAGCCTTTCTGTGCTCACAGGCACTGACCCCCAGCAAACACTGCAGTGACCTGAGGCCGTGGAAAAGGCTCCCAAAATTCAATAACAGAAGGAGAATTGTGGGTGTGGGGTTTGGGTAGAAGTGTGTGATGTCACAGGGGGGGAAACTCAGAGTTTAAGGGTTTAGAACACAGTAATATAGAGATAAAGCAAGATGGAGGATTGAGGGCAGAGGCTGAATCCTTCTTTTTCACCTTCTCCTTCACGGCTCTGGGGGGGATTTTGTAATTGGGTAGGAAAATCCACATTGTGGGACAGGGGTGGCTGGATATTGGGTTAAAAGTCAAAATAATTGAGGTGTCATTTCTTAATTCGCCCTTTAAAGATCTTGTAAGGAGATAGACAGGGCTCCATTTTTAGTTTGTCAGCCAGAAGTGCTGCAGAACTCAGGGTTTGTGAGACTGTAACAGAGATAAGGATTAATAAACCCCTGAGTCTGAACAAGAAACACCATCTCGAGCATTTAATCCTCACCCTGGCAAAAAGAAGATGAACCACAACAAGGGAGAATCCCTGGAGCTCTAAAATCAGCCTGGGAATGGGACAGAGGCCCAGGGACAAACCCAAACCCTGCCCCCAGAGCTCGGAGCAGCATCGATGGGGGAGTCAGGGAGGGGTAATAAAATCAATAAAATCGCTCCTGTGCCGTGTTTACACCAACACGGGGCACTCTTTAACCCCCTGGTTCCTGCCTTAAACCCACCTCTCCTCCTGGAGCCAGCCCGGCTGAACAAGGCCACCCTTTGTGGAGCAGCCCCGCGGTCACTCCTCAGCCTCCCTTTTGTCGCTTTGCTTTTCCCTTCCAAGTTCAAACAACCCCCCGGACCCCTCCAGGAGGCCGCATTGTGCTCCTGGCATGATCCCCTCGCTGTCAGGGAGCCGCAGGGAGGGGCCGGGTGTGGCCCAAAACCTTCGGATCGGGGAAAATTTAAAGCGCTTTGATGGTTCCCTAAGGCAGGAGAATTCCCAGATGGAGCAGCTTGAGCCCAAAGCTGTCCAGATCCCGGGCAGCTGCTGCTAAAAACCGCCAGGGAGAAGGGGTTGGAGCTGCTGGGTTGGATAGACTTCCAGCCAGGCAGGAGGGGAAGGGGAAAATCCAGCCTTGGAAGAGCCAGCCCAGAGCTGAGGGGGTTCCAGATGTCCCAGGCAGAGGGAAATTAAAAAATAGTCAGGTGCCAACATTCTCCAAGCCTCAATGCACCTGTAACCCTGACCGCGGGGCACCTGAGCTTAGAGACCCCTGACCCCCCAAAAAAATCCAACAGCTCAGAGCTGTCCCTCAGACACTGCAGGGGACACCGCTGTGCCACCCAGTGTCCCCTGGGTGTCCCCTCCCCCAGGAGGGCTGAATTCACCTTCCCCAGGACGTTCCAAATTTCCAGCCCTTTAAGGATGAATCCTGTCCCACTTTCCCTGGGACATTCCTCATTTTCCTGCCCTTGGGGAGGTGAATCCCTTTCCCAGGACATTTCAGGTTTTCAGCTCTTTAGGAGGTGAAACACCGCAGCTTTCCCCAAATCCCTCCTGCCTCAGAGGCACCACACAGGTGTCACCACTCCTGCCCAGGGCGGGGATTCTGCCTCCTCCTGACCCCACAAGAAATGGGATTTTGGGTTGTTTTTGGGGTTTTTTTTCCCTCACGAAGCTCCTTCACAGCTCAGCTGGGAGCCTCTTCCCAAAGGCTCGATATTCCCACAGAGTGAGCCCACTGGCCCAACGGGGCCATCACTGCCACATCAAACGGGACTTTCGGGGCTGCCAGATCCCCCCAAACGTTCATTTTGGGACAGCTGAGCATGGAAAGCACCTGATAAACTTTAAAAATTAACAAAAGCTGGGTGTAGCCGAGCGGGGTGTGTTTGCAGCAGAGCCTCGGGAGCGGAGAGCACCAAGTGATCGTGTCCAGAGCGCGGCTCCAGCTGCCCTCACACGGCACATCCCAGCCCTGGGGGGAGGACTGGGGCCAGCCAGGAGGATTTCTGTCCCCGGTTCTTTGGGGAAATGAGCAATGGGAGGTTCTGAAAGCATCACCCGCCCGCCCGCAGAGCTCTCCCGGCTGGAATGTCCCTGCACAGCCGCGGGCAAAGCAGAGCTCAGCCTCTCCGCCTCTCCCCGAGGGCTGAGTCAGCCGGGCTCTGCCCCAGGGCCCTGCCCGCGATCATACAGCCATGGCTCAACCAGCGCAGAGCCTCCAAAGCCTCGGCAGGAAATCCCGAGCCGCCACCGACAGTGTCCGGGCCAGGAAAAGCTCCTCTCGCTCCTCTCAAAGCCACCTCAACCATCCTTTTTCCCCCAAAAAAACCATCCCCCGGAGGGATGGCGGAGTTCCCCCGGACACGCCGGGAGCAGCCAGCGCTCCTCTCCCCGTGCGCTGCCGGCGGCAGGTCCGGACTGGTGTGGGCTTTTTGTGGCAGCCAGCAAAAGAAGGGAGTCACGCTTTTCGCTTTTTTTCTTTTCTATTTTTTTCTATTTTTTTTTCTATTTTTTCCGGGATTCACACAAAAGTGCTCTTGTGCAGCCCGGATCCCGGGAATCGCCGGGGCTGGGGACACCCAGAGCCTGGTCACTCCAGGACTTAGGGACACCCCGGGGCTGGGGACACCCCGAGCCTGGTCACCCCAGGACTTAGGGACACCCCGGCGCTGGGGACACCCCGGTGGGGAAAGGATTGCCGGGGCTCCGAGGAGCTGCAGACGCTGCCCAAAGGCACCTGTCCCGGGGTGAGGCTTTTGGGGAAGGAATTCCCACGGCAGGGGAAGGGAAAAGCCGCCCGCGAGTCGCTAAAAATGAACCAAAAATCTCACAAAAAAAAAAAAAAAAAAAAAAAAAAAAAAAAAAAAAAAAAAAAAGAAAAAAACACACCACTAAAAATTCCGCCAACGAAGAAGGGAAAAAGCCGCCACACGCCTTTCCTTGGAGAGAAGGGGGAAATTCCGCCCCGCCCGGCGGGACCGGGAGCATCCCGGGCAGGGGAAGGGTCGCGGGGACACAAAGGGGATGGCACAGGGAGAAAAGCGACAGCCGCTGGCGGCACCGAGGGGACCCGCGGAGCGCCCCCGAGCCGGAACCCCCGACAGGAGCCCCGTGCGGACCCCCCGCGCCCCCCGAGCCCGGCGGAGCACCCACCTCCGCCTCCGCTTCCATCCCCGCCGGCGGGAAGCCTCCCGGGGCTGCGGCTCCCCTGGTGCGCGGAGCGGCATCCTCCTCACCTTCCTCCTCCTCCTCATCCTCCTCCCGAGCCTCAGCCCGCTGCGGGGGCCGGGACACGGCTCCTGTCCCATCTCCCGGCGGGAAGAGCCCCGGGATGCGGCGCGGCAGCGGCTCCTGGGCGGCCGGGGATGCTCCGAGCGCGGCGGCCGGGCCCGTCCCCTTTTATAGCCCCGCGCGGGCGGAGCGGCTCCACGGGACTTGTAGTTCCTCCCCCCGGCCTTGGAGCCGCCTCCCGCCGCCCTGCTGGCCCTGCCTCCGCCCCTCTGTCCCTCCTTCTGTCCATCCCTCTGTCCGTCCATCCCTCTGTCCATCCTTCTTTCCACCCCTCTGTCCATCCCTCTGTCCGTCCATCCCTCCGTCCACCCCTCTGTCCGTCCATCCCTCTGTCCACCCCTTCGTCCATCCCTCCATCCGTCCCTCTGTCCGTCCCTCTGTCCGTCCCTCCCTCCATCCGTCTGTCCATCCCTCTGTCCGTCCATCCCTCTGTCCATCCCTCTGTCCACCCCTCTGTCCATCCCTCTGTCCACCCCTCTGTCCATCCCCCTGTCCATCCCCCTGTCCATCCCTCTGTCCACCCCTCTGTCCGTCCCTCTGTCCATCCCTCTGTCCCTCTGTCCGTCCGTCCCTCCGCGGCTCGGGGCAGTTTCTCTCCCAGGGGAGGGACGGAAGAGCCCCACGGTTTTCCCTGAGAAATTCCTGTTTTCCCAGGGAAATCCCGCTTTTCCCAGGGAAATCCCGCTTCCCCGCGGGGTCCCGGGCGCAGCCAGCCCGACGCCAGCGCGGCCCTAAAGTGAATGAGTAACCCCAAAAACCCAACAGCGAGCCGGGTGCCGCTTCTTGCTCCGTTTAATTATTCTCCCAATTATTAATTCGACTTAATTATTAACCCGTCCGAGGAATGGAGGAGCAATTAACCGCGCTGTTGACTCCGGGGCTCGTTTGAGGCCGGTCCTGCCCAGCCCTGGGTGCTGCTGGAGCCGTGTCCCCCGGCTTCCCTCCGCCCTCTGAGCCCCACGTGCCTTGGGGACCGTCCTGAAGGGCACAGCGGGCACGAGCAGGGGGTGGCACCTCCAGGGGTGTCCCCTCCGGGAGCTGTGACACAGGGGAGGGCGCAGCAGGGGCTGCTCAGGGTGGGGATGGTCCTGCACAAACCTGGTCCGGGTGGGCAATGTCCCACCTCGGCAGGGACAGGGATGGGGATATGTGGACAGGGACAGGGACATGGGGACAAGGACAGGGGGACAGGGACAGGGGCATGGGGACAGGGAGACAGGGACAGGGACACGGGGACAGGGAAAAGGGCAGGGACAGGAACAGGACAGGAACATGGGAGCAGGGACACGGGGACAGGGACACAGACACAGGGACAGGGACATGGGGACAAGGACAGGGACATGGGGACAGGGACACAGACACAGGGACAGGGACATGGGGACAAGGACAGGGACATGGGGACAGGGACACAGACACAGGGACAGGGACACGGGGACAGGGGCAGAGACAGGGATACAGGGACATGGGGACAGCGATGGGGACCCAGACAGGGACATGGGGACAAGGACAGGGACACGGACAGTGACACAGATCCAGCCCCTCCCCACCTGCACCAGGCCGGGATTTGCCATCCCACAGCCCAAAAACCGCTGCTGGAGCGAAACCACACAAGTTTTCTAGGACTGAGCGGGGCTGAGGAGCCAAAGGGGGAGAGGAGGGGAAGGAAAATAAAAAAATCCCTGCTGGCAGCTTTTCAGGGCCCGGGGCTGGAGTGGAAATGCTTCCCTGCCCGTAATTGCCTGGAGAGCAGATGAATTTCTTGAAGAAACCGCAGCTGAGACGCTGCACAAATCACATTGTTGTGCTTGTGTTGGCTGCCTGCTGAAGGAGGGAAAAGGTCACCGTGGAGGGGATATTAAAAACGGGGAAAAGTCATATTTTAGCGCCGTGCAGGAGGCGGCTGAGCCGCCTTTTCACGGCCACGGTCTGGAAATTCAAACCTGTTTGGCGAGAGGCGGATCGGCGCTGGCAGAGAGGGAAGAGCTGGGAAAAGGCTCCCAGGGATGGAGCTTCTCCTGGCCCTGGGGGTGGCCAGGGCCGGGGTTTGGGGCACCCTGGGCCACTGGAAGTGTCACTGAGCCACCAGCCCGGAGAGCTCCTGTGGGCTCACACCGGGGCGTTGGATGTCTGGGATTTCCCGAGGCAAATTTCCCCTTTTGGGGATTTAATTCCCAAGTTTTACTCCTGGTTTCCTCCAGAGCTCAAAGGAGCCCGAAGGACACGGAGCTGTCAGACATCATCTCCCCCCCAAAAAAAAAAAATCCCAAACCCTGGAGCTGTCCGAGGCTGTGCCACAGCTTTTGTGTCACCCTCCGAGGGGTGGGAGGGACCACGGCAGCCCCTGGGTGCTGCTCAGGGCCCCGAGGAGAAGGAATTCCCATGGAAAGCTGCAGGATTTCTGGGATGCTCCCAGCCCTGATGGTGGAAGGGGATGGGAGATGATCCAGCCGGAATGGGATCCAGCACTCCCGGCCCTGCAAACACCGCTGGCATTGCCGGGAGGTGCCAGCCCTGCCCCTTCCCGGCTCCTGGGACAGCGCAGCATTCCTGCCCCGCATTCCTGAGCCTCGGGGAAAAGCCCAGGAATGCTGGGGAGGGCGGGGAAGGAGCAGGATTGCCCGTGGAGCAGGGAAGTGAAGAGCCCGGGGGTGGGTGGGAGGATGGCAGCCAGATGTTCCCGAGGTGTGAAAAATCCCCAGGGAGCAGCTGGGATGGTCCTTTATCCCACAGCGATCTGCAGCTCTTTGCTGGAGTGAGGAGCACGGAATTCCAGCGTCACCCAGGCTGGGAAAGAGCTCTGAGATCGTGGAGTCCACCTGGAAAATGTCAAATCCAACGTGGGAATGTGGCCACGGGATCTGCTGGGTGTGAGCTTTGGGGGAGCTTTTAGGGGAGGAAATCCTCAGTGCCACGGCCAAGGAAAGGGAAGAGGGTTCTGATGGAAAGGGAAAAGGGGTTTCCTGGGAAAAGGGGTTTCCTGGGAAAAGGGGTTTCCTGGGAAGGGAAGAGGATTTTACTGGAAAGGGGAAAGGGTTTTCCTGGGAAAAGGGTTTTCTGGGAAGGGAAGAGGGCTTTGATGGAAAAGGAAGAGGATTTTCCTGGAAAAAGGGTTTTCCTGGCTTTCCCGGGAAGGAGTGAGGGTTTTCCTGGGAAAAGGGTTTTCTGGGAAGGGAAGTCTTGTTCCTCACTCCAGGGATGGTTTTGGGGCTCCCAAGGAGATCACCAGGAGGATGGAGTGGCTCTTCTCCAGAGGAATATTCCCAAGGTACGGAGCTGCCAATGGCCAGGAGTTGGCAGGGAGGAAGGATTTGGGTTGTTGGCTCATCCAGGAAAACAGGGAAAGCTCTGGGAAACAACGGGAGCCGGGAAAACTCTTCCTTCTGGCCAGTCTGTGCTGGTACCAAGGCTCTGGGGGGCAGTTTGGGGTCCCAACCCCAGCTCGTGTTCCTTTTCCCACCCCAGCCTGGGAATGGCACCTCCATAAATCCACCCCGTGGAATTTGCCGGCGGTTTTTTCCCCCAGGAAAAAAAAAATAAATAAAATAAAATAAAATAAAAAAAAATGTTCAGTGCTGGGAAAACGCAGAGCCAGGGGAGGGTGAGCTGGGAATGGGTTCCCACAGGATGGCTGTTCCCTGCTCCCAGCACGGCGACCTCTGCAAGTTCCTCTGACCTCCCAATACCCTCCCCAGCCCCGTGAAATCCATAGAAATATGGGAATATGGGAACAAAAAGCTTGTTCTTCGCAGCGCCGCGAGTGCCAAGGGCTGCGGGAGCCACGGCAGGTAAACCACCCACAGCCCCAAACTGCCCCCAAACTGCGGCCAAACCCGGATTTAGAATAAAAATAACAATTAAACGAAAAGCGAGCCTCAAAGCTGAGGTCTGTAAAAGAGGAGGAAGATGTGGTTCCGTGGTTTCAGCTCTGCCCTGGGGTTGGATTCCAGCCTGGCCCTGGGAAGGAGCGCTGGGAATCCTCCTCAGGGGAGCTGGGGCAGGGATGGGGCAGCCTTTTGGGGACACGGCTGTGCCCTGCACACCCTGCTGGGCTCAGGGGACAAAGGGACACTGCAGCTTTTATCTGCCTTTTAGGCCAGAGTGAGGATTAAATGCTCGAGATGGTGTTTTGTGCTCGGACTCAGGTGTTTATTAATCCTTATCTCTGTTACAGTCTCACAAACCCTGAGTTCTGCAGCACTTCTGGCTGACAAACTAAAAATGGAGCCCTCTCTACAAATCTCTCTCTCTCCAAGGCCTTTTAAGCACAAACTGTCCAATTAAGAAATGACACCTCAATTATTTTGACTTTTAACCCAATAACCAGCCACCCCTGTCCCACAATGTGGATTTTCCTACCCAGTTACAAAATCCCCCCCCAGAGCCGTGAAGGAGAAGGTGAAAAAGAAGGACTCAGCCTCTGCCCTCAATCCTCCATCTTGCTTTATCTCTATATTACTGTGTTCTAAACCCTTAAACTCTGAGTTTCCCACCCTGTGACATCACACACTTCTATCCAAACCCCACACCCACAATCCCAGGGCTGTCACTCAATTTTGGAAGTGAACGAGTGACAGCTCTGGGACTGTGGGTGTGGGGGTTGGGTAGAAGTGTGTGATGTCACAGGGTGCAAAATTTAGCCTTTAAGGTTTTAGAATACAGTAATATATCGAGAGCAAGATGGGGGTTTTAGGGCTGAGGCTGAGTCCTTGTTTTTCACCTTCTTCTTCTCGGCCTCGGGTGTTTTTTTCTAACTGGGTGAAAGGGTTGCACTGCAGACCTCGGGTGCTCAGTTCTTGGGTCAGAAGTACAAATAATGCAGGTGTCACCCCATTTTTGGGCGATTAGCGCTTAAAAGGCCGTGGAAAGAGTTAAAGAGGGTCCATTTTCCACCGTGCCAGTTAAAGCTCACGGCTCCTGAGGCTGTGCTGTGGATGAGGATTAATAAACACCGAGTCTGAACACGAAACTGTGACTCCCGTGTGTCAATCCCAGCTCTAAGACGAAGGAAAGAAGATAAAAAGCTCCCAGTCAGGCCCTGGACGGGGCAGTCCCCATCGCTCAGAAAGGAGCAGAGGTGGCTCTTCTCCCTCAGCTCCGTTCACAGGGAGGTGTTTGGTCAGAGGATGGTCCTGGAGCTCCTTCCCACCCTTCTCCTGGAGCCACAGGGACAGGGAGAGGCATCGCAGGCAGCCCTGGGCTTCCCTGGCTGCTCCCAGGATGCCAGCCGGGGAGGACAAAGGCACAGTGTCACCTGTTTGCTCAGTGACCTCAGAGGGTCACCCGGGACACCTGGCACACCGCACGGGGCTCCCAGAGCCTGCCCCACCGGGCAGCCCGGGCAAACAGCCCCAAACCCCGCGGCGAATGTTGGAGAAATCCCCCAAAACCACCGCGAGCCCAAGGCAGAGGGAAGGGAAAGGCGAGATCTCCAACCTGCTCCTCAACGGGACAGGGACACAGAAAATCCCAGTTCTGGGGTGGGCTGAGAGTTCTGTGCTTCAGCCACTCAAAAGGAGCCTTAAAATTAAAAAAGTCCATTGTGTGCTGGGCCGAGGTGACTCAGCCCCATCCCCGAGGGACAGCAAAGCCCAAGCCCAGCCTGGCCAGCTCTCCCCGGAGGAGCAGGGCGGTGATTTAGTGCTGCTCTTTCCCTCCCCACGCCGCTCGCCTCCCGCACAAGGATCCATTGAGAGGCCACAGAACAAACGTTCCCTTATGCGGCTCCAAAAAAGCGCCTCGCCGGGGTTTGTGTGTGCGAGGCGGCCGGCCCGGAGCCCGCCGGGGTTACTCATTAACCGTCCCTCAGAACAGACTTCACAGAGCCTAAAAAAGAGGGGAAAAAATAAATTAAAACGTATAGAAAATAAAGGAAACAAACCCGGCAATGAAAAAAAAATAAAAAATAAATAAAGGCGTCAGGTGTCCTGGAAAAGGACGTGGGAAAAACAAAAGGCAAAGAGGTGGAGCAGCTGCCGGGGCTGGGATGGGCTGAGGGAGCAGGAGGGGGACAGGCAGCGAGGGAAACGTGCGAGGACAAAAGGGGACGATTGTTAAAGGGAAGGGAAGGAAGAGAGGGGACACAGAGGGGACACTGTGGGGACACAGAGGGGACACTGTGGGGACACTGCGGGGACACAGAGGGGACACTGTGGGGACACAGAGGGGACACAGAAGGGACACTGTGCGGCTGCAGGGCAGGATCTGCTCCCCACCCGCAGCTATTCCGGCACATTTTCCATGAGAATGAGGCGCTGGGAGCGTTTTCCAGGTGTCGCTTCACTCCCCCAGCGACGTGTCCCTGCAGGAGAGGCTGGAGCTGCTCCCTGGATTCCCACCCTGCAGCCCAAGGATCAGAAACCTCCTCCAGCCCCAGAGGGATTCAGGTGCTGCCCTGGCCATCACCACGTCCTCCACCTGCTCCTCCACCATCCTTTTCCATGGAAAACACATCCCCCGTGTGCCTGCGCTCCTCACCTTCCCCACGCAGGGATTTGGGGGAGAAAGACACCCCAGGAATTACAGGAGAGGTTGGGAAAGCCCCCTCAGATCATCCAAGTGCGGCCAAGGCCACCACTGATGTCCCCAAGTGCCACATTCGCAGGGTTTTGAACCCTTGAGGGTGTTTCCTGCCATCCCATCCTTTGTTACCTGGGACAGGAGCCCGCTCCCGGTTGGGTTTGTGCAGCTCCGTGGGAAAGGTGGGATCCAGCCTGACCCCAAACACCCTCACAGGTGGGCGGCGCCTCCCTGCCCAGCCCTGGGCCCACAGGAGAGGGAATTCCTGAGATCCTGAGGGAGAACCACCTCAGAGCTGCAATTAAAAGCTCAATGTTTCTGGGCTGCTGGAGGCAGCTGCCCCCATCCCTGGCCAGCCCTGGTGCCCTGGGAATGCTGAGCTGGAACAGAGACTGCACAGAGCTGAGAATAAAGCAGAGATTTATTCCAAGGCTCCAGGATCCACCTGGGGCAGGACAAGAGCCTGGCCAGGGCTACAGCCAAGGGGGACCCAGAGTGGTCCCCAAATGGACAAAGGGTCACCAGGGCTCAGCCTTGGCTCAGTTTGGCTCCATTTGCACCTTGGGCTTGAATTGTCCAAGTGCAGCTGCAGGTTGGGAGGTCCCATCCTTCTTGTTCCTCCCTGCAGCCACCCTTGGCTGTGCTTTGGGGCTGAAAGTTGTCCTTGGTGTCCATTGGGGAAAGGATTTGTTTTGTGTCCCTGCTGTGTGCAGAGAGCTGAGTGACACTGACTGTGAGCTCAGAGCTGCCCCTGGGCAGCACAGAGCCTGAAACACAGCAAAGAGAGAACCTGAGGCATCGAGGCCGTGCTGCAGGAACAGGTACCTGGAGCCCGGGGTTCTGTGGGATGTGGAACATCTGGAGCTCGGCGGGCACAAGGCGGCCTTTGTGCAGCTGGGAAAGGCGGCGCCAGAAAACGGCCCTGCTTTGGGATGGCCCCGGGAGAGGGGGAGGGAGAGGGGAAAGAGCAGAGGGAAATGGGGAAAGAGCAGAGAAAAGGGAAAAGAGCAGAGGGAAAGGGAAGAGAGAAAAGGGAGGGCAGCCCCACCGGAGGAGGGATCTCAGCCTGCCCTGGGACAGTTCCCACCTGCACAACCCCCTCGGGCTTCTCCCAGCCCTTTCCCCACGGGAATCCCTCCCTGCAGCTTGGCCGTGTCCTGGCTGGGGGCAGCGGGGCTGTGCAGCTGCTCCCGGCTGCGTGATGAGAGTTTTATTGTCAATCAATTAGTAATTAATAAAGGTACGTTATGTCACGTTGTGTTATATAATATCACATTATGTCACATTATATCACATTACATCACATATTATATTATATTAATTATATTATAGTATATTATATTATATTGTATTGTATTGTATTGTATTGTATTGTATTGTATTGTATTGTATTGTATTGGAATTATCGTTTGTTGAATAATGAAATCGAACCGTTGGGATTCAGTTTGACCCGGGGAAGGGGCACCAGCCCCCCCCAGCCGGCAGCATTCCAGCAGCGGGGATGTTTCCCTCTGGGATGATCCCGAGCTGAGAAGTGCTGAGCAAGTGGTAATTAAAATTTAGGGTTGTTATCCCTAAGTAGGAGCCCAGCTCATCCCAGCTCATCCCAGTTCATCCCAGTTCGACCCAGCTCATCCCAAACTCTGCTCCCTGAATCCGAAAAGGGCTGGAGCTGCCGCCCAGCTGCGCCAGGGGAGGGAAAACGGCCCCAAATCGCCCAAATCTCCCCCAATGCCTTTGTCTCTGCCGCCCACCGGAGCTGCAGAGCGATTCGGGGGGTTCACACCCAGTCACGGGGCCTCCTCCTGCTCAGATTTAATTGGTTTAATTACTCAGGAGGCCCCGGGGGTTCCTTGGTGTCAGCATCCATCTCCGTGCTCCTCAGGGGGTTTCCTCTCCACCCAGGAATGGAGGGATTTGCTGAAATCCTCACCGGGACAAGGTTTAGGAAATCTCTCCCCAAATTCCCACTGGGGTCCTTGTGGGAAGTTGGGATCCCTGTGGGAATTGGGGATCCCTGTGGGAATTGGGGGTCTCTGTGGGAATTGGGGGTCCCTGTGGGAGTTTGGGGATCCCTGTGGGAAGTTGGGGTTCCCTGTGGGAATTGGGGGTCCCTATGGGAATTAGGGATCCTTGTGGGAATTTGCGATCCCTGTGGAAGGTTGGGGTCCCTGTGGGAATTGGGGATCTCTGTGGGAATTGGGGATCCCTGTGGGAATTGGGGATCTCTGTGGGAAGTTGGGGTTCCCTGTGGGAATTAGGGATCCTTGTGGGAATTGGGGGTCCCTGTGGGAGGTTGGGGATCCCTGTGGGAAGTTGGGGTTCCCTGTTGGGAAGTTGGGGTTCCCTGTGGGAACTGGGGGTCCCTGTGGGAATTGGGGATCCTTGTGGGAATTGGGGGTCCCTGTGGGAATTAGGGATCCTTGTGGGAATTGGGGGTCCCTGTGGGAATTAGGGATCCTTGTGGGAATTAGGGGTGTCTGTGGGAGGTTGGGGTCCCTGTGGGAATTGGGGGTCCCTGTGGGAATTAGGGATCCTTGTGGGAATTAGGGGTGTCTGTGGGAGGTTGGGGTCCCTGTGGGAATTGGGGGTCCCTGTGGGAATTGGGGGTCCCCAGGACGCCCCGAGGCTGTGGGACATCCCCGCCCCAGCCGTTAGCTGCACCTCCCTCCATTGTTTCCCAACCTGAGTTTTTCCCCATGACCTCACCTTCCCTTGGCTCCCGCCGCCGATTTTATGGCAGGGAAACGATCCTGCAGCCAAAGGAAAGCAGATCCAGAGCTCTCCTCCCCGGGTAAGGTCTTACTGAAAAACGAGTCAGGAGGAGGAAGGGGAGAAATCCCCAGCTAAAATTCGGTATTTTCCTCACAAGCAGCTCACGGGGCATTTCAAACCCCTCCAAAGGCCGAGTTATCCCGTGGGAAGGACGGAAAGAGAGGGATAAACCTTCCCTGTGCTCACCACCAGCCTGGCTGCTGTGCCCCAGGGTGACCCAGGGGGGATCCAGGGTGACCCAGGGGGGATCCAGGGTGACCCAGGGGGGGTCCAGGTTAACCCAGGGGGGATCTGGGGGGATCCCGAGCTTTCCCCCCGTTTTCCAGAGAGACACACGATTGTCCTATGGCCATTCCCTGGGATGGGGAAGGAGGGACCACAGCAATTCCTGACCCCCCCAGGATCCCAAATCTCAGCCATGGGAGAACTTTCCCCTTCTCCTCCTCCTTCCCCAGCAGTTCCCAGCGGGGTTTGTTCCTCCAGGCACAGAGAGGGTTGGGGTGAACACTCAGGAACGTTTTCCTTGTTCCTGCAGGAACACCAGAGGCACCAGGAGAGGTTGCAGCAATTCCCCCCCAGGAACCAGCCCTGGACACAGAAAAGCTTTTCAGTTATCATCAGCATTTCATGAGATTATATTAAAATAAACCTCCAGGCTCCGTTTGCTGCTCCCGAGATCCCCCTGGTAGGATTATGAGGCACAAAAGACACTTCCCAGGGATCTCAGCCCAGGAACGTTTTCCCCCTGTTCTCACACAAACCCTGCACGCTGTAAAAGCCTCAAAACAAGAAATGAGGCACCAAAACGGGAGCTGGGCCCCAGCTGCAGATCCCGCAGGGGGGGATTTTCCCTCTTTTCCCATCAGGAACAACCCTCTGGCTTGAAGAAGTGGAGTTGGGATCCTCGGACCGATGGGATTTCACCTCTCCCACCTCACACCACCCCTAAGGAGGCACATGGAGAACATCCCCCTGAGCTGGCCCAGTGAAAATGATGGATTTGGGGTAAAACAGCAGGGAAAAAGGGCAGCAGGAGCTCACCCATGGGTTGCAATCCCAGGAATCCAACACGGACCCAGGCACGGAGCTGATCGAGGGCTGGTTGGCCATGCAAGACTAAACAAACCTACTGAGAGAGAGCCAATAAATACCTGGAAAATAACTGGAATTCAATTAAAACTTGGGATTGCTCAGCCTGGAAGAGTCTAGGGAGAGCTCAGAGCCCCTTCCAGGGCTTAAAGGAGAGCTGGAGAGGGGCTGGGGACAAGGGCTGGAGGGACAGGACACAGGGAATGGCTTCCCACTGCCAGAGGGCAGGGCTGGATGGGAGATTGGGAAGGATTTTTTGGCCCTGCAATGGAATTCCCAGAGCAGCTGTGGGTGCCCCTGGATCCCTGGCAGTGCCCAAGGCCAGGCTGGACACCCTGGGACAGTGGGAGGTGTCCCTGCCCAGGGGATGGTGCCTCTGGATGGGATTTAAGGTCTTTTCCAGCCCAAACCAATCCGAGATTCTCTGAAATCTCCTCTCCAAACTCAACCACCTCCAACACACAACATCAGCCCTGGGAAAAGCAAATCCTGAGCAGAAATTCCTGATGTTCCCTCCACTCCTCAAACCCGGGCTGGTCCCTGAGGAAGATCCACCCCGGGACCGGGACCAGAGCAGCTCCAGGGCGGGCAGGGGAGGGGGATCCACACCCGGATCGGGACCAAGACAGCTCCAGGGCGGGCAGGGGAGGGGGATCTACCCCGGGAGTGGGATCAGGATAGCTCCAGGGCGGGCAGGGGAGGGGGATCCACACCAGGACCGGGATCAGAATAGCTCCAGGGCGGGCAGGGGAGGGGGATCCACACCAGGACCGGGATCAGAATAGCTCCAGGGCGGGCAGGGGAGGGGGATCCACACCAGGACCGGGACCAGGGCAGCTCCAGGGCGGGCTCGGGGCAGCCGGAGCGCGGGCCGGGAGCCGGGAGCAGCCCCAGCGGTTCGCTGTTCACCGCGCCGCGGCTGCCAAGCCCAACAAAGGCCTGGAGGAAGAATAGAAGCCGTTCTGTCTGTCTGCAGCTCGGGGTTGTCGCCGTGCCCAGGGGAGGGCCGGGAGGTGAAATCCATCCCTTTGTTTCCCGGCGGTGACTCAGGTGCCGCGATCCGCGCATCTCGCACCGCGAGCGGCTCCAGCCGCGCTGCCCGCGGCGCCCAATAATGGGATTATTGTTCCTTTGCGTGCAAAGCCTCGCTCGGGCTTTGGTGTCCCCGCCCTGCCCTGCAAACCGCAGCCGCCTGCGCCTCCCCAGCCCCCGGCACGGCACGGGCCGACAGACAGACACACGGAGAGAGGGAGAGCCCGATGGTTCCTGCATCCCCCAGGGCCATTCCTGCGCCCTGAGTCACCGCCCGGTGCCGGGGAGAGCCACCGGGGACATCCAGACCGCAGGGATCATCCCAGGGACCACCCAGACCCACGGGGATCATCCCAGGGGTCACCCAGAGCCACGGGGATCATCCCAGGGGTCACCCAGACCGCAGGGATCATCCCAGGGGTCACCCAGACCCACGGGGATCATCCCAGGAATCACCCAGACCCACGGGGAGGGGAGGGGAGGGGAAAGGAAGGGAAAGGAAAGGAGAGGAAAGGAAAGAGGAAAGGAAAGAGGAAAGGAAAGGAAAGGAAAGGAAAGGAAAGGAAAGGAAAGGAAAGGAAAGGAAAGGAAAGGAAAGGAAAGGAAAGGAAAGGAAAGGAAAGGAAAGGAAAGGAAAGGAAAGGAAAGGAAAGGAAAGGAAAGGAAAGGAAAGGAAAGGAAAGGAAAGGAAAGGAAAGGAAAGGAAAGGAAAGGAAAGGAAAGGAAAGGAAAGGAAAGGAAAGGAAAGGAAAGGAAAGGAAAGCCCAGAGCTGGGCATTCCACACCCCATTAATCCCTTTCCAGAGCCTGAATCCCTGGATAAACCCAGGCCCAGTGCCCTGCTCCCACCTATCCGTATCCTGGTATCCTCTCCATCCTCCACCGGAGGTTTAGGGACAGCCCAGCTCATCCCTCCCGGCTCCCGAGGACTTTCCCTGGGGATCCCCGCAGGATCTCCTCCCCACTCACCCACCGTGCCGGGCCCAGGCAGCCCCTCCATGCTTCGGCCTCTGAAAAACACACACACAAACAAAAAATCCCACAATTAAGAGCAGGAACCCCCCACCCCACCCCCCAGCCCTGCATTCCTGGGCTTTTCCAGAGCCCGGGCAAGCCCTGGGAGCAGCAGGTCGTGCACAGGCAGCGCTGGAGCAGCCCCGGTGCCAAGCACAGGCACCTCCGGGGCTGGGAGGGATTGGGGGATTTCCCCATCGTCTTCCCATCCTCGGGTCACCATCATCATCGTCACCTCTTCATCATCAGCAGGGCCTGGAAAAGCCCAGAACATCCACGAGAGCAGCGGCAAAGAGGCCGCAGACACAGGCTCGGGGGGGATTTTAAACCCCCCTCGAAAGGAAAGTGAATTTATCTGGGGGAGGTTTTAACTGGAGAAGGGTCACGGTTTAAGTTTCCCTCCGAGCAGTGCTAAAATTTAAGGTGATTTTAAAACCCAACTCGAGAATATAAAAAGGTTTTACTGCAAAATCAGCGGGGGGAAGGGGAGAAATCCCCAGCTAAAATTTGGTATTTTGCGAAGCAGCTCACAGGACATTTCAAACCTCTCCAAAGGCCGAGTCTTCCCATGCAAAGGATGGAAAGAGAGGGACAAACCTTCCCTGTGCTCACCACCAGCCTGGCTGCTGTGACCCAGGGGTGATCCAGTGGTTTCTCCCCGTTTTCCAGAGGCAGGGACACAGGATGGGGCTCCACGGCCCTTCCCTGGGATGGGGAGGGACCAGAACAACCCCTGGGCTGCATCCCGACCTCCCCAGGATCCCAAATCCCATCCCCAGCCGTGGGAGAACTTTCCCCCTTTCTCTCCTGGGTCACATCTCCGTGTTCCAGGCCTTCCCTCTGCTCCCAAATCCCACTTTTCCAGGGACATTTCTTGTCCACAGGGGTAATTTCAGGCAATGGGGAGATAATTTCCTTTCCCTCCACACCAAGAAATGGGGAGATAATTTCATTCCCCCACCAGGGGACAAAGAGGAAAGAGGGATTTTCCTCTGGGATTTCTGCATCCTTCCCTAGGGCTCCATCCTCATCTGGCCTGGCTGCATCCACGTGGGATTAAATGCTTTCTGTGGCATTATCTCCCAGAAATCTGATTACGAGGAGGCCTTTAACTCTCTAATGGATTTATTTTTGTACCAGCTGGCACCACACATCAGGAATTAAACCAGGAAACTTCCCTGACGGGCTGGAGGATCCCAAACCATGGACATCCTGGAGGATTTGAAGGTTTTTAGGGCTTTTGGCTGGAAACAGAGGGGTCACCCAGACCCTTCAGTGGGGGTGGAACTGGGGAGAGCAGCAGAGAGACACTGGAAGGGCTCCGATTCCCAGCTCTGGCAGATCCCTTCCCTCTCCTGCCCTGGGATGCAGGGCCAGCTCTCAGCTTTCCAAAAGAAGGGCCTGACCCCCCCCCTGTTCCCCCTGCTCAAGGCTGAATTCCCAAATTTCCCCCGTGCCTGGAGGGCCCCGGCTCACCTGCACAGCCCCGCACTTCCCAGGGATGCACACCCAGGATGGAACTGCCTTTCCGTGGCTTTTTCCCCTCTTTTCCCATCCCCAGGGAAGAGGCAGGACCTTGGAAAACAAGGCTGGGGGAAGGAAAGGCAGCGGAGTGGAGGCAGGAGGAGCAAATCCATGGATTTACTGCATCTAAACAACTCCAGGCAAACTCCATGTCCCATTTATTGAAATCACAGGTAGAAGGTGAAATCCCTCGGCAAACAGGAGCTTTGGATCATCCACAGGGACACCCAAAGGAAATCCAACCCCAAACCCCAAGGATCCAACAAGAAGGGACAGCTCCAGCTCAGTTTATCCCAACCTGTTCCCTTTGGCTCCGGCCGGACCGAGGGTGGATCTGGGACATCCCAGCCCCAATTCCAGAGGGACTGAGCAGCCCCCAGACCCCAGCAATCCCTTGGGAAGCTCCACATGGAATCACATCCAGGCAGAGCCCACACCTGGCCTGGCACAGAGGGAAACACTCAAATCCTCCTTTCCTGAGGGTTTTTTCCCCCCAGAGAAAATCCCAGAACACTGGACACAGCACATTGGAGCAGCGCCTCTCTGAGACACACTCAGGGAAAAAAAAGACATTTCTCTCTTGCAGAGATGCCAAAAAAACCCATCTTTATTTGCCTGGACTATCTCCATCCACCCAAACCAATTCCCTGCAGCATTCCCGAGGAGCAGCAGGATGTGGAAGACCTGTGATCCCATGGCTTGTCACAATCCTAACGCCTCCCACCTGCCTTCCCAACAAAGGGGGGATTCCAGACTCCCTAAGGAGCTTATTCCATCTCAGTGCCTCGGTGCTGGAGCCCAGAGCAGCCTCCACACCAGGGAGGAGCCAGGGCCAGGGAATTCCCAACCTCCCACAGACCCCAGAGGATCAGAATCCCGAGTGCCTTTTCCTTGGAGAACCCAGCCCAGCACCATCCAACGCCCCTTCCAAGAGGAAACCCAGAGCAGGATCTGGGAGGACCCACCCACGTTTGTGCTTGGAAACCATCAGAGGGGACGAGGGGGGGAGGAGGAGAGATACAAAAATCAGAGGAAATCAACACCAAACCAGATCCCAAAATTCTATGTACAGATCCAGTCCCGGGCTCGGCGCGTGGCCGGCTCCCGATCCCACGGCCGTGGGGCTCTGAAGGTCCTCCTGGGAAGGAAGGCAGCTCTGCCCTATCCCAGCCCCACGTCCAGGGACATCATCACCACAAAGCCCAGGATGGAGGTCCACGACGCCAACTTCCCGTTGCCGCTGCGGGGACAGAGGGGAGAGGGGGATTTTGGGATGAGGAACGCTGCTGGTGCCTCATCCCAGCCAGGGAAGGGATGATCCCAACCCCCCTGGGCCTTCCCTGGGATGGGCAGGGACCACAGCAATCCCTGGGCTGCATCCTGACCCCTCCCAGCAGCCCAAATCCCATGGGAGAACTTCCCCCTTTTCTCTCCAGTTGGCTCCCTGCAGGATTCCCAGCCAAGGAGCAGAGCCCATCTCCGTGTTCCAGCCCTTCCTTGGGTGCTCCTGTTCCCTCTGCTCCCAAATTCCCCCTTTTCCATGGACACTTCTCCATCTCAGGATTTTTTGTTTGGTTTTGGGTTTTGTAGTTTTTTGGGTTTGGTTTTTTTTTGCTTTTGTTTGAGTTTTCTCATTTGTTTTGTTCGCTTGTTGTTTGTACTACTACATTTGTATTAATATTTCTAGTAAACAACTGCTATTCCTATTCCCAAATCTTTTCCCTGAAAAGCCTTTAATGGCAAAATTATAATAATTTGGAAGGGGAGGGAGGATTTACATTCTCCATTCCAAAGGAAACTCCAGCTTTTCCCTGGCAGATAACTCTTCCCAAACCAAGACACCAGTCCCTCTGGCCAAGGAGCAGAGCCCATCTCCTGTTCCTGGCTGTTCCTATTCCCTCTGCTCCCAAATTCCACTTTTCCACGGACATTTCTCGTTCCCAGTTAGCCAAGGGATTATCTCCATTATCTTCATGCAAAAAAAACCCAATTTTTTTTAATTCTCACAACTCATTTCATGCAGTTTTTACAAGCCCCGCGTGCACCTTTAATTGGTTGATACTTTCTTGCCAATGACTCTATCGGTTAGTCAAAGGAATTCCACTTGTCCATCAAATCTCTCTGTCCCTGGATTGTTTACACATTTTCTGATTCTCATGGGACAAATCCCTCGTTATTGCATTTGGGTTTTTAACCCAGGAACGGGTGGTTGTGCTAAAAGCCTTCATACCAAGATTGGAAATGAAGGGAACCAGGATTGTTTTCGCACGGGGACTTGCCAAAAGGAGTGCCAGGGCCACTTTGGCAATTTAGCAGAGCCTGATTTGATGAGACCTTGTGGCCCTGATATTTTCTGGGGCTGAGAGATTTTCAGCCTCCTGGCAGCTGCTGACTTTTTTCCCCAAGGAAAAATCTCTCAAGAAAGCTCCTTCTCAAAACAACCTTGACAAACAACTCTCCTTCCTCCAAACAATCTTTCTCCAGGTGGTGTTTTGCTGTTTCTCCAGTTTAACCAGTGGGGTCAGAGAGGTGTCGTTCCTATTTATCATTCACGTTCAATCTGTATGGGAACACCTTATAAAAAGTAGCAAGAATTACACAATAAAGCCTTTTTCTCTCTGCTTTCTGAAACATTTAGAGTCTCTCATCTTTCTTTTGTGTCCTGCAATGACAAGATCTTTGTTTTTATAATCCTTTTCCCTGCCAGGACGGCCAGGGGTGACAAGGAGGGGACACGAGAAGAACTGCACTCACCCACCAGGATGGGAGATGAGACAGAAGGAGCTTTATTTTGGGGGTTTCCATTTTATACAGCCTTTGGAATTTGATCAGGGATTGGAGTTAACAGCCCTCGGACCCCACTGGTCAGCTGTGCTGGGCTGTAGTGTGGGATGGGCACAGAGTGTTCCCACCCGAGCTGCTGGATCCATAAGCAGCTCTTACCCACTGGATTCCCAGAGTTCCCAGAGCTTTCTACGGGATCACTGCTCCAGGAAGACCACCTCACCTAGACTGCTTCCCTCACCCTGCTCAGGTTGTATTCTGACTCTGTCAGTGCTCTTTGGTATCTCTTTTGTATTATTGCCTTTTTTTTTTTTTTTTTTTTTGCCTTTCTTCCTATTAAATTGCATTTCTGACTTGGAGCCTCTCACTCGTTTTGCTTTCAAACCACCACACCAACTCAGAAACCTCTCCGTTTGTCCTTTTCGGAAGGAAGGCATTATTTACAAAACATCACTCTTTGGTTTTGTTACAAGCGCCACAAAACCCCGGTACGAGAACATTAAAAAAAAAACCATCAGGAGGCCGAACACTCGGGGTCAGAGGGCTCTCACCTGGTCTGGGCCTCGGGGATGATGTCGTCCATCACCACGTAGACCATGGCCCCCGCGGCGAAGCCCAGCGCGTACGGCAGCAGCGGCTCGGCCAGCACCACGGCCAGGGCGCCCGCCACGCCGGCCAGCGGCTCCACCATCCCGCTGAGCTGCCCGAACCTGCCGGGGACACAGCCCAAAAGTGCCCTGGGCACCCGCAGAGGGGTGGGACGGCCGCGCCAAAGGGGGAGCGGGGCTCGCACGGCCACCCGGAGATCCCAAAATGGGCCCAGGGTGATCCAGCTGGGCTTCCCAAAAACCAGGGACAGCCACAGGATGATCCATCCAGTGTCCCCAAAACCAGGGACAACCCCAGGATAATCCATCTGGGCTTCCAAAAAAGCAGGGACAGCCACAGGAAAATCCATCCAGTGTCCTCCCAAACCAGGGACAGCCCCAGGACAATCCATTTGGGCTTCCCAAAACCAGAGATAGCCCCAGGATAATCCATCCAGTGTCCCCAAAAACCAGGGACAGCCACAGGACAATCCATCTGGGCTTCCCAAAAACCATTAACAGGATAATCTATTTGGGCTTCCAAAACCAGGGACAGCCCCAGGACAACCCCCAGCAGACCCACAGCAAGCCCATCCCAAGGGCAGCCCCATGACGGAGCAGGACGTGGATCTGGGGCAGAAGCAGGGCAGGAGGTGCTGCTGGAGGTTTTCCTTTCCCTGGGAGCAGAGGGAAGGGCTCACCAGAAGGCTTTCCACGTGGAGAATCCAGCGCCACGCAGAGGCAGGCTGACAGCCAGCCCCTCAGGGAAGTTCTGGATCCCAATCCCAATGGCTAAGTTCCTAAAGAAAAAAAGCACAAATAAATCCCTTTGTGAATTCAGGGGCAAAGCTCAGCCCGGGATAGGCTGGTGGGAGCAGGGAAAAAGGGACACGATTCAGGATTCAGTGGAAGTGAATCCATTTGATCTGGCCCCAGGAGTCGGGATCAAATTTAACAAATTCTATCTTCCAACAGCTCCAGCACCAGCCCATGGAGCGCCAGGGAGCAGATGGAGGACAAGAGACTTGTCCTGGGAGGTTCCTGAATGGATTCCAGCCCGAGGATTGCCGGGAGCTGCAGCATTCCCAGACCTGGAGCAGCCCAGGGTCGTCCCTCCTGGGGGCTCTGCCAGAGGGGCCCCAAGGACCACGGGCTTTTCCTTCTCTCTTCTCCCCCTCTTGCATCCCATGGGAAGGGAACACTTGGACTCCCAGGGTCAGAATCAGCAGAGGGGACAGCAGGGCTGTCCATCACTCCTGGAATCACAGAATCCTGGAATGGTTTGGGTGGGAAGGGATTTTAAAACTCGTCCCATCTCACTCCCCGCCACGGGCAGGGACACCTCCCACTGTCCCAGGCGGCTCCAAGCCCCATCCAACCCGGCCTGGGATATTTTCAGGGATCCAGGAGCAGCCACAGCTCCTCTGGGAATTCAATCCCAGGGCATCCTCACCCTCACAGGGAAGGATTTTGTCCTCACAGGGAAGAATTCCCTCGCTGGGAGGGTCCCTGCTGGGGCTGTGCATGGCCGGCACATCCACCTGCCCCTCTCACCTCTGCAGGGGTTTGGGATTTTGGGGAACGTCTCAGGCACCAAACAGGGCTCAGGTTTGTGGCGTGGGCTCCGTGGGCTCCACCAACACCCCTGTCCCACCCCGGAGCATTTCTCCAGTGGTGGCTGGTGGCACTGGGGGACACCGAGAGTGGGACCACCCTGGGGTGGTCTGAGGGATCTCCAGAGGGATCCCAAAGCCTCTCCCAGGCGCAGCCCCTCCCCTGCCAACAGCTCCCAGCTCCCTCCTTCTCAGCCCCTCGTTTCCTCTGAGGAAAATAAGCCCGGTGAGAAAAACCTCAGCGGGTTGTTTAAACTTCTCCCAGGGTTTACAGAGGAGGGGAGGGCAAGGGGGAGAGGCTCCGGGTTCCCCCCGAGCAGGACGGGCCATCACAATCACAAACATTATTCCAGGCAAAGAGAGGGAGGACGGAGGGGGAAAACCATCCCTGCTGGAAAACACTGGAGCCGCTGTCTGCGCCGGGGCTTGTTTTTTTTTTTTTTTTTTTTTCCTCCTTGCCTCGCTCAGCACAAAGCAGCTATTGCTGCTCCTGGCCACAACAAATTAACGGGGAGGGAGCTGTGAATGGAGGGGTCTGTGTGGGAAGGGTGGGAGATCGCCCCCATCCCAATCCCACCGGGAATGGGGACCCCCAGGCTGAGCCCCGAGGGGCAGGAGGGAGGGATGGAACCGGGGGGAGATCCAGGAGAAACTCATCAGGGGGTTGTGCTTGTTCTCTTCCCGCTCTCCTTCCCACACAGCCCCAGGACAATCCACCCGGGCTTCCAAAACCAGGAACAGCCCCAGGACAATCCATCCAGTGCCCCCAAAAACAGGGACAGCCCCAGGACAATCCATCCAGTGTCCCCAAAACCAGGAACAGCCCCAGAACAATCCATCCAGTGTCCCCAAAACCAGGGACAGCCCCAGGACAATCCATCCAGTGTCCCCAAAACCAGGGACAGCCCCAGGACAATCCATCCAGTGTCCCCAAAACCAGGAATCAGTCCCAGCCCTTCAGCTGGGGCTGCAATGACTGTCCCAGGGTGGGATTTTATCCCTTTTCCCAGGAAATGGGGAGGTTCCCATGGGGACTTCAAATGGGGACAGGGTCAGAGCAGAGGCCACCAGAGACCAGCGTGAGGCCACCACTGTCCCTGCAGGGGAAGGGGAAGGGAATTCATCTCCAGTGCCCCACATAAACCCAGCCCAAGGGATTCTCCCAGCCCAAGGGACATTCCCGTGCCTTTGGCCGCGCACAGCTCACACCTTCCCGCGGCTCCCGCGAATCAAAGCCGCATTGTGTCCCCGGGGAACAAAGGCGCCTTTTGACGGAAATAGGTGGGGATTCTTGGAAGGCTTCCCCCGGCTGCAAGGGAATACATTGTAAAACACGGGCACGGACACACGGCCCGGCCCCGGGCGCCACAGGGACACGGGGACACGGAAACCGGGACGAGCCAGCACAGCCAGAGGGAAAATCCGGGGGGTGAAGGGTTTGGGGTCTCTAAAGAGAGGAGAAGAAAGGTGGCGGGAGTGGTTGGAGAGGTGCTGGAATCAGATCCCATCCAGTCGGATTTTCTGCTGGAGTCACCAGCCCCGGAGGTGTCCAGGGATGTGGCACTCGGTGCTCTGGGCTGGGGCCAGATTTGCCTTGGTGATCTCAGAGATCTTTTCCAACCTCAGCAATCCCGGGATTCTGTGGATGGGGCCAGCTGGACACCGTGTGGCTCATCCCCATCCCATCTGTCCAACAGAAGCACATCCAGGGCAAACCAGACCAGGCTGTGCCTGGGGGTGTCCCTTTGGTGGCTCCATCACCAGCAGGGAAATGTCACTGGGGTGGTTCCCCCACGGGGGTACAACAGACTCGGTGTCCTCGGGAGCATCAAGGAATCATAGCCACGGATGGGTCAGCTCAGCCTCAACTTCTCTGTCTGTAAAACAGAGGTGGTGACAGCCAGGGGACAGCCAGGGGACAGCCACGTCCTCCAGAGCCATCCCAATCTGGGCACAGAACCCCTGATGCCTCAGGTTCTCTCTTTGCTGTGTTTCAGGCTCTGTGCTGCCCAGGGGCAGCTCTGAGCTCACAGTCAGTGTCACTCAGCTCTCTGCACACAGCAGGGACACAAAACAAATCCTTTCCCCGATGGACACCAAGGACAACTTCCAGCCCCAAAGCACAGCCAAGGGTGGCTGCAGGGAGGAACAAGAAGGATGGGACCTCCCAACCTGCAGCTGCACTTGGACAATTCAAGCCCAAGGTGCAAATGGAGCCAAACTGAGCCAAGGCTGAGCCCTGGGGACCCTTTGTCCATTTGGGGACCACTTTGGGTCCCCCTTGGCTGTAGCCCTGGCCAGGCTCTTGTCCTGCCCCAGGTGGATCCTGGAGGCCTTGGAATAAATCTCTGCTTTATTCTCCAGCTCAGCCTCAAGGCATCACCCCCAGGACACGAGTCACCCTCAGCTGAGCTCTGCCCTGCCCTGGGCTCATCCTCTCATGCCCAATTTTCGGCAGGAGAAGGTCAATCCCCTGAGCTCCCCCAGGGAAAAGCTCCGTGACCCCGGGAACATCCTGGACCCCTCCTCTCCTGCCCACAGCTCCAGCACCACGCTGGGAGCCTCCACGTTCACTTGCAAAAGGGGAAAAAAATAGAAAAAAAAGAAGGGAAAAAAAAAAAAAAAGAAAGAAAGAAAAAAAGAAAAAAAAGCAGTTGGCATCTGGGCATCTTTGCAAGGTCAAGGCACAGAAAGCCTTCTATAAGCCTAAAGCCTTGTTTTCAAGGGCCCATTCTTTGGCGGCAGCGATTATGAAAGCAGGCTACATATTCTTAACAAGCCCCTTTTCACTGGGGCTTTCAGTGCCCCCGCGGTGGAGAATGTGCATGTGTATTCTTGCATGGCAGCCCTTCCATACTGCGGGGATTGTTATCAGGGCAGCCCTGAAAGGGCCGATTGTTTGGGGTTGCCACGATTACATCAGGGCCGCCCCCGGGGCCGCCCGCAGAGGTGTTTGATCCGGGCTGCCAGGTGGGAAGGAGCTCACGGGGCCCTTTCCCCTGCACCTGCCCTACCTGTGCAGCCCTGCTGCCAACAGCTGCCGCTTCCCTGTGCTCCTCACCGGGCCAGGAGGGCTGCAGGAACCCGCCCCGAGGTCCCCCAGGTGTCCCCCAGGTGTCCCCCCACCAAGGTCACCCCTGACACCTCAAGGTTTAGCTTTTGTATTTCCCACAGTCTGTACCGCACTGTGTATAACTCGAAACCTCACCTGGAGTGTTGGCAAGTTCTCCTCGCAGTTTATAAAATAAAAACTTATAAAAGAGTGAAAACTTGTGACCCGCTGTCCCTCTTGGGTCCACCTTGGGTATAGCCCTGGCCAGGCTCTTGTCCTGCCCAAGGTGTCTCCTTAAAGGCCTCTTAATTAATCCCTACTTTATTCCTTTAACTCTGCTCTAGGGAGCCCCTCAAGGCAGCAGAAGAACCAACTCCAATGTCCCCCAGATGTCCCCCAGGCCACCCTCAACAGCACCCTGACCCCTCTGGGGATGGGGATCCCACCTCTGCCCTGGGCACCTGGGCCAGGGCTCAGCCACGCTTTCCAGGAGGAGATTGTGGGCTCAGCCACCCTTCCCACGAGGAGATCCTGGGCTCAGCCACCGTTCCCACGAGGAGATCCTGGGCTCAGCCACCCTTCCCACGAGGAGATTTCACCCCCTGGTGCAAGCTGAGGAGGTTTCCTCCTGTGCTGTCCCTTCTGAGCCCAGCCATCTCCTTCCCTCCTCCAGCCAAACCCCTCGCTGCTGGCCTGGGTGGGCAGCAGGGGACAGACAGTGGAGCCCAATCCCCGTCAGGGACTCCAGGGGCAGATCCCACAGGGATCTTTAGGGACTGTTTCTTCCCTTGCAATTTTCAGACCTCGCTCCTTTTATCTGCCAGGTTATTCCAGGTTTTTTCTTTGATTTCTGAGTCGGGTCCGGGGAAGGTTCAGCTCTCGGCTGGGTGGGAGGCACAAAGCCACGTTTGATTTCTCCTCCTGCCCTGCTCTGACCTCACTGAGCAGCAGGAGAAGCTCGGGGAGCCCCAGCACCTTCTCCAAGAGCAGGAACTTGTCCTGGGAGCTCAGGATCTGGCCAGGCTCCAGCCCTCCCGGGCTACAAAAACGAGCAGGAGATGAAGCCCCCGGAGCTGCTCTCCTGGAAAATTCCTTTTGCAGGAGGTGGGATTGTCCTGCTCCTGCTCCCGGGGCACAGCAGGGGAAAGATCCAGAGCACAGAGGAATTTCTGCTCCACCAAGAGGAAAAGTTCACAGGTGCTCACATAAAATCATGGAATGGGAGGGAAAGATCTCAAAATTCACCCAGTTGTGGGGCAGGGACACCTCCCGCTCGCCCAGCCCATCACAAATGGATAAAAATGTTGCTCCAAGCCCCGTCCAGCCCATCACAAATGGAAAAAACACCAGAACTGCCCCTTCCCACTGTCACCCCCTGCGCCTGGGCTGAAATCCTGCCCAAGGAAAGGGATCACGGGATATCCCAAATATTCCCAGCATCTCCCCTTCCCCAGAGGCAGGTCCAGCCTCAGCAAGGGCCGCCCCCAGCCCTAAGGAAAAACCCCAAAAGTGCTACCAGAGATCTGCAGGAACCCCAAAAAGCAAAGTCTGTGGGGGTGGGGAGAGCTCCCACCTCGGCAGAGCTGATTCCTGACAGAATTCCTCCATTTTCCAGCAGAAAAGGTGCTTCCAGGCGCTTCCCTGGCAGCACCACCCAGCCCCAGGAGGTCTCAGCTAAGCCCTCACCACTCCTCTTTTTAAATACCTTAAGACAATCCTCCTGTGAGACCTCGTTAATTTTATTTTAAACGGCATCAGCCTGTAAATCATTTCAGTTTTTTACCTATTCAGAGTGGGCCAGCCCTAAATAAAGTGGGATTTAACGAGGTGGCAGCACTGATCTGGGGTAGGGCAGGAGCTGCAGGGAGATACAGGACTTTATAAAGGTTATTAATTTATTTTTTAATGGTTTTTTTTAATATTAGACACCCACAGAAGCTGGGTGGTCTAAAAGCAGGGCCGGGATTCTGGTCCACGTATTCCGAAAAATTCCCAATTAATGTTTATGGCTCCACGGGAAAAAATATAAATAAATTTCTCCTTTTTGTCTGAATCTTCAAGCTGGGAGCACATTTCACAGCGAAAAATCGTTTGGTGTAAATGGTGTAAAGCCATGAAATCTCGGTGTAAAGGATGTGCTGGGAATGGTTTATGGGATTTCGGTTAGTGGTTTTTAGGGATTTACTGCCTGGATCACACGGCCCCATTCCTCAGAGAAAATAAAAGCAAGGGAAGGAGGATGAGTGAGGTCAATAAACCTGATTTTTCCCCTCCTGGTGGAAAGAACTCACGGGGAACCAAAGCGCAGTTGAATTCTGAGATAAAAATAGGGAATGTGGGTAAAAACAGGGATGACAGGCTTTGCCTGGCCCGGCTCTTCTCCCTCGTATTTGAAGGTGCCCAGGAAGCGAAGGGAGGATTTTGGAGAGCAAATCAGGGCAGGAGAAGCCTTGGTGATTCCATCCCTCTGCTTTGGGGGTCTCCAAACCTCCCAGAGCCGAGCTGACAACACCCCCCAGGCCACCCCACCCTCCATCCTCACCCTTCCCAAAGAAAACCTCCCCAGCTTCCCTAATATCCATCTCCCTGCAAGGCAGGCTAATTAAAAGGTGCTTAATGAGCATCTTCCCGCTGTGTTTTGTGCCCAGGGGCAGTGCCGGCCTTTGTTCTGCTCCCGTTTCTCTGGGAAAGGTGGAAATCCCCCTTTGCTCGGCTCGGGGTGGGTTTTTCCAGGAGGTTTTCCCGGGATCTGATGGAGGATCCACCTTTTGGATCCCTTCCGCAGCAGGATCCCGTGAGTGTGAAATCCCCCTCGGTGTCTTCTGCTGCCTCCCAGCCCAAAATCACCTCCATTCATCCCCCAGAAAACACAGGCTAAAAGGTTTTGCCTGGTTTCAATCTCCCGACGTTAATCAAATTTTTTTCCTTCTTTTTTTGTTTTGTTTTGTTTTGTTTTGTTGGTTTTTTGTTTTTTTGGGGGGTTTTTTTTGGTTTTTTGTTTTTTTTCTCCCCGAGAGCCACAGCGTGGGAGGCAAAGGCTGTCCCATGGAATAACATTTTCCAAGCCTTCCTCAGAGGCAGCCCGTGAGCCCCAAGCCTCTCTCTGCCCTGTCTGCTCCACCAAAAAAAGGCTGGACAGGAAACAATCCGTGGGCACAGCAGCTCCAAACAAGGCCGGCGTTCCCAGCACAGGGGAGGGTGAATGGGAACCATTGTGCTGTGCTGCAGGAAACATCCCCACATCATCCGGGGCAGGGGAGAAAAAAAAAAAATAGTCCTGTTTCCATCACCTCCCTGCTCCTTCCCCCGCCTGCCCCCAGAGGAGATTTCAGGGAGGAAATGAGGATGGGAATTGGGGTGGTCTGTGGGGAGCCAAAGCGCCCCCAAAAGTGAAACACTGCTCCATAAAATTCCATCTCCCCCTTCCCTGAGTCCAGCCATTTGGGAGGGGCAGATTTGGGATTTGGGAGGTGCAGATTTGGGATTTGGGAGGCGCTGATTTGGGATTTGAGAGGGGCAGATTTGGGATTTGGGAGGTGCAGATTTGGGATTTGAGAGGGGCAGATTTGGGATTTGACAGGGGCAGATTTGGGATTTGGGAGGTGCAGATTTGGGATTTGAGAGGGGCAGATTTGGGATTTGGGAGGGGGCAGATTTGGGATTTGAGAGGGGCAGATTTGGGATTTGAGAGGGGCAGATTCAGGATTTGGGAGGCGCTGATTCAGGATTTGGGAGGCTCCTGCATCCCAGTGATCCCCAAGGATCACACTCTGCTCCTTCAGCAGGGGCTGGGATGGGAAGGGGAATAATCAGCTCCTCCTTTTCCTTTTCCAGCAGGAAAAGTGAGCCCAGGGACCCCATTTCTGTCCCCTGGTTTGTCCCCAGCCTGTCCCCTGGTTTGTCCCCTGCCTGTCCCCTGCCTGTCCCCTGCCTGTCCCCGCACACACTCTGCCCGTGCTGCTCCCAGCAGCTCCAGCCCCATCTGGTTCCCGTTAAAGCCACCCAAAGAGGGTTGAGGAGGGGAAGGATTCCAGGATTCCTCCCCCGCGGGTCAGAGCAGCTTTTTAAAGCCATGGCTGCCCTGCTCTTTACCTTCCTGCCTGGCAGGCGGCCAGGAGCAGCTCCTGCCTTCCCCATTCCCGTCGGGAGGGAACCTTCCCCTCCTGGCCCTGGCTCCTCTCCTGTCCCCACAGCCCTTTGCCCTCAGCTGCTGTTTCCACGCCCTGGAAATTCCCAATATTCCCAGCCCTGCAGGAGCAGCACACAAAATTCCCAATATTCCCGATATTCCCAGCCCAGGGGAGGAGGAACAGCTCAGCCCCTCTGGAAAACACCCCAAAAGGAGCATCCCACCGACCCGGGCTGCTCCAAACCCCATCCCAGCTGCCCTTGGACACAGCCACAGCTTCTCTGGGAATTCCAGCCCAGCCCCTGACAGGGAACAATTCCTTGCCAATATCCCACTCAACCCTGGGATATTCCCGTTATTCCCGTTATTCCCGTTATTCCCAGTGGCCCGGCACAGCCTCTCCGTGGGTTCTCCCACGAAAATGAAAATCCTGGCCACGCCGGGGGCTCGGATCCCGCAGGATCCCGGCCGCAGGAACAGAGCCTGCACACCCGGGGGCAGCAAAGAAACGCAGGAGAACGGGAAAGGCCGGGAGCGGCGCCGGGATGAGCCGGGATGAGGGGCAGGAGGGAAAAGCCCGGGATCCTGGGCAGGAGGGAGAATCCTGGGATCCTGGATGAGCTGGGATCCTGGGCAGGATGGGGAATCTCAGGATCCCGGGCAGGATGGGGAATCTCAGGATCCCGGGCAGGATGGGGAATCCCGGGATAGGGATGAGCTGGGATCCCGGGCAGGATGGGGAATCCCGAGTTCCCTGAGCAGGATTGGGAATCCTGGGATCCTGCAGGAGGATCCCAGAGCTCAGGGATTCCCGGGATGGCTGAGCCGATCCAGCACATCACAGCACCGGCTGTGTTAAAAGGTGAGATTCCCTCCTTCCTAATGATCATTTCTGGGATTTCAGCAAATGCCGGGATGTGCCCCTGACCGGGACCATCGCTGTGGGACCTGCTCTGCTCACATCCCCCCTGGAAAAGCCTCAGGCCTGGAAAAGCCCTTTGGGATCCCTGCACAGAGGCAGGAACGGGGCATTACCCCCACCCAAAGGAGATGGTGGGAATTGTTCCCTGGGAGGGTGGGAGGCCCGGGAGTGCAGGATGAGCTTCCCAAGAGGCTCAGTCACACCCAGCAGGCAGGAAAAGTGCCATGGAGGAGGGAAACTGAGTCACGGAGCTGCTCCATGAAAACACAGTCCCAGAGGAATGGATGTGAGGGGGATCCCGGCTCAGGGCTGTGTCCAAGGAGCAATTTTCCCTTTGGATCTGCCCACAGCCAGCACCACATCTCACACCAAACCTAATTCCAGCTCTTTCGCAAACCTCCAGGACACCAAGGAGCCACCTGGAATCCCCCTGGAGACTCCCGAAGGATTCCCCGGGTGCCCCGAGGTGACAATGACAGTGACAGACACGCTGGTGGCAGCACAGCCACTCTGTCCCCTCGGCAGCTGACTGAATTTGCATCGGGCTTTTCCTGCTCCAGATGCCTCCTTTCATCTCCCATGATTAATGCCCTTGGAAATCCAGAGAAAGCACCAGCTGCTTCTGCCTCCTCAGACTCCCCGGAGCAGCTGAGAGGGGAAAAAACCTCCTTTTGTTCCAGCATCTCCACCGGCTTTGTGAAGAGCCTTTTATTCCCAAAGGTTAGGGAAACACAGTGAGTAAAGCTGGAGTCTCCTGCTTCCCTCCCTGGGCTCTGTGATTTCCTGGCTGGAAATCAGCGATGCGGCAGGGGATTGGGAATGGGAGGTTTGGGATGGGTCTTTGCGAGGTCAGAGAAGGGGCTGGACAGCGTGGAGAGGTCCAAAATCCGCCTGGATGGATCCCAAACCAGCCCTGGGAGCCCACAGATCCTTCAGCAGGAAGCATGGAATAGTTTGGGTTGGAAGGGACCTCAAAGATCAACCTTGCCACGGGCAGGGACAACTTCCACTGTCCAGGATCCCAAATCCTGCAGGAGGAGAAAGGATCCCAAATCCTGCAGTAGGATAAAGGATCCCAGCTCCTGCAGGAGAATAAAGGATCCCAGCTCCTGCAGGAGGATAAAGGATCCCAAATTCTGCAGGAGGATAAAGGATCCCAAATCCTGCAGGAGAATAAAGGATCCCAAATCCTGCAGGAGAATAAAGGATCCCAAATCCTGCAGGAGAATAAAGGATCCCAGCTCCTGCGGCAGGAAAAAGGATCCCAACTCCTGCAGGAGAATAAAGGATCCCAAATCCTGCAGGAGGAGAAAGGATCCCAAATCCTGCAGGAGAATAAAGGATCCCAAATCCTGCAGGAGAATAAAGGATCCCAAATCCTGCAGGAGGATAAAGGATCCCAGCTCCTGCAGGAGAATAAAGAATCCCAAATCCTGCAGTAGGATAAAGGATCCCAGCTCCTGCAGGAGAATAAAGGATCCCAAATCTTGCAGGAGGATAAAGGATCCCAACTCCTGCAGGAGAATAAAGGATTCCAGCTCCAGCGGCAGGAAAAAGGATCCAGGCTGTTCCAACCTGGCCTGGGACACTTCAGGGCTGCAGGAGCCTCACAGGGAGGGATTTCTCCCTAAAATCCCCTCGGATGAAGGTGGCTGAGGCACGGCAGCGGCCGATGCTCTGGGGACATTCCCAGGAAAAGCGGAGCCCGGGCAGGAAGGAGCCGTTCCCGAGGCGGCCGCCGAGAGGTGCCAAAGCCTGGGCAGCTCCTCCAGCCCCGCTCCGGAGGTTTATCCCTTTCCCCCGTTTCTCCTGCCCAGTCCCGGCTGTGCTGAGAGAGCGCTGTCACCGCAGCCGGGATGTGCTCCTGCTGGGAGGGGCAGGGAACAGCCTCAGTGCCCAAAATCCCGCAGTTTGGAGGAGCTGGGAAGGGCAGGGAACATCCTCGGTGCCCAAAATCCCGGAGTTTGGAGGAGCTGGGAAGGGCAGGGAATACCCTCGGTGCCCAAAATCCCGGAGTTTGGAGGAGCTGGATGAGCTGGGAAGGGCAGGGAACATCCTCAGTGCCCAAAATCCCGGAGTTTGGAGGAGCTGGAGGAGCTGGGAAGGGCAGGGAACGGCAGGGAACATCCTCAGTGCCCAAAATCCCGGAGTTTGGAGGAGCTGGGAAGGGCAGGGAACAGCCTCGGTGCCCAAAATCCCGCAGTTTGGAGGAGATGGAAAGGGCAGGGAATACCCTCGGTGCCCAAAATCCCGCAGTTTGGAGGAGCTGGGAAGGGCAGGGAATACCCTCGGTGCCCAAAATCCCGGAGTTTGGAGGAGCTGGATGAACTGGGAAGGGGCAGGGAACAGCCTCAGTACCCAAAATCCCGGAGTTTGGAGGAGCTGGATGAGCCCCCCGAGGTCAGGGCAGTGCCAGAGGAGCACGGGAGGGTTTTCCTGGGAGCTGGAGCAGGAATGTCAGGACTGAGGGAGCCCGGGACTTCCCTGCAGCAAATGCAGAATCCTGCCCCGCAGGAATGCGAGACCAAGGCACCAGGGGCTCCCCAGCAGCTGCTCCCACCCCTTGGGGCCGGTGCTTTTAGGGAAAATCCCGGCGTTTCCCTGTGCCTGGATCCAAGGGGAGCAGGAGCAGGGCTGCTCCCAGCTCAGGTGGGACAGGAGGAGGAGGAGGAGGAGATGAAGGAGTCCTGCAGGGAGCCAGGGTGACAGCGGGCAGGGGCCCCGGGGAGAGGAGGGTGAGCACTCCACCATTCCTGCCTCCAGCTCCAAGGACAGGGATTTTTTTTCCAGGCTCAGATTTCGCTCATCTCCAGCTGATTCACACCCCCTCAGCTTCCAGCCTTGTCCCTTTTTCCTGTCCTCTCTGTCCCCTCTGGAGCTGTCCACAGCAAAGCAGCTGCCAGCGCCCAGCTGAGCATCCCCAGGGATGTCTGACAGGGAGAAGGGAGGGGGATAAACACCCCCAAACCCCCTGTGTGCACCCCCTGAGAGCCAGCAGCCCCCACTGGGACACTCAGCTGCCTCCTCCCCAGCTCCAGTGATCCCAGAGAGAGAAAACCACGGAGCCATCAGCACCAGAAGCCTTTTCTCACGTCTCAGAGTGAGGAAAACGCAGCAGCACCGGGAATTTCTTCCACTCCCTTTGCCCCTCCTGCTGCTTCCAGGCAAGTTTCACCAATCCCAGGGATCTCCAACCCCCTGGCACGGGCTCAGGTGAGGCAGCCAGGCTCCAGAGGCAAAGGAAACACACAAAAATCAGGAGTGGGTCTTACCTGGCACTTTGGAACGTGGCAGAGGCGGATTTTCCAACAGCCCCGAATCCAACTCCCACTGCCAGGCCCTCTGGAACAGCAGGGAAAAAGCAGTGAGGGGCAGCCCTGAGGCCAGCCCTGGGCTCCAGGGGTGAGCAGGAGCCCAGCCCAGCAGCATCCAGCTCCTTTCAGTCCAGGAGATTCCAATCCAGCAGTGCCCGGGGTATTCCCACTGTAGACCCAAACCAGCGGTTCCCTGGGCAGGAGCACGGAGAGAAATTCTGGATTGGTGACAGCAGAGAGGAGGGAAAAGATCCCAATCCCCAGCAGCTGGAATGGGATTGCACCAAGGAGCCAGGCAGCGAAAACACCGAAGCTGTTCCCAAAGCCTTGGTGGATTGCAGAGGAACCAAACCCCATTAATCCCCCGGGACAAACCAGGATCAGGCTCCAGCAATGCCCCTCCCCTCTTCCTGTGCCCCAAAACCAGCACAGCACCTGTGTGGACAGGCTCCAAAGCTCCAGGAAACACAAATTCCACGAGAAAATCCCTACCTTGCAGGTTATTGTTCATTACAGCTAAACCCATAATTTTCACTCCAGTTAATCCCGTAAACCCCAAGGAAAACGGCTGAAAAACCTTCCCAGGGGAAAAAAACCCAAAATTGATTTTCAGAAAACAGCAAAGCCTCACTGTTTTTTTCCCCCTTTAGTTTAAAATCCCCATTTTTGGGTTGTTTTTTTTTTCTTTTTTTCAGCCTGGTGGCCTCGCTCCCCTCCCAGCGAGGAGGGGGGATGTGGGATGGAGCAGGGATTGTGGGATGGGGACAGAAGCAAAACTGCAGCGATTTGGCAGCCCTCAGGGGAGCATTCCTACAGGTGGGAAACATCCCTGGAGCACTTCCCTGCATCCCAGAGGAGGGGGAGGACTCAGGGGAAGGGCACATGTGTGCGTCTGTGGCCCTGGGAGTTCCCAGTTGCCTTGGAAACTGCAGGAAAAGCAGCACGGGCCCGGGATAATCACAACATTCCCATCCCTGAGCCAGCATTGGGAGAATCATCACAACATTCCCAGCACTGGGATAATCATCACAACATTCCCAGCAGTGGGAGAATCATCACAACATTCCCATCCCGCTCAGTGATCCCAAATCCTGCTCTGTGATCCCAAATCCTGCTCTGTGATCCTAAATCCCCCTCTGTGATCCCAAATCCTGCTCTGTGATCCCAAATCCCGCTCTGTGATCCCAAATCCTGCTCTGTGATCCCAAATCCCCCTCTGTGATCCCAAATCCTGCTCTGTGATCCTAAATCCCGCTCTGTGATCCCAAATCCTGCTCTGTGATCCCAAATCCTGCTCTGTAATCCCAAATCCTGCTCTGTGATCCCAAATCCCACTCTGTGATCCCAAATCCCGCTCTGTGATCCTAAATCCCGCTCTGTGATCCCAAATCCTGCTCTGTGATGCCAAATCCCACTCTGTGATCCCAAATCCTGCTCTGTGATCCCAAATCCCGCTCAGTGATCCCAAATCCTGCTCTGTGATGCCAAATCCCACTCTGTGATCCTAAATCCTGCTCTGTGATCCCAAATCCTGCTCTGTGATCCCAAATCCCGCTCTGTGATCCCAAATCCTGCAGGACCCGCACACCCCCCAGCCCCGGGGGCCCCCAGGGCAGGGCTGGCAGTGTCCCTGTCCCCTCCCTGTCCCCTCCCGGAGGGACTCTGGAGCTGGCTCTCCTGGCCCAGCACACGGGAACCTTTCCTCCAGGAAGGTTTTCCAGCTGCCAAGGTCTCATCCATTATTCATCCCGCTCTTGGAAGGGCTGTTAAGTTCCTAGCAGGGAATTAATCTCGCCCTAATGAGGTTTGGATTTCTCCAGGAGTTCAAGCTCTGCCACTCAAGAGCTTTTCCTCCACAGGCCGAGGGCCAAGGGCCCTCCAGGAAATTCATTATTGCTCAGGGATGAGCAGATTCCAGGGGTTTTCCCGTTTGTAGGTCCCAAGCACCCGAGGGGCCGGGGGCATTCCCGTGGAATTTGGGAGGCAGGAGGAAATCCTCAAGGATTTAACCCCCAAGGAGCCAGCCCGTCCTCACCCCACCCTTCCCTCTTTCCTCCTCCTCCTCCTCCAACAAAAGCAAATCCTCATTTCCATTCTCAATCCAGTTCCATGGAGCTGCAGCAGCTGAGCAGGAGCTGAACACCTCAACCTCCACCTGAGCTGAAAGAATTCCACCTGAGCTGAAAGAACTAAAGCAACTGCCCAACATCCCAGAGCTCCTCCATCCTGGCAGTGTCCCCTGGCAGCACAAAAAACCCTTTCCCGAATTGCCAGAGCAGGAAAATCTCCAGAGCAGGAGCTGAAAGCAGGGGCTGCCCCTGCTGGGGTCGGGCTGTGCTGAATCCAGCAGAGACATTCCAACTTCCATCCCCAGCAGGGAAATGCTCTCTCAGGCCACTGCCCGGCGAGGTTTCATTGTGACAGGCCCGAGCTCTGGCGGGGACAAGGCAGCAAAGCAGCTCCCACATGCATATTTCAGTGCAATGTCTCCTTCCAGCTGGTGAAAATCCCGGATTTAATTGGCTTTTGTCACCTCTGTGCCTGCTGCCGCCGACAAAACCCCGATGTGTTATCAGTGCCCGTCACTGGCTGCCCCCAAATGGGTTTGTGACAGATGAGCTGGTGGCAGGGGGACATCAGAGAACCCCCTGTCCCCTCTTTTAACAGTGGGTGGCTGGGAGGAAAACTTGTCACCCTGGAAAATAGGGAATTGCCTCCAGGAGCTGCTGGAGCCTGGGGGAGTCCTGAGGGAGCTGAGCTGGTGGGCACAGAGCCAAAACCAGCCTGGGGACAGCAGCCATGGCTGGGGGTGGCACCTGAGCCCTGGGCATGTCACCGTGTCCCTCACTGAGAGCAGCACCTAAATCTGGGGATGTCACCTGAGCCCTGAGGATGTCACTGTGTCCTTCACTTAAAGCATCACCCTCACTTGGGGATGTCACCTGAGCCCTGGGCATGTCACCGTGTCCCTCACTGAGAGCAGCACCCAGGGCTGTCCCCTGTCCCCCTCCTGCCCTTCCCACCTCCCTGCCCCTCACCCCGTGGCCTCGAGCTGCTGCTTCCCCCCGAGGTGCTCAGGGCTGGGGGTGTCCCAGGCCGTGCTGAGGAGGTGACAATTGACAGGAGCTGTCCCTCTGGAAATGTGGGATCCCATCTTTCCTTCCCTCTGGAAATCTGGAATCCCATCTTTCCTTCCCTCTGGAAATGTGGAAATGTGGAATCCCATCTTTCCTTCCCTCTGGAAATGTGGAATCCCATCTTTCCATCCCTCCCCCCTGAGCCCCAGGGCCAGCACTCTGCTCCACTTCCCCAAAACCCTTCCCTGGAATTGCTCCCCGTGCTCCCTGCACCCACCAACTCCTTCCCTCACCTGCATCTCCCTCAGAATGCAACGCTGCTTTTCCTCCTTTCCCTCACTAAACCCAGCCCCTTCCAGCGGGAATAGAGGGTGCTCCAGGAAGGGCCAGGAGCAGGCAGGGCAGGAGGAATGCTGGAATTCCAGGAAGAGGCATCACCCAGACGAGGCACAGATTGATGGGTGCAGCTAAAGTGGCTCCTGTTCTCACGCTCTGCTGAGCCCCAGTGGGTTCCCAAATCCTCATTAAAGCCAACAATTGGAAAACAGCCTCGATTTCAGCAGCCCCACGGAAACAAAAAAACCTAAAAACCTCATCTTTCCAAATGGATGTTCCCGGGCTTTTAATGGATCTGGGAGAATATTCACATAAATAATCAGCGCTGCTGATAATTGAGATGCAATCTGGCACTCATTGCCCTTCCCAGGGGAGGCCCCGGGCACGGGAGCACCTGTCCCACGAGGGCAAATCCAATCAATTTTTTGCTAATGACAAAGCAACCAGCCTGGAAATCACCTCCCTTCCCAGGAACTCCAATCTGCTGGCACAGCACGGAGCCTGTGCTGCTGCTGCTGCCGTGCACAGCCGCCTGCCTCCATCCCCCAAAGAGCCTGGGAACACCTCCTGCCACACGGGCTGAGCCCTGCCCGACCCTGCTGCGGCTGGCTTGGGGCTCAGAAAGCTGCAGCATTCCAGAATTCCACCTGGGAGCAGCAGGGGGTCAACCACAGGGGCTTGAGGGAGCTCACCTGGGAGGTGTCAGAGCCCAAGGATCAGGTACAAACCCCCTCCCCGGGTGTCTCCTCCTCACCTTTTGTCCCTCCTGCCCACGGTGCCACCTCCCCCAGGTGGGATTTGCTCCCCCTTTGGTTCACACGCTCTGCCCGTGGCTCCTGCTCGTTAAAAATCAATCAATCCCAGCTCCTTAATGGATTTCCTGCACTGGGAGCTGCAGAGGAGGCCTCAGGTGGAGCTCGGTGAGGTCTGGGGGTGAGCAGGGGATGGCAGTGTCACCTCACTCTGTCACCTGGTGGCTCTGCCCTGTCCCAGAGCCCCGTGCTGAGCAGCAAACACGGAGGGTTTGGGCAGAGCAGGAGGTCTGGCCCTGCAGGAGCTGATGCCTCAATTTTGATTTCCATGTATTTCAGGCTCTGTGCTGCCCAGGGGCAGCTCTGAGCTCACAGTCAGTGTCACTCAGCTCTCTGCACACAGCAGGGACACAAAACAAATCCTTTCCCCAATGGACACCAAGGACAACTTTCAGCCCCAAAGCACAGCCAAGGGTGGCTGCAGGGAGGAACAAGAAGGATGGGACCTCCCAACCTGCAGCTGCACTTGGACAATTCAAGCCCAAGGTGCAAATGGAGCCAAACTGAGCCAAGGCTGAGCCCTGGGGACCCTTTGTCCATTTGGGGACCACTTTGGGTCCCCCTTGGCTGTAGCCCTGGCCAGGCTCTTGTCCTGCCCCAGGTGGATCCTGGAGGCCTTGGAATAAATCTCTGCTTTATTCTCCAGCTCTGTGCAGTCTCAGTCCCAAGGCAGCAGAGGAAAGGCTGGAGCAGAGGGATGATCCCGGGATGGGCTCAGCCTGGCTCTGCCCAGCACAGCACGAAGGAAAAACGGGAATTTCAGGTTTCCTTGGCAACGTTCTGGGGGTTGGAAGCATCAGCTGGTGCCTGGCTGGAAGCAGCCCCGCTGCCTCTCCTGGGGATGCTCCAGGGCAGGGCTGGGGCAGCTCCAGGCAGGTCCCTGCTGTGCCCTGAGAGGGTTTGGAGGACAGGGAACACACGTTTCCCAGCAGCCAGGGGGAAGCAGGGCAGGGAATTGTCACCACCAACACCTGCAGCTCCTTCAGAGCTCGCTGCCACACGGGGGAAGGGACTCGGGTCTGGCTGAGCCACCAAAAGTCCCCACAGGATCCCTGCGACTCCTCTGAGGGGACACTCAGGGAGCTGGGGAAGGGGCTGGAGCATGAGGAGGGGCCGAGGGAGCTGGGAAAGGGGCTCAGCCTGGAGAAAAGGAGGATCCAGAGGGATTTCTTCCCCTCTCTGGAATTCCCTGATGGGAGGGGACAGCCGGGGGAGTCGGGCTCTGCTCCCAGGGAACAGGGACAGGAGGAGAGGGAACAGCCTCAGGCGGGGCCAGGGGAGGCTCAGGGTGGATGAATTCTCCTTGGGAAGGGTGGCCAGGCTTTGGGATGGGCTGCTGGAGTCCCCAGCCCTGGAGGTGTCCAGGGAAGGCCTGGAGGTGACACTCAGGGCTGGGGACAAAGGGGACATCGGGCACAGCTGAGACTCCACCTTGGGAGGCTTTCCCAAACTCCAGCCTCTGGAATTCTGAGGCTGCAGGGCATGAGGACAAACAGGACACGGCCTTGGTCCTCTCCTGGAGCTCCTGCAGCACCCCAGGGTGGGGGAGCCCCTGGAATGGGGCAGCAGAGCCACCCCTGGGCTGGGAGCAGGGCAGAGCCCAGCAGGAACATCCCGGGAGCTTCCCAGGATCCCAGACCCCCACCCTGGCAGGGTCCCCTCCCCTCCCACGGCAGCACCCAAGGGAGAGGCTGCTGGGCTCACGCCTCGCTAATTGTTATTTGTGATACACCAGCAACACGTTAATTAATCCGGGGTCTTCGGCACAACAGCCACCCAAGGTACAAAGCTAAACCAGAATAAACAGGCCTTGATTAAATCCATAATTAATGTTCTGCTAAACCCGGCGTAGATGAATATTAATTAGCAGGAAGAGGCGGCAGTTCGGCACCTCCTGTCATTATCAATTTATCCTTTCCACTGGCATTCCCAGCTGTGGAAGCAACGATCCAACCTTCCCCCAGCAGGCAGGGGGTGACTGAGGGAGGCTGGGCTGGGGGTCCCGTCCTCTGCCCTGCACAGGGAGCTGCTCCCAGCCTGGAAACAAAGGCACGGGCACTGCCAGGACCCAGCCAGCTCAGCCCTACAACAGGCTCCAAGCCCATCAAACAATGGCCTGAAAAGGGGAGCAGCACGGGAGGGCAGCAGGGAGGGAGTTTGGGGCAGCAGGGAGGGGAAACTGAGGCACTTTGGGGTGGGAGTGAGGGTTCAGAGCAGGGGAAAGGGGGGCTGTGATGGGGGAGAGAACTTTGTTAGGGTCAGGGGCAGCTCAGAGCCCCGACAAGGGGAGTGTGGGTCCCCCTCCTGCAGCACCCCGAGTGTCCCAGCCCTTCCCAGGGGTGTGGAGCCGTGTGAGGAGCTCTGCAGGCACAGGAGGGACAGAAACCCCCCGGGGGTGACCTGGACACCTCAGAGGGCTCCCAGGGAAGCAGAGGGAGCACCAGGGGCGGGAGCTGCTGCCAGAGGGAGCGGAGAGGAGCAGGCTCTGCAGAGAGCCCACGGAGCCCTGACAGTGCCCTTGGAGCACTTCTAAAAGCTGATATTCCTCAGAAGAGCTCGTGAAGGAGATGGAGAGTGGCTTTTCACCCAGGCACCTCGTGACAGGACAATAGGAACAGTCTGAAGGGGAGAGAGGGAAGATTTCCATGAAATGCTGGGAATCGATTGTTCCCTGTGAGGATCCACCCCCTGGGACGGATTTCCCAGAGCAGCTGTGGCTGCTCCATCCCTGGAAGTGCCCAAGGCCACCTTGGAGCACCCAGGGACAGTGGGAGGTGGCCCTGCCCGTGGCACTGGGTGAGCTCTGAGGTCCTTTCCCACCCAAACCATTCCATGACTCCCTGAGGAGCAGGGAGGGATTTTTCCCAGGGCCTGGAGCATCCCCAGCACGAGGAGTGCTCACCCTGCAAGGAGCCTGTGCTAATTTAAATTAAATCTAATTGAGCTCCAGCCCGTGCCAGCCTCTCCTCTGGCAGGGCTGCTGATTGAGGCAGAGATTCCTGAGTGTCCAAACCCTGCAGTGCCTGGGAGAGCAGGAGGAATCCAGAGCCCCAAACTGCTGCTCACCTGATTTCATCCCAGCCTGAATTATTTATCCCCAGCCTGAATTATTTCTCAGGGCAGAGCTGGCACCTCGTGCCTTGTGGGAAAGGCTCTGCAGCACCAGGGCTCAGGACAGACCTCTGGGATTTGGGACCCGGGGGTGACTTTGGATAAACCCCCACGGCAAGGAGAGTCAGGCTGGGCAGGGCTTTGTCACTGCTGGGTGGCCCCAGTGTCACCAGCACTGCTGGGAGGGGACTGGGAAGAGCAGGAGGGGCTTGGGGGTTCAGGGACAGGGACAGGGACAGGGACAGGATGGAACTGAGCCCCAGGCAGGGGACAGAAAACACCAGGGACAGCCAAGGTGGAGACAGAAATCATCTGGGTCAGCAAAGGAGGGGACAGAAAACAACAAGAACAGCCAAGGTGGGCACAGCTGGGCAGCTCCTGCCTCTCCTCCCAGAAGGAAAAAACAAAGGAAAGGAATAAAAACAACCAGAGCAGAGGGTTCCCCACACTGCAGAGCCCAGGGAGACTCTGAACCCTCCTCATCCTCCTCCAGGGACTGCTCCTGTCCCCCCCAGCAAAGCTGCAGCCTGGCTGGGCCAAGCTCTGCGGCTGATGAGGGTGATGAGGATGATGAGGATGATGAGGATGATGAGGACAGAGCTGCTGAGCCCCACAGTGACACCCTGTCCCCCATCCCAAACCCCAAACCTGCAGTTCCTCTGCCTTTGCTGATGAAGGAAACCCCCCCAAAAAAACCTCCCCGGGGTTTCAGCCCCTCCCAAACCCTCTCGGGGGCTGCAGCTTTAGTGCCGTGACCTTGAAGGTGCCCGGGAGGATCCCAAACTCTCTGTCACCACCCAGGGGTGCCTTTGTGCCCCTGGAGGAGCAGCTCAGGGCCACGCCAGCACCATCCTCCTGCCCCGGGGGACACTTGGGTCACTCCTCTGCTGACCTTTCCCCTTTGGGTGGTGACAGGGAGGTGCCACCTGACACCTCGTTTGAGGGAAGGAACCCAATTTCACTTCACTCTCTTTTTTTTTTTTTTAGTGTTTTTTGTTGGTTTTTTTTTTTTTTGTTGGTTTTTTTGTTTTGTTTTATTTGTTTGTTGTTTTTTGGGTTTTTTTTTTTGAGTGTGGGGCTCATTTAAAGCTCCTTCCTCCCCTTTTTTGCCCGGCACCTTCCCCTCCCAGCGGCACCTGGAGCTGAACTGCAGCACCCAAATCATCCCCCCGGGATTAACTGAGGGAAGGAGGGATGAGGAGGGAGAAATGTTTTGCTGCTGCTGACAAACGGGAGCAGGGTAATGCCCGGGCAGGGCTCGTGCTGCTGATGCAAGAGGAGCAGCAAATCATTAACTCCAGCTTCTTATCAGGACAACCCAACCCCGGGCAGCTGCCTGGAGCACCCAAAGGTGCCCACAGCCAGATAATTCCCACCCCAGGAGCACCCAAAGGTGCCCACAGCCAGACAATTCCCACCCCAGGAGCACCCAAAGGTGCCCACAGACAGATAATTCCCATCCCAGCAGCACCCAAAGGTGCCCACAGCCAGCTGGAAAAAGACAATTCCCACCCCAGGAGCACCCAAAGGTGCCCACAGCCAGACAATTCCCACCCCAGGAGCAGCAGGAGGCTGGAAACAGAAAATAAACCCCGACTGCACATTGTCCTGTAACTCAGGAGACCCTAAAACAGGAGATAAACCCCAACTGCACAGGAGGAGACTGAAATGCATCTCAGGGCTGCGTTTTCCCGAGGGTTTTCCCCACAAACGCAGGGGAATGACAATCCCCAGCCAGGCTGGGCTGGCAGGAGCAAAGCCACAGCTGCTGCAGCTCCCCCCGAGCCCCCTCCCCACAGAGGGTTCTGCTGCCAGGGCCAGGATCCTGCCCAAAGGCACCCACAGCCAGGGACATCTGCCAGGGACACGGGGAAGGGACGGGAGCTGAGGGCTCTGCACAGGGATCGAGCCTGGGAGCAGCCCTGGGATGTCACGTCCAGCCACCTGGGATGTCACACCCAGCCCACCTGGGATGTCACATCCAGCTCACCTGAGATGTCACACCCAGCTCACCTGAGATGTCACACCCAGCCCACCTGGGATGTCACATCCAGCCCACCTGGGATGTCCCAGGGATCCAGCTCACCTGGGATGTCACATCCAGCCCACCTGGGATGTCACACCCAGCCCACCTGGGATGTCACACCCAGCCCACCTGGGATGTCACATCCAGCCCACCTGGGATGTCACATCCAGCTCACCTGGGATGTCACACCCAGCCCACCTGGGATGTCCCAGGGATCCAGCCCACCTGGGATGTCACACCCAGCCCACCTGGGATGTCACATCCAGCTCACCTGGGATGTCCCAGGGACCCAGCCCACCTGGGATGTCACATCCAGCCCACCTGGGATGTCACACCCAGCCCACCTGGGATGTCACACCCAGCCCACCTGGGATGTCACATCCAGCCCACCTGGGATGTCACACCCAGCCCACCTGGGATGTCACACCCAGCCCACCCGGGATGTCACATCCAGCCCACCTGAGATGTCACATCCAGCTCACCTGGGATGTCACACCCAGCCCACCTGGGATGTCACGTCCAGCCCACCTGGGATGTCACGTCCAGCCCACCTGGGATGTCACACCCAGCCCACCTGCGATGTCACATCCAGCTCACCTGGGATGTCCCAGGGACCCAGCCCACCTGGGATGTCACACCCAGCTCACCTGAGATGTCACATCCAGCTCACATCCAGCTCACCTAGGATGTCACATCCAGCTCACCTGGGATGTTGTGGATGGTGATGGCCAAGATCATCAGCATGATCCTCCTCCAGCTGCTGCTCCTGGCCAGGGGGGGCCCATCCCGGGGGGCTGGGGGGCTCTCGGGCACGGGGGGCCCCGCTCCTCTCCTCCTCTGGTAGGGCTCCCCGTTCTCAGCCTTGTCTGGGGACACAGAACACCGGGGTCAGCCGGGGAGGGGACACAGAACACTGGGGACAGCCAAAGTGGGGACAGAAATCACCGGGGACAGCTTCATTCCTCTCCAAGCCCCACAACACCCTCCTGACCCCCTGCAGCTGGAATTTTGGGTCCCTCCTGTCCCAGGGGAGTTGAACAGCTCAGGCTGAGCCTTGCTGGGCACAGGGAAAGTGTCCTCAAAGTGTCACCACTGCCATGGGCAGTGACACCTCCCACTGTCCCCCCAGTGGCCTTGGGCACGTTCAGGGATCCAGGGGCAGCCACAGCTCCTCTGGGAATTCTTTCCCAGGGTCTCCTCACCCTCCCAGTCAGGAATTCCTTCCCAATATCCCGTCACATCCTCCTCTCTTTCAGTCAGAAGCCACAAGCTACAAAACCCCAAAAGCCCAGCCCAGCTCTGTCACCTCACTGCCACCTCCTCAGGTGCTCAGGCCCAGCTCACCTCTATCAGATACCTCTTGATTGATTATTTGACATTTTATAATTCGTATTTTCTATTTTATACTCTGTATTTTAGATTTTACACCATTCCATAGTTTACATTATTTTCTGTTTTAGGTAAAGCATCAAATATTTTTATAATAATATAAACATTATGTGTTTATAATAAAATAACATTACGATGCATTATTTATAATATGTATTATATATTTTTCTACAACATATAAATTTTATAGAAATGTAAATCTATTTTATATAAAATACATATTATATTGAAATGTAGATATTTTCTATTCTATATTTTAGATTATTCTATACTCTATATTTTATTTTTCATTAGTCTGCTCGGTCCTTTTAGGGGGGAAAATGATAAAAATTTGCCTTTTCCAAGGAGGTGTGAAGCCCCTCCAAGGCCAGTGCTGACAAAGGATGGGGGAACACCCCGGGGTGAGGAAAACAGGGAAAAACCTTTGGAAATGGAGAAGAATTGTTGCAGCTTTTCCAGGAAAATCGCTCAGGAGGGGCTTGGAGGGACACTTTGAACACCAAAAAAAATAAAATCTCCTCCCCTACAAATGATCCCTGGATTAGCCAGGGATAAAGACAGCAACACCAAAAACAGGGAGAAAATCCCAGTTTTCAGAGGAGCATCACACACACACACAGAGCTCAAGGGATGGGGCTCCACTTCCAAATCCTGCTGGAAAAAGAGGATAAAAAGGGATAAAAAAAAAAAAGAAAAAAGGGACGGGATAATGACAGAGCAGCGCTGCCACCGCTGCCAGAGTCACACCCAGGAGCGTTCCCAGCTGGGGACAAAACAGTCCTCAGGGAGAAGCAGGGCCTTGGCTGCGAGTCAGGAAAGGCTCGGTGGCAAATTGGAGAGGGGAGAGGAGACAAGGGAAGAGCTGACACCACAGACAGGCTGCTGCCGCCGCCGTGCCAAGGCAATTAGGTGGCGAATAACTCTCTGCTGCCACCGACATTATTTTAAATCTTGTTCACAAAAAAAGTCCTTTAGATATCCCACTCGATTTGTCATTATTGAATTTCTCGGCAAAGCTGCGGGGCAAAAGATTCTGCCAAAAGTTTAATTACATACGTGCAGCCTGCTGCATTTTTCATATCCTCTGCAGCCAAGCGCTGGAGAAAAGATAAATGGCTTTGAGCGTGGCTTAAACTGCTGCTGAAGTGAAAAAAAAAACCAAAAAAACCACAAAAAACCCCAACAACCGACTGGCTCCTTATCAGCATGTGAAATGGCTTTTTATTTTTGATTATTTCTTAATGAAAACTGTTTGCATTAGCCGTGAGCTCAGCTTTGGTGCACAAACACACCGAGGCTCTGTTGACTCTGGGCTCCAAAGCCCTGCCCCTGCCTTCCCTCAGCTCCCAAACACAAACCCCTGCAGCTCAGTGGCTTTCCAGAGCCTTTCTCCTCTCCTCCTCCTCCTCCTCCTCACTTAGGGCTGGCTTTAACCTCTCCTAAGCCCTGGGGTTCAGAGTGCTGTGGGGCTGCCCAAACTCCTCCTGGCACAGCTCTGGAGCCCCTCTGAGGGGGTTTAGGACTGGTTTTAGTCTGCAAAACTCCAGCCCAGGGAGCTGGAGGGGCTGGTCCCCTTCTGCAGCTCCTCGGGAGAAACTCGCGGAGGACAACCTGGAGCTTCCCTTGGAAGCTGGAAGGAAAAACCATTCCCAGCTCTCCCTCCTCCATTTCCCCATCCCATCCTTCCAACAAGGCTCAGCCTCCCCAGGAGGGAGACCTCCAGGCTTGAGGACTTTGGGAATTCTTCCCTCAGCTGGGCTGGTTCCCCTGCCCAGGTCTGGCAGCTCCCATCGCCGAGCTCTGGGAGAAGGGGAGGCAGTGCCAAGCATGGATACACCACAGACTCATTAAAATCCCTAATTAACTGCTGCTCCCTGGCTGTTTGTGGGAATTATTCGGTGTCGAGGAAAGGCGGAAAAGCCTCAAGTGTTCTCCTGGTGTGGAATTCTAATTCCACCGCAGCGGGCAACACCTGGAGGGAGCAGCAGAGCAGCAAAAAAGCTGCTCCAAGTTCCCTTCCAAGCCCCACAACGCCCTCCTGAGCCCCTGCAGCTGGAATTGTGGGTCCCTGCTGTCCCAGGAAAAGCAGGAGAGTTGAGCAGCTCGGGCTGAGCCTTGCCTGGGCACGGGGAAGGGGAGATGGAACAATTCCCCAAAGGGAATCACAGAGGAATCGCAGCGAAATCCTCACCCTCAACGCCTGAGATCCAACAGAATCACTCGGGGAAAATCTCTCCCCAAAGTTCCCCAGACAATCCCAGCTCCTCTCCACTAACCCTGGGGGGAACTGGGATCCATCCAGCTGGGCTCCAGCTCCTGCCGTGGCACACAGGGATCTCTGCCAGGGAGGTGAGACATCTCCAGGGATCCACAGAGACCCCGCATGGGATCCCAGGGGAATGTCCCCGGGAAGGAGCAGCTCCATCCCCCTGAGCAGCTCACCCACAGCTCTCCTCTTTCCCAGCCTCTCCTTTTCCAGCTTTTTTGGTCCATGAGGGAGCCTCAGGTGAGGAACTGGATCAAAATCCAGAGCCTTGGGAATTGGAGCCCCAGCCATGGGATGCCAGGAGTGCTCCAGACCACAGCACAGCACGCTCTGCCTCCCGAGGACTCCAGCCTCGAGGTCCTTCACCTTGCCCTGGTTTAAAGGGGTTTTTTTCCAAGGATTCCACCTCTGCCTTCCCTTGGCTTTTCCCAAGAATTCCAGCCTTGTGTTCCCCTCAGTTTTCCCTGTTTAAAGGCTTTTCCCGAGGATTCCAGCCATGCCTTCTCTCAGTTTTCCCCGTTTAAAGGCTTTTCCCGAGGGTTCCAGCCATGCCTTCTCTCAGTTTTCCCTGTTTAAAAGCTTTTTCCAAGGATTCCAGCTACGTCTTCCCCTCAGTCTTCCCTGTCTAAAGGCTTTTCCCGAGGATTCCAGCCACGCCTTCCCTGTTTTCCAGGCTTTTCCCAAGGAATCCCGGCAGCTCCTGGGGCTGCAGCCATCAGTGCCTCTGCTCTCCAAGTGCCCCCCAGCAGCCACAGCCGTTCCCTGCTGGCATCTCCTCCCCAGATCCTTGTTTTCCTCCTCCTTTTCCCACATTCCAGGGAGCACAGAAGGATGCCGAGGAGCAGATGGGTGTTAGGGAGCATCTGCTGCCACCCTGGGAACGCTGCTCTTATCTCCCACCTCCAGAAGAGGGGTTTAATTACTGCCAGTAATTAAGCACAGCACGGTCTCGGGGAGGGGGATGGCTGCCAGGTCCAGGGAAAGCTGCATCCCAGGCAGGTGAAATCTTGGGATCCACACCTCTGGTGGGTTTGACAGAGCTGGAAATTCAAACTGCCAGGGGGGAAAAAAAAATTAAAAAAAAAGCTGGGAATGAGCCCCCCAAAGCTGGGCAAAGCCAATTCTTGGGAAGTTTAGGCTCCGACAACAAAAAATGCTGGAAAAGAGGCTCCCTGGAGCTGCCCAACTATGGTCAAAATAAGGATTTCTTTTTAAAAATAGCTTTTATTTACTGCTCAGGGTGCTTGAGCAGAGAGCACAGGCTTCCCATGCTCCAGAGCCCCGGGATTGAGTGGGAATGGGACAGCCAGGACCCCTCTGTGTGACTGCAGCCCCACCCTGCAGCACCCACACAGGAAAAAAAACCTCATTTTCCAACGTTTCTGGCAGATCCAAGAGGCGCCAGCCTGTGCTGAGGCTTTCAGAGGGAGAGAATCAGATTCAGGGTTTGTTGGGGGCCTTCACCCAGCACAGCTCTCAGGAAAGGCTGCTCCCTTCAGCAGGAAGGGCTGACTCCCTCGTGCTCCCATGGATTATTCCTGGAGCTTGGAGGGAGCTGCAGCAGCCTGGACTGTGCCAGGAGCACCAGCAGCTCCCTCCTGCACCCAACTGGGCTCCCCAAACACCCCAATTCCTCCTGAGTGACACTTGGGGCTCGAAATCCAAATCCTACCTGAAAAAAATCACCCAGAGCTCAACAAACAAATGCCACCTCAAACATCACCCAGAGTTTGACCCCCAAATTCCTCCTCAAACCTCAAGCAGAGCTCAACAACCAAACCTCTTCTCACACCTCAGCCAGAGCCCAACACCCAAATTCCTCCTGGATGGCACCTGGGGCTCAATCTCCAAATCCCACCGCAAACACCCCCCAAAACCCAACACCCAAATCCCACCCCAAACATCCCCCAAAACTCAACACCCAAATCCCACCCCAAACACCCCCAAAACCCAACACCCACATCCCACCCCAAACACCCCCCAGAGCCCAACACCCAAATCCCACCCCAAACATCTCCCAAAACCCAACACCCAAATCCCACCCCAAACATCCCCCAGAGCCCAACACCCAAATTCCTCCTCAAAAACTCATTTAGAGCCCAATGCCCAAATTCCTCAACAATCACTCGGAGCCCGACACCCAAATCCCACCTCAACCATCACTCCAGGAACAATCCAGCCCAAAAAAAAAGCCCTAAAATCTTCCAGCACCCCCCCTTAGTCCCCCAGTGGGTGTGGGGAATGTCCCTGGCAGGACACAGGAGCTCACGGTGACGGTGCCACCAGAGCTGCCCCCAGTGAAGGTGCCACACCCAGGAGGTGACACGGATTGAGGTGACACAGATTGAGGTGGCCCAGGCGAGGTGCTGCTGGTCCCTGAGGGGCTGGCAGCCCCCGGGACTGATTCCCAAACCTTCCCCGAGCTCCCAGCCCCATGTTTCAGGATCCATTCCTCAGGCCACCACGTCCAATGTCATTTACATGCCCCGGGTCCTTTTAAGCAAACGAATTCCTGCTCCTTTCCAAGAGCTCCTGAAGGAGCTCCCAGCAGATGCAGCCCTCGGCTGAGTCATTTGATGCTGAATTTTTACACGTCCCAGTTAATTGAATCACTTCATTTCCGAGGGCTGAGGCAGCCTTGGCAGGGAGCAGCTGCTGATGGGAGAGGGATCAGAGACAGGGAAAAACCTCACCCTCATCATCCTCACTTGGGAAGGACAGTGGGATTTGGTCAGGAGCTGCTAAAGAGCCAGGAGCACCAGGCTGGGATGAGGACGTTGCATTCGGCTGGAAAATCTCTCTTGGCACGTTAATTAAACCCATTTAAAAATGAAAATAAATTAATAAAAGCATTAGATCACAGAGGCTGAAGCTCAGATGGAGTGGTGCCCGTAATCATGGAATGGTTTGGGTGGGAAGAGCCCTCAAAGCTCATCCAGTTCCACAGGGACACCTCCCACTGTCCCAGGCTGCTCCAAGCCCCGTCCAGCCTGGCCTTGGACACTTCCAGGGATCCAGGGGCAGCCACAGCTGCTCTGGGAATTCCATCCCAGGGTCTCCCCACCCTCCCAGCCAGGAATTCCTTCCCAGCATCCCACCCATCCCTGCCCTCTGCTAGTTTAAACTCCTTCTCCCAGCACTCCAGCTTTTTACAAGCCAATTCCTGGAAGGAATTCCTGCAGTCCCAGGCTGCATTTGCTGCTCAGCAGCTGCCAGTGCTCTGGGATAAGTCCACATCTGGAGAGACACATCTGGAATTCCCAGATCCTCATCCCCCCCCCAGCACAGGGAGACAGCACCAAATTCCCAGCGCAGGGCCCAGCACACACCTGGGAAAAGGGGCCCCTCTCAGAGCTGGAAAAATAAAATAAGGAATGGATTTCTGAGGGAAATAAATAAAGTGCTCCTTTGTTCTCAGCCCTTGGACTCACAAAATCAATCCCAGCTCCCTCTGGAGAGACAAACAGATTGGATTTTTTGCCTGTTTTCCAGGAATAACCAAAGCACGAGGCTGCTTCCAGGAGCACAATCCATCACCCAGGCAGGTGGGATTGGGATTGGGATTCCCTGGGGGTACCACAGCCCCCTAAAGGAACCCCACACACACCCCCTTGGTCCACAAGGGATCCCATCCCAGCAGAACAGCAGGATTTTTACAGGATTTCCAAGGGATTGTGGAGTGGGAAGAGACCAGGACAGAGCCTGGAGAGGAGCCGGTGCTGGGATCCCAATAAATCCCCCACAGAGGGGCTGGACCCCAATAAATCCCCCACAGAGGGATATTTAAGCAGTCACATCCCTGAATCCCTCAGGGAGGGGCTGGATCCCAAAAAACCCCACGGGAAGGAGAGCAGGAGATTCCCCACCTCCCACCTGAGGAAAAACCTGCAGCAGGAACACACCGGCAGGGGGGGAAATGGGTTTGAAGAGAGCCCTGCTGGCTGAGCAGGAGCCACTTCCCACATTCCTGACAGGATCCCGGGTTTGTGCTGCTCCCTCCAGCCCTGTTCAATGTTTCATGTTCCTATTTTAGGGATAAAAGCAGCGATGCCAAGGCAGGGCTGGGAGTGACGTGGCCAAAGGGAGGATTTGGGAAGACAAGGTTCAGGCTCAGGGCCTGGGATTTTTCCTTCCATCAGCTCTGATCTCTGCGTTTGGGATGAGCAGCTCTGAAAGGAGAACTCCTGACTCTGGCAGAAGCAGGATTCCCAAATCCATCCCATAAAAACCCGGGATCTGAACCAGCCCTGGGGTTTATGGAGCTGGAGGAGGGCAGCAAATCCCACCCCAAAATCCATCCCATAAAAGAATGGGATCTGAACCAGCCCTGGGGTTTATGGGGATGGAAGAGGGCAGCAAACATCACCCCCAAATCCATCCCATAAAAACCCGGGATCTGAACCAGCCCTGGGGATTATGGAGATGGAAGAGGGCAGCAAACATCACCCCAAAATCCATCCCATAAAAAATGGGATCTGAACCAGCCCTGGGGTTTATGGAGCTGGAGGAGGGCAGCAAATCCCACCCCCAAATCCATCCCATAAAAGAATGGGATCTGAACCAGCCCTGGGGATTATGGAGCTGGAAGAGGGCAGCAAACATCACCCCCAAATCCATCCCATAAAAGAACAGGATCTGAACCAGCCCTGGGGTTTAGGGCAGAAGGAGCTGGGCTGTGTTTTCCCCTCAGAATCCAAAGCAAATGGATGTCCCTGAGGCCGAGGTGGGAACGCAGGGATGACTCAGCTGGGAAACACACACACAGAACAGAAAAATCCTCCTTCTTTCCACTTGCCTCGTGCGTTCCCATAAAGGATCGTTTCAGCTGAAATCCCTTTTCCATGGAGCAGCCCTGGGCACTCAGCACCCCAGGGTGCTCCTGCTGCCACCCCTGAGCCCTGCACACGGGAGGTGGATGTGGCTGACACTCCCCAAGCAGGAAAGCACCGCCAGGGAGCAGGAAAGGATGAGGATTTGGGAAGGATTTGGCATCCTGGGCACTGCCAATTCCCCTAAAGCACCTCCCTGGCCTGTGGGAAAGCTGCTGAGATCCACCTGGGAAAGGCTGGGAGAGACCTTCCAGCCCATCCAGATCCAGCCCTCAGCCAGGGGCAGGGAGTTCCTCCTCATGCCAGTCTCCCCCAGCCCCATTTCACAGCAAGACAAATCCCCCAAAGTGCGTGTCCCCGGGCTGGCACTCCGGGAACCGTCCCCTTCCCACGGGGAGGGATTTGGGGCTGGAAAAAACCCCACCACGATAAATGATAAATGATAAATGTGAAATCCCAGCATCTCCCGTGGCTGCCCTGAATTCCCTCCAGCCCCAGGAGCAGGGAAGGCACCAGGGCTCAGCCCCTGGTTCAAAGGGAAGCGACTCCCCCTTTGGCAGGCGGAGAAATGAATCAGCCCCGTTTTAATTACACTTAATTGGGAATTCATCCTGACTTTGAGGCTGCTCACACCATCTGCCACCACGGATCCATCCCAGGCCTGGGAAGGGAAGAAATCCTTCCCCAGAGGGTTGGAGCATCACCCAGGAGGGGGAAATGGGGGGATGCAGCAGGGTCCTGCTCAGCTCTGGGCCCTGCAGATAACACAGGCTCAGAGATAAAGAGGTTTGCTCGATGCTGACAAGAATACAGATGAGAAAGCAGCAGGGCTTGGAGAAGGGAAATCAAAATGGAAATTAAAATAATAAAAATTAAAAAAAAAAAAAAAGAGAGAGAGAAGCAAAAATCATGATAAAAAATAAATATCAAAGTAGACAATAAATAAATATTTAGTCAATAAAGTAGTAGTCAAAGTAGTCAATAAATAAAATGAAAATTTGAGAATAAATATTAAAAAGCAAATTGGAATCAAAATTTTAAAATTTAGAAATTAAAATAAAAATAAATTTTTTTTACAAAAATTTTAAAAATCAAAATAAAAACCAGGATCAAAATAAAATAATGAATAATAAGCAGATAAAAATTAAAAATAAATTTAAATTTAAAAAAAAACAGAGGAAAAAAAAAGATAAAAATAAGAAATAAATAAAAAATAAAATAAAAATCCAAGACCCGTTTCTGTAGAGGGCCCGAGGAGCTGAGCACAACCCCTGCTGTCACCTCCACCTTGTCACCTCCACCCTGCAGGTGCTGTCACCTCCACCCTGCAGGCAGCCAGAGGCCACCGGTGCCACACCCAGGTGATGGGGACACTCGGGGGCCACATCCCCATCACTGCAGCCCTCCTGGAAAAGGAGCCTGGAACAGCACAACTGCAGATCTCTGCTGCAGCAATCCCTCCTCCCAGCCCAAGTGCAGCCCCCCAAAGGGGCCCAGCCCCATTTCCCCAGCCTGGCCCTGGCCAATTCCCACCCCAGGCATGAAATGGAGGGGAAAAGGAGCAGGAGCCCCAAAATCCCAGTTTGGCTGAAATCCAAATCCACTCCCAGCCCCAGAGGGATGAGCTGTGGTGGGCAGCAGCTCAGCTGGGAAAGCACAACTCATTTCAGGAGGCAGAAATCTCCTCTCTGAGCAGGGTTATTCATCCAGCCCCTCTCCTGGGGGCTGCACAAAGCGGCTTTTGGGGCCACGAGGTCGGGCAAGGGGCTGCCCCCGGGTCCCCAAGTGCCACCTCCAGCACAGCCCCCGGCCGAGCCGTGTCCCCTGGAGCCCTGCACGGCTCTGGGGTGCAGCAGCTTGGAGGCACAGCAGCTGCTCCAGAGCCACAAAGGGGAAGGAGGATGAAATGAGGGGGATGATCTGAGCCAGGAGGAGCTCTCCCCTCCTCAGCTGGAAATCCAGAGGGAAATAAACCCACTGCAGAAAGGGAATAAGTGAGAACAATCTGTTGGAGAGGCCAACAGAGCCTCAGTCACCTTGGGGTGCTCAGAGCTGAGCCCTCATCCCCCTCTGCTCCTCACAGAGGGAAAAACCTTCCTGGGAGCGCGTGGAACGTCCTGTGCCAGCCTCCAGAGCCAGCCCTGGGGGGAATTTCAGGCCCTGCACAGCTCAAGGAGGCTGCAGACACACCGCTGAGGCAGCAGGCACCACCAACCTTCCCTTGAGCCACGAGAAACCTGGAGGAGGGGGAAAACACAGCCTGGGAAAAGCAACCTGGGATTTCTTTTTTCCAGGGAAAAAAAAAACCAAAAAGGTTGGTTTGGAATGGTCCTAAAATTCCCTTTCTGCATCAGACACCCTCTGGGGCTCAACAGCTCCATCCCACAGCTGAGGCTCCTCCAAAACATGATCTGAGCTCAGGTGTGCCCTTGGCACGGCCCTAAACATCCCCATCCAAGGGGCAGCCCCATCCCAGGGCAGCCCTCAGCTCCGCAGGGTTTAAAGAGGAATTTCAGTGAAAACCCCCAGCCCCACTGAATTAAAGAGGAATTTCAATTAAAACCCCCCAGCCCCACTGAATTAAAGAGGAATTTCAGTGAAAACCCCCAGCCCCACTGAATTAAAGAGGAATTTCAATTAAAACCCCCCAGCCCCATTGATTTAAAGAGGAATTTCAATTAAAACCCCCAGCCCCACTGAATTAAAGAGGAATTTCAATTAAAACCCCCCAGCCCCACTGAATTAAAGAGGAATTTCAATTAAAACCCCCCAGCCCCACTGAATTAAAGAGAAATTTCAATTAAAACCCCCCAGCCCCACTGAATTAAAGAGAAATTTCAATTAAAACACCCCAGCCCCACTGAATTAAAGAGGAATTTCAATTAAAACACCCCAGCCCCACTGAATTAAAGAGGAATTTCAATTAAAACCCCCCAGCCCCATTGATTTAAAGAGCAATTCAAGCACAAATCCATGAGCCCCACTGAATTAAAGAACGATCAGGCTCTAAACCCCCCCAGCCCCACTGAATTAAAGGACAATTACGACCCAACCACGGCTTTTAGCTCAACAATCAATAGCGGTATCTGGCAGAGCTTCCTGCCGGGAGGGGGCAGGAACCAACCCATTGATTTTGAGGGAAAAGGCATTTTCCATCATCCTGTGCCATATACCACCTTCGAGGCCACCAAAGGGACACGGACAAGGTGCTCAGGGCACCGGGGGCTGCGAGGAGAACCGCGGGGAATGGAGATCAGAGGGGAAGGGAATCACAGCAGGAATCGCAGCAGAGCAGCCACCCAGAGAGAGGGAACCTGCTGCTGCAGGAGGAAAAAGGATCCCAGCTCCTGCACACAGGGAAAAGGATCCCAAATCCTGCAGAAGGAAGAAAAAGGATCCCAGTTCCCACAGGAGGAAAAAGGATCCCAAATCCTGCAGAAGGAAGAAAAAGGATCCCAGTTCCCACAGGAGGAAGAAGGATCCCAGCTCCTGCAGGAAGAAAAAGGATCCCAAATCCTGCAGAAGGAAGAAAAAGGATCCCAGTTCCCACAGGAGGAAGAAGGATCCCAGCTCCTGCAGGAAGAAAAAGGATCCCAAATCCTGCAGAAGGAAGAAAAAGGATCCCAGTTCCCACAGGAGGAAGAAGGATCCCAGCTCCTGCAGGAAGAAAAAGGATCCCAAATCCTGCAGAAGGAAGAAAAAGGATCCCAGTTCCCACAGGAGGAAGAAGGATCCCAGCTCCTGCTGAAAGAAAAAGGATCCCAAATCCTGCAGAAGGAAGAAAAAGGATCCCAGCTCCTGCAGGATGAGCTCTGCCCCAGCAGCTCCCAGTCACTGGCCCCCAGCTCTGGCTCAAACTGGAGTTAAACTGGTGTGTGGGAGCTAAACCAGCTGGGACACCTCACCCCAAATCCCAGCCAAGGTGGGAATTTATCATTTTCCCAGGGCAGAGGGAAACTCATCCGTTTTTTTCCAGCCCCAGGGCTGGCAGTGGGTGTCCCCAGCACTCAGGAGCCCTTTGTGCAGCCTTGCCAAGAGCCCAGGCGCTTTTAAGGACTAAAATCCCCCAAAACCCTCTCTGCAGCCCAAGGCTGAGGAGGTTTGGGGGTGCTCAGAGCTGAGGAAGCAGAGGCAGGACGGGCCCAGGACCCAAACCAGCACCAGGCACAGGAGGCAAAATCCCAAAGCAGCTCAGGTTGGTTTTGGCCCTGAACCTGTCCCTTGGGGTGACACTGCAGGGAAGGGAACAGGGCACCTGCAAAGGGCTCAGAACCAGGCAGATCATTTCTGTGTTCTTAAATATTCCTGTTTCTGCCCCACACAGACCCAGCACCCCAAGGCCACCTCAGTGTCCCCAAACCCCATTTTGGGGTCACTGCCAGCCCATGTCCCACCCCACACACACCCACAGCTGGGCAGTGGGTTTTTACACCCCTCACTGCCCTTACAATGGCTGTTGAGTTGGAATTTGGGGAATATCCCTTTTTTCCTGGCTGCTGGGCTCCCCACCCTTCACAGCTCCTGCTCCTCATCCCACTCCAAACCTTCCTCCAGATTATTCCCATCTCCAGCCAGCTGCAGAAGCAGCTCCAGCAAATAAATGAATTTTTGTGCTGGCTGAATGGAGCCAACTCAAGCTCCACTCCAGGGGCTGCAGCAAAAAAACCAATTGTTGCTTTGGTTTAATAAACCCTGAAATTCCAGGGTTTCCCCAGAGCAGCTGCACTGGAGTTTCTCCCCAGATTTGCTGGTGCTAATCCCTCTCCCAGCCTCTGCAGAGGGGCTGGGGCAGGAATTCAGCCTCCAGCTGCTCCCAAACCAGCCTGGGGAAGGCAGAGGTTGGAACCCTGGGCACTGAGAATTCCAGACTTTCTGCAGCTTCAGAAAAGAAATCTCAGACCTTCCGAATTCAGGCAAACACTGTGTTTGACCTAAGGCTGTGGAAAAGGCTCCCAAAATTCAATAACAGAAGGAGAATTGTGGGTGTGGGGTTTGGATAGAAGTGTGTGATGTCACAGGGTGGGAAACTCAGAGTTTAAGGGTTTAGAACACAGTAATATAGAGATAAAGCAAGATGGAGGATTGAGGGCAGAGGCTGAGTCCTTCTTTTTCACCTTCTCCTTCACGGCTCTGGGTGGGATTTTGTAATTGGGTAGGAAAATCCACATTGTGGGACAGGGGTGGCTGGTTATTGGGTTAAAAGTCAAAATAATTGAGGTGTCATTTCTTAATTCACCCTTTAAAGATCTTGTAAGGAGATAGACAGGGCTCCATTTTTAGTTTGTCAGCCAGAAGTGCTGCAGAACTCAGGGTTTGTGAGACTGTAACAGAGATAAGGATTAATAAACACCTGAGTCTGAACAAGAAACCCCATCTCGAGCATTTAATCCCAACCCTGGCAGGAAAAAGAACATAAAAAAACATCCCTGGAGAGGTTCCTCCCAAAATCAGGAGGGATTTCTGCAGGGCTGGTGGCACCTGTGGGTGTCACACCTGTGCCACTGTCACCCCGAGCAGCAGCACACAAATTCTCTCCTACAAAAGTGCTTCATTCTCTGCAGCAGGTTTAAACTTTCCCTCACTCAGCCAAGGAAGAAAAGCAGCAGCAGGTGAGCTGCAATTCAGCGATTCTGCAGACAGCACGGGTCAAGATCTCCCTTCACAACACGTTTTTTAATTGCAAAATATCTGCCATTCACGTCAGCTAGAAACCCTCTGCTCCTCAGGAACTCTGACGTTTTGATCTAGATAATAAACTGGTTAGCCTAGGAAGGAAAAGGTAAACTGGAAAAGTTAATACTGAGTGACTTCACCTTTGGATTTTGTTATCTATTTAGAGGATTTTAGAGCCTCCTTGAAACACTTGACATGCAGGAGCCACCAGGGCGTGGAGAGGAGTCTCCGGGGAATTTACTGCATCCAGCTGCAGCAGCAAACAGCCCGTGAGGTGCAGCCAGCAAATTAAACCTCATTAACAGTGCAGGGAACTCGGGCTCCCCTCGGGAAAAGGCTCCTCTGAGGGGCCACAAACCCCACAGAAATCCTCCCTGCAGCTCCCAGAGCCTCCCCAGCTCATCACCCCGAGTTTAACCAGGCTCCTGGATGCCCCAGTCCCCCTGGAATTACAGACAACCTGCCCAGCTGCAGAGCCCCTGCACACAGCACAGCTCGTCCACAGGCAGGTTTTCCACAGGCTGGCATTTCCCGAGGGATCAGGGCTGCTGGAGCTGCAAATCCTGATGTTTTCCACCCAGAACAAACCTGCTCTGAGTGCTTCACTCACTGCACAGCTGGCTCCTCTCCAAGTCAGCCCAAGGAGCAAAAAGGACAGCAAAAAAAAACACCCGGTGGATTTTGGCCCTGGAGAGCCCAAATTCCTGCTGCCAGGAGCCAGGCAGGGACTGGCACGGTGGGGATCCAGATCTCTGAGCAAAGCAGGCATTCCAGCACTTCAGCAGGAATTATGTGCCCCCGTGTCGTTTATTCCTTTGCAGCTCTGGGGCCATAAATCCACCTTTAGGCCGGGCTGTAAAAGCCCAGCACAGGACCCAGGCTGACAGCGAGTGTCAATAACCATTTGAAACGCTTCAGAAAGGGGCACCAGGATGGGTTTTAATCAATACAGCCACTGCCACGGGCGTTTATCACCCCAGGCTGGCTCTGAGGGCTCCCAGGGAACTGCTGGCTGCTGGAAGCAGCAGTTGTGTGGCAGGAGCAGGGTGGGAACGTGTCAGAGTTTTATCCCAGACAGGGCTGGGATCCTGGAAAACTGGGGAACAGCAGGTTTTTAAACAGGAGTTCCACGTTCTGTAAGTCACGAGGGAGGAATGAACCTTTGGGATGCACTCAGGAGGCTCTGGCTGAATGAAGCCCCAGGGTTTGGATCCATCATTTCTCCCTCACGGGTTCTGCTTCTGCTCAGGGAAGGGATGAAAGGTGAAAAGCCACAAGCTGAGCAGCAGCAAGCTGGGCATTGCAGGGCACGTCTTCCCCTCAGCACAAATCTGGGTAAAATAAGCTGAGGCAGGGCTGGACTTCCTCAAACCAGGTGGTGACGGAGAAGAAACAGGGAAAATGGGAATTTTGGGGCTCTAAGGACAAGCCCCACTGAGGGGCTGCAGTGCCAAGCCCGAAATTCAGCTCCTGCTCTCTGTGTGTTCGTTCCCAAGGGGGTTTTTTGGTCTCCTCTCATCTCCCCAGTTCACTTCAGTGCACTGATAAAAAGAGATGCTCCATGAGCAGCTTCTGCTTCCTCTCCTGTGCAGCCCCCTGGGGCATGGAAACTTCCTTTGGAGGGGAAAAATACGGCAAAAAAAAGGGAAGAATGAGCTTAGGGAAAGGGATGAGGCTGCTGAAAGGGGCCCAGCAGGTCCTGGCACCACAGCAGCCAAATCCCCACCTGGGCCTCAGATCTGATGCAGCAGCTGCATTTTAAGGGGAAAAAAAAAAATTTACAATTTCTACGTGATGAGGTTTGTGTGTAAGGCCCCCAGAGCTCCCAGCTCATTTAAGTAACGAGTTTAACAAAATGTCATTTCTCACAGACGCTGCTGTGACACACAGGGTCGTTTCTGCAGCTCATAAATCGATGTGGATTTGCTCCCTGAGCAGCCAGGCAGGGATGCCAGGACACCATTCCCTAAATCACAGCCCTGCAAAAGCCAACTGAGTCACTCCAGCAGTGGCTGATCCCCTTCAGTGACACCAGAGGCACAGCAGCCCCCACGGGATCAGCCTTGGTGGGAAGGGAAATTCAAGCTGATCCATTTGATCCACGGGCAGGGACCCTGCCGCTGCCCCAGGTGGCTCCAACCCGCCCTGGGACACATCCAGGGATGAGGAGCAGCCACAGCTCCTCTGGGGATTCCATCCCAGCCCCTCCTCTCACTCACAGGGAAGGGTTTTGTCCTCCCAGGGAAGAATTTCTCCTGAACATCAATCCCAACCCACTCCCTGTCAGTTTGAAGCCGTTGCTCTCTGTCCTGTCACCCCACACTCCTCTCCAGGAGACAGCCCCGGCTCTGGGGAGGATGAGGAGCAGCACAGCTGCTGCTGCTTCTCCTGGTGCTTCCTCAGGGATGCATTTGGAGCTCAGGTCAGCAGCCAGAACAGGGATCCCCACTGCCCTCCTGATGCCTCAGGTTCTCTCTTTGCTGTGTTTCAGGCTCTGTGCTGCCCAGGGGCAGCTCTGAGCTCACAGTCAGTGTCACTCAGCTCTCTGCACACAGCAGGGACACAAAACAAATCCTTTCCCCAATGGACACCAAGGACAACTTCCAGCCCCAAAGCACAGCCAAGGGTGGCTGCAGGGAGGAACAAGAAGGATGGGACCTCCCAACCTGCAGCTGCACTTGGACAATTCAACCCCAAGGTGCAAATGGAGCCAAACTGAGCCAAGGCTGAGCCCTGGTGACCCTTTGTCCATTTGGGGACCACTTTGGGTCCCCCTTGGCTGTAGCCCTGGCCAGGCTCTTGTCCTGCCCCAGGTGGATCCTGGAGCCTTGGAATAAATCTCTGCTTTATTCTCAGCTCTGTGCAGTCTCTGTTCCAGCTCAGCCTTCCCAGGGCATCACTCCCCTCCTTGGAGCTGTGCCGGGCACTTATAAAATCCCACCCCAAAGGGTTCTTTGGGATTTTCCCCAGCTTTGCACCCACACTGCTGTGCCCCAGCAGCTCCCCGGAGCTCTCCCAGCTGCTGCAGCAGGGGGATGCTCCAGGGGAGAGGAGGAGGCTGCTGGGAACAGCATCTCCCACTCAGCTCCGGGATCTGAATCAGCAGCTGAGGCCGGGCTGAGCCATCAGCTGTTCCATATCCAGCTGCCCTGAGTCACAGCTCGGGTTCCCAGGTGCTCTGCTGCCTGCAAATCCTTTCTGGGAACTGCCCCAGCACACGGCGGGGTCAGGCCTGGCCTCCAGCCCCGTGTGACCCTGCCCCAGCCCTTTCCCCTGCATGGAGCACCTGGAAAAGGCAGCAGCATGGGCTGTGCCCGGCCTAACCCCAGCCCCAGAGGGGTTTAGGAGCAGGGCAGGGGGGCTCAGCCCGGCCAGGGCACTCCTGGTTCCCCAGAGGGTCCCAGCAGCTCGGAACAAACCCCCCTGAGCTGCCTCCCCAGCTGCTCCAGAGCACAGAAACACAAATTACAGCCCTTGCCTACCCAGAGCTATCAGACACAAGGCTGGATCCTCTCTCCCTTGCAGTAATTAAAGCCTGGTGATTATCCCACTCATCAAACAGAGTCTAGACAGAGTTTTCAGTGCAACTCAGGGCGAATCCGCCCATCCTGCATTTCCCAGGGATGCACACACACCTCGCTCCAGGCACCCACAGCCGGCTTTAGCAACTCCCAAAATGTCTCACTTCTATCCAGGACGGGCTGGAGGGGGACAAACAGCAGAGCTGGAGACCCGAAGGGTTTCGGGTGATGGGGGAGAACAGCCATGGAATGGTTTGGGTCGGGAGGGAGCTGAAAGCTCATCCCCTGCCACGGGACACCTTCCACTGCTCCAAAACGCTGCTGATTGAGGGGGAAAAAAAAAAACCAAAATGAGGCTTTTTTTCTCACCCCAGAGCAGATGAGGCACAGGTTTAAGTCCCACTTTTCCTCCACCTACTTTTCCTGGTGTGAAGGAAACCTCCTGGCTTGGTGACACCCACCAAGATCCCAGCTGTGAGTGTGGGCACAACCCCAAAGCCTCCCACAGGCACCCTAAAAACATCCCCATCCCCACACAGAGCTCAGACACCGGGCAGGGCCCTGGAGGGACGCAGCTTTCCCCATTCCCCATCCCTGCTCCTCATCCCCATCCATCCCCAGGCACCGAGGCAGAACGAGGCAGCTGCTGCTTTGGGATTTTCCTTTGTTTTCACAGCTTTAGCCATTTAAAAAGATGTAAATATGAAGGAAGGGTCAATGATTCAACAGTGATTAAGCCTGAAATATTCCACTTAGTACCCATTAGACTTTGAAAACACCCATTATGTTCGCAGAGCTTCCCCAGAGCCCAGGCAGGCACTACCCAGCTCTGGGGAAAAGCAGCTTTCTTGGAAGGCTGAGGGTATCTTGTGAAAATACTCAGTTTATTTCAGTAGAAAGAAAAGGGAAGAAAAAAAAAAAAAAAAAAGGAAAAGACAATAAAAGAATGAATGTGTTGTAGGTCCTTAATACCATTTCCCCAGAGAGGGAGAGGGAAAAAAAAATAAAATAAAGAAAAACAACAAAGCCTAATGGAAATTTTCTATTCCCAAAACCATTTGCACAGTTATTGTCTGCAGCTAAAAGGAGATGGAAACATAAAAAAACCCCTCAGCCGCTGCAGGGCTGAGCACTTCTGCTTCCCCTTGAAGAATCAAAACGAACCTGCACCTGAGATGGGAAGTTTTCCACCTGACAAAAACCATCAGCCCCCCTGCAGCTGCCTCCGAGGGGCTCCGAGGATGCAAAGCTCCTTGCAGGGAGCAGGGAAAGAATCCTCCCATCCCTCTGGAAAAACCCCCAGGCTGCTGTTCCCAATCCCGAGGATTCGCAGCACTTTAGGAAATGTGTAATTAAGCAACGTGGTTAAATAAAAGAGGCTGATTTAAGAGGGGGAGCAGCACTCGTAAAAGGCAAAGATCATTCCTTCAAATCAATCTGCTCCCTGTTGCACTGGTGATGTCTTAAAGCACGATTCCGACCAAATGGGCAGAGGAGAAATAAAACTCATTTACTAAATGGCATTTGCTTTGTCTCCTGGAAAGCTGCAGAGGGGAGGAAGAGCCAACTGTGGTGTCTCAGGGGATGGTGTGCCCACCACTCACCCCAACCACAGCCCGGGGGAGCCCAAAGAGGCCCCCAAATCCCTCCTGGAGAATCTAAAGGGAGGATTGAAAGGGGAAAAATTTCAATGTAAGGAGCGAAGAGCTGCCAGCAGGACCTCTGGGAGCAGGGAGTGGATCCATCCCCTGCAGGAGCAGGGCCAGGCAGAGCCCAGCTGGGGCTGGGGAGGCCACGAGGGGCAGAGGCAGAGCTGGAATAACCCGAGGGGTTCACTGCTGCAGCTCAGCACAGAGCTGCTGATCAATAATTCATGGCCCAGACACTGCGAGGGGCTTTGGGAGCCGTGGGGGAGGCCGAGGACTGAGAGACACGGAGAGGGAAGGCAAAGCAAAGCAAGGGAAGGGATTCTGGTGGCAGCCCCGGTGCCAGGGGGGCTCTGTGCCCCCCGTGCCCCCCGTGCCCGTGGGATATGACAGGATGATGCTTGCCTGGCTGCAGCCCAGCTCTACCTATCCTGATGGCCAGCTCGCTCTGGGCGCTGCCGAGGTCCCGCTCCTGCTTCTCCTTCAGGGCTGGCTGCTCGCAGCTCAGGGCCAGGGAAGGGCCAGGGAAACCCTGCAAGGCAACAACAGACACGTCAGCACATCCCAGAGCTGCCCCCCAGCCCCGTGCTCTGCCATCCCGGGCTTTGGGATTGATGGCAGGTGACACAGCAGTGACACCACTGCACCAAGGTGTGACATTCGGGCGTGAAAGGGACTTGGAAGTCCATTTAAGGGACCTTAAAGTCTGTCCAGTGCCACCCCCTGCCATGGCAGGGACACCTCGCACCATCCCAGGGTTGCTCCAAGCCTTGTCCATCTTGGCCTTGGATATTTCCAGGGATCCAAGGACAGCCAGGATCCATCCCCAGCCTTCTCTGGGAATTCTTTTCCAGGGCCTCCCCACCCTCCCAGCCAGGAATTCCTTCCCAATGTCCCACCTCAGTCCTGAGCCAGTGAAGAATTTCCCCCCCAGGCACTGCAGGACAAAAGCCCCTCGGCTTGGGATGTGAAAGGCAAGAATGCAAATCCCACTTCCCACACCACAGAGGGTTTTCCCATCCCTCTGGCAGTGGGAAGCCATTCCCTGTGTCCTGTCACTGCAGTTCCTAAATGAAAAGGGATCCAGCTGGGTGTTTCTGGGTGTCCTCAGGTTCCTCAAACCCACCCGGAGCTACAAAAAGCAGGAGGAACCGCGGGATGAGAGGCACCAGAGCACAGCTGGGAGAAGGAAACACATCCCCGGACAGTGATTTGTCACCTGGTGTCACCGGGGAGCAGGACCCTGAGTCCCCTCCTCCCTGCAGGGCTGGGAATCCACCCCCAGGAGCATCCACAGGGAGGGATGTGCAGGTGGGATCACCTGGAACCACCCCAGGAGCAGGGCTGGAGCTGCAGGGCTGAGGACAGCAGAAAAACCCAGCAGCCCTGAGGCAGAGCAGGACCAGGAGCCTCAACAGAGGGGTCACACGGACCCAAAATAAAGGTTAAAGATGAATAACTCAATTGGCTCCTCTGCCCTCATTTGCATAACGAGTCTGAGCAGGGCTATTAATACTAATCACATATCTGCAGTTCAGCCGGGAGCTCTCACCTCCCCTAACTCAGCCCCAGGAGCCAGGGATTAAATCCCGGTGGGATTGGGAGAGGTTCCCCTCCCAGCCCAGCTGGGATCACCTGCAGAGGCAGGAGAGGAGCCAAGGGGAGGCCTCAGGTTCTCTCTTCGCTGTGTTTCAGGCTCTGTGCTGCCCAGGGGCAGCTCTGAGCTCACAGTCAGTGTCACTCAGCTCTCTGCACACAGCAGGGACACAAAACAAATCCTTTCCCCAATGGACACCAAGGACAACTTTCAGCCCCAAAGCACAGCCAAGGGTGGCTGCAGGGAGGAACAAGAAGGATGGGACCTCCCAACCTGCAGCTGCACTTGGACAATTCAAGCCCAAGGTGCAAATGGAGCCAAACTGAGCCAAGGCTGAGCCCTGGTGACCCTTTGTCCATTTGGGGACCACTTTGGGTCCCCCTTGGCTGTAGCCCTGGCCAGGCTCTTGTCCTGCCCCAGGTGGATCCTGGAGCCTTGGAATAAATCTCTGCTTTACTCTCAGCTCTGTGCAGTCCCTGTTCCAGCTCAGCATTCCCAGGGCTGCTGCTGCTCCCTCCGTGCTCCGAGGCCTCGCTCACGTCCGCAGGGATGGCCAAGGATCCAGAGGAAGCCGTGTGTTAAAATAATGGAATTATTTCCATCTGAGGGCTGATGGATGGCTGCCTGAGCCCTGCTGCATCCTGCCAGCCCTCTCCTGAGCTCCCAAAGCTCACCCTTCCCCATCCATTCCCTCTGCAAAGTCCTCGCTGAGGGAATACCGGGGAGGAAGGAGCTGGTAATTGAAGGTTGGTTTGGGTTTTTTTTTTTCTCTCACCCTGACAAAAAGCCTGTGAAAATCCACGTGGGAAGGGGGCAGGGAGTGGGAAAAGAGGTGGAACTGATCCCAGCCAGGGTTTAATAAACGTGTGCAGAACAGCTCCCGTTGATCCCAGCTGGGGCTCCCAGGGTTATTTTATTGCAAACAATTAAAATCTCACATTGTGGGGCTGCCTCCCTGGCACAAACCCCTCTGCCACGTCCTGCTGAGGCTGTGAGGAAAACACCCCCAGGAAAATAAATACCCTGGCTGTGGCTGGAACAGGCAAATCCCCTCCCAGCAAACGACTGGCAGTGGATCTCCATCCTAACTGGTTTTGCTGGGCTCAAATTCTCGGCTTGGAGCAATCACTCCTTTGAAAAATGCAGTTTGCTCGTTGTGGCTGTTGAGGTTTCTCCAGGATTCCTGGTGGGAAGGGGGCTGGTGACAGGAAGCTCCTGATGTTGCAGGGATGGGGTTTGTTTGCTGAAGAAACTGTTTGAGGGTGGGGGTTTTTTGACAAAAAGCAGGGAAAACATTCCTGTGTTTTGTTTTTGTGGTGGCAGAGGTTATGAAACCACCCCTGTCATGGCACAGGGACATCCCAGGTCCCCTCCTCCTTCGGAGCCAGCAGCTCTCCTGTTCTCCTCCCTCCTGGCAGGGGAAAAAGGCCCAAACATGCCAAGGATCAACCCCAGGGGTTTATTTTGAGCAGGAATGTTGTTTGAGCCAAAGGATGGGTTGGCTGTGTCCATTCCCCTGGTGCCAGTGACGTCCCCTGTCCCCGTTTTGGGGCTCCAACATCCCTGCTCTGGAAGGGCTGTGGGATTCTCCTCTCCCATCCCTGACTTTTCAAGCTTTGGGGGGGATTTTTTGGGTGACTGTGCCTCCCTCCTGCCGTGCCAGCCTGAGGGTTCTGCTGCTGCCAGCTCAGGCTGCAGCTCTGGCACTGCCAAGGTCAGCTGGCACTGCCAGGGGATCCCCCAAAGCTCAGGCACCCCCAGGGCTGTCCCCACGCTGGTGGTGACACACAGGGAGGTGACTGACCCCCCCTGCCCTGCCAGGCTGCAGCTCCCAGGAATGCTGAGGGATCCAGGAGCTGATAAACAGCAGTGAATTAAATATCCTGGCCGTGATAAAGCCAGGGCAGCCCTCCCTACCACCCACCTCAGTGCTCTGCCTGCAGCTCCTGGGGGAGGCTCAGGGGGATGGCAGCTGGAAAAGGCTGGGATTTCTGCCTCTGGATGCACCTTTCCTCCCCAATCCCCACAACTCCGGGGCTCCCTCCTCGTAGAATCCTTGTAGAGGATTCTCTAAGTGAAAGCTCACACAGTCTCGTCCATCTGTGTGCAAACCCTGAGATAAAAAACGCTGACTTAGAAAAGCCCCGGGCTGGGACAGACACTGCTGAGAGAGAAATGGAACTGGAAACAAGTTTTAAATAATGAGAGTCCTGCAAACAGAGCAGATATTCTGGAGGATTAGAACTGTGAAAGATGCATTGTAGCAAGAGCAGATGGGATAAAATAATCAGTGATTGGTGTCAGAAGCACCAGCAGCATTGATAAGCTGAAAAGCATTTCTAAGGTGTTGTAACAAAGAAATGGCTTCTGGCAGAACGGAGCTGAGTTTCCCATCTTTCATGTCTCACCTTTCTGCCAAATTGATAATGGACTAAAATCCTTAAAAACTCCTCTCAGCTGGGATTTCCCAGCCCTTCCCGCTGCTGGCAGGAGCCAGGCTGGGGATGCTCCACGTGGGAAGGGGGAATTGGTGCCCCAGGCTCTGTCCAGAAGTGCAGGAGCAGCCCTGAGCCACCCTCTCCTCTTCCCTTCCTGCTGCTGCTGCTCTGTTATCTCTGTTTTATCACCTTTGGAGCGTGAAACAGGAGCCTCTGGGCCCCACCTGAGGGTTTTTTTTTTTATTGTCCCTTTATCTCTGTGTCTGCTCCCCGACAATTATTTTTATTCTTTTCTTCAAGAAAGTAGCTAAACGGATTTTGTTTCTCTTTCCCTCTGCGGTGCTTTCTCCACCAGTTGGTGTTTCCTGGAGCTTTGCAGAGCCTTTTCCAGGGCATTTTCCCAGATAAAACCTTGCACAGGAGGAGGAGCAGCATCCGTGAATTCCCCAGATCACTCTCAGGCCATCCCTATTTCTTCAAGAATTCCTCCTCCTGCTTTGGCCAGGAGGAAAAGAGCAGATTATTTCTCAGAGGTGTCACCCTCCAATTCTTCTTAAAATTGGCTTCAGACCAATTAAAATCGGCTTCAGATCAATTAAAATCCTGGACAGGGGGATGTGATCCCAAACCCTTGCTTTGCTTAAAGGATATTTATATATATATCCTTTTATTATATATATATATATATCCTTTTATTTTATATATATATAAAATCTATATATATAATCTAAAAGAAATAAATTTTTACATATATGTAATCGAAAAGAATTAAATATATTTATATATATATTACATATATTTATTTATATATTAAATATATTTTTAATATATTTATTTGAAATCCTGCTTTGTATCACAAAGGATCCCTTTTCCCCCCTATAAAGGACACCTTTTTTTTTTCCCTACAGGAAGGACATTTTCTTCCCTCATTTGCTTTTCCACACAGGCTCAGACCAACCCCTCCACTGTAGAGGAGTGCAGAGGGAGCTCCCACATCCCAGAATAGTTTTTTGGTGGTTTATTTATTTTTTTTTCCTCCAAGTTCTTCCTGTCCAAATCTCTCCCTGCCTGTCGCCTTTTTTTTTTTTTTTTTTTTTTTTCCTGCAGTAATCAACCCCCGTGGTTATTTCGGCTGACGCTAATTACTGCCATGAACTAATTAATGCCGGCTGCCTTTCCTCTTCTCTCTGCAATGTTTTCTAACCCACTGACACATTCCAATTAAGGGCCTCCTGCAGGCACCGGGCGGGGATGACTCAGAGCAGCCCGGGCTGTGCTTTCCTGAAGGTCACCAATATTGTCACAAATTGTCCCCTGCCCTGCCCAAACCCAGCTGGAGCTGCCTCAATCCCGGGGGCAGCTTTGTGGGGATCTCACTGTGGGTTTGCTGCTCCTTCTCCAGAGGGGAAAATCCCTTCGGTTTGAGCAGGAAGGGTGGAAAGAGGATTTGGGCAAAGGATGGAAGGACAGGACACAAGGAAGGGATTCCCACTGCCAGAGGACAGGGAGGGATGGAGACTGGGGAGAAATGACATTCCCATCCCAGCTGTGGCTGCTCCAGCCCTGGAAGTGTCCCAGGCCAGGCTGGACAGGACCTGGAACACCCTGGGATAGAGCAAAGTGTCCCTGCACACAGCAGGGCTAAATGGGATGAGCTTCAAGGTCCTTCCCACCCAAACCCGTCCAGGATTCTGTGATGGGATTCCACAACTCCCTCGTTGTTTAGGGAGAGCAGCCTGCAGCAGGAGGAGTTCCCATTCCCAGTCTCCTCATTCCTCATCCAAGCAAAATTCTCCTCTTCCTTTCCTGTGCCTCATCATCGAGGTTTCGCTGGAAAACTCTGTCCCTTGATGCCTTGGGAATGCTGAGCTGGAACAGAGACTGCACAGAGCTGAGAATAAAGCAGAGATTTATTCCAAGGCTCCAGGATCCACCTGGGGCAGGACAAGAGCCTGGCCAGGGCTACAGCCAAGGGGGACCCAAAGTGGTCCCCAAATGGACAAAGGGTCACCAGGGCTCAGCCTTGGCTCAGTTTGGCTCCATTTGCACCTTGGGCTTGAATTGTCCCAGTGCAGCTGCAGGTTGGGAGGTCCCATCCTTCTTGTTCCTCCCTGCAGCCACCCTTGGCTGTGCTTTGGGGCTGAAAGTTGTCCTTGGTGTCCATTGGGGAAAGGATTTGTTTTGTGTCCCTGCTGTGTGCAGAGAGCTGAGTGACACTGACTGTGAGCTCAGAACTGCACAGAATCTGAAAATATGAAAGCTGAAGCTTAAGGCACCAGCCCAAGGATGTGTTTTCTGAGCTTTTCCCCCTCTCCACGTCCTGCACAACCCCCCAGGAACCAAACAGCACCAAAATCCCTGCAGCAGCTCCTCAACCCATTAAAAGGCAGGATAAAAAAAAAAAAAAATTAGAAAGAAACCAACTAAATCCCACTGAATTAAGAGCAAACCTGGTTCACAGCCCTGGCTCTGGGCTGACTCAGAGTTTACCCTGCAGCTCCAGAGCTGTGGGGATGTTTCACCCCGTTTCCCTCTCCCTGCCTTCCCCCAGCCACCGACAGAACCTCTCTCAGCTGCTTTTTTTTTCCCCTGACACG